>JAPQRN010000002.1:8741399-8791886 GCA_037367275.1 Coranthus polyacanthus
CACCCCAACACAGAAGGCACCAATGCAGTTGGAGCCACTCTCTCGCACGCACACACACACACACACACACACACACAGTGAACACAAACACAATCAACCACACACATGCTTTCAAAAAGCTTCATTGAAATAAATTGCAGCCACTGTGGCAAGCTGCACCTACAGCAGTTTCAGCTTGTGGGGGAAGGGGTTGCTGCAACAGATGATTAAAGCTTGACAAAAGGTTAGGAGACATGACAACATGGCTGCAAGTCAATCAGCAGGGTGCAATATGAGCACCTTGTCCAGATTGCAGGTAATGGAGAAGTCGAGAGGGGGGAGAAAACCGGGAGGATGAGAGGGAGTGATGTTGCACAACACAATCAACTTTCAAGATCCCTTTGAAGTTAAAATTTCCTCCCCCAGAAAAACCGAGGGCATTTTCAGTGGACAACATTAGTGATTAAATGGTATTAGAGGGTTTTCCCCCTCCAGCACTTGAATAACGACGGGTCAAATCAAGCCTTTGCTCTGAGTAAACCTGCCGAACACTCCTGAGGTTTGGAGGGCCTGTAGCGATGGCAGGTGGTAGTTAACATTTCAAAGTGTAAGCTTTGAGAGTTCCTGTGATAGAAATGTGTTTTTGAAGTGGGACAGGAAAAGAAATAAACAAAGGAAGACTACAGGTAGACAAAGATTTCACCTGAATAGACGCTAGGGTTGTGGCGATAGAGGGAGGAGCTTGGGGAAGGAGGAATTTCTGAGCTGTCACATGGGTGCAAAAACAGCTCACAGTGTTATCACAAGGACATTTTGCCATTGATGCATCCACTAGTCGTAGATTTATAGTGGCTGAGTCGAGAGCAGGCTATTACCATTGATAATTGATGGCCTGTAGGTGTGTGTGTGTGTGTCTGTGTATTCATTCATATATGTGTGCGCACATGTTCACACATGTATATCAAGTGTGTTAGAGTGGGTATGCTATGCCTCTCTCCCTGCCTCCACCTCCAACGCTCTCACTCTGTACCAACACCCACCTCACCTCGCACCCCCCCCCCTCCCTTCTGCCTGTCAGTGGTATGGGCCTCTGATTGGGGGCCCTGGGCTCAGTCACCACGGAAACTGCACCAAAGCAAACAAAGGGGTGGAACGGAGCCGAGGGAATACAGTGACACAAAGGGGCTACCTAGCACAGTGGAAGATTTCAGGAGACTCACTCAATATTGAACGCTGCTAAAGAGTGAACTGGGTGTAGATGTCGCTTGGTGTTCCTCTTATTAACAGCTCCGCTCTTTAAGACTCCGCGCTAAAATCTGCAGTTTTCTGGTGCGTGCAAGCCTCAAGACTTCAAATTAATACTCTGTCGCTCTCCCACCCCGCCTGGGAATTGCTTTATTAACATATGCAAATGACAACGTGGGAGTTGTGATTAGTTAAATTGCACAAATTTTCTGTGATTTTCCATGCAGTGTATAAATGGAGTTGGTCCAAAGTCAACTGAATTCATTCTATGCTTATCACTGTGCATTTTGTCAATCAAACGGCAGTAGCTGACTATAAACTGATAAGGCTTTAATTCCCATTGAAGCACCGGTAGCAGGCAGCATTAGCAACACACGCATCAAATCACACTAGGCATAACAATTACAACAAAACAATAAGGCTATTAAGATTATTAATAAACACTAACCCGATTATGCGGAATTAAGCTCAAGATCTCTAGAATCACAGACTACATTGAGGAGGCTAAGATAGAGGATTTAAATACAACCCAGTCACAAGAGGAAAATGTTGCTATTGTATGTTTTCTCAAACCATGGATATGCATAAATGTTGTTTTACCCACCACTACTTTTTTTTATGTACACGCAAACATTCCAGGGCTTGGTTTAATATAGAACGATGTGATAAAAAGGTCACAATGTATTTAGTAATATTTCAACCTAACCAATATCTTTTCCTAACCCTTAACCAAATCACTGTCATTGCCTAAAACTAAAGTCCTGGTCTTTATATATCCACAACAACCACCTCCTGCCTACTGAGGGAAGTGGACTGTGTTGGTTAAAACTACAGACTGTACACAAGAAGTGGAAGGAGCCACCGTCACGTCTTCCAATTGGTTTCTGGACTGCTGTTTTAAAGCCAGGATTTTGTGTTTTGGCCATCGCCATCTTGGTTCTTTAGAGCCAGAAGTGATTATATTTGGACAAAAGGGCAGAACTGTAGGAAAGGAAAAGTTGAGGGGTGAGCTAATGCTAAATTCTAGCTTACTGACAATGTAAAACCGTAAACATCATCAAACAAGTGAATAACAAAATCATTTGATGGTCTTTGTTGGTGTGATTTTTTAACTACAATTAGTCAAGCTGTTTTTTTTCAATCAACAGAAGCTCAAGGTCAAGCCAAAAATCCTATTTGGCAGGTGAGCGAATTGTTAATCACACCTATCAATCAAAGCCCGAAATGGCAGACATCGAATAATTCTATTGCAATATTTTAAAGATGGGTCAGAGGGTCCACATAAACCAAATGAGACCAGAATGACTCCTGGAAAAAAATACTGACTTAATACTTTTAGACAGAAGTTCAGTGTAGGTCTGTGGAAGCCAGGTCTTTTTGGAGCCAACACCTAGTGGCCATCAGCGGTACTACAGATTAAGATACTTCCATATTGGCTTCACTTTTCAACAGTCATTGTCAAAGATGTTGATATACATATATTGAGAAATCCTGAAGTTCCTTATTTCTGGTTTGCAGAAACTTACACTGACAAAAAAAAAAATCTGGTTGTATTCTCTGGGTTGATGTGTAAGATAGAATTTAAATCAATCAGAATTTTTGGAACCAAAGGACCGTATGCTGACTGAGAAATAAAAGTAGACATGTGGACTTACAGGAAGTCATTGTGCTAAAGCAGGGGATTACACTTTCTTAGAGGCCTGTGGTTGGTCCTGTCCACTGAGACTCATTAAGAATGGCCTTGACATTAAGGGCCCTCTTTCTTTCAACCTGTTTGTGGCCATGATGCTGAGATCAAACAGAGTGCTATAGGTAAGGGCACTCTCAATGGCCTAAAGCTGGTCATTCATCCTTTTTAAAGACAGGAAATCAGGCTAAATGGAGGCCCGGCTCCTCCCTCTCCCTGCTAAAGAGGCTTCAGAAGCTTCAGAGTATTTGCAGTAAAGAATTTCAAGTGGTCATGGGCCTTTTAGGGGGAGTGCAGAACCAATAAAACCCTGGATTATTTGTGTCAAAGAAACACACCTGCACTTCATACATTGTCAGGGTCTTTTCCTAATCACTAACTCCAGGCATCATAAAATGAAATGCCTCTTTTTCAAGAGAAATTCAACTCAAAACAACTTCTTTTTAGAATACGTTTCACATGTTTTTACTTGTCTACTGTGCATTTTCCTGTGTTTATGTCTGTGTGGTTCAAATACCACAGGGGAAATAAAGGCTTTTTGTTTGACTTAGCTGACACATCTTTGACTCTGACTTTTCAGCCTAGAAGCCAGTTCTCTGTGGTTTCTGTACTTCTCTACACATGCATGAACTGTTCCTTCTACAAGGAACAGAAGGTAACACTAGGTTATGAAAACACTGTGTGTTTTCACATATACAACCTCAGGCCTGGCTTTAAAAATACATTTTCTTTTCCTCGTTTGAATGACCTGATATCAATTAATAACATCCCAGAATTGATTTTTTTAAAAATATATGCCATTTACCATAGAAGAGTAAAGCTTGGTTTTTAACCCTGTTATGGCACTGACAAACTCAGCTTGACTCAGCACAGCCTTTTTTGTGTTTCCATTATGTGAAAGCAGGTACCATCAGGTTCTATTTTTAGTACCACATTTGCAGAGGTTCCAAGCTAACTAAAGCACAGTAATACGTCGCTGCATCAATACGTATGTGCATCACCACGTCACATGTTTAAATAGCCAAGCAGGGAAGCAAATTGGAGCAAATGTTCAAGTAGGAGTTGAGCGGATTTCAGTCTCATTTGTACTAAAGAAAACACCATGTTAAATAAGAAGTACGTTAATGTAAATGTAAGAAGAAGAAGAAGAGAAGAATAAGAATGTACAAGGCTAGAGGATTCCTTGTACAATTTACAACAATTTCTCTGTGAATCTCTTTCATATCCAAGCAAAATTTATTTTGTGGCCGAAATTTCCCTAAACGAATCGAAAATTGAATTGAACTAAACCAGAAATCGAAATAAATGGGTATCGAATCAGAATTTAAACGATGCATGAAATCAGTGGCGATGCCCAACCCTATTCACCATCATTCCTCAGAGTTTCCTTTAATTACATGAACAGGTTGGTTAAATTCATAGAACTTTTAATGAATGGCTAAGCTTCACATTAATATCATAGCACAGACTGACTTTATACTCCTGTAGGACCTTCTTCTGGAGATCTGTGCGCACCTTCAGCCTTGTACATCTTGCCTATCTTGCCTCAGGGCTCGACATTAAGAGAAGCTGCACAGCCCTCATCACTCTCTTGCACTTGCCCTCTCTCTCAGTGACAGATGTGTGATTGATGCCTATGGTGCTGGGTGATACGCTGTTTCTAATTTTAGCTCCACTCACTTGGGGATTCTCACAGCAACAGGTAAATTGGACGCCGAAGCCACAGTCCATCTGTACTGTAAATAGGCACTGATAAATTATTTTCCATGACATCCATAGATATGAATGATGTAGCATGTGCTGCTCACAGAATGGCACACACAATCTATAAAACCACGGTGTTTGTTATATAGCTACAGTAAGTGCTTGTGCTTCTTGCACAGTTATAAACTGCATTAAAAAATCTGTTTAAAGCTACAATATGTCAAATTTCTGCATTAATATTTGCATAAACAACTAGAGCTATGTTATATATTAAAGACTATGTTTCCAACAATGTTCAAATTCATATTCAAAGTAACATCCTGTTTCATTTGGTCAGCTGTCAGTGGCATCATATTCCATTTACATTACCATTACCTGCAACTATTTCATTAGAATGAAATAATGTGAATCAAACTTTGATACAGTACCCCTGCCTGAGTCACGTCAGAAAGATTTTCATCAGTAATATCGGTCACACTACTTCAACATCATGTACTACTATCTCTTTTGCTATTGTTTTGATTGAAAGACCAATGGCAGCAGACATTACGTACTGGATGTTTGCATATCTAAGTAAGATATTTTCCCCTGTGATATTTAAACGTGTTTTTTCCAAAGAGCGAGAAAACATTTCTAGTAGATTTAACCTTCAGTCATAAAAGCAGGAACGATCCCGAATGAGGCACATAACATTAGTCTGATATCCAGGTAACATTAGCCTTAGACTGAGTGGAAACAAGATGAGATAAAAGAAGAGGAGGCTAATTCCATGAAGGCAAAATCACCGCCTGTTAACTGGGGAAATAAAACCTTGTCATAGAAATAGCTCATTTAGTTAAGTAGCCTTGCTGAATGTTCAAATTATACTAGCCAAGCCATTCACATAAGCTAATTAGTGAAGCTGCTGACTTGCCAAGATGAATAAATGAAACAAGTCATTGCCATGTACATATAACAGACTTTCATTTTACACTTTTTTTCCTCTATTTTCTCTATACACTGCAGAAACTGCTTCAGTTCTTATGTTGACATTGTTTAATGAATCAAAGATCACGGCAGGGGTCTTTGACACTGGTTCGATAGTGAATTACAAATCTGCTTTGACATCTCCAGCACAGTCGATGTAGCCTTTGAGGTTTTGGTTTCTGCACTGAAATAAACAATCAATTACAGGGAGATTTGTTTTTTTTACATTTTATATTGACTGCAGTTAGGTTTTCAGAAATGGAATGCACTGGGGTAATACAGGAGCTTGGTTGGTTTTATATCTCTAAGGGAAATAAATCATTGTGCCAAAAAACAAAAGAAAGAATGTAACATGTAAAATATTCATATCGGTTGTGCCTGCAGATGGAGATGACCTCAAATCATAGACACAAAATGGTGCCTTTTACACTCTTTTTTCAACATTTTTTTCTACATTTCACCATCTAGAAATGTAATTCTCTCTTTTTTTTTTCTTTTTTTTTTTTACAAAATAGACTTTTTTTGGTTCACATCACACAGCCAGAAAAGTGGGTCAATTTAATCATTTGAATCTCATAAAGTAACCAGGCCAGCAATCTACCAGGTACATGTAGGTCAGAGTCCATCTTGGCTCCCGTGTGGTTTCTGACCACAGCTTTCCCTCGACTGTCACTCGTGATTAATCTGCTAATGGCCGAATGCAAATTCTCCAAATAGGCCTCCTCGGTGTGACTGTACAACTAATGGGTGTCAGCGGAGACTGTTTAGCCACGTCATGCATATGTATGAGCTTGTATATTTAGCAGCCAAGTTGCTTTTGATCACTGTGTGGAGAATGAGTGGGTTTAGATGAATGGTGGTCCAAAGCTGGGCCACATTAGCAGCTGACCACCTGCCTTTCATTTCAAGCAGAAATAACAGATGGGCCAGACTGCACCACAATATCACAATAATGTAGGGATGTAGTATGAGAACAAAATGCTTCTTGCTAGTCATATGCAATTTCTTTTTCTTTTTTTTTTTTTTTTTATCAAAAAATACCACGTTCAAACATTCAGTTTGTATAAAAATGTAGAGGCACATTCACTGCCTATAATTTCATCAATAACATTGTAATAACAATAACAAGTACAAGTGATCTCTGTTTAATGCTCTGTTTGCCAGTAAATTCAAACTACCTTGGTCTGGTCTGGAAAAGGGAACTGTATGGCATTTACGCACTGAAAGCTGTGAATTTAGGTCCTTAAAGGCTCAATATGTAAGATTTGTGCATGTTTGTGTGCTTATGTAATGTATACGTTGGCGTCTGTCATTTGCTGACGTTAGCTAACTCCATCTTTAAGCTAATTACTGTCTCAGTTGCCTACAACCATGATAACAGCCTGTACACTGATTTCTATGAAGAACTCGGGTCTATATCATTTTTTCGTGACTGTCCTCATGCTCGCCCTCGAGTTCCTCTGTGCCTCTCTTCTGCTCCTCTGCATTGGCAACGGTGACCATGGAGTTGGCTAACAACAACAAACTTCATAGAAGCACACAAGCATGCACAAATCTTACATATTGAACCTTTAAATGGTGTTCCATCTGGCTGTACACAGTAGTTATTGTTGCCACAGTGAGTTATGATATTGATATTGAAAACTTAAGATGCCAGCGCATGAGGAGCTGCAGCAAATGCTTTAAACAGCTTGTATTTACATTGAGCTGTAAAAGACCTCTTGTGGCTGTGTGAATTATGATCCTGACTGAAGTAGTGTAACATTATATATCACAGCAGAACCTCATAGAGAAAACATCAGAGTGGTTGGAAGGGTCTGAAAAGTGTAAAGTTTTGACGAGTGAGTTGCCTGTTTGTTTCCAATTCTGTACCCACTGACAATGTTTCATGATTCCCCAATATTAATTGTGGATTTGTCTTCAGTTTGGAGGACTTAACATGCATGTAAAATTCATTAAAACTACATGTAACTAGATCTTAGAGATTAATGAGATAGTGGATTGATGAGATTACTTCGTATTGATTAAAAACATAGCCATTTCGTACTCACTACTGTACACTCGTTTTATACATTATCATCAAAGCTTACTTTTTTTTACCAACAATCACAGTACACATTTTTTGTGATATAACTTTGCATTTAAGGCTTGGAGTAATCCACCATGAATGACAGCAGAACACCAACACATCTACACATCAAATTAAATTCTGCACATTTTCCCCATGCTTCTTTGCAAGTATCAAAATACAAATAAACTTGAGTGTTTCTTGGGACACTGGGACACATCTGGCGCTGCTGATCTGGTATTTAGTAGATTGTACCGATGAAGAAATCTTTCGATTAGAAGTAGGAAATTGCTTCTGTCAAGACTACTCAACAGGGGAAGATAGCTCTTGCTTGAATTGGGTCTCAATTTGAGGAAAAAGAGGAGTAATCTAATGTGGCATCTTGATAACATTTATCATGAAAAAGAAAGAAAGGATATAGGCCTGATCCTGGTGCCAGAGGACTTTCTTTCCTTCAGTGCCCTTAAATTTGTTTAAAGCTGTGGAATATTTTTTGTATTGTCATTGTTCTTGAACACACAAAGCAAGACTAACACCATTCCCTGATTATTATGATTATTCAAAATTTTAAAAAAGCTTGTTCAGTGGTACCATTTTGGTAAAAAGTCATTATCACAATACAGCAAATGTAGCCTGCACATGCTCCAATTAGTCTCTCTAAATGTTTAATGAGCACAATCAATGTGGAGAACGAAATATACAACGTGGGGTGTCATTCTGAGTTGCAGGAACTGTAACTCACTTTGTGGATTACCTTTACCTTATGGAGAAAAAAAAATCCTTTGTAAAGTGCTCAGCCATTCCTTTTGTAACCACTTTAATGGGCAATGCCTTCTGGTCAAGAGGTGGTCGCTGAATAGACTAATTCGGCAGGATTAGACCTCTCTGATGGTGATCCAGCCAGGCAAACAAATGTGACCTTATGGTGCACATTCTGCACATGCAGAACTATACATTGACTCCATAGGAGGGGGCAGTTCAGTCAGGGGATTAGTTGGAATGAGCCATACCCCACTGTTTTGAAAATCCTTTTTTTTTTTTAACTTTGAAAGACATGTTTAACAAAAATGACATCACAGAAGGGGGTATGTGGTGGTGCAACAAGTGAAATACCATCCAAAAGAGAGAAGAGGAAACTCTGGGCAAGATAAGCCTATAGACAGTAGAGCTAAGCAAACTCATAACATCCAGGGATGTGTTTTCAGTCTCCAAAGGCCTAAATGACAGTGCTAAGGGATCAAACCACAGAGAGGTGGACATGCTAGAGCTAGGATACACAAAACACGAGCTTTACATGTGTCAGGTGACCTTTTGTTCCCAACAGGGCTCAGTTCTGCAGGACTGCACAATCAAATAAACATGAAATGTTCCAGAGGATGGGATTCTCCACCATTCAAAGAATGATAGCATAGGTGTAGCGTAACAACAAAACATAATTCAAGATAAAAGAATCCCTTAAAAATCCAACTCTCTCACTGACTAATATAAAATGATAATGAATCGCCTTATCATTAAAACCTTTAACTTTGCCGTTGTAAATACTGCCTTTAAATAACACCCTTTGATGAAAAAAGAGGTGGTGTTTTTGTGATGCATTTTCCATTTATTGTTAATGCGTGTGCTAAATGGATAACTGGAGTGTAAAGATCAGGGTAAGGGGTGAATGACTGGAGAGAATGAAAGTACATCGATAGTGAATATTTCACCTGGTGCGTACAGTGTTTTCAGTGCTTTTCCTTTCTGTAAGGTTCTGTACAACTGAACAGTACATACTGTGATTTCCCTGAGCAGGGTGCATGAGAAAAAAAGTGTGTTTAAACGTAAACAAACCAGTCAACCAATCAATAAACACACAGAGCCCCAAGGTGCTGCTGAGCAACTATTAAATAGAACAACAATGAGGAAGATAGCATGAAAAGAAAAGAGTACCACCCACTGAATCTCAAACATCATTAATGGAAAATCCACAGCTGCTCTGACAGTTTGATAGGTAAGGTTTCTCTGGGAAATGCAGAGGAGAAGCGCCGCAGCAAGAGCTGAAAGATATGAAAATGTCAAGAATTATTACTTCAAGAGAAAACCAATTTCACTTAAGCCCTCACATTTTCTGGTGGACATCGCCTTGGATTTATTACTCAATTAATTATGCTGTTTAATTAAAGACAATAAAGACAGTAAAGTGATGTACATTATTTTATATTAGAATACATTTGGACAGCACATGCTTGCAACAAAGCTGCACATCTTATTAAGTCATTTACGAGAAAATGCTTTGAAAGTCTTGGTTTCCAGATATTCTTTAAAAAAACACAAAATGACTCTGAAATTCTGTCTGGGATTGTTAGAGTTTTGTACATGGATGAATTGCATAGCTGTATCTATGGTTTACTTGTTTTCTGGTTGCAAAACATCTGATCAATCCCAGTGGCTGGTGCTAAAATAGACATTTAATGATCCACAGACTTAAGACTAGTACATGTAGTGCCTAATTCTCAATAAATAGTGTTTCTACAGCTTAAGGCAAGTTACATTTAGGGCATTTTAACAATTTTTAATAACACTTTGAATGAAATTTAAGACCAACTTTCCAACAACCAATATCAAAGCAAAAATTAATCAATCACCTTAGGTTAAGGACAATTTCAGCCTCGTTTATTATAACATAAAACATGTTTTTTTTTATCATATGAGTGTCGCCGTGGACGTTTATGCAAGAGGAATTCGGTCTGCTATTTTAAAAAAAGAAATATTACTTATTTCGAGATTCTAAATTGCAATGTCAGAAAAAGGATTCCTACTTCCCATGTCTTACCAGTTCATCTGTCAAATGCATTCAGTACCTTTAAAGACTTCTTAGGGAACTATATAAAGATGATATGCCGGCTTCAGGTTTTAGCACACATCTAACATGAATTACTTTCCTCACACCAAACTAATGTATTTGATTTAACATCAGTCTCCCTGTCTGCTTAGCCTTCTTTTCCCTCTGGCTTCTCATGAACCACAGGGGCCGTTAACATTGTCGGCTTTATGACATGACTGGTAAAGATCACAGGGACACCTCTGAGCCTCAATTCATCAGATTTAAGTCTTCTGACCATATTCTAATGCACTGTCTATTAAAAACCATTTATGACTGCACTGACTGAAATGTATTTAACAAGTCTGTCATCGCTGAAGCTTTGTTACAATAAGTTGAACCAATCGAATGTGAAGTGGCTTGCTGGGTGACGAAACCCCCAACAGTGAACTTTGAGGCTGAGAGATTTGGTCTGGGTGGACAGGTGCTTCCACTGGGGACGCGGGAGTCTTTGAAATTTTCTCAACTGGAAAATATGGCTCCTTTTCAGACAACAAACGGTCCACACTAAAAATAATGACCATTTAATGTCAAACCATTCAATCCAGTCTTCTTGGAGAATTAAACATTTCTGAAAGAATTAAAGCCAATTATGTTTTTTTTCTGAATTAGTCAACAAGGATTTTTTCAATTAAAATATTTCATCTTTTATCACACCGTGCAGCACGCTTAAACTTTACTGAAGAAAATGAAATGATCTCAGGCACTACGTTACTTGACAATGAAATATCTAAAAGATGAGATAACTGGCAAAGTCTTATCCATTCCTCACATTTGCTTTGCAATCCCAAAATCCATTATATCACAGATAAACCAGTAAGCATCAGTGCCTCCTGAATTCTAATTATCATTTCTAATGATTCAACCCTTCCATCTGTCCATTGTTTTGGAAGTGATACGGTTCACTTTTAATGAATTAAAGGAATTTCTAAAGTTCACAGCGTGGAAATATCTCCTCACCCATGAAAAACCTACAGCTGGTAATGATTTTCAAATGCACATCTCACTGAATGCCGCTTGTTGACGGTAGAATCCTGAAAACAATCCATTCAATTTATCAAGAACAGTTTATATAGATTATATATGCTTATAATGGTAGTGTTTGCTGTTTTCTGGTCTTCAGAAATATAATATCAAAACACTCACAACACTTACTGATTCGCATTTTGAACCATTTTAACTTATCAGTTGAAACTGGAACATAACGCAGGAACAAATGTGAATCAAAGCCAAAGTGCAGCATTGGTTTCAAATGAAATGTTACAAGATTTGAGAACTGACAACAAACAAGAACACGTTCGGTCAGATGCATCCACTGTCCTTGTATCATAATCTATTCATGCAGTTCTCTCGGTTACTATTAGCTCTGACCTCTGCTCGCCAAAATCTAATCAGTTCATCTTTGAGCCCAAGTGGAGATGTCACATTCATAAGAATAGGTCGCAGCGACCTTGACCTTTGAACTTTAGCCACCAAAATATTTTCAGTTCATTCTTGAGTCCAAATGAACGTTTGTACCAAATCTGAAGAAATTCCCTCAAGGCTTTGCTGGAACACTTGTCTGTGATGGGTTTTATATTGTTCCACCAGTGCACGCTGCATGATGCCGTTATTGACTGGAGATGCAAACTCACTGCCTGAGCATGAAACGTCCGCAAAACACACATCGAAACAAGAGGACAACGGAATTTACAGGCAGAAGGCAGGGTCTCTGCAGGTAAATGCAACACCACACACCTAGAGGTGGAGGTGGTGGTGATGGTGGAGAAAGGTTATTATACTGTATGTATGAGTCTATATATTGTTTTGGTTTTTTTAGGCAAAAGCTCCAAATTTTGTCTATAAAATATGTTCACACTTTAGAGAATGTAATTAATCCTATTATCATAATTACCATTAATATTTCACCCACCTGCAACCCATGCACTATTAATCAGAGAGTTAATTTTTATGACTCCGCCCACCTGATATGCAGATATAACTGCAATCCACGCATCACTTGTCTCTGATGTTACCAGACGCTCCACCTCACCACTTACATATCACATATACTTTGATATTACTGCAAAGGAAACTGCTAGATGTTGCTGCTCAACAGAAAATACTGCATATATGGGTCGTAACAAGCAGGTTGCTCACAAGACCCACGAGCATGTTTTGAACAGGCCAGGCTCGTTATTTTTGATAGCTGTGAAAGTGAATGTGCTGGCATTAAAGAACGGAACTCAGTGAGCGGATAAAAAGTTATAGTGTAACATTTAAGAGACTTTTTTTTTTTTTTTTTTACTTCACTTTCTCTTTAAATTTGACCATAACAGAGAGGATTGCCCATGTTTTTTCCTTCCTTTCAGTACAGTCAGTGTGGGTTTGAGCTGCCTTTAGAGGCTTGCCTCTGGCTTCTCTTTGACTGAACTGTCCAGTTATCTGACATTTACTCCTTCATGACAGTTGACAGGTGAGTGGAAAATGTGTGGGAGGTGAGGTATCTTCCTGAAGAAAACTCAACTGACCTCTAAGCTACACATGGATCAGTGAACACGGCTATTATCTACTCCAAATGCACACACAGACGTACTTAGCAATAGTAGCAATAGCACGTGCGCTCATACGTACACAAATCAATCACTCGATTCGTGAATGCACTAATGATGTTGTTGACGTTAATGAGGAAGGGGACACGCTCATGAAGGCAGCTAATGATTCTAATCATGGAGATATCACCCTCGTAACAAGCCATCATGTCAGTGAATGAGTCATTGATCAGTATGTTTTACGTTCATTGTGGAATATTTTCTGATTTAAGCCGAGGGAGCCGACTGCAACAAACAGCCGGAAAAAAAAAAAACACCATATGGAGGTTGTCTTTGCATCTCGAGTACATGAGATTGTTTTCATCTGCTTTGAGCCCTGTTTTCAGATAGTTTATCTGTAATATTTAAATGTTTCTCTTCAGTCAAGTAAATGTCTTGTAAATCCAAAGTGAATTGTCTCATCAAGGACTGCACGTCTTTTTTTTTTTCATTTTGCAGAAATAATACAAATAGTACAATAGCAACATCTGATTTTCTCATAAATGTCTGCTTATCAGTACAGATGAATGAAGTTAACTGTAGTTGTTTACCTGCTCAGTGTTTCTTGAAGGCTACATGACCACAGCGGTGTGTTTCTCTCACCTCTGTACATAAAGAAGTGATAGAAATGAAATGTAAACCATTTCATTACAAATATTACTTCCTTCTTACATGAATTAAATTTGTATGTGTATGTCTGAACATCTCATTCCAAAATCATCAACATTACTCTGTTACTATAACAGCCTTCACTCTCCTGTGGAGGTTTTTCACATGACTTTGGATCTTGGCTGCAGGGATTTGCTCTCATCGCTGTGGTCGGCCACTGATGTTGGCGATAAAGCCTGGCTCACAGTCACAGCAGTTCATCTCATCAGGTGTGGAATGAAGTTGAGGTCAGGGCTCTGTTCAGTCAAGTTACTCCTCACCAAAATGAGAAAAAAATACATTTTTCTGCCCTGCTTTATGGGCTGTAAACTATGTAGCACTGAATTGTGGAGTTAAACAGTTTTTCATCGTTTTTGTGTCCTGGATATTTTGAGCAGATAAAGAAATCGTGGCTTGACGTAGCATGACCCCTTCCTCGGTGCTGTTTTTACACCAAAAATGATCGCGTGGGTGTTCTTTTAGACTGGTAAAAGTGCCTACAATAGGTGACTGACTTCTTTCACCCTGCCTGTTTGCCTTTCTGTTTTTTAATTTCATTGTGTCATGTGCGATTTCATGAATGCACATAGGTTAATTCTCTGGGACTTCAGCGTCCTCTGGCTCTGAGTTCATTCCTTCATTTAATGGCTTTTTAAAACAATTGTCATTTGGTCTGTGACGAGCTATAGACGGGATTCTGCGCCTCTTTTCCTTTTATTTATCTATTTATCCCATTTTTATACTGCTCCGTCTGATGGTTTTGGTGACAAGCGACAATTTGACAACTGTGATCTTTCCATTTACTTGTGTTCTTGTACTTTTCCATGTAGGTAAGTATATATTGTATGAATTACCATTTTGTTGTATTTATTAATAACTACAGTCTTCAAGACAAATTGCCCCACAGGGATATTAAAGACTTGCTCTATACTCTATAGATTGTCATGATGAAACAGCAAAAGGTCTTCAAACTGTTGCTACACAGTTGGAAGTGCAGTGTTGTTTCAAATATAATGATGTTGCATTAGGAATTCCTTTAACTGTATCAAAGGAGTAACATGAAAAGATATTGCCAATATGTATAACACATGAGATTATTCATTATCATCAATAGAGGTTGGTCTGGATCTTATAACTTACTACATAACAGCAGAAAAACAGAGAAAAAGAAACATGGAGCGCATATATTTATACTGTACTGGGGGAAGAAAGAAAATGTTAATTAGAGAACATTCAAACTTATCTGCATTGCAGACTTTGGTTTCCAGCTCACTGCAAGCCTTAAATATCATTTACCATCCTCCAGTTGATTGCAAATCTGGGATCTGGTTTCCTTTCTATATCTAAATATTAATAGTCTCCATCACAGGAAAATTACTTTCATCTCCGACTCACATGGAGGGATTAGATTTTAATCAACGTATTAAATATGACTTTCTATTCCTGCAGATGGGAGAGGATGGCAGGCAGTCAATTAGTATTATGCTCTGTTTGCAGTCTCACAGTGGAGCCAGATAAAGTCTTTGTTATCGCAGTGGCACAAAGTGCATAAACAAAATGGCAAAATTACATGTGGGAATAAGGAAACATAATGTGGAGCTTCTGTCAAGGATCAAACCATAAATCAATGTAACTTTTATGTACAAAATTGGAGCTGGTTATCAAATGTTTCTAATGTTTCCTGTACTGTAAATTCAGCCGGAAACATGCAACACACGAAGATAGACATATAGATGACATTTTAACCAGTATCAATATTTGCTCTCCACGTTGATTATATTATAGTCTGAGTCTATAATGCACCTGGCTCAGCATCTGCCATTTAAAGATGCCATTGTTTCCTAGGATCCTATTTGGATTATTTTTACATTTAACCTTACATATCAAAAGATAAGTATGCAAAAGTTAAAAAAAAAACAAAAAACTGCATCCATTTGATAGTGTTTAATGAAGTTTGCAAAGCAAGTTTGGGAGAATAGTCAACATTCAATCAGTGTTTAAGTGTTAAATCAACAGCAGCTGTACTTTACAGCTAATCTGATTGTAGGAGATGCTTTCCCATTTGTTCCCCTAAAACCTGGAGTAAATGACAGCAGCTCTCAGGTGAAATCAATAAGGCCTGATTAGCTTGATGACACCCAGCAGGTGTGCTTTCTCTCTCTGTCTCTCTGCTGGTAGGATTTAAACCCACCAAGAGGTTTGAAGCTTGTTGTTTGAGGGTTTTCTGGTTTGACATGGCTAAGTTGCTCACAGTTTTTATTTGTATGTTCTTAATTCCTGCTCTCGCAGCAAGACACTTTCTCAGTGAGAAGCCAACCTGTTACAAGCCGGCGCCCAGGAAACCCAGCTTTGGGGTGAAGTGAGTTTTTGTTTTGTTTTTGTATGTACCTGACTGAACGTTTTGTAACAATGGTGAGGTGTTCATCTGGTATCTTATCCATGGCTCTGTACCGGTGGTAAATGACATATATATATTTTTTTTAACGTGCAACTTCAAAAGGACTTTTTGATTTAAACACTGTGTAGGTGGATAATCAATTAACAAGAAGGTGAGAAGCAAGCAATTGGCTTCTTTCAGTAAAGTTTGCCTAGAGACACACCACATTAACGAAAATCAATGTCTGGACTTGTCCAGTGTGATTCAATGCCCTTCATTTAGTAGTTAGCTGGAATTAATGCAAACATGGCTACAACATACATACTGGCTGCTGTTTTACTTCTGCTTCACTGTAGAAAACTGTAGTTGGTGATTATTTAGTCAAAGGAACATGGTGTTTCTCTCCAAATGTAACCTACATAAGGGAATGATGCATCTTTCCGTCCACTGCTGTTATGCTGATTTTTAAGATTGGTTCTTCATCATGGTTTAAAAAATTTCCTAGTTAGCTGTAGTATTTCATACAAGAACATACTACCTGAGCTGTTGATTGAGGAGCTGATATAGGAAGTATTTTGATGAAAGCCTGAAGAATTACTTATTTTTTGCACCCCAAACTGAACTGCTGGTCTGGCTCAGCGGTTAAGTTTGGGGTTTTGAAACTACTTTTTTTCTAACATTTGTTTCTGCAACTCTTCATACATGGTGGTGGTTCATTGCTATGTTTAATATGGCATTTATTGTCTTGTATTCATTCAGTGAACACTGCAGTTTCCTTATTGGTCCACACATGCAGATGCAGTTATTTACTCAATCTGTTTCCATTGTACTTCATATTTAGCTTTTCACCACCAGGATTTTTTTGCAGTTTCCACTGAATTGAAAAAGTAAATCAAAAGCAGTTGGATGGAAACACACCTTGTGTCTCTGAAGCTGCTGTTCTTAAATCTCAATCCTCTGCAATATCTTTCACAGAACTGCAGCCCATCCTCATGAGCTCCTGAACCTCGCTGAACTACCGAAGTCCTGGGACTGGAGGAATGTAAATGGCATCAACTATGCCAGTGCAACCCGGAACCAGCACATCCCTGAGTTCTGCGGCTCCTGCTGGGCTCATGGCAGCACCAGTGCAATGGCTGGTTAGGTTTCCTCTCCCAGCTTTGTGGAAGTCAAACAACACTTAAACATGTGTAGTAATGAGACAATGTATAGTAATTGTAACTAATTATTTGTGTTAACTTTAAAAAAAAAACAAAAAAACCATTGCATTCAGGAGAGGTTGTGCTAAATGCTGTTGAATCAAAGTCACACTTTTTTTTTTTTTTTATGAACAATACTATTAATGGAAATTTAATATAACTAAATGTTAGACTAGTTGGGTCCATATTTACATGTTGCACCACCTCGATCATGTGGCGTATTTGATATGAATTTGGAAGTTGCCCATTTGGACTGAGGCATGGCTTGGATTTTTTTTTTATACAAATGGTATGCAAATTAAAAGTTGTGACAAAATAACAGATGGCATCCTCTGACATCATTTGAGACTTATTTTCCAAAACAAATAATTGCTTTTGTGTGACTTTTTTTTTCCTTCTCTTGCATTGTGTAGATCGCATCAACATTAAGAGGAGAGGAGTGTGGCCATCTGCTTATCTGTCGGTCCAACATGTAATTGACTGTGCGGGTGCTGGCTCCTGTCACGGAGGGGACCACGGAGGAGTGTGGGAGTATGCCCATAAACACGGCATCCCCGATGAGACGTGCAACAACTACCGGGCAGTTGACCAGGGTAAGAACTGACATGATCAAATCTAATGTGACTACTTCATGCAGAGATGAAGTTTTTCCATTAAGTGTCTTTGTGCAGAATGCAACCCATTAACTGAGTGTGGGACTTGCACAACTTTCGGCCAGTGTAACTTTGTGCAGAACTACACTCTGTGGAAGGTGGGTGACTTCGGAGCCATCAATGGACGGGATAATATGATGGCTGAAATCTACGCTCATGGACCGATCAGGTTTTTAAATGTGTGTTTTACCAGAAATGTATTTCTTGACTAATTTCAGTAGTTTCTGATAAGATTTCTACATTTTACTCGCAGCTGTGGAATCATGGTCACAGAGAAATTTGATGCATACACTGGGGGTCTGTACTCGGAATATGTTGAGACCCCTGGCATTAACCATGTTGTTGCGGTCGCTGGCTGGGGATTTGAAAATGGCACTGAATACTGGATTGTACGTAATTCCTGGGGAGAGCCATGGGTGAGTCATCACGTACTTTCAGCCTCAGTGGCTTTCAGGCTTGGCATTTTAAAACTGGATATTAAATGCAATAGGTGCACTTGATTTTTATGATCCAGGTGACCTGATATATTATTTTTTTGTTGAAGGGTGAAAAGGGCTGGGCCAGGATTGTGACAAGTGCCTACAAAGGAGGAAGTGGAAGCAAATATAACCTTGCTTTGGAGGAGGACTGCATGTTTGGAAATGTGATTGTACCCGTAACCTACCAATAACAATTTCTGGTCATGTTGCATGAAAGATTATTCCAACCAGATACTTGACTAAAATTAAAAGATTACATATTTTACATCTGTCTCTTGTCTATCACATCCTTGTGGACTAACAATGTTTACATGGACCCTGGTAGTCTACTAATCGGAATAATGGGCCACTCAAAAATGCGTCATTCAGAAGAGACTGGCCCAGAACGACGAGTGGTGTAAACCTTCTGATCCTTCAATAGGAAAATATTAGCTATTTTCACTTGATGTGATTGTTTCTCCTCTTCTGCACATGCTTCACTGCTGTGGGAGTAATATTGTTAAAGACTTGGACCATTTAACGATTGTTGAACATGCAGTGGGTCCATCTTGGTCACTTTAATAAAAAAGCTGGAAAACAGTTTGATTAAACACTCTGCGCATGTGAACACACGCCTTATTTGATCAGTGTCTGTATCCTTAAACCCCCTGATCAAAATGAATTCACCCGGATTGAAAAAGTATTGTCCATGTAACCGCAGTCACTGTCTAATTTGGCCAGAGCGCCCATTTGGACCCAATTTTCAGGAAATTGGTTTTAACTGAAATTGCTGTGGTCAGTGGACTTGCTCAAGCCAAAGAAATACAATTATTTCTGCAGATTAAACTTCAACTTGTGATCAGTGTGTTGAGAGGGAAAATTTACCTGATGTGGAAGTTGCTGACAAAGTGCCTTGGGAAGCCGTAACTAAGACTCTAAATGAGGAGACAGACTTTTATTCAATCTTCTGAGGTATTCTAAAATGAACCTGGAATACAAAACACTATGGCATACAGGCAAATGGCTCCAAGAGTCTCTAACCAGTTGTAAATCTAAACTTTTGTCAGAAAGCTGAGGATAACGAGCATGAAAGTTCCATATTATGTGAATGTAATATATGTGCATGTGTTGACCGAAGTTCCAAATGAAGTGAAAACATGTACAAATACATATGGAACCTACTAGAAACTGGACTGGAGTTATGTATTCACATGTACATTTTTTTTTTTTTTTTTTAATGTTACAACCCTATCTACATTCATTCATCTATTTTCTCTCAGAACATCATCGGCCTCATTTGAAATATAGCTGAGAAAATACATCTTCATATATCCAGAGAATGTGATGACTATATATTGCAGCATCCCTCTTGAGACAGGACCGTATGTCATATTGCATTTGTTTGTTCATACATTGCTCATGAGTGAACAGGAATCTTGCCTCAACACTTTCTTCTTCACATCTGCATCCGTAAAAGATGACGAAACCACATGAGGCTTGTGCATGTTTGTAGCAAATGGAATGTGAGTTGAACTCGGGCGGCAGGAGGATCATAACTGAACACATTTGGGAAGAGGTGCTCTTAAAGACTTGGTACACCTGAGACAATTTGACCCAGAAACCTGCATTTTCTGTTACTGCTCTCTGCACACTGAAAAGCAATCAGCATCTGATTTGCCAAAAAAAGTTGTGAAATTAACTTCAGGTCTCTGGGGTAAACTTGCACTTGAACTGACTATTAAATGTATATATTTTTTTTCTGCAGTTCTTGCAAGAAATAAATCCCTTGGCCTGATTTTGCCTCTGCCTAAACGTGATGTGGTTTGGAACAACAAGGTCAAGATGTAAGGGAGTAAATACAAAACTGTTGTACTTTGTGTCTGTAGTGATGAATGACATACACTGGCCTGTTATGAGATTTTGGGTCAAAGGAAGAGGGAGCAAAGCTGGCCTTTTTTTTTAAATGCCAATGACATTCTTTTGCTCTACATTTCCAGGCTTGATAAACAGACCCACCTCCCTTATTGACTGACATGCTTTATTAGTTTCATTTCTGTCATGCTCCTGGAGTAACATTCAGTTTAATCACCGGTTATCTACAGTGGAGCACACAACAGCACAATGGCATCCTTTGAGTTTATGTGCAATTATAAAGAGCCTATTTCCTTGTTATTCAGCTAGGGAACAAAAGAAAACTGAACACTTAGATATTTGGTTCAGGGGATGTAACAATAATAAAAATGCATAAACACAAGCTGCTGTGCTTTGCTGCTGATATGGAAATGCTTCCCATTAACTGCAGTTTCCATCCAGCATCTCTGGGGAGAACAAAGGATAATCAAACCTTATGCAGTGCTGTTGACTTCAAGCCTCAAAACCAAGGCAAACCTTAAGCCTATAAAGCTGTGGTGTGTCCGAGTGGAGGCCCACTGTGAAAACAAATATTGAACATAATTTGGTTGCTCAATATTATACGTTCAAGCCCCCACCCTGGAGCAATCTTTCACATGAAATCAAATTTGCGCTGTGATTAAATTTCCTGCATGTTTTCTCATTTGCATAATCACAAACAGGGCTCTAATGGCTGTGAATGAAAACACATGGTAATTTTTGGGTCTGAGGCTCAAAAAGAAAAAAGGCACATTTCAGCTGTGGCA
This sequence comes from Coranthus polyacanthus, assembly GCA_037367275.1. Classification (NCBI taxonomy): domain Eukaryota; kingdom Metazoa; phylum Chordata; class Actinopteri; order Kurtiformes; family Apogonidae; genus Coranthus; species Coranthus polyacanthus. The sequence goes on from JAPQRN010000002.1 coordinate 8,762,471, forward strand.
AAAAAAAATGGTATGAAAAATGCAGGTTGGAAATGCACGTAAGCCATTTTCATACTGAGCGATTCAGCATTCATCTTCATTACAGTAATCAATATGGCAAAATGGATTTTTCAGCAATTCCTGCAAACCCATTATGTATTGTTTCAGTGATCAATATGTCTCTGTAAACACAGGGATGGAGAGGGAGGTTACTATATGAAAAGTTTATTACTGATGCCGAGGCCTAGATTATAAGCTTAAATAAAGTTACAAGGAATATCCATTTCTAAAGCATCTTTGAGTAAGGCATGTAATGATTTATATGTGGTAGCTGCCTCTGGCCAGCAGTGTAGGAATACACAGAAAGCTTCCCTGCGTGTGCTTTGTGTAATCCTTCCAAATACATTCACTTCTCCAAGGCCACTGCTGAAACTTGGATGCAAAATAAGCTACAGTGAATGGAGGATAACCAGACAGCCACCGAACACATTCTGGTATTAAACAGAAAAATGTGTTCTCATATTTAGCTTAACAGGGTCCACACACCATATCTGATGTTAATGATTCAAAACATGCCCAAACTACACGTTTAAATTATTACTGGCTGTGTGAGCACATGCAATAAGGGCATGGAAAGGATCAGATGTCTTTTCTTCATGCATTCCACACAAACATCAATCATTAATTTATTATGTCAAATATTAACTGAGCCAAATTCTGAAAACACCTTTTTTCAGCCTTGATCACAGCATATTGATCACAGCAATCATCAACATATGTTGATGATTATAAATCATAATGCATAAAGTTTCAGTGGAAGATTAGCTCTATGAGACGGTATAAATCATGTATTATCATAGTCCTAAGTTCAGCAAAAGCATGCGTGAGCTGATTTGCATTGCATAATACATCTTAAGCACAAACAAAATATATGTATATATGTAAGACGTTCCATATTGCTAATGAGCCCATGCAGGAAATATGATTTGATCATTAAAAAGAAAGTGTCTTCCTCAGCCAGACACGATTTTTCCTGATGATCTGTGTTTTTCCTCTGTCAGGCAAAAAACACTTCTAGAACAATCACTTAGTCAGTGTGATTTCTAAATCGATTTACAGCCATAGCTACCCTGCTGATGTTATGCATCATTCCTGCACTAATCTCACTTCCTTGTCCAATATACTCATGCAAGCTTGAGGCGGTCGCAGAATTAGCTTTAGTTAATGGATGAGTATTAATCCCTCTTAGTCACAACAAAATTAAGGAATAATGTGGCCATGAATATTTCAGTTACACTGCAGCAACACAGGAATCTGCTCACACAATCTGCCCTGGCTTGCAAAAAAAGAATTGGCGATTACATACATTATTAATGCTTCATCATAAAATTCATATTTTGCACTAGCTGAATGGGGGCTCATGAGTGAAAATCCAATGAGCAGTCAATACTATTTCAAACTAACTTGCTGAACACACAGAACAGAGAGAAATGGCCTCTAAAACATCTGAGCTCACTGAACCATGCTTTTGTTCTGCTTTTATCACTCTGTCTCCTAAGGTTGTGCATTCTTATTAGATCCCTTAAAAATAGATGTGAACCTTTCAAGTCAGTGAGTTGCTGCAGCCTCCCCCTGGAAGTTTTAATTAGAACACCAGTCACTCGTGTTATCGTTGGTTCAAGAGGGCCACTTCCACATTCCTGAGTTGCCCACTTCATCACAGGATCAGAGGCCCATGAGTGGACTGGTCAGAACAGCTGCTTCATATTTGTTTTTAGCAGATTTTACCTCAGGAATCATAATCAGCATAGCTTCTGCTACAAACGTAATGCTGAATTCAGAGCATTAGTGCAGACACATACATTTAAAGACTCACAAAAGGGCTCTCATAATAATAAATAATAAAAGCAAAAGGTGCAAGACACACCAGAAGCACAAGATTACAGCTACATGGCTCTTGATTTGCCACAATAAAGTATAATCTTGTAGCTGTTTCAAATAAGAAACTGATGGCATCCTTACACAATGTGTTTTTGTTTTTTTTTCTTGCTCAGCTCTCACATAATTTCACATTAGTTATCCACATTCTTCATTAGACCTTCATCCGGATGTGTTATTTTCTGTTATTTCCATTACAAATCCCAATTTACTTCATTTCATCTATCTGATTTGGTTGTGCGCATGCCTCAGTCTCTCCAAATGGCCATTGTTGCCACAGAGGAATCAGAAATAATGGCCAGTGGAACACCACGCATGGCTTTCATCTTCCACCCAGTGGCCATCATTACTGTAGGTTTTGTTTGGCACTCACATTCAGGAGAGTGGAGGGAAGGAAGGGTCTTTTGGTGTAAATGAACTGACCTGTAATTGCACTGTGCTGCCCCCTGTTGAAAAACTCCTCTGCATGTTGTGCTTATGCCACAGTTGAATGGACTGTTTGTGGTGTTTATATGGGTTTTATGAGGTTTTCATGTCAAGCTTGACAACATCAGACAACTAAACATGGCCTTTTCTATAATGAGACTGAGGCTGTTCTAATTTTATTTAAGTTTGTTTTTGTGAGAGTAAACCAATCTTTTCTTTTCTTTTTTTTTATCTTATATAACCCATTCAGGACAAGTTCAGCATAAGTTTCACAAATCATGTTTTCCATCTGCCAGTTGAACTATTGGACAAGTAAAGTGCGGTAAATAGATTTATAGTTACACTTTCAATATCAATTTCTCAGAGAATGTCAACCTTTATAAGTATAGGGTATGATATGGTATATTATAGCATTTTTTTTGTGATTAAGTCTCCATGGCTGTCAACTTGAAAGGAGGCAAAATTTTCCAAAACAAAACAATTATTGTTTGGCCTTTTATTTGAAAATACTGTCTCAGTAACTTGATCCACAAACCTCCTCTGCATGAAGAAACGTTTAAGTATCAGGGCTCGGAAAATAGGTGCCTGATACTGACTGAATTTTAACAATGAACGGTATCATCTGCAGAGATTATTTCTACCAGAACAGTGGGAGGACAGCAACTGCAGGCAGGCTGTTATGGAACAAAGGGCCTTCTGCTCTTGGCACACAAGGGGTTAAAGTGAGTGAACGCCTGAGTTGGCGTTGATGGTATTCACGCACAATGATTAACGATATTGTATCACGATAGATGCAGGATTGTAAGGTTTTAGTACCAAAGGGGAAGAAAGAGCCAAGATATCCTCCTCTAATTGATTGGTTCGCTACTCGTGTTGAAATAATGTAATTAACTACACTAAGGCTTTGTGAGCGAAATTGTTTCTCCGCGCACTTGCCCAAATCATTAACTATTAACAACTTTTTTTTCTGAAAACGCCCGAATCTCTAAACCTCAGAAAGATGACTGATGTGGACAAAGCGCTTGCCTGCAAAAAAACAAATGTGTCCAAATGTGGCTTTGAAGAAAGGGAGCCTGCTTTCAACCTGATCAGAAACTTGGTTTTGAAGGGAGAGCGCCCCGCCCTCTTGCTCCTTATAACCAGAAAGCCTTTTCGCTGGACGCTCTAACATAACAGGAACACTGGAGACCACATCGCTGTACATGAACCATTCCTGGAGACGAACTCTGGCTACAAAGACTTTAAGGATTACACTGGTGGTTTCACCTTTTGACAAAGAGCAGACGACAAGAAGTGGCCATGGATTTTCTCAATCACAACTATTTGAATGCGCGCAGCCCATATGACTATACTTTTAATTTCTGGAATGACTATCTGGGGCTGACGACTTTGGTTACGAAGAATAATAAGCTCAGCATGCCACAGAATCCCAACTCCATCACCGAGTCCCTGAAGGCGACCCTGGGCTTGGATGATTCCCCGGCGTGTCCGTGCGTAATCGCGGGCAGCGTTGGGGAGAGCGGGCACCTGGACTGCTGCTGCCCGTCCGGGAGCCCCCCGCCAGCCTCCATCCTAGACTTGAAAGAGCGTTTCTCTATACTCAGCCCTTTCCAGAACCAGCTCGGCGTCCAGCTGCCGGAGCGCGAAGTGGGCTTTGGTGGGAGCTTCGCGGGGTTTGATCTGTTTGGCATGGAGAGGAAGATGCGCAAGCCCGCTTCCAGGAGCAAGCAGGAACCCAAAATCTGCGTCTTCTGCCGAAATAACGGAGCGCCCGAGGAGGTGTACGGCTCCCACGTCCTGAAGACCCCGGACGGCAGGGTTGTGTGCCCGATTCTGAGGGCTTATACCTGTCCCCTGTGCAGTGCCAATGGGGACAATGCCCACACGATAAAATACTGTCCACTGTCAAAAGACCAGCCATCCCAGCGACCATTAAAGGGAGGGAGGGCTGTGGGTGGTAAGAGGATGAAAATATTCTAAACAAACAAGACTATAAAGTAAATTGAATTGCACTGAACAATTTCCAGATGACTGTTTTGATTTCGGCTCTTGCCTTTATCCCAGTTTCATAAACATATTGATTTTTATCTTTTTTTTCTCTAAGATCTCTTATATTTTTATAGTTCCTTTATCCACATAGAATAATTTTATGCTTTATACATTGGATTTATTTTTCTTTCTAGTTTATAGTCATTTGAGCGTGTGCATATAAATACACCTAGATGTATCAATAATCACAAGTGTGAATAAATTTAAAAAAAAAAAAGTATTTTCGTCATGTAGGGAAACACACTGACATTGGCAAAGGGTATGAATGTCATATTTCTACCAAGTATTTTTGTACAGTGAGCTAAGCTCGCTACAATTTTCTTTCTCATCTTAGAAAACCAAAGTTATGTTTGCCATGATAGAAGCTCAAGAATGTGTCATTAATGAATACTTGTGTGTGTCTGACTGGAGGAGGAACTCTTTGATCCCATCTGCCTGCCTAGAAACTCCACAACATATTTTCCAACTTGCTCTAAAAGTTGACATTCAATCCGTGAGGCAGGAAGAAAATAAGACAATGTAGCCTCTGTTTAGGGCACATAGTCTCTGGGGAACATTATAATCAATTGTTGCCAAGCCAAACCTCTTTTCCAATAGCCTATGTGATGAGAAAGTTATCTGACTTTACGAGCAGTCAGAATGCTTAAATGAGAGACACTAGCCTATAGTTTTTTATGTTTACATTCCCAAATAAGGGCCACACACTGGATTTCTTTTGTCTGTCAGGTCTCTCTTTTGCTATAGTGATTTTTTTTTTTGTTTTGTTTTGTTTTGTTTTGTTTTGCCCTGACAAAATATTCACCAGAGAGTCTCATGGGCAGTTCTGCTCCGCAAATGAAGTGGAGTCGAGTCCCATCTACCTTTCACTCAACCCAGGAGTGAAAAAGAGCAAATGAATGTTAGTAAACAACAACATGTTTTCAGAATTATTTTGTTCCTGAAGAATCCAAAAAAGATGCAAAAATGTTGTGAATGTATGATTGAAAGTGTCACTTGCAGGACTGCACATTTCTGACAGTTTTGTTTACCAAAGGAATACAATTGCATTGAAGAAAGAAGAGAGATTTGCTGTATTGTATATAAAGTGATGTTTATTCAGTATTTTAACATTACAAGTGACTTCAGAGGGCGCTACCTCAACAGGATTTTGTACTTACATGTAAAATGTCAACAGCAGTTTATTGATATAGTGCTGCCATTTATAATAAGGGTTTTGATAGTATTTTTGATCTTTGTATAACATAATTGTATTTTCATTTTGTTGCATTTAACATTATGGAAGTGAATTTCCAAGAAGCTATAAGCATTGTTCACCAAAAGGTGATTGTCTGTAAATAATGATTATACCCATACTTTTTAAAGTTTAGTTGTTCAATGTTACATTTTTGAGAAGTGTGCAAGAGAGTGGATATTGAAAAAGGCTGACAAAATTTGCCACTTTTAACAGAGGTTTTTGATTAAATGAATAAGAGAAAAAGAAACACTGTTGAACTTTGTTATTTATATTTTACCACAATTTCCTGTATGCTGCTGTGCAGAATAACAACATATGAATTCACTAGAGAAATAAAAACTTATCAAATATTTTGAGCTATGTGGTCATGTTCTTAAGTGGGTTTACTCAACATTGACTCACAGGGTACATAAGACATTTTCCAACACAAACATTTTGCATGAAACAGTCTCAACCGACCGTTGTGTTTATTTGTAGACAGACTGATTAAAGTAAGCAGCATGAACTAAAAAACAAACAAATACGGGAATGGCCTTCTAACTGTAAAACTAAAATACTGAGTAATTATTGTATGTGCTCAGTACTGTAAGTGCTCCATTCCCATGAATTTAACATTTAACAGATAAAAACATCCATTTAACCTTTGCTTTTGGACAAACTCAAAGAGATCAGCTGCCTTCCTATCTTAAAGATTTGCCTCAGAAGGACAAACACAGTGCCACGGTTGTTTGCGGTTTTTAGGGAGGTCTGCCCACACAAGAATGTCTTGGCTTATGCCTCGCCATTCAAACAGATCATGTTTGCTCTGAAGTGGATTGAATAGCTGGCCCTCCCAGCCCTCTCCGTCTGCCATCTGTGGAATGGCTGCTGCAGACATATTAAGGGCTCAAAAACAGGACAGGAAGCTTTGCTGCTCCTTCTTGTTTTTTGGAAAAGTCAGAGCTGTACACAGTTGTGCAGCTGCGAGGGCTTATGTCCTACTGCAGCAGCTTGGTTTGTTTCAAATGTTTCATTAGTGAAGCAAACAATAAGTAGAGTCGAACTATGATGAGTTCATGAATGGCTCTACTGTCTGTCTACCAGCAGAACAACCTCAGTCATTCATAATGCTGCTGAGCATACAGCATACAAAACACATCAAGAAAACTGTAGATACATTAGACTGAAGCATCTGCCTGATGTCATCTACACCTTTGCTGTTCCCCCCTCCCTCCCCTTTCCCCTCCTCCTCTGTCTTCATGCATCTCACCAGCTGAGGCTGTGGCATTAAAAATGGATGACTACTAAGTGCAACAGGGATTTATCTCTGTGAGAACAGTGGTGAAAAAGCCTGGCGGGCTAGCATTTCAGGCAAACACAGTCAGCTAACAGGTCTTATTCCCTCTGCGCCGCAACTTCCATTAGCTGCTCTGCAGACAGAGCCCATATAATCTAGTTAGTTGCACCATTTATGAGATATGTATCTTTCATGATCATATAATATGTCTTAGCTGGGTGGATTTTATGGAATATACAGTCTGTGTACACAACACACCTCTCTGCAGAGCATGATGGGCAGAACAATGTGAATCAGGTTATTTTCAAGACAACAATCTCGTACTTTTCTGAACATTTCGCAACAAACATCGTGCTGTTTTTTTTTTTTTTAAAAAGAGGAAATGAATGAGGGAAGTGTTTTAATCAAAGGGCAGCATTAATGATTAGGTGTTAGTTATCACCAACAATGAAGCAACTGGATCTCCTCTGCACGTGATTAAAATTTGGCTAATGCTCTGTAATATGATTTTTCTCATTGTGGTGACTACGCAGAGAGTTTCCTGATTAAATTCCTCTACTTAACGTACCGTAGATCAGTTGTTCTCAAGCTCTCGATTCGGTGTAGTACCACCTCCAGCTCTATCAGATGGGCTCACTCTTTTGATAAATGTGATGCTTCAAGGAACTGATTTATAGTATTTCTCTGCAGATGAAACACAATGGCTGTGATCGATCTACTACTGAACATGTGATTCTGTAAAAGACATCGTTATAGTGGAATGTTTGAAACAAGTTGTGGATCTACCACGTGGTACTTGAAAAGTTTGTCGCAGGGCATAAGTACCTCTGGCTGGGAATCACTGCAGTATGGATTTCAGCCTGAAAGTGACAGCTGTGGTTTGTTTTTATTGATCTCTCTGATACAGTTTAGGATTTAAGGTATGAATACTTTTGTATTCTCAGCCCTTTGCACTGCATGTTATGTTTTCTATTTGCTGTGGTAAAGTAAATGTATCTAGTAATAATTTGCATTTGCATTCATCTTCTTTATATGCTAACATTAAGTTACACACCTGTATTTTTCATTAATTATAGCCTACTTTTGTATAATCGCATGCTCCTATGTACGTTGCTCAAATATAGGTTTTAAAATATTCTAGTTTTTAGTTTTGCCCTCTAATAAAAGTGGTAGAAAAACTGTGTCAAATGACACTATATGTCTGGTTCTCCATTCAAAGCAAATACTATAATGACTCAGCTATATGGCATTATGGCCCATTATTCGTACCCTCGTGATAGTTATGTGAAAGTCACTTGTAAGTTACAGACCTACAGAATTATTTATTGGTCCTATAATTTCCCAGAATACACTTACAATAAGGATGCTCCTGTCGCCTAGCAACTCCTCGGGATAAAATTGGATAGCAGCTGAGCATGAGAATCATTTCACGGAGCGAGGTAAAGAGGATCCGATCTTTAGCCCTAAAATACACAGATGGCTTATGTGTGATTTGGTGCAAGTATGATTTTAAAATTGGAAAAAAAACAAAACAAAAACAAAATGGTTTTAGACTGGATGTAGTTTCAAAGCAGCACTACCCCCTGTGGTGATAAAAGGTATTACAAAAACACTGATACCTGTTTTGTGACACTTCCTATATTTAGTGTGTTATTCAAAGCCACTAGTGTGGAAGGAAATCATAATGACAAGTCAGCATCGCTGTGCTGACCGTTCACTGGGCTTTACAATAACAGCCCTGTCCCTCTGAGGGCAGATTACAGCTTTGATGCTGTAATTGAAATTTCACAAAGGATTTATTTGAAACCAAAACTCATTTCTGTTTAAGTGAGGCAGACAGGTTATTAAGTTTCTTTCACAGCATGATCAGCTTATTTCTCGGTGGCTGTTTCAGTGGTGTAGATGTACTGTCAGTTAAAATAATCCTCCAACTCACTGTTGCGTATCCATAGAAGATCTGCAGTGATATCTTGTAACATTTGTTCAGTCCATATTGATATTTTTTTTTGTATTTTCTTTCTCAAAATGTTGTTTGCATTTGCATCTGTTTGTTTACACTCAAGGCCTCGCCGTGGCTGCTCTCACATAATCCATTATAATCTAAGTACTCTTAGAGAGTCAGTGGAAAAACAAAACAACGGGGGGTTTTCTGTTCATATCTTTGCCTCTTGCTATTAATGCATTTAGTTTCAATTTCCTCCGGACTTTACCAAAACAGTGGCTTCTTCTTATATAGATAACAGCTTTTGGCAAGTGGTGATGAATCAGGCTAAAAGGATGCAACAGGTCAGAGGAAGCAATTTGTTCATTTTAACACTGGTATTATTGCTTAAAAGATCTCTTTCTGCTTTTTGCCACTGAATTCGTACACTGTAACATAAGATTTGAAACAGCAGCATGGTGTGAGCTCAAGCTGAACAAACATTGCACCTATTACTATTTAGTGGACAAACTAAAAATATGCACTTCTCCTCTTTTAATTTAGTATTCAGATTTCACAGATGGCTTTTACTGGAATCATTAGTGTGGCCTAAATGTTAATGTTGTGCTCTACATCAGTGCTGTCACTCTGGAACCTCCGGCATATTTTCCTCAAACGTTTGATGCCTCATTCAGATGAGCCACATAGATCAGTATGGCCGTTCGTCTCCACAGATACACGGAGCTGTATAAATGGCTTCATTTAAGTCATTAATATCACATTCTTTCATACCACTGGTACAATATACTACACGTGCCTACAACAAATCTCAATAAATCACATTCACACGGCTCAAGTGCAAAGGCAGTCAAGATAGGATCAGAGACATTTTTGTCATTTGTCACATCTCCACTGAGTTCTTCATAGGAAAACAGGAGATAAGTGAGTTGAATGTTTTAATTAAAGAGCAGTGTATCAGTCAGGTGTTGACTTGAGAAGGTGTCACTAAGAATGAGGCAACTGGATCCCTCTAGCAGGTGATAAAGCTATATAAAGCTAATGCTCTGCAGCAGCATTTGCCTCTCTTGTTAAAGTGACTTAAAGGATTCATTAATTCACACAGCTCATTATCATGGTGGCTATATCGCCTATTAAAACTGTTGCTGTACAGTAAACAACAGAATTAACTTTCTGTCTGAAAGTAAAAGCTGTGATTTTCCTTCACTTTCAGGTGTTAAGGTTTGAGGAACAGTGCTTTTACCGTTCGTATGTCGTATGTCTACATTGTTGCAGCGTGCATCATATGTCGCAGTCCTGAAAGAGCGCATTTGCATAGCATTCCTGTCTTTCACTGACCCTTATAATAACAATGTTGAGAGCAGATAATAAGTTACAGATCTGGAAAATTCATTTATTGGTCCCATCGTTTCCCAGAATACACTCGCAATAAGGATGTCTCTGTCGCCTAGCAACTCCTGGAGATAAAATTGGACAGCAGCCAAGCATGAAAGTCATTCCATAGAGCGAGGTAAAGAGGATACCATCTTTAGCCTTCACATTATGACCCAGCGGTGATTCGGCACTGCTCATCTCCACAAGAGTTTGAAAAAAACTCCACATGCGTTTGAAAAATATACATTTTATTTATTTTTGGGTAAAAACTTAATCTACAATGTGACAAGTCAAGTCAGTTTTATTTGTCCAACTCAATTTTGTCAACTCAGTTTTATTTATGTCGAGCCTTTCAAACAAACATCCAGCCCAGTGTTCTTCACATACCAAAATTAAAACACAGAATATTTAAACAAAAATAGAAAAAAATAATTAAAATCCTGCAAGACTAAAAATTACAATAACACAATTCATTATGTAAAATAGATACAAGTCAATAAAATAAATGGGAGAAAATTCAATAAAATTAATAAAAAATTGATAATATAAATAAAACAAGCCCAAGGACTAAAATCAATATAAGAAACAGTGATTAAAATTGAAAGATTAAGGCTATAACATTAATCAAATTCAAGCCTCAAGTGGTTTTACAGGCTGCGCAGTAAACACCTCTGTCCTTTGATCAGTTTCAATAAGAAAAAAAACTCTCTAAAAAACCTTTGATAGGGAAAAAAAATGGCATAACCTCAGGAAGAGCAACACAGGAGGGTCCCTCTTCCAGGTCAGGCAGAGATACAATATGTCATGTTTACAGAAATGTATACACCAATGAATACACACAACATAATCCAAGAAACGATAAACAGCCCCCAGCACCTACCAGTGGAGAGCACACATCGCTATCAAAATAAGATCATTTTACTTTAGTTGTGGTGTCTGAACATTTTGCAAGCTGTCATGTATTTCATTTTTAATAAAAAGCTAGTATCTATTTGATTTTAATATGACACAAGTATATATTACAGCCAGGTGACAATTTAAGGGAAAAGCTGATGGGAGTGGTCTCACACAAGGACACAAGGGCTCACTGAATGGTTTGATTATGAAAATGATGTGAATCATATGCCGTGACCTTCACAGTCACCAGATTCCAATCAAACTGAACACCTTTTCCACCAAATTAGTTCTCATTCTTGAACTGGTTCTGTTCAGGATTCTTGGAACCTTGCACAAAGCACAACAGAACATAATATGGTAACATATTACCCTGTGCAGATCCACTTTTTGAGAACTGTTTTTTTCAGTCTAGGTATTTATTTATTTAGTGTTTATTTAGGGACAAGTATGTAGCATAAATTGTTGCCACAGACAAAAGCATTTATAGCCTAAGCTAATTTGCAATGTCCGTCCCTAGCTGGGCTTTTAAAATACATAAAACTCAACAACATGCATATGGACTGTATAAAATACAAACTCAAACACAACAATTTATAATGCACAGACAAACTGGGCTACGATAAAGATATTGAGGTGTTCCCAGGCTAGCAGAGAGAAATAATCCCTCGAGCATGTCCTGGGTCTGCCCCTCCTCGCCAAGGAGGCATCCAGGAGGCATCCTAACCAGAAGCCCGAACCACCTCAACTGGCTTCTCTTAATGTGGAGGAGCAGTGTATGGCTGAGCTTCTCACCCTATCTCTAAGAGAGAGCCCAGCCACCCTGCAGAGGAAACTCATTTCTGCCACCTGTATCTGCCACCTGTATCTTGTTCTTTCAGTCACTACCCACAGCTCATGACCATATAGGAACATAGATCAACCGGTAAATTGAAAGCTTCACCTTTTGGCTCAGCTCCCTCTTTACCAAAGCAGACCGGTACAGCATCACATCACCGTTGATGCTGCACTGATTTTTCTGTTGATCTCCCATTCCATCCTCCCCTCATTCGGGAACAAGACCCAGAGATACTTAAATTCTTACAACCTGGAGGGGGCACTCCACTCTACTCTGGCTGAGAACCATGGCTTCAGACTTGGAGGTGCTGATCTTCATCCCAGCCTCTTCACACTCAGCTGCAAATCATTCTGTGTGTGTGAACTGGAGGTCACAGTTCGATAAAGCCAATAGGACCACAAAAGCAGAGATGCGATCTTGAAGCCACCTAACTGGACACCCTCCAATCCCTGGCTGCCCTTCGAAATTCTGTCCATAAAAATTATGAAAAGAATTGGTGACAAAGTGTAGCCCTGGTGGAGTCCAACCCTTACCAAAAATTATTCTGACTTACTGTTGGCAATGCGAACCCACCTCTGGCTCCAGTCATAGAAGGGCCAAATAGCCCGTAGCAGCAGGCCACAGACCTCATACTCAAGTCCACAAAACACAGGTGAACTGGTTGGGCAAGCTTCCATGCACCCTCCAGCACCCTGTTGGGGTTAAAGAGCTGGCCCAGTGTGCCATGACCAGAACAAGTGAGTCCCCAGGCTCTGCTACCTCTACAGAAGGTGTATCAGTGGGATTGAGAAGATCAGCAAAGTATTCCTCCACCATCCAACAACGTCCCCAGTTGAGGCAAGGCTCCAATTGCTTCCCCCTCTTGAGTCGCCTGATGGTTTACCAGAATCTCTTTGTGGCTTTTGAAAGTCGTCCTCACTGAACTCCTACCATGCCCGAGTTTTTTCCTCTGCAACTGCTGAAGCCAGAGTCTGCTTGGCTTGCCAATACCTGTCAGGTGCCTCTGGAGTCCCACAAGCCCACCAAGCTCAAGCTTCTTCAGCTTGATAGCACCTATTACTGCCGGTGTCCACCACCGAGTTTGAGAATTGGTGCCACGACAGGCACCAACAACCTTCCCTCCCTCAGGATGTGGTTGAAGCTCTGCTGGAGGTGGGAGTCAAGGATCTCCTGAATAGGGGTCTCTGCCAGATCTTCCCAGCAAACCCTCACTACACATGTAGGCTCCCCCATCATAGGATCCAACTTACCACCAGGTGGTGATCAGTTGAAAGCTCTGCACCTCTCTTCACCTGTCCAAAACATATAGCTGCAGGTCTGATGAAACGACTACAAAGTCGATCATTAACCTGCGGCCTAGGGTTTCCTGGTGCCACATGCACTTATGAACACCCTTATGTTCAAATATGGTGTTATATCATGTAAATACCATTATAGATGCCTGCACAGTCCGTAGTATCACTTATATGCTCGTACAGTCCATAGTACTACACAACTGGAAAGGAAGCTTTCAGGAAGTGAAATGTATTCATGTCCTGAGAAGTGCGTCTGAAAAGATACATTCTACTGTTTATTTACACAACAACATTAGTTAGATATTATGGATGTAGTGCATGGTATGGGATTTTAGAAGTTTTATGTGGCCTACTGTTTTTGTAAAAATTAGAAACATTTCTTTAAACCATTATTTGTTCTAATTTGTTTAATTTGTTACATCCATCAATATGATTAGATTGCCCCCACAGTCTTAAAATTCAATCACACCAAAAAACGACAACAACAATAATAATTTCCAAATATAGCTGCAACACTTTATGTTGGTCATGTTGAAGTACTAGGTCTCGAGTGCATTTTTACTTGATCTTGCCTCAGCCTCAGCGATAGAGAACTTGGGAAAGACCACAGCTGTAGGCATATCATTAAATTCCTGGTACATTTTCTGATTTATTTATTAACATCATTACTTTGGTTTGAAAAAAAAAAATCTTTAAAACATTTCTTCTAGGTATAAAACTTTTGGCCAGTTCTTGAATCAGTTTTTCACAGGCTGCCTAAATCGGCTACTCACTGGCTGGGGAATCATCTCACTCTTTATACCATATTAGTCTGTAATATTTGAAAAACTCTGTTGTCATGCCCTTGCTGTCTGGTCTTGGTCTAGACTCTGTCTTGCCCTGCCTTGGTCTTGGTCTTGACCCCTAAAAGTCTTGGTCTTGTCTTGGTTTCGATTAGTAGGTCTTCACTAGAACACTATATGTTGGTTTTTCCTTTAATTTGTCACCCTTCTGTATGTACTATATGCGGTTATGGGATTGGGATACATCAAGTATTGTATAAAAATTAGTTTGTGGCGCATATTATCAATAACTAATGTAGAATTCCAGTATAACTTCAGCTCCATATGAGATAGTGTCAGACAACTATAAATCATAAATAGGCCTATTGAACCATTTATTTTCTTGCACTTTACCATCTTTACTTTGAAAGAACACATTAGTTCAACTTCCTCACAGATATTACTTTTCCATTTCCAAACACTCCAGCTGGACAAATGCTCTTAGGTTTGAGAGGGAATATGTTGTGTTTTATGCACCACAATTTGTCTTCATTCATATCTACTTAATACCTGTAGACAAAATGTTCATTAAAAATGGCCCAGGGTTGTTTTTTTTCTTGTCTCCGGGTTGCTACATTGATCACCGTCCAAGTGGTAAATTGATCTGTTTTTTTCCCCCTATCTTCTCTTATTTAATAATGCAGTGGATTAAAACTGCCAGAGGTGGTCTTTTCCACTCACTTGAGATTGTTTCTGGGTAAAACCATAGAAAGCGTTACTAAAGGTTTCAGGGAAACTTGCAAGATTTATTTCTCTGTAGGTGGAGCAAACAATAGCACCCAGGCTCATGGTTTAACCAAACTGTAAACTGAACTCTATTACACTATAATGGATGCTTTATTTCTCTTCAAATTGCATCTCTCTATTGCTTGGAAGCAGTGCTATACAATCTCTGTCAACCAAAGTATCATGTACCTGAAACCAAAGATGACGCTATTATGAGTTTCCAGGAAAAAAAAGTTTGAGAATTAATCATTTATTTCTGACTAAATCTGGTCTCTTTATAGAAACCTGCTTATGATGAGCCAATGCATTTCTCAAAGCAAAGCAAGTTTATTTGAACTTGAATCAACGTGATTAAAGTTGCAAGAATAGTGAGGAGCAAAACATCAGTGATGAAGAAAGACAGACTTTCCCTCCATATGTTTTTGTAACCAAATTTGAAAATAAACCAATAAGTACTTTTAGTGAAAAGTTGAAGAGTCGGGGGAGGATTTGCTTATGTAAGCATCATAAACTGTAGAGCAGAAGCATGAAACACATACACATGTAAGATACAGTAGTACAATACAAGCATAAAGAACAAATTTACAACGTTTCTGGATATAGTAACTCCTCAGAGTACAGATTTTAATTTAGGTAATAAAGCAAAGAGGCAGATTTTGACAGACACTGTACTTCGTTTGTTCCTGTAAACATATGACAGGTGCTGCTAAGAAGAGCCTCATTCATCGAAGGAATCACAGCAACAGCTTGGCCCAAAGATCCAGTCAGCTCGTAGCTCTGCATAGTTAATGTGTTTTTGTCAGTGGGAAAATTCCAGTGCTGCACCGGGTCCCATGTGGTTGTGGTTTGGGTGAGAGGCACAGTAATGCGTTTGTGACGCAAGAGGGAGGAAATTGCAGAAGCTTCCTGCACAACTGTGCTTTTGTACCACTTCCAGGTGGATACCGGGCCAGTCGGCAAGCAAACAAGACCTCTTCGAGTCCTTATGCTCTAACTGGAGGACAGGGAGATGGTACAACAGCACAACCTGGAGGCTGGAAGAGGTACTTCATCTGCACAAACAAGCCTATTTATGGAATTTGATCCACATTATCTCATAGATGTTTTGAGCTGAAAAACAGTTGTTGCAGTTGGTCACATGGTCTGTAGGCCACACAGAATGAAGGCTCTTTTGCACTAGAGGCTAGAGGCTTAAATTCTGTTTTATTGTTTGTTTTTCTTGTTTGAGGAATTTGTACGATTTTTAGGATAAAACTTACTTCAATACATATCAGAGTAAAAGGTAATATTTGTGTAGATTATGTAATTGAGCTAAGTAACTCTGTATTTGTCCAATTCTTTGAATATTTTTTAACAAAAACTTTTGCAAACATAATGATTTCAACGTGTTTTTCAAAGTCAGATGCATTTTAGTGGTGTCAAAAATCTTTCCATAATGATATTAGTACAGTATTAAATACTGCATTATGTATGTATTAAGTTTCACACCTATGTCTTTTAGACACATTATTAGTAGTATTTTTACTAATTCATTAATTCATTAAATTATTTTCTCATCCAAACCCCCCAACAAAACTACACAATGAGTTTTAATGTTTACTCCATGTGGTCATATACAGAACGCTGCATGAGGCTGAAAGTCACAGGTTTAAAGAAACTAGAAAAAGTAGATTTTCTCAACTTAACCATTACTCAAAGAGGATTTGTTGTTGCTGTTAAAGAACAAGGGCAATGAACATTTTTGAAGAACTTTTTAGGAGGATGTATCTGAAAGTCTTATAAGAGAAATTATGTCTCGAGAAAGTCAACAGGAACGCCCTTCATGCAGCAGCATATAAATACTATTTCAGACATACAAAAATATTTGGCTAAGTTGCAATGCAAAATGTGCTTTAAACACTTGCACCTGCTACTTTTAACCTCTGTTGATAGACTTGGTTGATAGAAATACTTTATTGCAGTCTTGACTTGATGCTGAGTCATTTGCTTGTCAAAGCTCAGTGTCTATGATGTAATACAGAAGACGCAAACACATCGATCATGGTGTAAGAATATGCGGCAGGAGTTTGAAGTAGAGCCTTCACATCCAAACTTTTATGATATCGATCATTTTCTTTGGTGGAGGCAGTTTATAAACATTTTACCACCAAAGACTGAAGCATGAAGGCAAAATTGCAGATTTGGTCGGAGCAGTACTTGAATGCGTTAAATGATTTATGTTGAAAATTTATATTACTGCTCTGTAACAGTATTGGTAATACATTATCCAGCAAGAAACAGGATGCACAAAATATAAATACGAATCCATGAAACAATGCAGGAAAAGAACACAGCACAACACAGCATGTCAAGGCTCTGACTTGATTAAATATTGATTCAGAAAACCATTCCTAAAACATACGTGCCTGTGTGTGTGTTGAGCCTTTAACAGATGTGTGGCATGGTCAAACGCAGAGCAGATTTAGGTTTATTTTAATCTCTAGCACCATCTGGTGTTTCACTGCAGGTGGTGTGAAGCATGTTGCTCCTGGTGGCAAACTGTGTGTAATCAGTTTATTATGTTTTATCCTGAATTTAATTAGTTGTTCAGTAGGCACTGGAGGGCAGTGGTGGACAAGGTATTCTGATTCTATGCTTCAGTATAAATATAATTAATGCCACACTATGAACTTCAAAACTTACATAACAAAAACAAATATTTAATAATAATACTAATAATAATAATCTGCAAAATGCACTTCAAGTGTGATGTAACATGTATGTATATGTTGTATTTTACTGCTGTAGAAGTTGAGCTCATGTTCAGATTCAGTTCAGATTAGACAACTTCATTAATCCCAAAACGGAAACTCGCATGCAGTTGATCCAGTCCATACACGCAACTTCAGCTTCAAAACTGACAGAGAAGGTCATGATATGTCACAGACCGCAGATCAGCATACATGGCTCAGTACCAGGAGCACGGGTCACCAGTTCATAAAACAGTTAGGATAAATAAATAACTAGAATACAGGCAAAGGAAATGTCACAGTTATTCAATTTAACTACCAGCATAAAAGGAATAAAGGATTTGGATCAGTGGTTTGTTCTGCTAAGGAGCACATTATAACAGCAGCCTGAGGGAATTCAATGGACAGAATATGGTCAGACTGACTAATAATTCCTTTTGATTTCCGAACTACCTGCGTACAGACAGGTCACTTTGCTGGACTCCAGTTATTTTTGAGCAAAGCTTTGAGCCACAAGTCCCACAAACATGAAAGGAGTTGGCTTTTCTCATTAGGTGAATTTTTTTTGTGTTTACATCAAACTTCAGTTGAGAGTCAAACACCTTGTTGACTAATTTCATCTACAGTAATGCGTCCTATTCTATAAGTTCACCGTATGTTTGTAGCGTTGCTGTCCTGTGAGAACCACATATCTCTAAAAAGTCAACTTTTCATGAGCTCAGAAAAAACAGGACTGTCTTCAGCTTTTGTGACAAATGCATTTTCCACAAAGGAACATACAAAGCAACTAAAGCTGTCGGACAAATGTAGTGGAGTAAAGACTACAACATTTGCCTCCGAGATGTACTGAAGTAGAAGTATAACGTTGCATAAAATGGAAATACTCAAGTAAAGTACAACAGTATGTCAAATTTGTTCTAAGTACATTAAATAAAAGTACATAGTTACACCCCATCACTGTCTGGAAGAAAGAAACTATAAATTACATATGAAGTCAGATCACATTAGTAATAGTTCAGCCTATAATAAACACAATATTTTATGATTTAGGGAAATACGTTTGGTGTACTATTTAGACAAATTAAGTGTGACGGTTTTCTGTTTTCTTTGGACTCTTGGAGGGAGGGTTTCAAGATTGCAAAATCCTGAGTCTCATTTAATGTCACTACATGAGAATTAATGGCTCTAGAAGCCACAATTGGAGCTGTTAGTCCTTGTTTTACATTTAGTTACAGTTTTAGGCACATAAAAGTGATTATAAGGTGGGGAAAACTGTGTCTAGAGTAAAGGTAATGTGCTCAAGTGAACTTCACACTGAACTTTGCACTGAATCCACTTAGCGCTGCATGTGTGAATATGTCAAAGTATTGAATGTTGCCAGAAAATAATAAGTATGCTCACCTGATAAGTAACGTTAAAAATATGTCTGGACATGCCTGGAAAAAGGTTTGATTGCACTGAGTGGCTGGTAATTAAAACCACCTTCAGTGATTATTTGAAACAGCTGTTTATACACGAGAAGGAAATCAGACTTTTCTTTTGTTTCCCAGCCAAAATCTGACATCTGAAAGCAGCAGGCGAATAGTTTCACAGAAGTGATGATAAGTGTGTGTGTGTGTGTGTGTCTGTTCCCCACAAATATCAACACAAAGCAATGAACTGACCACAGGGTCACTGCTTCAAGGAAAGTGCTGAAACACCTCAGTACTGTTTCTATAAAGCTACTGTTTACACAATCATATCTGAAAATCTGACTAAAGAGTTACACTCGGTTACATTTGTCATAGTGTCTGCTGCACTTACACGGTATATTTTTATTACGTCCTAATGTCCTCTGAGGATCTTACACTATTCTGTACTAGGAGAAGGGGGAGAGAAGTATTCAGATCCTTCACATCATTAAAAGTACTAATAGTGCACTGTGAAAATACAAGTAAAGGTGCATTCAAACCTTTACTCAAGTAAAAAATAATATCAGCAAAATGTGCAAATGGTTGTCGGGGCAGTAAAATGGTCCCATATTTCTTCAATCAGATAGAAATGATTCTGATCAGAGATTTCAGTTCAGGTGTTTACGTGGACGCTGATCTGATAAGATGTGAGTTTACACGCTCAAAGCATTCACTCAGAATGTAACTTTTTTGACATGCGCAAATGTCACCTTTTCTGCCAGAAATGTAACACAAGAAGAAGTTGTTGTTCATTAAGATAACCAAGATGGACTCACGATTCCTCAAATTCCTTCTGATCAGGCCAGTCTGTTCTGATTGAGGTGGTTACATGAGGCCTTTTTATTACGATTGGACGATTGGAGGATTAAGGTCCATGTGTTTTACTATGATATATGATGTTTTTAGATTCATGTGTATAATGCATTTTACTGCTGTAGATGTTTAAGTTTGAGCTCATTTGATCTACTTTATACACTCTTGGTAGTTTAATCTACAGCAATGCATCGTATTCTATAATATCATCATATGTTTGTAACGTTGCTGTCCTGTGAGAACCACGTATCTCTAAAAAGTCAACTTTTCACGAGCTCTGAAAAACAGACCTTTTTCCAGCTTTGTGACAATGCATTTTCCAGCAAATCCAAGAGTTTTTAAAGAACTTTGTTAGCTTAAGAAGGAGAATATTAAACCCAACCAACAGAGGAGTACTTCAGTCTTCAGTACTTGAGCAAAAGTACTTACATTCCACTGGATCCTTATAATGCTTTTGTAATTATTTTCTAAAATGAATATCTGTGAAACTCAAACATCATTTAATTTCACTCCCTGTTTTGTCCTGGGATTGTCTTTCCTTTTTGTCCTCAGTTTGATTTAATCCTTTTAGTGAGGAATTACAAACAGATGTAATGCCACCAACAACCACAAGGTGTCAGTCTTTCACAACCTTGAGGAGGAAATAGTTGAGCAACGTCTTTGTCTGTGAAAAGCCATTGGTTTTCAGGATGAGCACAAAAAAGGAGACAAAGGAAAACAACAACTGCATAAATGTGCATATTTATGAATTTAATTATCAGTTTTGTGTATTAACGTGAGTTTTGTCGTCAAGTATCATTACACAGCTGTTTTCAGAATTATTACTAGAACACAGTGTAGCAAGGTAAAATAAACTCTTTAAAGCAGCAAATATAATATTTAATAACTTTGTGTATTAACTAATGCCAATGTTTAGGATGGAGAACACCAATCATCATAGTTTTATGTTATGTGTGTCATGTTTGATGACTTTTTAGTCAGGATTTAAAGGCCTAACATGTACTAATGAAGCATTTACACATTTCAACCAGCCTCAGTTATAACCTGTCCATAAATCACGAATGTTTAGTGCTTTGTGTTTGTCATACGATGATTCCAGTTTTCTGGAAGTTTGCACTATCTGATCCCATAAAAGGAAACTTTACAAATATTTGGCTTGAAACAGCATTTTCACCACAACATAACTCAAGATGACAAATTACCATAAAGAAATCAACTCCAACTGAATACATCTCAGAAGATGTAGATGACTATCGTATGACTATTGTATAGCTGAACATTACAAAGAGGTACATCTCTACGTCTGTAAAGATTCAGAACATTGAAGCCATAAAGAAATCTCTGTGTGGGGAGTGACGGACTAAACGTGAGACATTTTGAATCTGGGAAAATGAAGTCTATGGTATTCCCAGACCTCGATGAGGAAATAGACTCTACACCTTTCCTGTGATAGTTTTTATTGAGATCCCTGCTTTGTTTCTGTTTTTTGTTTCCTTGGAGGCGTGGTATATGTCTGCACATTTCTGAATGCTTGATCGAGCATCTACAGTTAAGGTCAGAAGTTTTCGTACACTTTGGCAAAATGTATTCAGTTAATCTAAACATTTCATTTCAATATGTGTATATTCCCTCTATTTGTTTAGATTATGCGAATCGTAGAACAGTAGAAGAGAAAATTTTTAATTGTAGCTATTATTTATTTTATCACATTCTCAGAGGATCAAGTTTGCTGTGTCTTTAATCAGCCTGGAAGCTTTTGGAAACTGAAGTCATGACTTTAGAAACTTCACACTGGATGGACTGTGGTAAATGGACTTACATTTCTACAGGACTCTTCTATGTTCATGGTACTTCAAGCGCTTTACAACATGACATTCGCACACACAAACTCACACACATTTACACACCAGTGAAACAGTGGACGCTCAAGGACACTTCAACATGTGGACAGGGGCCAGGGATCGAAACCACCAACCCTCCAGTTTGTGGATGAACCTCTCTACCTCCTGAGCCACATCTGCCCACTTAGGCTAATTTCATTAATGAGAGTATGTTAGAAGCTACAATATACAACTACTGTATATATACTATATATATATATATACATACATATATATATATACGTCTATATGTATATATATATATACGTCTATATATACATATAGACGTATATATATGTATATATATATATACGTATATACATTTATATATATAAATATATATACACACAGTATATACTATATACTACTGTTATACTGACAACTGCATTTTTGGGCCACCCTTCAGACCTAGTCTCCTTTTGCTTGTAATCATGGAAAACACTAAAGAAAAGATATAGGCTGTGTCCGAAATCATTCACTACTCACTATATAGTGAATTTGTCGACCACAGCATGAGCACTACCTTCTGCTAACAATCTGAAAATGCAGTGTGTCACATTTTACAGACATGAAAGTTCCTGTTACACGATTCCACAGCTGTCAGTTATGACGCAAATTGACGAGTGTCTGAAATCTCAGTTTACTGCTCACTACTGACTGAACTACTTAGTATTTATTATACAGGTAGTGAGTGAGAGTAGTGAATGAGTGATTGTGGACACAACTATAGACCTCCATGGGACTGGTATCTACTTATTCCACCTCCACTCAGAGAGCACAGAGCTCTGGCCAATAGGCCACACTTCTTCTCATTCCACAATATTATTAAACCACAAACAAACCACAAATTACGACCGATTTCCAGTTTTTTTCCACTGGTTAGTTTAACTGACCATTACCATGGCAACAAGGAGTTGTAATTCATCAGTTGGCGCCACTGGTCAGTTTTTTTCCCTAAGTTCTAGGTTAGCCTGGGGTTCTGCAGTGTTAAGGAAAGTGAACAACTATTCCAGGCTCTGTCCCTTTATACGGATCTGCTTCAAAAGTTAAGGGGTTTGTCTTTAGCCCATGCCCCATCAAGTTTCATGAAAATTGTCGCAGTAGTTTTTGTGCAGCACTGCTGAAAGATGTAAAGACAGACAACCAGGACTTTGTCACATAACCTTATCACAAAGTCATAGAATTGTTCATCCTGACATATCCGAACATAAACATATATGTTGCAGGTTAAAATGTATTCCAGGGCAACAGTCCTTTAACAGGTAATGATGTTAGAGGTAATTGATCCAAAAATATGCTCTTTCACAGTAAAGAGAATGCTGTATTGTTACAGGCTATTCCTGTTTAGAGGAATGTTATCTAGAATAATCATAGAACTGTATTTAGACTCAAAACTGTGGTTGATTTATCAAGGTAGAGCCTACTTGAAAATTTGCTCCGATGTTTTTGTAGATTTCCTGTTAGCTTGGTTCGGTGTCCGCATCTCGACATGATGACACACATAGGTATTGATGCAGTGATGGTTCTGGATGGACCAGTCTGTGATCTGCATGATTTTACATCATGTTAGTATCGCTTTAACCTGCTTGGAACCTCGGCGAAGGTGATACTAGAAATAGCATCTGATAATACCTGATGGTATCTGCTCTCATGTAATGGAAACGCAAAAAACAATGTGCCGAGTCGAGGCGAGTTGAGCTGATACTGTCAGTGGAAAAGCCACAAGAGTAAACATTTTGACGTGGCCTGGACCTTAATACATCAGGCCATCCTATGTGTTTGATTCAAGTTACATAATGCCACATGTGTGTCATCAAATATTGACAAAGTGTATGTAAACCTTTGACCCCCTGAGTATTTAATCAAATAAATAAAGGCTGAAATGTAAAAAAAATCTCTATTTTCATGAATGTCATATTATCAAACTAAAGTAGTTGGATTAACTGAACTAACAGGGAGAGTATATATTTCAATGAAATTGCTTCTCATGCACTTTGACAAGGTGTATATAAACTTCAAACCTCAATACCTTTCACAGATCTTTCAGATGTAACATGCCCTGATGAACGCATGTTCTACCAAACATGGGTAATTCATTTTAAAGTCCAACAAGGATATGTGATTATATTAAAGGCATTTTAAAATGTAGAAGTAGGAAATTGAAATATGTATCTTGTCTGTTCCTGCAACATTTTTCCTGCATGAAATAATAATTTGCTGATGACTTACTTTAACAGTATCACGCAGTTCATCTGAAACTGTTACTACTCACTTTCTATATCTATTTAATCAATTTATTTGTTTTGGACCTTTCTTCATGGGGATCCGTGCAGTGTTATTTTATTTATGTAATCCCACTTCTAACATTAAACCAATGGAATAAAAAACAACTGATGTAAAACCTCTATTGCAGCTGTAACATAAGATGAAATACTTCTACTTTTTCTCCAATAAATATTTCCATGCCTGTATTTTGAATCAGTGTGATGTTTATAATACCAAGGAGTCCACATTTACAACCAAAATTTTGTTTCTTAAAATAAGACTCTGTGTAGCCTTTACTGGGTCAATCCTCGGTCCAAACCATCTGTTCCCTTCTCTTTTATTCCTCCCTTAACTTGCCTGACTTAACTCACTACAGCCAGGAGGATCCATATCATTTCCAAAGGAATTTAACCATTCACAACCTCCAAAAAAACCCCACCTACCTCTAAATAATGGCACTTTTTTAATAGCCCCACTTACTCAGTCTCACACACACACACACACACACTCCAATGAATGTTAATGCAATATGGTCACAGCCTGGCCAGGGGTGGGGATTGACTTGTTTCCAAACACTTAATTCAATTTGTCATCGCCATTCAGGGAGGCTCAAGTGGTCTAATTTGTGTTAATGAGGGGTAATAAAGTCATAGCCCCCTATATTACTGCCAGGGGGGGCGTAAGTGAGTGTGTGTGTTAAGAGTGTGTGTAGGGATGGGGGTTGTAGGTACGCTATTGATTTACTTTGGTCTCAGGCGGCCTGCCTGGCTGTTCTCCTTCTTGCGTGCCGTCCATCAGAACACCACCACCCCCCTTTCTCTCTATTGTACCCCTAATTAGATAGCTTTTGTTGCGCTAATGCTGCCGCCATCTGGTCGGCCGTCCGGGGGTGGCGGCCGCAGGGTTGAGGTGGGGGACCCAGAAGGAAGGGTCTCTGTTGTGGGGAGGCCCTTCTCCTCCCATCCTCCTTTCGGTCCTCCCCTCGTTCAATACCTCTGGCCAGGACCATCTTCCCCCTTTGGCTGACACCACAAGGACCCTTTCACACTTGAAGGAATTAGTGAAAGATTGATGTCTCCCTCTCCCTCTGTCAGTGTGAGAGGGCGTATCCACACAGCGGTGAGACTTTCTCCCAGCAGCCGCCGTATTGTGTTCCTCCATCCAGACACCAGGAGGGCAGGTTATAAGAGGCAGATAAAATGTCAGTGTGACACGTTATGAGTTGTAGATTTTAGTAGTTTGGTATTAAAAGTAAAAAGCTGTGATTCAACAGGGCATCACCCCGGTGTGTAGAGAATGTGTTGCAGGTGATGCTGGAAATTACAGTGAACTGAATTAAATGAAAGGTTTCATTTTTCATGACAAAAGTAGACAGGATGCAGAAACAAATATGATGGCATTACACTGTGTTGAAGTGACCTGACTTACAGTATATGCTGATTTCATTTTCATTTTAAAGGTGGACAATTTATGCATGCTCATGTGCTTGCAGTTTGTGTTGGAGTCTGTTTGGTGCTGGGGTCCAGTCATTAGTTGACATTAGCTGATTCCATTACTAAGCTAACAATGATCTCAGATGCCTACATCCATGATAATATCCACACTTTACTGATTTCTACATAAAGTTGATCCTCACGCTCACTGCTGAGTTGTTCAGTGCCTCTCTGCTGCTTCTTTTCAGCTGAAACAGTGTGCAACACTAGATACTGTTGGCTTAGAAATGCAGTCAGCTATGCCAACATCTGACTCCCAGCACAACACATACAATACAAACTTCATGCATACACACAAGCACGTGGAAATCTTACAGAGGGGACCTTTAAAACAATGTGTGAAGTTGCAAGAAAGCTCTGCCACTCAGTCTGATGCATCAAAAATAGACAGAACATTTGTTTACACTCAAGCACAGTTCTGATGCTTATCGATCTCTATCATCTGAAAGTGGCTTTAGTTACATTGTAAGGACAGTTCCTGCTCTCAGCATCAAATGGCACATGGATAATCCAGTCATCACCCCTCTCTGAGTCTCTGGTATCAGAACTTTTAAATAGTGGGTCACGGGTGATAAATTAATCACAACTATCAGCAAAGTCTATCTTCACATCAGCAGATCTCAGCTGCTTGGTCTATAATAATCAGACCAGTGAGTATATGGCTATATCAATTGACAACAAGCTTTTATTTCATGTACACATCGCTATTCTAATTAGGAAACTCGAGGTGAAGATTAGAAATAGAAAAAAAACCTTGTGGACGCTACTTTTCTGCTTGATTAAAGTACAGCACAAATATATTCTTCTGTATAAAGTGTTACTGCAGCTTCTCTTCTGTTCCTCTATAGCAGCAACAGTGTGCATTGGTCTTGGTATAAGTTTTAAAATCTGAAATTAGACACATCTATATCAATGAATGAATTTAAAGGCATCATAAAGAATGTAGTAAAGGAGACATGTGGTTGTTTTCCTTAAGATGTCATTGTGTTAAACATTTTTTTGTATATCCTGTTGTATACATTGTATTTTTATGTTTTATGAGTTTGAACGGCCGCTACTGTGGCCAGGTTTCTCTTGTAAAATATATTTTTGATCTCTTTGGATCTCTCTTCCTGGCAAAATAAATCGCAGAGGAGACAGGGTTAGCCCCAGGAAGTAATAAGACATGTAACTATGCAGAGGTGTGTCACCGTGAGAATCCTGGAAACAGTTCTGCTTACTTTCATTTTAGTTTCAGATGAACCTGTGACCCCATGTAAGATAAGCAGGTACAGATAGTGGAAGGACAGACGGATAAATGGATGGATGCTGAAAAGAAGATACTGGTTGTTTATGCATAACACTGTCCCCATTTGCTGAATGGTTGGAATCTGCTCGAATTTCTGGTAAACAGGCTTTGATTTCCAAGTACTTCACATTGTTTCCTTCAGTACTAAACATCCTCCTCATGCATGATTTAGTTTGGTCATTTATGGGACAGTGAGAAGAAATACATTTTCCACCTTTAACACCAGGGGGAAAGATGTGCTGCTCAGAGTTACTGTCAAGTGATATCTGTTGTGCTAATAGACAGATTAGACTGAAAAACTCCTCAGAAGAGCTACACAACATGGACATTTTCTAAGTGACACTTGTCTTGTCTTGTCAATCAGTGTGTTTGTTTTGTTAATAATTGTTTGTGTTAGGACTGTGCATATGTGAACATGAGCATGTGTGTGTGTGATGGGGGTTGTTAAGATTCTGCTGTTGACGTCTTATGTTGCCCTGCCTCTCTCTTTCAACCGGAGAGCACAACCCTTAAGTGACCCTGAGCAGTTGGCTGACTGTGCCTCCTTCACGCCTCTTTCATCCCACCCAGAACAACATCGTCCATCTGCCCCCCCCCCCCGACAGGCCGAGACTCAGGCTGCCATGTGCCTCCAGGGACAAGGACCAAAGTTTGATGAGACTTTGAGAAGGTTATGAGTTAGAAACTCACATATTTTTTTAGAGGAAATTCAGTAGAGGAATACAATTTTGAGGTATTAATGTTTTTGCAAAACAAAACAGGCTTTGGAATTTCTCCCATGTTCAGATGTCCACACATGCCTTCTTGTCAATATATGTTTTATCAAATCATTAGTAGTTTAAAAAAAAAAAACTCTCTTAGTTATGTATGTAATGACTGATCAGTAACAGAGGCCAGATTTTTCTGTTTTCATCAGAAAACGTTATTTAAACTGTCAGCCGAGACATCTGGAGAAGGATAAAAAAAACAAAAAAACAACCTAACATAAAGAAAGCACAACATAAATCAATAGTTCCCTCTGGATTGGCATATTATAAAGCAAGTTTCTTGCATAACGTTAATCTTCCTTTACTATGCTGAATGCATTAAAAACTTTGCATTCCAAACATGTTTCACAGGCTCTAAGCGCCATTCCAGCCATTTCTTACGCCAACAGCTTGTCCCGTTGAAATTCACAAAATACAGCAGACTGAAGCTCCAACAGCAAGCAGCTTTGAAATGTATTATTTTAGCTGTGAAAGTTTTTCTTGGAATTATAAACTGTGCATAACTTCAGAGCAGCTCGGCCCTAAATTCCCTAATCCTGAAAGTCAAACTTCATTAAAGCATTTGATTTATCTTCCAATGTTCAGTCAAGTTTTTTCTTCAGCCACATGTTGAGCGCACCCTTCGTGTAATGGTCTTATTAAGTGGGAGTTGGTTGCCAAGCAAACTGGCCCGTGTCTCTGATAGCAAAATTAGGTCTGAATGAAATCAGATACGATTAAGGAACTTATTAGTTCTTGTCATGTTCTTGAGGGTAATACAATAAACACGAGCCTCAAATAATCACAACCATCAGGGCTGCAATCATGCTAACAATTGAATTTCCCCTGAACAAGTATGCCCACATTACAGTGTCTTGGCTCAGCTTCATTCAGTGTTATTATAGGTGTCTTTCATCCTACATTCATTATTCCAAAGGTGTTAACCAAGTCTCAGCTCTGTGAAAACATTTTCCTAGCCCCTGTACATATGGCATTTTATATATAAACACTGTCACAAGTGAGAAAAAAACATCATCTATTTTAAGTGTGCACAGGTACAGAAAAACAGGAACTGTTTGTGAGTGTTTAGCGTTGCACATTTGTATGTATCATACAAGTATTTTGATGTTTTGCTGAAAAGTCAGACCACAGCATGTATAGGTGTTTGAAACAGTCTCATGGTTGACTCCACCACTAGGAGTCGCCAAAGTCAGAACATTTTATACTTCAGACAGAATGATGGAGTATCAAGAATACTTACTGTATGGTGATAGAAGTAACTAGTTATGTAATTACACAGCCAATCAATGTAATTGTTATTTGTTAAAGTTACTCAGAGAATGTATAGTCTTTACTGTCCAATTTAAAACATCTATTAGAAAAATAATCATATGTAATGAAGTGCATTACTTTTATGAACTAATTAAGAGAATTATACTTAATGATTTTTAACAGGGTAACTATAATTCATTACATTTGAAAAATGACCTTCCTAACACTGATGGTGAAGTCTGTAATCCTGTCTGTATCCTGTAGTTATATATTCAACATATTATTAGATCATATCACAATAATTGATAAGCTTTATTTTAATGATGTCATTAAATAATGATATAGAAATGAGTCGAAGGTTACTAATAAGAACTAAAAATTTAGACTTTTTGTTTGTTTTGTTTTTACATCATTTATAATCATTATTTGATCCTTTATTCTTCAATACTTCAAAAAAGAGCGGTATAAAATGACCTTAATCTTAACATAGTCAAAATTATGGTCCATTATTATTATTATTATTGTTGACTAATTGTCCCAGCACTAATCTAAGTTGTGTTTAGTATTTTAAGCACCACATTTGACCTTGTGACTGTTTGTCAGACAAAATCTTGTAATTACAGTACATAAAGCAAAATACTTCCCTCTACTATGCAGTGGAGTACAATGCATAAGAAAATGTAAAAGTGA
>JAPQRN010000002.1:8791986-8803575 GCA_037367275.1 Coranthus polyacanthus
GTAATTACAGTACATAAAGCAAAATACTTCCCTCTACTATGCAGTGGAGTACAATGCATAAGAAAATGTAAAAGTGACAAGTGAAAAGTTACTTCCCACCATTAAGGTTCCTGTAATAATAATTTGATCATTTATTTTTTCATGTGTCACAAAAGTGTGGTGTAAATGTCTTTTATGTTTCCAAGAACACAGGCTTGATGGCACTAAGTGACCAGAGTTATTATTTGCAATCGTTCCAGCGCTAACCTAACTTATAGACTCATCATCATATTTAGTTTCACAATAAAAATTTTAAATCTCAATCTCAAGTAGATAGTCACAGTAGCTGTCACACACAGTAAATGAGGGGAAAGCAAAATACTTTCCTCTAAGATGCAGTGGAGTAGTTAGAGTAACGCCTGACTACGACATATGTGAAAATGTATTGTTCCTTTCCATCATTAATATTCTGTCATATATTAGGGGCTCTGGTTACTGAGGTGATTATAATCCAAAAACACTGCGAAAATGATTTGCTGGTTTACTTTTTCTCTGATTGATGATCTGATAACAGTCACACACATGCACAGCACGCTGGGTGTGTTATTAAAAGATCTAAAACGATTTGGGATGATTCATGAGTCCTTCCATGAATATCATAACAAAAAAAAATCCTGTGCCACCACACGTTACACCCCACGTGGATGTGAACCACTACATCCTCAGATAAATGAGCGAGGACCCCAGAAAGAGTCTTCACCCTTGAGCGCACACACACACACACACACACACACCTCCAAACACAGACACTCTATCTCCAGGCCTTTACATTCCTGCGCCGGCTGCAGGGTTAAAATAAACGTTACTGCTGAACCATATTGTGCCCTCCCTCCTCTCTCCATATCCTTTATTCACAGGCGCGTAATTGGTAGTCAATTTGAGCTCCCCCTTTGCCTATTGTGGGCACATTTTGCTCTGACAGAGTGCGGAAGATTAATGGCTACGAGCAGCCAAGGGAGGCTCGCCTCAGCAAGCATGAGCGCCCTAAATTCATTACACCAATTTCCCCCTGTCCTGCTCTCCCCTACTCGCACCCACAAGAGAGAAAAAAAGGGGGGAAAACAAGAATGAAAAGGGATAAAAGCAAAATAGTCAGATGGTGTTGGTGAAAGAAAGACAGAAAGAGGTGAAGAAACAAAGGATTAAAGAGATGGCTAGGCGTTGGTGGTGTTTCTGAGGTTGCGCACATAGTCTGGCACCGAAGAGTCAAAAAAAGCCCTTTTTTTTTTTCTTTTGGTCTTCTCCTGAAGTCATCTGTTTAAATTTCAGACTGTGTTCACCGCTGAGGTATGAGGACTGGCAAGACACCAGCTCATCCACATTAACACATACAGCTCATAAACATTGATACTGCACATACTCACAAACAATTCTGAGATATAAAGTCCACGCGGATCGAGCGCCAAGACCACTGTTGACTATAAATAGATTATACAAATTATTATGTCAGACATTTCTCAAATCATTGTGCAGTCACGATATTAAAAATTAAAAATGAATTTGAATGTATACCCGTGAAGCATTTAGGCCTTAAAACTAATGCAGATCAAATTCCTATTCAGATTGTTGCTGCATAAACAGCTAGTGAACATCAAATCTCTCGCTGTGATGCGAAGAACCAGCTCTCTGCTTTTGCCAAGCTTTTCACAAGCATCCAGGGAACATTTACATGTCTGTTACTGGCTCTGGGTCTGTTGGCAACAAGGCCCGCCTGGCTCGGATGAGCAGGAAACACCTTGAACTTGGGAAAGATAAGGGTGACCTGTCCCCATTTACTTGGGCTGGCCCATAATTGCTATGATTTATTTCTCCTGTCAAAGCCAAAGGGAATGCCCTCGGCTGCCCCTCTGCATTTACTCTCAGTTTTTTACCTCTTTACCCCCCTATATTAGACATTTTCTCTGTTTTTTGGCTCTTGGCAGTGATGTTTTCTTTCTGCTTTGACCAATTTAAAGGTTAATTTGCATGCTTATGTCAGGTACGTACTGATACATTTCTGGCCGTGCTTGTAAATGCTCCTGGTAAGCTTGCATACAAGCGACTTCCTGGCCTCCATAACCTATCACCATGCCCGTATGTTTGACTGTCAGATGCTCTGTGCCCCCAGCGATGGCACCAAGCCCCAAGGACTCAGAACACAGAATGCTAGAAGACAATCTGTCTTCACTGGGGCTGAGTCCATTGTCTCTACACTGACAGCCCTTGTGGTTGGTGCCGTGAGGGACGCCACCGGGAGCCAGGCTAGGCCGAGCTCCTGTAGCTCCACAATGAACCTGTCTGTCACAAGCCGCCTCCCCCCGGCTGTCTTGCCACATCACAGCCAAGTACAACCCCCTTATGTTTCTGACACTTCCTGTCTGTTTTAGGAACTACAAATAGAAAGAAGTTCTGCTTACACGGCCATGTTCAGTCTTGTGTTGGATGTTCTCAGGAGAGGAAAGCAGCTACCTGAGAGAATTTATGGATCTTACAAATTAACATAACTCTTTTTATAACAGTAATATGAAAATTACGATGTTTTCAATTTTCAAAGACAGTCTGTGTTGTAAGAAATGATGTTCATATACAAACTGCAACTCCATTTACATTTTGGAGCTGTATTACATGTTCAGTGTTAAATCAGTGCCTCGATTTGATTGGAAATGTAATATGTCAGTGAATGACCTGCTACTTTTTGCCTTTCCTCAATAGGTAAGAGGTGGCCGGGTGGGTAGTGGATATACAAAATCCAGAACTTTGACATCAGAGGCAGTAAAAGCACTTTTATTAGTGTTTAGATACTTATAAATACACTGTGAGTCATTTTTTGTGGACATTTTCTGTATTAAACCAAACCCCGATATCTTTCCCTAACTCTAACCAAGTGCTGCCCGTAAACCTAACCATAAGCCGTTTAATAATGCTGCTGTCACAACCAGCAGATAGAGAAAACTGAATTCTGCTGGTGGAAAACAAGCAAAATACACACCCGTGAACTATTAGTATTTAAAGTCGAAATCAACATTTTTATAATTTGGAAATTATCCAAAAAACATAACTGGAGTTGCAACTTTGGTATATGAGAAGAGGATTTCTGGGAGACAGGGTTGGTCACTTTGCTTTTGCGTATGCTTAGTTTTTTGGGATGACTGTGAGTTCTGTGTCCAACAGGATTTAGTTCACAAACAATATTTGTTGAAGAATATGATGTTGTGTCACTGAAAGACTAAGGTATGTGGCATGTTGTTGGAGATAAATCTACCTTACTGCCCCTTGCAGTGTCATAAAAGCCAAAACATATAATAGGAGTTGCCTTTATGACCCAGGTTAGGTAGTTGCTGTCACATAAATGGTAATATTCAAATGAGGAGGTTAATAAATGATCTGAATTGGCTGAATAGTTGTGTAGTTTTATGATGCCAGATTCAGCCGTTTTAAATCTTTTCCCAGTACCTTGCTATGGGTAAACATCAAACCAAAATGCTTTGTTTTCATTTTCATTTTTATTTTTTGTAATCTTGTAATAGGAATGCCAGAGGTTTTCAGAACCCAGGGGTATTGAAACCATAAATTACCATGTACGTTCAGTTGTAGCAAAAAGAAAGACAAATGTCTCTTGTGGTTTTGAAGGAAACATATGGTTTCATCCTGACTAAATTCACTTTTAATTTCATCTATGAAGTTTTTCTACCACATATATTTTCACAGTGTGTAGTTTAAGAGTTTTTAATAGAGTAATGGTGGCTTATATACAGGGTTCATATTTGCAACATAACTGCTGCTGTGACTGGTCAGAATCAGAGAAGATCCTTATGCTTCTGTTTTGTTAATAAGAATTTTAACACAAGGAAATGCTGAGATTCATTAATCATAATGTTTACATATAAGATTTAACTTTTTCTTTGAAGATACAGCCAAACATCACCAACCAGATGGACCTAATGGTTATAATCAGTGTTCTGTGTGAACATTGTGAAGAGTCTCAGCTTTGCATCGCAGTTTGAGTTACAACCTTTGATGGTGGCTGTTGTTTCCAGAAGGATGACTTTCTTTCTCAGGGTGAATTCACTTGTCCTAGCCTTCAAAGCTCTTGGCAGATTAACACAGCAACAGTGCTGTGTGATTTGGCCTGCCGTGTAATTTATGTACGGTCTCTGGCTCAGGGTTTCCACTCTGCACCTGTTCAGAGCCTACATTAAGCGCTGTTTCCATGCTAGAGAGATGGTGACAGTGGAGGTGGGTGCACAGGTCAGGCCTTCAAAAAAACTGTGAACCATTCTTTGATTTTATCCTCATTTTGACTTGTACGAGAAAGGGAGAACGTTAGGGGGCTGGAGGCTTTGGGGGGCACTTCCAGGCCAAGCGATAAATCAGCGTAGGCGAGATAGATTCATTGATAGGAGAGGAACATAAAAGGACTCTATTGTAGTAATTTAGACAAGGTGTGCAGGTTCGTTTCTCTGCTATTCCCCCTTTCACAACTCTCTCAAGATGGATATCGACCAAGTTTGCAAGGTTCCACTTAGCAGCACCTTTCGCAGAGACCCGCAGTCGGAAGACACTCCAAATGTTTCGCATTAAGGGTTCCCCATCCCTGGGAAGAGTTTTTTTGCTGGGAAACGGGGCGAGTGGGGGATGTTCTGGGTGTGGATTTTGAGGTTTATTGCAGGGGAGACAGCCAGAAAGTCAGTGGGTGCCGCGATGGGTAGGAGCAAGTGTTCATAAAGATGTCACAAGAAAACTTCAGGAGACACCAAGTCTCAATTTCAGCCAAGGTGCTGCCAGCCAGATGTGGAGGCATGGAGCAGCAGCTGGATCACAACCTGCCCGGCCTCCATGCCAAATCTGAAGCTAACAGGCAGAACCTCATAGCTCTTTTGAAGTAGATGCCAAGAGGTGTCCAGACCCTTAACGACCCATAATTTATTACAACATCGTCCAGCTAGAAGTGAGAGGTCGAGGTCTGTCCAGTGAAATCTCTCTCTCTCTCCTCTTCATCCTGTCTTTTTCTCAGCGCTCAGCTTCACTTCTTTTTTCTTCTTTTCTTCTTTTCCCGCACCTGTTTAACACCTTGACTTCATTTATGACCTTTGTCAAGCTGCTGTTAAGTGTTTCATGTTACTGTTGCCTTCGTAGGGGTGCAGCTGGCGGAGAAAACAAGAGTTGCATGTGATCACTGGCCCCGCTGGACGTCTCTATTTCTCCCTGAACGCTTTCCTACTAATAAACAGTGTCAGAGTCAGACATTTGCTGTAAAGAGCAAGAGCCAAACAATGCCTGAAAGCACATAACAACAATATAATGTGGTTGCTAGCATGATATAATAAAAATAAATCTGTGGTGAGGGTGGTGCTTTACTAAGTAAGTGTAAAATGACTGGTAGCTGCTGATAAAACTGACTAAGACTTATAGGGCTAACGCAGGATAAAGTAACTTCAGCTTTAAATATTACAGAGCTATAACTATTCTAATTTTAGTCTTGTTACGAGGAGAGAGTGCTGTATACTTGTTAAATTTACGACAGGGACATGCTGCTGCTATGGACTCTCAATCAAAACAATAATAAAAGATGTAGAGGTTTGATGGTGTTGCGAAGTAGCGTGGCATCATGGGAGTTGTTGTTTTCACCACCATTGCTGATGAAAATCTATCTGACTTGAGGTGAAATCATGTTTCTAGATGAGGTCACGTATTAAAGTTTTATTCGTTTTTTGTGACATATTCACGTGTCATATCAATAATGTCAAATATCAACATTAACATGAGTAAAGGAGAGATGACGCCTCCGAGAAACGACCAAATGAAACGGGCCGTTACACTGAATAAAATTATGAATTTCTGCCTTTGTTGGAAACATTCGCTGCAAGTCAAAAAAAATATGTACAAAAGCCAAATTATTTTTTTTAAAATACAAACGTTTCAAAATTGTAATATTCTGGTCACAAATGGATGACTGGCTTTTCCCACCCTTGCTATGGGTAAACAAACATCAAACCAAAATGCTTTGGTTTTATTTTTTAAATTTTTACTAAATAGCCCATGGGGTATTGAAAACATAAATTCAGCTGACGCATAATGGAAGAAAAACGTCTCCAGTGGTTTTGAATTGTTGTCACTTCAGTGCTATTGTTTCATTCAGACCAAACCATCTTTTAATTTCTTCTTTTCACTTTTCACTGATATTTCAGATAGTGTGTTGTCTTGGGAATACTATATAAAGTATACATACTGAATATATATATTAAATACTTGCTTAGTTTAGTGGGTTTTAGATAGTTTTTACATATTATACCTTTAAATTGTACAGTAGAAAAATGTATTTCTGCGTGATTTACGTTTTGCTCTCTAAAAGCTTCAGCACCTAGTTGTTTTGAAGTAGCAAGAGCCGTGTTTCCACTTATTCAAAAGTTTGAAAAGGAAGCTTATCCCAGTTTGAAATGTGATAATGCATGGGATTATTAGCTTATTCATTTCTGTTATCACATCAGTTAATATTTTCAAATGTTCCCTGTACTCCACGCCTCAAGTACAAAGAAAATAAATCCCTTTTTGTTGATGTTAAGTGAAAGTAATGTTTGACCTGAGAGCGACTATAGGCCAAGACCAGATGGCCTGGTGAATTAAATAAAAAAGCAAAGCCATGTGAAACAAAGCATATGGACTGGAAACGGCAAATTCCAAGGGGATTCCCCTGCCTTTCACTGAAACAAGAGTGCAACCGCAACATCTGACAACAACAAGTGAGGCAAAATGTGAACAAATTTTTAACCATAAATGTGAAATTGCTTTTGTTCATTTTAACCCCCTTGTCTCTTCACCGCTGCCAAATACGTCTGCGAGGCTTTGCACAGTTGTGCTCAAAAGAAACAAAGTGAAGAGTAATGGAGAGGGAGGTGGAGGAGAGGAAAAAAAAAAAGAAATCAAAGAAAATTTCTGGCAAGGAGATTTACAACCTCGGAGAAACGTTTCCACTCCTGCTCGAGCAGAAGCAGCAGCAGTAAGTGTTTTGAACCTGAGGTCTGACAGCGCAGGAAAGGTGGCAGGGAGTTGGGGAGGAGGGAGCGGGGAGGAGGTGGACGCCTCAAAATGGCTTTACGACTCTTGTTATCAGGTCTAAATAAATCAATAAAAATCCCACTTAAGGGAGGCTAACATATTTCATTCTTCAGCTGTTATTGATAACTCCAGACCATTTGGCCCGCCTGGAGTTTTATGTTTTAAAAGTCATGATGCTTCAATTTGTATAGATATGCAGCTTGATGTGCTGCAGGTGTGCGGTTTTGAAGTTTGAGGTGCATAAGCCTGTAGTGTGAACCTCATGGAAATCCCCAAAACCCCCTGTGGTAGAAGCACATGATTTGTTCTCCAGTATTTATCCTGCAGCCTTATTAATATGATAACTATATGACACAGCACTGTTAAATATACAACATTGTTGCTATTGTGAAATGTTGGATTATTGAGAGTTTTGATGTTTTAAAGAAATTCATCTGGCTGACAAGTAATGTAAAGATGAAGCTTTTCGGCTTTTATCGCACATGCTGAGGGAATATGTTGTTGTTCATAATGTGAATGTTTTTTTCTCATCTCAGTAAGCAGAAATGTTTGAACAAGATGGAGTTTTTGGAACAGATGGAAATGTATGATCAATCTCGCCATTCAAAAGAAGGAAGAGTTTATTGTGTCAAAATAATGTAAAAGTAAACAAAGTCAAACAAGGACACCCTCTGCTAGAAATCTGTTGTACGGCGTCCAGAATGCATGTGTAAGACGTCTCTGAGATTCTTCTTCTTGTTATCATTATTATCATGACCCTCAAAGGAATGAAAATAGGGCTGTTTTGGTTGAACAAATGCTTGAAAGACTTGAAACCATTTTTGAAAATGAGTAAAATAAATACAAAGCTGTACATGTCACACTTGAAAGGAGATCCACACATGCAGGCGATCTGGTTGTATTTTCTTTTTCAGTGCTGTAGATGAGCACATATACATGCTATGATAACCATCAATTGTCATACAACGGTGTACGGTGAACCTGCTTTACCACTGCAACCCTAATATGTTCATAAATGTAGTGTGTAGGTGACATGAGAAGTTCTCGTGTGTGGTGTCACTTGTGCATTTCTATTTTTGGGCCTTGTTTAACCGCACATGTGTATTTATGTGTTTGTTGTTTATTACCACACTTACTACCTGACGTAACACATGCCATGTCAGTTACACACATCTTTTACTCTAGCTGTTTTACAACGTTACTACTGAGGCGGTTCATGCTTCGAAGACAAAAACAAAATGACGCCTCCTGTTTCCTGAGTGAGTTTGTTTTCAGTGCCAATTCTTGTGTTTGTTAAAACTGTGCACAGACTGCAAATTATCTGTTTTACTGATGTGAGGTACATATTAAAAGTGACTTTCTCTTCAAAATGCTGTGCTATAAAGTCAGCTAACACTCTAAGCAAAGCACATCAGCCTTGTAATTCACGTGCAACAACTTCCTTAATTCCTATCAATTAGCAGTAATTAGGAGGTTATTGAGGGAAAACCGTGAGTTGTTTGGTGTTTGTAGAGTATGGTCATGCAGAATAAGGCATTAATATGTACTTTATAATGATACGCTACTGATGAGCATGCTAATAAACAACTAGTTTATGGTTAAAAAAGTAACAGGAGAGTTGTACAAAATTATATTCAGGAAAATAAATGAGTAAATGAGCTGCAGGTTGTGTTTTTGACATGCTGTGTTCATGTTCTGTTGTGAGTCTGCTGCGTGTGACTGCACTGTTTGTGCGTCTGTATGTGTGTAATGTGAAGGGGAAGTCCTGTATTAGTATACTGTAAATTACAGCATGTAGTTGTGTTAGGACATACTGTAGAGATATGAGAGACAAGATAACTGGAATATGGGCGTTGGGGGAGGCTGCCATGCCTCCCACTCATGCCTCCCACTCCCCATGCCTGGCACAGCGGGGGGTTCCTGGATGGCACTGTCGCCCATATGGCCAATCACTCAAGCAGGGCCGAGGTGTTTTCAAAGAGACCCGGCAGCAACTTGACGCGGGACTGTCTCCACAGGGGTCAGCGGCCGTCTGGGCAGGAGAGGCCAAACTCCTGCTGGCCTTTGAAAGACAGACATATCAACTCAGAGTCATACACCCCCCCTTCCACCCCCCCCTCACACACACACCACCATCAACCCTTTCCATGTATAGCACACAGGGCAGCCATGGTCTGCTAACAGGCCAGGGACCATGACCTTGAGAGCTGGACAAATAAACGAGGAAGGAGCTCGACACGAACACTAACCAGCCTCTTATTTATGACTTCACTTTTGTTCCAAATTTGTTATGATACTAGTTAATCAATCAACTGTTTTACAGTTACCAACAAGCTTTGCTATAGCTTTTAAAATGTGCTGTTAATGGAAATACTGAGGCTACAGTTAATAAAGTTATAACCTAAAGTCAGAGGTTTAAAGAGTGAATTATTTTACCCAAGTACTCTGTTGCTATTGTGACAATTACTTCAGCTAAAAATCCATTCAAATCAGAGTAAAAACTAATTTATTTAAAATGTACTTTGAGTAAAAGGTACTTTGTTCTGCCTGTGCGTTGATTTCCATCATTAATAGAGATCCAATAATAATTTGTAAGTTAACTTTAAGTTTGCTAGACCCCCAGGTTTCCACAAACACAAAACATTAACCGTGTGCAACCAATGTCTTGTGAACCAACATCAGCAAAGCTACTCACTATTACTACAGATGCATTTGAAATTCAGATGCGCAGATGTACAGAGTTTTATCTGTATCCATGTTTTTGGGCAAACAAAGCTCACACTGCGTAATGAAGCTGTCGGCTGTATACGGTATGCGACGTTTAGAATTTACTGCTTGTTTCATTCATCTAAATGGGATGGGAAAGGACATCAGAAACAGCCCTCACTCAAATGGTTAATTAACAACCTGCAGTGGCTAAAAGTTTGAAAAGTTTGTAAGCGTGTAAACTTCTAGTAAAGGTTTTGGATCTGTAACTGGTTGACAGTCCTTTCTATTAATCTCCTGTTAGCAGAGAACGCAACATTATAAAAGTCATAACTTAAATAATATATGTATTTGGTTAAATATAGATTGACTCACAGTAAGGCTTTTCCTTCGTGCTTAGGAAATGTTGTAATAATCTACTTAAATTCCTCATTTAGAAATTTAAATAGAATAGAATTTATTTAGCATTTGAATATTTTATAATAGTACATAATCAAGTAAATGTAGTGCTTCAACATGTACATTTAAGAACAACTATATCTTTTTTTTATTAAAGCTTTTCAATCTCATAAAAATCTATTTGTGCCTGAGAATTAAGCACCGTAGATGTTCTGACGAGCCTTTTTTTTTTTTTTATCTTCAGCCCTGTCCATTTTTATATCTGAGAAATTTCTCCGGGTTGGGAAGGTCAAGAGATGAACTCTGTGGAGAATGTGAAGGAGAGACTGTAGAGTCAATTTCTCAGTCTCAAGATGGCGTTTACGAGTCTGTGACATTATCCATAGTGACAAAGTCTCACATCTGCACAGATTTTCAGCTGTTAGAATCATTCACAGGGGCTGCAGACGTGAACGGGTGTTGGCCTTGAGTTATCAGTGAACTGCAGAGGGCGAATGGAAAAAACACGATGATGAAAACCTATGATGATATCATGATACCCAATTATCAAATTAATAAAATTGTCAATTTAAGACACGTGTTTGTTTGGACTAAATTGAAAATAATAATAATAAAAATAATAATAATAACAATATGCCTTTGCAATTAAAATGTCAAAAAAACAAATAATGAACACTATTTGTAGATCTCAGGATTTGATGGATCAATGGATCAGGATTTAGCAGACTTTTCCTTCCTCCATCCAGAAATCAGTTCTTCTGAGAGGAATCTAACAGTTTCCCAAGGCAAAAACATAAACCCAGTTTTTACAAGGATAACATGGTTCATGGCAAATATGTCCTTTACTCAAATGTCTGGCTCTATACCACACATGGAATAAAAACTTGGTCAGATTTGAGTGGATGCCAAGTCTGGCTTTTTTTTTTTCATCCACTTCATTTTTTCTTCTACTTTTTACATCCAGAACATTTCCCTTATTAGAAAATCCTTTGTAGTTTTTTGACATCTGAGTCAGTCCTGGTATTTCATGCACAAATAAATACAAAATTACATTAAAATGTGGAATTAGACAAATAGTCAAATACACCCTAAACGTATTCTGAGTGTGTTTGTGTTTTTAGATGGGGCCCTAGAAGATGAATGGAGAAAAACTGTGTTCAAATAAAATTGTATATGCTGTATAAAGTGTTGGGAAGGTTACTTTTGAAATGTAATAGGTTACTAGTTATGCTGCTTTTTTAAACTAAGTAAAAAGCTGAAAATCCCAAGGACAGTACTTCACACTGTTAAACTTTTACTTAAAATTTCTACTTGACTTAAGTTTGGAAAGGTTTGATTTTAAAGCGCTACACAAAACAATTCACAAACAACAAACTCTGACTGCAGTAAAGGAAACATACAACCATAACC
>JAPQRN010000002.1:8814537-8832823 GCA_037367275.1 Coranthus polyacanthus
CAGAAGTATTTTGCCTTTCCCCGATAGGCAAGAGGTGGTTGTGGCAGATTTACACAATCCAGGACTTTGACATCCTGACTCCTGTAATTTTGTACGTTTATGCAATAAAAGTGCTTTGGTTAGGGTAAAGGTTCAAATATCACTCAATATATTGTGAGTCTTTTTTTTTTTTTTTTGGTCACATCTTTGTGTACTTCTGTATTAAACCAAGCCCTGGTATATTTCACTAACCCCAACCAAGTGCCTAAACCCAACCATATGAATGGTTACATAGTTATTTAACAATTTAATTTCTCAGAGACACAGTTGAAACACAATGATGTTGATACATGTATGTAGAAAGAGTAATATGAAAAAGATTTTTGTTCAGAAAAATTGAGTTTATATATATATCCGTGGTTTGCAGGAACATTTTATTCTGGTGGTTGGGTTGAGAATTGCAGCAGAAAATACAAATAAAATACAGAGACTGAAACAAAAGGTCTGAAAAGAATAGATGAGGACATTTTTTGCATGATCGTGAGTGTTGGTGAGATAGTAATGTACTCATGCACAAACTAAGAAATTCTTACTTGATCCCGGTGTTCCTGATGCCAACTCATGTCACTAAGGTCAAAGTGTTATTTTTACTGTTTCTAATCTCAAGCAAACATTAACTCCAGTTGTTTCACTCCTCTGTTTCCTCTGCTTCCTGTGCATACAGAAGGTCAATCTCATGCTGAACGCTGAAACCGTCCAAATTTGTTATATTTTCAAGCAGCTGTTTTGCAATAGAGATAAGGAAGTTTAAGATAAATATCATACAATCCCAGCTATATGAAACTGAATGTGGCAGTTCTCTGCTTTCAACTGCAGTTATCGCACACGCTCAGAGTTCTCAAGGTGCTGACAGAAGAAGGCTTCATGCATGGCAACCATTACAGTCAAACCCAGTGAGATGGCCCATTGGAAATGAGCAGATTGGTTTTTGGGAAAGCAATTAATCATCTGGGCAATTATTAATCCTGGGAGTTTCCTAGTAAATGTTTCACATAGAAAATAATCTTGGGCAGGGGACTCTGCTGGCTCTATCATAACAATGTGTATACAACACCATTATTAAATGTTCCTTTTGAATTAAGTTTCAGATTTTGCAGTCGTGGACTTTTTTTTTATGATATTATGAATAAAGAATAAGCAGACTGTATGGAGTCTTACAAACAAAAGTAAAAAAAATGTGTATTATATTGAAAAGCTAAATTATGACAAGCACACTATATAATTTGGTCTTTTATGTATGAAATCTGGACTGTAACCCTGGGTTTGAAATGTTTTTTTCTGCAGCTGCCTGAAAAAAATTTAAACAAAATACTAGTTTTCAAACAAATATGTTTCCTGACAAATAAGATAATTTATTAGAGCGCTCATCAAAGCTGAACAATCTATTTTTTCTGTGGGCTGGACTGAGTGGACACACATGTTAATAATCCAAACTGTTTCCACAATTGTTTAAAAGGAAATATTGGAGACATTCAAAACCAGGATCGCGTCTGGACTGGAATGTGCTTTAATTGCCGTCTTTGGCAAAGGAAACAGGCTTGAGTATTTGATCTTGCCCAGTGTTGGCACCGCTCAGAGGAACACGCCTCCATTTTAAACATGGCCAGTCACTCTCTTCCTGCCAAATCAATGAAAGACAGTAATTGTTGATGATAACAATGACTGAGCACGCTCCGTCTACGGTCCAATCTGGCCAAATTCTGATCATTTCTGCGGCTTCCAAAACAACACGTAGCCCACATTAAGAGGCAAAATGAAATTCCTCATGATGGATGACTTTAGGAGGCCTCTGCACGGGAATGGCCATCCAGCGCTGGGATACAATCCCAAATCTCTGCATAATGGCTTCAGCTGCCTTGTCAGTCACCTGAGCCCATTCGGCTTTTTAATCGAACCACCAGTAATGAGTCAGTCAAACCTGACCTGACAAATTGATTTGGATTCCCATCTGATGAGCCCTTCCATGAAAGTCTCTCTGTACATTGAGCCAAATGTTGTCACGGAAAGAAATGAAATGAAGAAATGCAATAAGCAGAGATGCAATAAAGTTCCAGACAGGTCTTTGATCAATAGGGAATGTATAGAAAAATGAATCTGAACTGCTTGATATAAAAGGACAGCTCATCCAATTTAGGTGCAGTGCAAAAAAAAAAACAACTCTAATAATTTATGATTTAACTGGACTTTAAATGCAAACACACTGCCACCGCCGTAATTGTTTCAGACTAATATTCATACACATATATCTCTAATTGCACCCGTATGCATGTCCAAACATCAAACATATTTTCAAATTGCTTACAAACAAACATTGTTTAC
This sequence comes from Coranthus polyacanthus, assembly GCA_037367275.1. Lineage (NCBI taxonomy): Eukaryota > Metazoa > Chordata > Actinopteri > Kurtiformes > Apogonidae > Coranthus > Coranthus polyacanthus. The sequence goes on from JAPQRN010000002.1 coordinate 8,816,896, forward strand.
TTTATACAGATAATCTTTTATATTTTAGTTTGCACTGCTATATAAAGTATTACTCTTACGTTACAAATATACATAGAAGAAAACAGTGATAAATGAATGCAGTATTTTAAACATTAACCTCTCAGATCAGCTAAGTTCATTTATTCCTGATAATGTTAAATTACGTTTTTTGCTGTTTTCTTTGCTGTGTGACCATCAGAACCAGTTTAGCCGTACCTTAAAAAATTAGAGGAAGCATGTCAGACTTCCAAACTGTATTCCAGAAACTGGGGAGCCAGCGAGCACAGCACGACGATTCACTTGGGAGGCATTTTGCTGTCAGGGACACACAGACTCTTTATCAAATTGTGTCCGACAAACACATCTCACATTCTGCTTCGCCGTGCTCCCCAGACTCCCCGGAGGAAATGTCTTGATGTCCTATCTGCCTGCCTGAATGATGATATCTAAATCTCAGAACAGCTGCTCTGCCAAAAACAATGAGGAGAGTCAAGGGGAAGGGGATCAGGAGACATGTTGGGACACTCCAGAGATTTTTACAAGACCCATTCAAAGAAGGGGGTACAGCAAGGAAAACCGGACCTAACGTAAAATGCATACTGCACTTCTGCAGCTTTAGTTTCGTAAGGTTATACACATCTGTAGTAGACTTTGGTTTGTTTTTGAATGTGCTGATACTTCGTGCAAAGAATTGATTGCACAACAAAAACATTATAAGGTGTAACATATAACTTAATTTCTTACTTTGTTTCTCGAAAAGAAAGATAAATCTTTCACTGGTGCTTTTGCAAGAGCTACACCCATACAGTTACTATATTAAATATTGATTTATTAATCAATATTCTTTATTGAAGGCTGATATTGTGCAAGAGTTGGCATGAGGCTGCTCTGTAATAAGTTTTTTTGGTTCAGTCTGTCATGTGAAGTTGAAAGACATTTCCCCTCCTCCTCCCTGCTGAGCGAGGTGAGGCGAAAACTTTCCAAGCACCATTGGGAAGCTAATTAACAAGGCGGGTGTAAAGAAACTCTTGCTCTTGGTTGTTTTTACCCCCTGATGGGAAACACCCACTCAGTCAATCGTTTTACCTCAGAGTGTGCCTTTTACTTACAGAGAGGAAGTTGAATGTGTTTTCCTTTACTGCTCCCACTGCACCTCCTCCAGCTCACACTCGCCAGCGAGAAGTCAGACACTGAGAAAGACACACGCACATGTGCATATAAACAAACACACATTCCCATATGTACCACCCACTGAGCCTTTGGCTTAAAACTCTCATACATATACAGAGAAACATAAATATATGTGTGTAGACCATAAATAGAGGTAGAGCTGTCAGTGCAGTTTAATTAATTCTGTAGAAATGCAGATGAAAATACTTTATCAGTGATGTTTCACACAAATAAACATGAGTGGCAAAGTTTTTTAATGTTATTCACACATCATTCATACATGTTTTAAGTTTGAATATTAAAATTTAAGCAAAGTTGGGGGAAAAAAAAACCCAAATGATTAAGAAGCCAAAGTTTACAAAAACACCCTTTGTTGTAATAAGTATTCTATTAACTTTGTGTGTTGTAATTTTTGTTGTTTTAGTACATTATTGTTGTCAAATTTAGTCATATATGGTTCTGCCACTGTTGAAACAAACAAAAAAAAAAACCCAGCAGCTACTGTATCAACGTGTGGGAGAATGCTCACAACTTAAAGGTTCAGTGTGTAATATCTAGTGACGAAGTTACAGATGATTTATCCGCACCCCCCACCTCACCGTGACCTATGGTGGCCACAAAAATGTGGAAGTCCCTCATTAGAGTCAGTGTTTGTTTTGTCCGCTCTGGGCTGTTTAGTTAAGGGGATATTAACTCTGGCCCACACTTAAACATAGGAGGAGATGGTAATGCACCTTAACGGTAAATGCCACCGGGAATAAAGCGGGAGAAGAGAAGAAGAAGAAGGAGTCCGTTCTGAACTACTGTAGAAACATGACGGTGCAACAAGGTGGACACTGTGACTAACAACCCTCTCTCTATGTAGATAGAAATGCCTTCTAACGTAACAAAAACACAACAGTTCTCATTTTTGTATGATTATACACTAATGAAAACATCATTAGAAATATTATATCCCCCCTCTGAATCCCCCTAAATCTGACACACTGGACCTTTAAACACATTTCATTTTGTAACACTGATCTACTCTGTGTTCGCTTTTCATGGGTCGCTCTAAATGTCACCCCAGTCTCACCTCACTTCCATATTTCTCGCTTTCTATTCTTGAGATACAGTATTTTGTTCATGTGCTGTCCTCCTGTTTCTTTTGGCACCTCATTATCAGCTCGGCTGTTTTTAAGGAGCACATCTGGAAACATATCCTAGAAATGATGGGCAAATTTCCACAAGTTTTACTGAGTCTATTAGTAACAGGCAGTCGAGTTGATATATAAATCGCCCTCAGTGCTCTGTCACTGTACTGCAAGAAATGTTTGACTGACTGACTGACCCTGTCTGTTGTTTGAGGTTTTTATGCTTATGCTTTTAATCTGTAATGAAACCTTGTCTCAGGTTGTCATGTTTATGATGTTTTTTTTTTGTTCTTGGTGAGCCAAAGAACATTTTCCACTCTGGTTGACAATGACGATATATTTTATTTTATTGCACTGTATGAATTTACACCGTTTTCCTGCAAAGTTAGTAAAGCAGGCTATTTAGATATTTATATTTTTATATCATTTCAGTCATGCCAACTTGTTAATGTACAGCCTCATTACACTGTTGCTCAAATAAAGGCAGATAAGTGCTTTGATTGTTGTTTTGCTGAGGTGCAACGGATGAGCACTTAGCGAAGACTTCATCCCTGGACAGTGTAAAAAGGCAATGGTGGAATGTAACTAAGTACTCTACTCAAGTACCACACATGTACACATTTCAGGTAGTTTACTAGTAGTGTACTTTAAGTGTAAGTGTAAGCATTTTATACTTCTACTCTACTTCTACTTAGTTACTTTTCAGATTTCAATTTAATCCCCTTCCTGTCAAGTGAAAACCATCCAAATGTATTTATTTTGAATGTCTGTGATAAACCGAAGGATTACATTTTAATTTAATGGTTTAAAAAAAAACTCCTTCTTTTAAACTAAATAAGCTATTTAAAACTTTGTTGAATTCGCTGGAAAATGCATTGACACAAAGCTGAAATATTTTTCTGAGCTCATGAAAAGTTGACTTTTTAGAAACACGTGATTCTGGTGACGCCACAAACATATTATCATCTTATAGAAAATGATGCATTGCTGTAGATTAAACTACTAACTGTAAATAAAGTAGTTCAAATGAGCCCACAACAGTAAAATGTAAAGCAGTGATATTAAAGGTTCAATATGTAAGATTGGGGTCTCTTTGCTGACGTTAGCTCGGCTGCCTACATTCATGATAACAGCAGGCACACTGATTTCTATAGATATTTGCTCATAAGTTCTTCAGTGCCTCTCTTCTGCTCGCCTATAGCAGCAACAACTAGCTACCGTTAGCTTAGAAATGACCTGCTCCCAGCACAACACAGACTCCAGCATTGAATTCATGTACATGTGAATGTTACATATGGATCCTTTAATGGAAAAACATAATAGTAAAGTAATGACGGGGATATTTTACTGCACAATGACTTATTTAATTTTTCATACTTAAGTACATTTTGCTGAGAATACTTACTTTTACTCAGGTAAGGCTATGAATGCAGAACCTTTAATGGAATATGTTTTACAGCGTGGTATGTACTTTTACTTATGTAGAGGATCTGAATGCTTCTCACCACTATTTAAAAGGCAGCAGGGTGGTGCAGTGAGTCAGCAGACAGCCCTTTTAAACTGGCTGTCTGAGTTCAAGGCTTCATGACAGCAGGTGTCCATCTCTGTTGGTGCTGTTCTGTCTCTGACCTCATTAAACAAAGTAGTATTCAGTAACACACGCACACAGTTTACCTATATTCAGTTACATACTGAGTTTAAATTAGTCAGATAAGACCTGAAATGTGCAGGTCTGCTCTCTTTGTGGCTGCAGTGTGACACATATTGTATGAAATGGAAAAATGAATCCCCCCCCCACCACCACCACACCCCCTCACTCAGTCTTTCTGTTCATCTTTAATGGGAAATCTGAGATAGTACTGAGTAGAGAGCTTAGTCTGTCACATCACATGACGCGCTGCAGCTAATGCAGCCAACAAATGGGCATATCATGGATCCCAGTTTTGTGAACGATCCCTCCTCAGAAACAGGTGGCAGCCACTGTAAGACCAGATGTCCCAGTGCAGCCGTGGTAAAACGGGGTCTGTCGCAATACAGCGGTGAACAATGCGTGACGAAGACCGAAGGTGGTCCGGCTTGTGTTCAAACTCCTGGAGGGCCAACAATAGGGTGAAGTCTGGCAGCGGGGGGGGAGGCATGGAGTGCAGACTGCCCCAGTTATGCCCAATCCCCTGGGGTAAATGAGGAACATAAGCAGCTCCACCTCTGAAAACCCCCACTCTGTCATTTATCTCTTCCAAAGTGAGGAAATGGATGCTTTTCAACGATGAAGAGTCATCTCAAACATTCCCCCCCGAGCTGCCTTTTCCCTCACCACATACCTCTTCATATCCATCGGTTCCTTTGTTCAGATAGCTCCGCTTGTTAAAGCCATATTAAAAAAACCTGCTACGGCCATTTGCTCGCACTGTATAAATAGACAGTGAGCATTACCGGTGAGATGGAAGTAAGATTGTGGACTTGTGCCAACCTCTGCTAAAAGCTGTCGCCAGATGGCATGAGATCAAACCATAACTGAGAAACACTGTTAAAATTAGCCATAATACTTTTGCACCATATACATCTACTGCTTAAACATTTTACTTTGACATGTTGTTAGTATGTTTTTCACAAATAGTGAGAGGATCTGTACAGAGAAATCAGAAAGAGAAATCAGACAAGGATTGTAGGGTCAGAGACTGTGACACTTTGACTCAACAGGTCAAAAGAGGCAGTAAAATAAGAAAGAATTAAACTGATTAGTTTTCACCTTTGCTGTGGAAATGATCAACATTTAATTCTTCAGGTTGCAAGATTCAAATCCAACTGTGACACCAGTAACTAGCACAAGCTTCATGAGATAGAAAAAAAACCAAAGTATATATATATGATGTTGTATTGTCATTATGAAATAAAAAAGTGACCCTATTCTTAAGGGGAAGAAATATCCATATTACGACAGTGTAATTGATTACACATGCAGTACAACATAATAGTGGTACATGGTGAAAAGCCACTGAGCTGTGTGTGAAACTTGTTGTGGTGTACATGGTTGTAATTCATGACATAGTTTCAGATCAAAGGGACATGTATTTAATAGCACATATACTGGCATAGCTTGAAAGGACAAATCTTTCTTCAACTACTGCTCATGTCTATTTGTAAAGACAAGTGTGACATGCTTTCATTCTTTCAGGTGCACAGGTGCAAAACAGAAATATTGTCCATCTACTGGCTGGAACCAGTGCGTAATTAACCTGAATCTTTCTCATAAATAATCCTTAAAAACTCATAAATTAAACAATCCATTCATGTCATCTGACTTTAAACAGTCTCTGACTTTAAAATATCTTTCAGCACATTTATTCTTTATGTTTTCATGTATTTTGCACTGGCCAGCCTTGGAAAAATACACTGTGCAACATTTAGACCATGTGTATGTACTTTTACTCAGTTACTGCAATTAATAATGCATTTGAGATACTTGTGGTTGAGTACTTCCCTTTTATGTAACTTTATATAGCTGCCTCTCTACATCTGGAAGAGATGACAATACTCCCATTTTTCATCTCCTTCCTGTTCAGTGAAAACCATGTACCAAACAACTAGACTATCAGGAGTTTCTTTGACGTGAACGTCATATGAATCATCATGAATCAACGTCATGAATCTTTTTACCTGGACACTGGACATAGACCCAAAATACCAGAGGACGCTGGCGATGTTGAATCCATTATTATTTCCGTCAAACAGCCTGGCAAGAATATATTCAAATCTTTTATTGAACAAGTGTCGCAACTGTCGCCGCCAGTGTGAATAGTTTTGATGTGAAATATTCGTGGGTGAGTATTTTGCACTTTTGTGTTGTTCATTCATCATGCCTCCAGTGTGTAAGGTCCTTTACCATGGTAACAAAGCTCTTCTCTCTTCTAATTTGTGAGTTGGTGCCTGTTGGTGATATGTAATGTTAATGTAATGTGTAATGTAACTGTTAACATTCTATGGCTCCACATGGAAATTGTTGCAGATTAGTTGAATAGCAGCTTGCCTGCTATAAATGTAGTCAGTAGTATCAACAACAAGAACGCAACTGACTGTAATTCAGCAAACGTTGGTATCTGTGTCATCGTTTCCAAAAGTCTCTGTTTTTGTCCGGCCATATTACAATGCAACTAAACTAAGGCAGCAGCGTTTCCAAAAGTCTCTGCCTTAGGGAGGTTAAAATCCTGGACACTAGGACACTAGTTGTAAAGCAAAAAGCAGAAGTTGCGTGTTTTAAAACAAAAATGTATTAGTGTGGATATAGCCTTAGTTGTAAGTTAGCCTGGGACTCTCCACTGTTAAAGAAAGTGAAAAACAATTCCAGCCTCTTCCCCTTCTTCTGAATCTGCTCTAAAATGTAAAGGGTTCGTCCTTGGCCCATGCCCTACCCCTCCCCCAAGTTTCATGAAAATGGGTGCAGTAGTTTTTGTGTAATCCTGCTGACAGACAGACGGGAGTGATCACATAACCTCAGTGGTGGAGGTTATTATGATCCTAAAATCTCCTCTAGGCTCTCTCTCCTCTTTTGTCTCCTCCCTCCTTTCCTCTGTCAGCCTCTATCTCCTCTTCCTCCTCTCCTCGCCTCTATCTCTCTGAGGGACTTTTCTCTCCAGCAGGTGGCCGGCCTGCAGAGATTTCTCTTACTGTTTGAAACCATAGTAACAGGCTTTAAAAACAACACATAGTGTACATACAAGTGCACACACCAAATGTGAACACGTACTGCACTTCAAAAACCACTGCTTACATGCAAACAGAATATACTCAAAAAGCCAAAGAAGCTTGAGTGAACTAGCTAGTCTAACTTAGCTCTCCCACACTCAAATACTTGCCCACACACATGCTCAGTGTACTTGCCACAGCTCTAGCAGGGTGATGTTTTTAATCCCTCACCTTGTGGCAACATTTTTGAAAGCAATAACCAATTTAGCACTTCATGCTGGATCAAGCAAACTGTATCTAACTGGCTGGAGTTGGACCAGACGCGAAAGTTAAATGCAATACCCAGCAACAGGTCTTAAATACAAACCTCATTTCTGTCAGCAGGGGTCAGACCTTAGCTTGGTGTCTGTCCCAGTCCGCCTGCCAGCTGGGGAGAGCGGCAGCAAAGGATGCATGGAAAGCAAAGCAGCAGACAGAATTGGGGTCACGACAAATGTACAGAGCAGGACTGTGACATCTTGCCAAGTAGATTTGCACAGTCCAACTTTTTTCCACATGTGTAAGCTTAACTATTCCTCAGAGTCTTAGCCATCTGATGGACCTTTTTATTTAAAGTGCCTAAAGGGACACTGCGGGCATTCTGTATTTTTTTTTTTTTTTAAAGTAAAGTAACAGCTGAATCTGGCAGTGCCACAATCCAGTCTTCATAATAACCCCTTTCAAACAACATGTAAAAGATACTCTTAAATGCTGGTTTGACTGTTAAGCAAGGAATGTTCACATGAATAAATGGTGTCATAAAGACATAATATAGGCTTAAAGAACATGTTATGCCACTTTACAGGAAAGCAACGAATGCCTCAAAGGCTCATATTAAAAAAAGAAAGACATCAAGCTGTGAACACCGTTGTTAAAGATAAGCAACAAAGACGTTTTATAGTACGTCAAAAAATATGGTTAATTATCATTATTGCCTTAGACAATGGCGTTATCAACCCAGTAGCCAGAGTAAAATGTTGCCACTGTACATTCCTGTAAATTACAGTATAATTTCAGCAATCTTCCACTTTTTCTGTCTTTCCTCAATATATAAATCCATAAGTCATCTTTTCCTAACCAGTCAAGGTTAGGAAAAGATCACCGATCGGTTTAAATATTATTAAATACATTGTGAGTCTTTTTTTTTTTTTTTTTTAATCACGTCTTTGCAGATTTTTTCTGCATTAAACTAAGTATCTTTCCTTAACTCTAACATAGCACTGTCACTGCCTAACCCTAACCATTAAAAGTTTAATAATGCTGTTGTTTCTGAGTGATATGGTTGTTATTATAGCTTCATTCTATTCCCACAAAATGTCTAAAACGCCACAAGCAATAGCTCCATAGTGCTGATGTACATGTATCTAGAAATGTTAATATGAAACACATTTTTGGTTCAGAAACACTGAGATGGTGACATTTTATTCTGGTGAATGGGTTGGACATTACACATATATTAAAATGTCTAACTGCAAATTTTTAAGGATTTAGAATATGTGAATTCTATACATCAGTAATTGTTCCTTCACAGGTCAGGCTGAGGGAAACAGATGACACAGCACTGTATATGGAGAAGGTAATAAGTGAACCTCAGGGGATAATAGCTTGCTCTCTAATTCTCACAGTCTTCTGGATGCTTAGCTGTTCTTGCTGCCACCACCTGGTCTGCCAGTCTGAAAGCCTGACCAGAGCTGTCAGATGAAGATTCTATAGTCTGTTGCATGTGAGGATCTCCCGAGAAGCACAAAGAAGGGCAGTTCATTTATAACCCCTTGGTGACAGGAAGCTAATCAATCAGAGGTGGCAATTTCCACACTCAGCTAGCATGAAGAGTAACGCACCACTTACTCCCAGGGGCTGATAACATGGCGTCTCGAACCCAAAGATCACTTCGTCAAGGCAGGGCAATGAAAGAGAGGGAATGCCAAGCAAATGGCCACTGTCAAAACATCCCATAATTGTTTTATGGTCGGTAGTGACAAGAACAATGACAGCCTGTGTCACGTGATTATTTGTTTTTAGTACTGAAGCTGCACGCCCATAAACAAACACATTAACATTTGCTGTTGTTTTAACATGTTAGCGTCCGCACCACATGAGATAATCACTCCACATCGTGACTGCTTTTCATTTATTTACATGGACTATTTTGGAAAATTACTTTTATATACGAAAATGTACATTTAAATGTTTGAGCAACATAAAATAGACCACATGTAAATCAACTGATGAAAAATAAAAGGAAACCTTGATCAGACATGTCATGGTCTTATCAGCTGCCATAAGGTGGAAATTGTTTTTAAAAGTCGGTGAAAAGGTTTGTTTTAATTGAGAGGATTTAAAGGAAAAAGGTTTAGAAAGAGCTGCAACAAATTCACAGAAATGAACCTCTCCTTGGCCTTGCCCTGACCCCACGTCCAACTCTAACCTCCAATAAAGAAGTCCTGTAATGTCAAGTTAACTGTGATTAATGGCAGTGCCAGGCACAAAGTCTTTCTGTGTGCAAGACCCAGAACCTCAATACAGTTCACAGCACTTCAGCAGCAGTCCAAAGAATTTATAGAAAGATTTGAGTCTATTCCGAGTCTCTGTACAACCCCTGTTAAGAAAAACGATATCGCATAAGAATCCTCAGCCGCGTCCTTTTTAAATGATATCAGATCAGCTGTGTAAATCTGTTTAATCAAAACTTGGACTTGGGTTCCCTTGCACTCTTGAAAAAGTACCGTCGTTTGTTTTCGTTTGGCGTTATTGATCATTCTGTGAGTGCAGCTGTCACTTTTTAGAGTGCTTGATGTCTTATTTTGGAGCTGAAACTCTTCATTCCTGTCCACCTTATAGGTTTATTGGCTAATGTGAGAGCTAGCTGTCGAAGTGACACCCATGGCTGGGGAGAGTTTATCATTCTGCTGACAGGCTAAATAACTTGTGCCGAGGCAACAGATAACAAATGGGCTCAAGTTGTGGCTTGAGTGTCTGTGTGTTAAAGACAAGAACAACTGGGCCGCAGCAGAAATAAATGGTCTCTACTTTTTGGCATTTTTCCATTATTACTGGAGCGTCTACAAACAAAGAAACAAGGAAATTAGTAGTTTGTGCTAAGACACGTAATAAATATTATAGAAGAATGAAACTTAAGCTATAAATGCGAAAGGTTTCAATAAATAAGCGTGTGTGAAAATAACAAAATTTGGTGACATTGTGAAGTAGCGTTGGATCACGGGAGTTGCTGATGAACATCCATGTTTCATTCACATTTAGTGAAGTATTTCCCTGTTATGTCATTTCATTCTAATAAAACACCTGTGAGTAACATTAACGTTACTAAAGGAGATATGACGCCATTGACAAGTGACTAAATGACACTGAATACTTTATCTGGACTGAAACACTGATCACTGTAACATTTGTAAATGTAAGAACATAAGAAGAAGAGAAGTCCTTTTTTACAATTTTAAAGTGAAAACTCTACATATTATTACATATCCATGTCTGATTGTGATTCTTTCGATGACTTTTTAAAGAGTTTATTGTTTACTGAATTTCATCACCACTGTTTTCTGTGTTTTTCTCGGGTGTATTGAAAATGAGGCCTCTACCTCAATATATTCTGAGATTAAATAAAGATTGAATGAATGGTGTTTTATTTCTCCATTGCTAAGGGATTAAGTGCATATCACGTACTTTACTTAAAGTTTATCATTTGGAAAAAAATAAGTTCAGGCAAAGGATGCTGTTTTTATAGCTTCAGATAATTAGAAAAAAATAGCAGTGAAATAAAAAGCTCCCATTTTGCATGGTTGGGCATTGAACCTGGACTCACGGAGCAGAGAGTACTTTTCCCACACAGAGCACATCATTCGCTTTATGCTGATTTGACGTTTCATAAGACATGGACTGATTTCTCACATTACTCATCCCTCATAATAAGCCCTGAGGATCGAGTGTCAAAGCAGCAGGCTAATAAGCTTTGGCTGTTGATAGCGCCACACTTGCTGTTCACCTTTGCCTTGTAGGTGTCAAACTGTCAGTAAGAAACCCTGCCGACTTCAGGAGTTTACTACAACGGCACCGTGACATAAACAAATCACGCTGACTGTAAAGCAAAAATGGTGCCACATACGGAGGACCTTTGAAAGATGTTTTGCTCTTTTTTGTTGCTATGATGTGTCAAAGTATAAACAAATGTTCCTGTCCCACATAATGTATACAGCTGTTTCTGCCCATACAGTAAGTGAGATATACCCATGAGGAAAGATGGGTGCCGTCTTAAGCCCGTGGAAATGTGCTGCAAGAGATAAATTCCGAGATGTCAGACAAGCTGTCAGTGTGAAAGAATACACTGGACATTACCACCTTCAGATGTAGCTTGCATGCAAACTCCCCCTCCCTCCTGAGCTGAACCCCCGCTGAGGATGAGCTGGACTTTCCCACAGTGAAAACACACATGCATTAGGTCAGTGGACGAGACTTTACTGTATGTTTTTCTCATGCAACTCTGTTATCTGTCATCTGGCATTTTGTATGGAAAGTACAACAGACTATTTTACTTTCAGTGTTGGTAATAATAATAATACTAATAATAGCAATGTAATCATTAGAAATGTAAATATTACAATTACTTCATCAAAGTAATGTAACTTATGATTGCTTTACTTGCTCCACCAAATGTTAAGTAAGCATAAATGTCCTAAAAACTCATCACAACAGTACTCAGCAATACTATCAATGTTTTATTAAAACGTCAATATAACTTGACTTAAGATTGGAATATATTTATTTTAAAGCACAGCCACCAAAACAAATCACAAGTACAGTATGTACCTAGATCAAAAACTACAAACTGTGACTGCAGTAAAGTAAAAATTATTTTTAAAAAAAGATAATGAATAAATATATTCAGATATAACCCCTTGGTAATCACCAACATATTTTATTAGTAACTGTAAATTACAATACACAGTTATTTTATTACTCCCCAGCACTATTTAGTGAATGGCCAAAGGCAGACAGGCTGTCTGCAGTGATGAGGCTCAGTTAACCACACAAGGGAAGCAACAAATAATATTTTCTCAGGACTTTGCATATGTAGCATTTGTTGAATTTTCTGTAGGGATGTATTATGTTTCGATACATCAATATGTTTATTATGATTAAGAGGTAAACAAAGCCTAGTTTAGTGACAACCTTTTTGCAGATGGAAAAATGTTCAATATGCAATCTATGATCCCAAAGCAGCCATTTCATCACTATGTTAAAACCTACATCGGTATGGTTCGTAAAGAACTTGCCTCAGCTGTCAGATGTCCTTATTAAGGCTGTCTAATAAGCCCAGGTTACAAGATGGTTCTGAGAAGTAAACGATATGCGCAGAGCGGCGCACACATACAATAAGGCAGTGAGCCTTAGTGTGGATTTCATACTCATGGCTAAGCATACTCTAAGCCTATTTTTGTTGTCCTGATCTCAGGCAACCCTGGACGCAGGCCAGGATGGTTAAAGTAATATCCAACAGTAATGCTGCCTGGACCTGTTGCCTCCACTGGGACCTGCAGGTTGAAGGAACAGGTTTACAAATGTAGTGGTTCAATTTATTGGTTGCGATATCAATAAAGGATCTCGAATTTTAAGTGTTGGGAGGAAGCATGTCATTTTTTTGATGCCCTTCACCTCTCCTTGCAGTCTTGCTCAACCAGAAGAGGAATGTGTCCTCCTTTTATAGACCTCTCCGCAACACAGGATACAAAATACCCCACGCTCCCGGAGTCCTCAGTTAAACTGGATACCCGATGAAGTGTACCAAGTCCTGAACAAGGCTGCAGGCGCAAGCAGGCATGATAGGGCATTCTGTACACAAAAGAAGCCACGTTTTGTCGTACTCATCCCAGTCTCCTGTAAATTTATGACCACCAGGGCCCCTATTTTTGCCCTCTCCCGCAGAGATAAGAGGTGTTTTTCTTCTGAAAATCTGCAGGGGGCTGGGTGTAGTTAAAGGACACACTCAGCTGCTAGATTAACTCATCAACGCTGCATTGCAGGGTGTCAACAGAAATGTTTCACACACAAGACCGACAAGGAATGAATACCATTTGGAGGTCACAAGTGGCAACCCCTCAGTTCTTCAGGCCTTTTAAATGTTAGTGTCTGCCTTTCAAGAGCAAGGATGTAACCTCTAAACCTTTGAGAGGAAAAGAGATATGTGTTGGACATCCCTCCTCATGTCAGTTTCAACTGTAGATTACGACTTGCAAGGATCTAGCTCCAGAGATTTATGCCAAATGAAATACAGTGGATAAATTTTTTCTTGTCATTTTGTTCCCAAAAATAAGTTATGTACTCCTGATGTTACTCATATGGCTAATATTTAATAACAAGGGAAATGAGGGATTTTAAAGACAGTTAAAATGTACCTTAAACTGTACGAAGAGAGCTATAAATTAGCTTTTGCTTTAAAAATCATGTGGTGCGCAGATTTTAATCTTTCCCGAAAGTGTCAAAGTGTAAAAAAATCTTTTCCATTCATTCCAAAAAAGAAATATGTACAGTGCTACAATTCCCACGTCTCGAAATACACAACACCGTAAGAAGCTCAATAAACAATCCTGAAATATACCTGCAGTACGAACAGTTTCTTCTTTTAGCACCAGAAACATGATTCAAATATCTTTTAGGAGCTCTGCCTTCCTTCTTAGCTTCTTTGATGAGCATATTTTCAGGGAACCAAAAAACAACTGACAACCGGAGACGTAGGATCGTCTTCAAAAGAAAGACGCATGTCTGTGGCATGCTGTCTTTTAGCTGCTTGAGCGATGCCATTCCATGTAGTTTGAGTCATCTAAACTCTGTGAGTAATGGCTTCCAAATTTAGATAACAGTGCAAGTTTCATGCAAAGTTTCAAATTTGTAGAGCGGCTTTGCTAAGAACAGTTAAAGGTCTTGAAAAGGACAATTTAAGATCACAGGAATTTAAAATGTGTTGTTGACTCAGACAGTGACTGGGAGCTGGCCAGGTTCCTCAGCCTCAGTACCACGGATTGGGAAGTCTTTGCACTTGGCAGGCGGCAAAGCTTTGAAAGCTGCTCAGGGAAAGTCATTGTTTTCCCTCTAAAGCTGGAGTGTGCTAGGGTGGCACGACTGCCATGTTGTGCCTGTTTGCTTAAGATTGGACGGACATCAAGCCACATGGCCTGTGTTAAGCTGTGTCCTGGTGGGCGGTTGCTGGATCCAGATAATTTGAGTACCATCGAGTGCTCTTTTTTTATAAACTGCTTTATCCAGTGACTGAAAGAGCTCAGTGCACTATAATTTAAGAAAATACATACAAATGAAGAAAACATCATCGATCTGAGAACACGTGAGGTGGAAAAACTGACAAACACAAACAAATAAATGACCGCGTTCTCAGATGTTGGAAACTTGACGCAAGAAGATGATGAGATAAAAATGACATCGGACACCAGAGAAAAGAATACTACTACCACGACAACGTTTTATTCTGTCCTCAACAGGCAGGAGGTGGTTGAAATCCAGAACTTCACCACTAGAGTTTGTAGGTTTAGGGAAAATAAGCGCTATGGTTAGCGGATTTGGTTTAAGTAAATACACTGGGAGTCATTATATCACATCTTTGTGGACTTTTTTTGTATTAAACCAAACCCTAGTATCTTTCTCTAACACTAACCAACTGCAGACAGTGCCTAAACCCAGCAGTTTAATAATACTGTCATTTCTGAGAGACACAATTGTTATTATAGCCTCATTCTATTCCCTCAAAATGGCCATAGCACCATGAATGGTTAAGACGCTGTAATTCATGCACATATCTAGAAAAAATTGTTCTAAAAATGGTTCAGAAACACTGAAATTATATGTATTTTAAGGTTTGCATAAATGTACTATGGCAACATTTTATTCTGGCAGATGAGTTGGTTTTCAATATGAATCTGTTCTAATAGACAGCTCAAATCAACGGTATAATCACTGTCTAGAAAAGCCAGTTTAGATAAAGACATTTCAACCTCCAACAAACAGTATATGGATGCCAACAATGTAACGAGCGCAGATGAGTACTTCAATCTTTGTTGAAGCGACAACAAGCACAAAGTTGCAGGTTTGAGGTTCCTGGAGTTTCTTAAGGATCAGTATGTGTAAAAATATTTGTAAGAGCTTTACACTACACTCCATTAAAAAGTCATGTATGAAATACAGCGTACACAAGGCATTAAAACAATGCAATCCCTTAAATAGTTTAGAGCACCAAAAAAAGTTTAAATAACATCAGCCAAAATCAAAACAGACATGAGAGACGAGTGCCAAGTCCCATACCGGACTCGTCCTACTGCAGTGACTATTTCCACCATGGCAACACTAAATCTAAAGTGATTAAACAGAAGCAGTTTGCAACCAGTGAAGGGCAGGAATCAGCTCAAAGCTCAGATATTTATGTCATTCCTTCCTGTCACTGGGGGACACTATGACAGTAGTTTTAGTTTTGGGTTCCGGGTACCGTTTGGCATCGGCAGGGCGTGGGAGGTTAAGGGGCAAATGGCCCTGTCAGCCCCCCTAGCTCACCAGGTCCCAGGGGCTGGCGCCAGGCAAGCCCCGCAAGCAGCCAGGGCAAAAATAACCCTGCTGCAGTTGTTGGGCAGGGGAGAGTGACGGGGAGAGCATGTCACACCAGGAGATCAGGTTTCAGCGGCTGTCATCAGAGAGCGGTCATTACTTCTGGGCTAATTATCTCAGGCCACGTGTAAACAAACAACCTGCCGGTGTCAAGACTACATTGTGTTCACAGCTTCGGGCTTTGGTTTTGTTCCCTTCATGTGTGTGACGTTGGCATGGAGTCTGATCTTGGCTTCTTGTGTTTGAAAGGCCAGTTGAACTTAGACATTTAAGGAAATGCT
>JAPQRN010000002.1:8859038-8873701 GCA_037367275.1 Coranthus polyacanthus
CAGTCGTTTAAAATGACAAACCAGCAAACTTATTAACAACAGGCCTTATTTATAAATCATGACAAGAGCAAATTAGTATATAAATGAACATTCACCTTATAATATTATCTTGTATAGTTCAATAAGCCATTTTCAAAGGGATGTATGTGGGAATCACAAATCACATGTCAAATACTGTTTTCATTTCCTCTCATCTGAAAAACGAAACATATTTTACATACTTTCTAAATGACGAGTTAGCTGTCTCTCACTTCTTCTTGAAAGTTTTTGAAATGCATCACATGCAAATTTATTTAGTGGCTCAAATCAAAGGATTGTAAGTCTTCGCGAATGGACGGTTTAAAACGATGCAAAATAAAGAGAAAGGTTAAAGATATCATAAAGTTTTGTTATCATCCCACATTTAATTCACTACTCCTCTTTGTTGACATGTTTTGGTTTCTGCACTGGTTGAGATCACATTGTGACAGATTTATTTTTTTTTTTGTTTTTCTGACATTATTGCGTAAAATATGGATCGTGTCAGCGAGAGCCATAAAGTTTAGTGAGGCATAAAATAAGAATGTGACTCGAGTGCTTCCTGAAAATTGATCATTTAACATCATTTACACTGTTTCATTCACTCATTTGTTTCAAATGCGTCAGATTTAGTTTTCAGTGTCTGACAAGGAAACTGTCAAAATAAAACAGTGACATATCCCCCGTCTGTTTTTTTTTTGTTTTTTTTAAACTTTCCTACATCAAAGTCACAAAAGGAAGCCCAGTCCGAAAAGGTCATAACCATAACCGTGATTTATCAAAGTGAACAATAGTGTGACTTCATCGAACCGACCGATGCCACTTCGGCTGTCATCGCCGCAGCCTTGGTTCCCACACCTCCATGTAGAAAAAGAAAAGAAAAATGAGTCCTTTGACACATTTTACAGAAAGTCTGCAGAAGTCCTCGTCCTTCTTTAAGCATATCCTGTTTGGGTGAGGGAGGATCGTGCAAACTTTGACCTCTGTGGGCTCCCAGGGTTCCTGTCTGGGCTCCTGTCAGGAACTAAATGGCTGAAGTGGACATCCCTGTCTAGTGCTTCATTCCAAAGTCCTCATTATTATACAGGAAAGAAAACCCCTCAAACACTCCTGTTTAGTACATAAAGAGAACTCCCATTTATCACCGAAAGAGCTTCTTTAACATGTCTTCCCTCTAATTAACCCGCTTGATGACAAATCTTCCTGTAGTAATTATCAAGTTTATCATACCTTTAATTACAAGCATTTAAATTTCAGAACACACGAGACAAAACTATCATACTATACATTATTTGCAAGCTTATACGGACTTCATCTCGTCCATTTCACAGCTTCCAAGTATCTCTCTGTCTTAGACTCACAGCTTCAATTTACATAAAAATGAGCCTGCCTTGTGCGAGAGTGATGCAACATCTGTGCTGATCAGAATTAATTGAAATCTGTAATGTTGTGCAGCAGCGCTAATTCGCTGTGTTACTAGCAGCATATAAAGAAGCATTATGCTATTTAGGGACGTCTATTCACTACCCCTGATTGAGACATGAGCTAAACACTTAACTGTTCTGCAGAACTGAAGCACTGAAGGCTGCATCTTTTGCAGGCTTCACAGAGCCAAATACCAGTAACAAAGGTCTACATAGAGGAATGAAATCAAGGACAAGCCCTGGTACGCTCAAGTCAAAATACTTAAAGGGTCTGATGGATGATGGCAACCACAAAAAAAAAACAACACAAAAAAGACAAAATAATCGCACATAAACTGCAAAAACAAAAAAAAAAAACGATTAAAAAATACAGATGCTTCAGTCCTGTTTTTTTCTGTTTCGTGCACTCTTAATTTTGGTCATTACCTTAAAACATAACCTGAGGATCAAAGTAAACAAACAAGCTTATAATTTTATACTTTTCAGTACTTGTATTCTGATTACAGTTTGCACATGCCTCTAATGCTAACGTTACACACTATAGAAATATATTAGTAACATTTTTTCTATACATTTTAGCTTCTGTTCTACATGCAAACGTCATTTTAGATCACTACACTCACAGATCTTTTCAAACGCCTTCAAGTGCAGATTTTCAGTATTTATGTACATGTCTACATGGACGTGTAAAGGCTCAGGCCTCACTTCGTACTTGCCCCTTGTTGCTTTGTGTAATGAAAATGGGCTTTCATTATTTTCTACTGTAGCAACAACTTCGCCTCGTTGTCTATCCCAACGTAGGTGCAGATGTCAACTATACGTGAATAAATAATTAGCTTGTACCGCCAGGAAAATAAGCTCACTATGTGTGTTGGTTGATGTATCGCCACCTACTGGCCCGTCGTGCTTGTTTGAGAATTTGTAATCATTTATGCATTCTCATATATCAAAATAAATGTTGTGTGTAAAGATAAAAAAAAAAAAACTAAAAACACTGAATTAAAAAGGGAGTGGGTGGAAATATTAATTTGAGAAAATATCCGTATCAGTGTGAACACGGTGTAAGATAGCAGCAGATCAATTAGTTACACTTTTTCATTTGTCTGACGATAAATGGGACCTAGCTACCATTATCCCTAATCTACATTTTCATTATGTACTTAATGATGATACTGACTATACTCGTCTACTAGTCTTTGGTGTTAATAATAGGTTACTGGCATGAGACATGGGAAAATAAGACTGTCTATCATCCTGCTCATATAGATTGTTTATGTGAATCCCCAATGATCTCATTAACTTCACTGACTAAAACCTTGTATCACCACAAAACATGTACCGTTTGAAATATCAAACAGCTCGCCTTAATTATTCCTCGCAGTATTTTCACGGTTTCACACCAAACACCAGCCGCAGCAGTACCTGGCGTCTAACACTGTGAGGTCACGGGGAATATTGCACCCATTTATTCCCGCTTAATCGGGAGAAAGGGTTGAGGAAAGATAATGGGACAAGGGGAGATTTGACTCTTAACCTACGTGTGCATTAGGTGGGCGATGATCTGTAAAGCTGCGCTCCGCTGGGGTACGCTAGCGAGTCTCTTTTACGCCGTGATCTATTGCCCCGCTTTAGCTCCGACGATCTATCACATGGAACTGGCAGTAACGGATGAGAATGATCTGCTGGAAAAACTCTCTCATTTGTCTCTGTCGCAGCCAGTGAACTAGAGGAGACGCTAATACAGGGAGACGGCCCGGGGAGGGGATATAATTATGTCTCGGCACTCTTCTGCTCGCTGGCTGAGAATGGAAGGCATATTAGGATATAATAAAGCCAGGCCTCACTTCCCTTGTCTCTGCGTTATTCCCGCTTTGATTTCTTTTTCCAGTCTTTTCTCTTTCACTTGCCTTCTCCCAACCTCCGTGTATGTATGTCATCCTCCTCTTCTGTTTCTTATTCTGTTCTATAATATCTCTTCAGCACGTTCCCCTATACTTCTGCTCTGGCTCCCATTTGGCCTCCTACCGTCATCACCTTAACCTGACACTTTTTATCCTATTTTTTCACACTCTGGGATAACCCCTCATCTGCTTGCGCTTACAGTCTGTGCGCTGTTGTTTGTTTATTATGTCTGAATGTAGCCTTGCCAAAAATAAGAAAAAAGAATTTACATCAATTTTGTTGCCAGATATTGTCACTCACAAACTCCTTCAGTGACAAAGACACAAAGATGAGAATAAAGAGCTGGTAGAAAAGAAAAAAAAAATCTGTTTTCAATAAAATAAAAGCCCACATTTCTAATCCAAGCCTTGAACTTGCATGAAGTACATCACAGAGACAGGAAGCTTGTAGAAACAGATTAGTGTCAAACATGACTTAGTTTAAGTTTCTGAAACAAAAGAATTTCAGTAAAGGTTAAGGACATATCATGGTTTTCCTGTGAACTTTAAATAAGTAAACATGTTGTGACTGTTCTTTGGGGACCTTTTGTTATTCACCAAGATCGTTTAACCTGACCTTAAAAACTACCGAAAAAAAACGAATGAATACGTTTAGTATCAACATTTATTCCCAAATCAGTTGATTAACAACATCTCATTGTTGAACTGATAACAAACACAAGCTGAGAGGCAGAGTGTTTCCATCAAACACGTGTGCTGTTGCAAATTTGGATAAAATCAGAATTTCTGAGTTATTAAAAGAAATCTGTGTTTGTAAAGTCTGTTCATACAAGTGCACTCTTATAACTAGATGTCTGTTATCACTTAAACGCAGGAAGTAATTTACAATGGAATTTTTACATTACAAATTCCAGACATGTAATAAATTGATGACAATCATAAAGTATGTATTTGCAAATCGCTGAATGTCTCCAGGTGATACTCTTGCAGCATGCATGAGGTTTGAGTCAACAGGCTTTTTGGAGAGACGAACAAATACACAGAACTTTCAGCCAGCCCTCCTCTGTGTCTGGCCATCCGGCCTGAATTGCATTTCTCTCTGGGTTCCAGTTTGGATTTGGTGATAAGCGCTGAGGCCAGGCAGCACTTGGACTCTGACTACAGGCTGAGGACTGAGCCAGAGCTGTTGCCTCCCATCTGTGTTGAGGTAGACGAGGCTACAGGCATTGCCTGAAACCCAGAGACCAGGCCGAGCTGCTCCAGGTGAAAGTCAAGACAGAGGCCCTTCGAAACACATTTAAAAGGTTGTGAGAATATTTTTAAATGTGTACAAATATTTCATAGAGGGGTGCCTCCTCAATGTTCAAAGCATTATGCAGTGCTTAATGGCAGTTTGACTGAAATCATGGTCACCAGAGGATGAATCCAACAGACTTCCATCAAGTCTTTATGACTTTTCCTCTAGTGTCGCTATGAGGTGGACATTTGCACACGGTAACAAATTGCTGTAAATTTACAGTGGATTTACAAAAGTGTTTTACTGTGTTTCATATTAATTGTAAAATACTATTAAGTATTTGTACCTGTAAATGTACAGTTAATTCCACTGATTTACCAATAACAGTGGAGAACAGTAATTTATCAGCATAAAATGGTTTCTGTCAAGCTGTGAAAAGAGACACTATCATGCTTTTACAAGTCCAGTCATTATCCGCCATCATCATAGTGATGATTGCAGGCTAATGCTTCTCTTTTGATGAGAACATGTTTTTATTAATCAAACTGCTCACAGTGCACTTATTTCAGAGACAAGATGTGCCTGGATATTCCTGATCCAATCCCTGAACTGGACTTTGCGCAGCTTCGGTAAAAGAGCATTCCACATGGAGTTCAACCAAGAAGGTGATGTGATGTTTGTCTCCCGAAATTAGCATGTTTTTTTTTTGTTTGTTTGTTTTCTGCATGATTGTTGAACGGTCGACGTTTCAGATGTTTCATTCGGTCCGTTTCAGGAGTTCAGGCTGCTAAAATTGCTAATAGCATAGGCGTTACATTTTTTTGAGGGAGGTCTTTTGTTTAAATTCTTTACAGAACTTCTTTACAAATATGAGCTGGCCTATTAACCAGCTTTCCAGTTCTTTTATTGAACAGTACAGAATTGGCTACAAGGGGTAGATTTTCAAAAGACAGTTGGACCTGGACTCTCCAAAGTGTCTCTCAGTTTGTATATACATATACTGTAATCAACCTTACAGTAATTACAGTAGTTGCGCTGTACATTAATCCTAATGTGCTGCATCTTTTCTGCCAGCACTTAATACTTAGTACTCAGCACTTACAGTGTACCATTCAGATGTCTCACAAATATTTTATGGACATTTAATGTAGACATTCAGGTTATTCTCAACATGAATTTTGTCGAGTTAGATGGTGGATAGGATGATAAACCTCTGCAACTTCAACCACTTTGCTGCAGCAGAACTTCAGCCGTAGTTTCAGTTTCATACCCACGAAAGCAGCACAAAAGGCACAGTCAAACTTCAGTACAGTGGCGTGTTTTTTTTGTTTTGTTTTTTTTTTTCTTCAAACGGACTAAGTACCTATTGTAAGTGTCATGTCAGAGGGAAGACATCCGCAGCTTGCCTGGTGAGTCAGCTGTCCTGTCGCACATTCAGGCTTCTGTAGGCAGGAAACAACCACTGTGTTATGGGTATAGTTCCTTCCTAAAGCATGGCACAGAGGCCCACAGGAGATCTGCAAGATGAATGTGTGTGAGTGTGTGTGGGAACCCACTCGCATTGTGGAGTCTGACTACTTTGTAGGGACCAAAACACTAGTCCCCACAAAGTAGGACCAGAATTAAGTTACAGTTAAGGTTAAAATGTTAGAGTTACGGTTAGGACAAGGTGTTAGAGAATGCCTTACGTCACTTAGATGTCCCCACAAAGATAGAAAGACAATGATTAATGTGTGTTTATGTCCACTTTTGTATCGGAAGGAATGCAGTAAACATACAGTATTTGCTAAACATGTACATAAGCAGAGGAAACCGCAAAGTGTTTAGTTTGTATCAAATCTTACTTTGTGTATTGTCACCTCAGTTCTATTAAATGACAGGGAAAAGCGAATTAAATGTACATTAATTCACTACTTCACAGAAAGAGAATGAATGGAAATAATTCCGGGATCTACCTCTTTTATTTATGGCTCTGCTACAATTTAACCTCCAGCATTATAATATCAATATACAGTTGATGCACGGTAACGTACACACAGAAAGAAAGAAAGAAAGAAAGAAAGAAAGAAAGAAAGAAAGAAAGAAAGAAAGAAAGAAAGAAAGAAAGAGAAGTTACTGTAGAGAGTTGATTAAAAGCTGACTAAAAGTAGGGAAAAGTAGAGGGACTTTGAGTCTAAGGTCACATATGTGTCAGACAGATAAGGTCAGAGAGAAGAGGACCTAGAAAACGAGAGGGAGAGTGTGTGCACGACCCATTAAACAGCCTTTTTATGCGGCAGGCACTGCTGTGTGACAGTTTGTTTGTGGAGCTGTAAACATGTGGTCAGGGTGGTGATGGTGGCGGCGGCGTGCTGGTGGTTTGGAGGGGGATCTGTTAGACCGCAGACGGACTGCCTGGAGGCATGATACCTCGAACACTGGATTACTTATTGTTGTGTGTCATGTTCCATCATTCATCTGCGTGCCTCACTTTTCTGTCTTTGCTCATAAACACCCTTAACATCGCTCATTTCCTTAGATAGCTGGCTGACTGACCTCAACAGTTCAACATGTCAATCGACACGTTGGAAAAATATTACAAAACATCTTTTTTTTTTTTTGTGAAGACATTGTGGTGGCTCAGTGGTCAACCCTGATTTCACATTAATGAGCTCCAGGACTGGGACAGTGATTTTATTATTTCTCGTGTTTGCTTGGATTTCCACAAGACGCTCTGGTGTTGTTCCACAAAAAACATGCAGGTCAGACAAGCTGCAGAACTATATTGCTTTTCGTCGCGAAACTTTGCGATAAGCTCTGTGTACATCGTGTGCGTTCTGCTGCAGCCTTTCCCTGAAACTGCAAAATCTAGGCAGGTACCCTGCAGATAACGGAAGGATGGATCTGGTTTTATTAGTGGGAAAAAAATGTAAAGTTCAGTCAGTACACGGGTAAACAACGTATATTTCTCTCAATTAATTAAACTTGAACACTATCTATTTTCATACTAAATGCTGCCAAGCTTAAATGACTGCAGGTTACAGCAGTTTTCATTTAAGGATATCAGCTTTCTACTTTTTTTTTCTCCAGCTCTAGTTCAACATTGTTGCTTAAGTGGTAACAACTCTTTGGTAATATTGATCCTCAAACCCCATCTCCACGCCTCTGCACTTGACCTGAATGTGTCCTCAGAGATCAACAGTCAATTAAGTGCCCCTTCATATTTTTTTCGTCGTTTTACCTTGAGAGTGGAGAGGAGCTCGGTTTAGCCTTCTGCACCGCTACTCCGCTAATTGGAACCAGGATCTGTAAAAATGGGAACTTAAGTAAAACATGCCATAAAATTCTGAAGGCTCACCATAAACTAACCAATTTCTTTCATTCTTTTAAAGGGAACTCTAACTGAAACCTCCACGTAAACTTTTATGAGGATCCCTGGGGTCACCCGTAAACCCGTTAATAGAGATGAGATATGAGCGTGGCGCTTGGGCCTCCCATTTCGTTTGCATTTCTTTCCCTCTCTCTCTCTCTCTCTCTCTCTCTCTTTTTTTTTTTTACCCCTGTTCCATTGCATTCTTGGAAGGGGTCAAATGCTGTTCGGAGGCAAACACTGCCAAGACTCCACTGTCGTTTTTATCAAAGAGGAAAATATAAATTCAATCCACAAGGACACATTTGAGCGGACACGTTCAAGCTGTTCGTCCAGTACTCTCTGCTCACCCCTTTTTTGCGACGTGCTCACTTTGACAGGAGTGATTTTTGTGCAGAGGTGTGAAAAGGTGAAACTCACACTGTTTTAGTGGCCATCGTGCAGTGAGGTTTTTCTTTTATGTTCAGCCTGAAAGAGTTCATTAGTTTCACCTACCATGCGACTAAGGAAACTTACATTTTCAGCACTCGGATACGTGTTTTTAATCAGAATTACCAAAAAATATCAACCTCATTCTGTCTAAATTTCTTAAAACTCCAAATTGGGGATTTTCCGTCAAAGAACAAAAATTAAAACTGTCAGCATGTCATACCGTGATGCTCAAAATCCTGTCACTGAAATAAAGAAGCTCTCACCTTGCAAGAATATAAGCATCGAAGCAGAATAGAGAGAGCTTGAAACCCTCTGCAAACACTGAGAAAAAATAAAGAGACAAAAAGCTGCCTCTGTGAGTTCTGGCAGGCCTGTAATCCAGCTAAAAGCACCCACAGGAGTTCTCATCAGTCTATTCCGTAACTTTTGTGGAGTAAGGTTCATAATTCTGCAGTATCATGCACAACAATATTGTGGCTCGCAGTTTATTCACACTCTGACTGTAATTACCATGACAATTTATTTTCTGATAAGTGTTTTATCAAAGAAAATAAACTCATTAAGTTGTGCTTTTAAAGTACACACTGGACCTTACAAAACCATTGTCCAAGAAAAACATGCAGCGGGAAAAAAAGTAGGAAAATAAAAGAGTCCTGGACTGTTGAGTGTAGTGTTGGGAATCATTATCTACTTAAATGCTCCAGCCTTGGTCTCTTTGTTACTTTACTCATAGCATGAGCTGTGTTTCATATCCCATTGAGACTAATGAGAACAGTCTTGGGACCTGTTGTGGTTATTTTGACAAATTGAGCCTGTAGTTGTTTTTCCTTTAACTCCCTCATATATTGCAATCTAAATCACTACTCTTACTGTAATAGAGATAATTTGGATCTTAAGTTTTGTGCTTTCCAGGGGAGAATTATAATACTGAGAATTGTAACCACATATCCTGGGAGTGAGGTAAGTGGTCACTGACTCACAGCAAATCTATTAGTACAGGAATGATGGTGGTGCTGAAAAATCTGACAAAACAATTGGTTAATTTTACAAATGATAATGATTTTTGGAGGGATTTTTTTTTTTCTCAGATGGCCCCTTCGGGCAACCAAAATATAGGCTACGGTAAAACGTCATGTCACAAGAGTTCAGGAGTCTGTGATGTCTTTGGTCGAGAGGACAGCCCCACATATTTTAGTGCGACGCTAACGTCTCAAGTTACGCTGTAGCCCGAGCCAAGCAGCGGCCTGAGACCACCCTTCAATTAATCTTACCCTTGTAGCGGCTTATAATTTGCCATTACAAAAGTCATTAAACCTGGGGGCCTGATTTGAAGCTCCTGGGACTCCTTGGGAGGAGGGGACGTGGATCGGACAGGCCTCCAGTTGGCCCCTTGGACCCTGGACGAGCCCCCATCCAGAAAAACAGACAGGTACTTAAAAACAGGGTGAAAAGATCACCTTAAAGAAAACAAGGATGATTAATGGGGAAAAATGAGGGCCCTTTAGGTCGCTTTCATCTGGGTCTGATTCAGGTCTTCAGTGAGCCATTAACCCACAGGACAACTGTCCACCGCCAACGTGAGAAATGAAGTCCCTCTGCGCTGGTTCAGACTAATGCTCGAGCTGCTGCAGAAAATTTGGAGTGGGAGTGGGTCACGGAGTGAATGTGGTTGTGTTTGCTCTGAAGAGGACTGATGTCATCAGTGATTTAGTAAGCAGATGCATAAAATATTTATGCCATAACTCACATCCTGAACTTCAGCTATGAGACATTAATGTCTAATACAAGTATATTTACTTACTGGTTATTTGGAGGGATTTCATTTTGATGGAAGCACAACAGAGGTCAATGCCAAACAATGCAGTCACTGGAACAGAAGTAAATGGAACATCCCTGTCTCTCAGAAATTAATGTTTGCATGCAACTACATTGCAACTGCAAATATGTTTTGTTTTTTGTACATTTATATACATAATGCTGCCCAGGTTACGCTTCATTTCAACAAAATAATTGAATGTTTTTAATTAATGTAATTTGCAAGTGACAAAAATGTTGATCATGAACATAAATTGTTCACAGATAATGTATTTTCATTCATTTCCCAACAGTAGAACCACCAATTCAGTTTACACTGTCTCCTAGTTGTATAGTGACGTTTTATGGTTAGCTTTAGGCAGCACTTGGAAAAGATACCAGCCTTAAAACATATGTGTGACTTTAGTTGAAATCTCTGCAGCCTGGAACACATAGCTTGTGTTTACTTAAAACAGTATAAAATATTAAATTAGGTGTGAATTGACTTCCAAAGATGAAACAAAAAGTGATTATAAGTAAAATGTAACTAGACAAAAACAAAGGAGCAAGAAGTACATCCAAAAGGTTTCGTCAGTTTCTATGCAATACCTCATAGTTGGGATGATGCATTAGATGTGATGTTTTTTTGGCATCATTTTTTCCCATACAGCACTGCTGCTGAAGTTCACTTGCCTCATCCAGCGTTAGCGAATACTTGTCCATTTAGGTGTGAAGGGTTGGCCACAACAGGCAACCAAGTGCCAGGAATCTTGACAAGTACATGGAAGTGTTTAGAAGTCAATTTACTTTGCTTTTCTGTGATTAATCACTTACTTACCTGACACAATATGAAACATAATGATGCAATAAATCTGAACCATCTGGTGCTACTGGAGGCTAACACAAACAACACTTCACCCACGTCTCAAAGAAGAGACATTTCTGCAATGGTTGTGAAGAGTAAGTTTCAGGCAAATTACAGCATGAGCAAAAAGACAAAAGGTAGCACTTTGTATGGCTTGAGCAGAGCACAACAACTTCAGAGTGTACAGTAAAGCAGATTTCGGAACGCAGGAACTGTTTGATGAATTGCCATTTGTTTTCATTGAACAGTAGGACTTCCTTTGCTTGTTGCTTTCTTCAGAGTTACTTGCTTTTAGCTTTGGCAGCTCATAATCTTTTCCACGAGAAGCGACAGCAAAGACAGTGGAAACTACATTGGAATTGACCTTTACTGAAGTATCATCCTGTTGGAGCTACTGTATGTAACATCACACTACTTCCTGTGGGCACATGTCACATGAACATTTAGCTGGCACGTTTAGTTTCTCATACTCTTAAGAGCTTATGAGCTGTGTTAGAAAGGTTACTTTTTAAATGTAATCGGGTGCAAAGTATGTGTATTTCAA
This sequence comes from Coranthus polyacanthus, assembly GCA_037367275.1. Classification (NCBI taxonomy): domain Eukaryota; kingdom Metazoa; phylum Chordata; class Actinopteri; order Kurtiformes; family Apogonidae; genus Coranthus; species Coranthus polyacanthus. Next base: position 8,870,603 of record JAPQRN010000002.1, read on the forward strand.
AGTAATGTGAGTTATTAGATTTGATTTGATTTTAAACTGGGCAACAAAGCAGGAAATAGATTTAGATTCAGTTTGTTTTGCACAACTACCAAGACAAATCAAAAGGATGTAGATCAAAAACAACAAACTCTGACAGCAGTAAAGGAAAAATGTAACCATAACCTCCGCATTCAGGTCAACTTCATGCTGAGTGGTCACAGAGCTATCAACAGAGCTGGGTAACGTTCACAGTTTGCCTCTTTTTCAATACCTCTTTTTAATGTAGAGGAAATCCTCAGGTCATGTGCAGATTTAGGTTGCGTAGGGCAATGGGTATTGATTTGATTGACAGAAAGGTGGTACAAATGAAATTAAAACAACAGAATCAATCAACAACACTAAAACTTTGAGCGCATACAGCCAAATGAACGGAGCCTCTCTAGACGTAGAGACAGCTCCTTGTAGGACATCCTATCTTTAATTACTGACCCGTGATGTCTGGAAATCTGCAAAAAAAGAAGGTGAGGTGTTGTATCATAAGCTTTTTACAGAAAGGAATATATTCAGGTAACCACCTTTGCAATCATCAACATTTCGATCAACTCCAGTTTAATTACATATTTTTTCAATAGCGGATTACAGTTACAGTTTATTTTCTTTCATCGTTGCTCCCCAGTGGCTGTAACAAATCTGTCAAGCTGAGATGTGGGCATCTGTACTTCTGATTTAGGTGCGAGTAATTACACTGAGACACAGCCTCCACAAGTGGGTATAAATAATACAGTGTTGGATGGGAAGGCCAGAGCGCCAGTATGGTTCGTGGCAAGTACAAAGCCCACACCTGGCCCTGGAGTGAAATCAAATCTATCCTGAACTCTGTCTCTCCTCTCACTTCGCTTCGGCAGTTTTCCACGAGCACGGTTCTGGGTCAGGAGTCAGGAGGAGTGATTTGAGTTCAGGTCACACACAGACAGTTTCACACAGTAATGTGTTTCAAAGCTGTTGCATTCATTGTGTAAAAGGGGAACTACATTGAAAGGCTTGTTTTTATTAATATGCATTTACATTACTCTGATTCCTCCTCACTCTTTGAAAGCTGTGAAATGCATAGTATGTAATTTCTTCCGCCAGAGTCTCTCAATCAAAACAATGATAAAAGATGCAGTAGATGATGTTGTGATAGCGTGGGTCATGTCATTTAATTCTAATGAAATGTCGCGAGTAATGTACATTAACATTATGTAGAAAATGAAACAAAATATATAGCATAGGGCCAGTTGTTTTTCAATATTTTAATGTTGAAATGTTACGTGTTGTTCTAAACATCATATCATATTTGATACATGAAGTTTTGAGATCTCTACATCTTCCGTGTGATCATTTTTTCCCTGCAAAACTTGATTCAGTATCTTAGGAACGCCTCCAGGGAATTTCTTCAAATTCATTGTTCAGTGTTGACTCAAGAATGAACTGAGTAGATTGTGGTGGCCAAAGGTCAAAGGTCAAGGTCACTGTGACCTCACAAAACACATTTTTGGCCATGACTAAAGAATTCATTCACCAAATATGAAGATAATTTCACAGAAATGTGTAATTGGATAATATGAGGATTTCTGAGTTTCCTTTAGATTTTCATTTCAAGTCATTTCAAAATTTTAAAAATGTCCTTCTCCGCTTCTAGGGAACACAAACCTATAATTAGTTTGTTCAAAAGACAAAACAAGAACTGAAAGTTATATCAGATATATCCACTATATTTGCATCATAACCTGTTTATGTATTTTTGTCAATTACAAGTAACCTAAAACTAGTTTTTAGTCTCAATTACTTTTTAGTCTCAATTAGATCTAGGGTCGATGATGTGGGATGGTTGAAGAAAACCTTCGAAGAAGGTCAGGAAGATCTTCGTCAGCAGACCCTCATCAGCAGACGGCTCTAGGGGAGGACCTCCAGCAGGAGAATGTCACCCTCCACCATACGACAGACTGGCTGCGATCTGAAGTCAACAAACACAAAGACCTGAGATGAAAGGAGGCCAGTCTGAAGATAGCTGATGACCATCTGAGCTTAAGCTCAGAAAAGTGGCAGGAGGAGAGGTCACAGCTCCTGAAACGGCTGGAGACCTTCCATCAGGCCGAGCTTAAACGACAACAAATGTAAATTGAGCAGCAGCTCCATAACTATCATGTTCACTGGAAGGAGTGGGAGAAGATGGGAACCAGTTGATTAACAAGAAACAGATTAAAATTGAAGCTCTCGAGGCCAGTCTGAAGATAGCTGATGACCGTCTGACATTAAGCTAAAAAAATGGCAGGAGGAGAGGTCACAGCTCCTGAAACAACTTGAAGAAGTTAAGAACTCCCATCAGGCTGAGCTTCATCGACAACAGATGAAAGCTGAGCAGCAGCTCCATAACTGAAACGTTCAGTGGCAGGAGTGGAGGAAAATCGGAAGCGCCCTTCTTAAAGAGGAGCAGACAGAGAACGAAACCCTGAAGGCAGCTCTGAACACCTCAGACGGACGATGCAGCTCCTCTGTGACTCTGAAAGCCTTAAAATTGAGCGCTGAGTTTCATAACATACAAAGCTCTGAGTAGCACAGAGCAGGAGCTCCAGGCTGCAGCGAATCACCAAGCTCATGGCAATGTAGAAATAAAAAAAAAAAAAAAACAAGGAAAAAAAACACAATGTCAATGTTTTCCCTTTGTTGTTTGATAAGTGACATCTGTTCAAACTCCGCAGGAGAGTTAAAATACTTCACTGGAGGAAATGCCGACTGCTGTTGTTGGAAATTCTGGACAGATGCCAGATGTTGTTTTGTTTTTGTTTATTTTGTTTTTGTCGCGTTGTTGTATTGTTGTATTCCCCTTTTGTACCAGCAAAGCAAAGAAACAGTTTTAAAGGCTCTTCAGGTCTTCATCAATCACACCATCTTGGAATGAACACAAATTCCATAATAAAAATGTGGGTCAATGAAAAACAAGGCTTCTAATACAGTATGTTTAAAAAGTCTTTTCAAAATGGACATAATGCATATTTTTGAGTGTGAAATAATGTGTTAAAACAGGTCTCATTAATTAAATAGCATTTTAAAGTTTAACCCTGTGAACCATCAAATAAT
>JAPQRN010000002.1:8886370-8906096 GCA_037367275.1 Coranthus polyacanthus
GTGAAGCTGAGGCAAGAACATCTGGAACAACTATTTTTAACATATATTTCTTCATCTACTTTACTGTAAAACATAGACTAGGGGCACGGAGGTGATTTTTAGTTTTGAAAAATAATGAACAGTGGATAAATAAGGATAATGGTTTTATTTCCTTTATCTTTAATTCAGTCATTCACTATTCCAGTTAACTTGTTTTCGCACAACATGAGCCAAAAATGTATTCATTCCCTGTCATTTCGTCCACAGATGAGTATTTCTTTGCCATGTATTTTATCACTTTAAAAATGTCTGAGCAATTACATGTGTAAAAGGTACTGCAGTGGTACGTCTCCGTTTGTCCAGAACCAAACCAAAATGTTTGGTCTTCTTGATACATTTCTGTGACGGTCAGATTCTAAACTTCTACAGAGTAGATTTAACAAGATTATCTTAATATCTACACATACAGTAACTTCAAAATACTAGCAATAACATGGCCAGACATTATCCAATGAAATGCGATTCAGCTGAGAGCCCTTCAGCGTGTGTCAGTCACCAGTAGGTGTGACAGCTTCAAGACAAACAAAGGCCGATGTTTAAATGTCAATAAAATGTCAGATCAGCCTCTTGTGATGAGGTGTGTGAGTCAACATCGATAAGGCCGCTGCTGAGAAATTTCGGACTATTTCAGCCTCACAGGACAGTGACACAAAGTGAAACTAACATTTTGGCAGACCTCGTCGACAGCGGTGCCCGAGTTCTGCCTGAATTCATACATTCTTTATGAATTTGTTATTGAAAAGTCTCATTATGTTCATCAAAGACATATTGGGACCAATGTTTTTTTTTTACCCAATATTGCTTACAGTACAAGAGACATTATTTAAGAAGGCACTTCATTGGATTATATCCACACACAGCAATGAGTTGTTTTATTAGCTTGCTGCTGTTGTTTACAGCATAAATAGGTTAGGTGTTTGCAATTGTGGGAAAATGTGATGTGGATCAAGTTGATAGGCCTGTTGAGTGGTGTTATTGCAGTCTGCAGTCCCTGGAAACACTCGGGAAATGATGCTCCCCCTGTCAGCGCTGCAAACCCTCTCTGCCTCTGGATCTATGGGTAATTACTGGGACTCTGCTGACTCAGGACACACATACACAAACCTATATGAACACACAAACCCCTACAGCTCACGTATGAACACAGGCACATGGATGTACTTCAAAACCAGCACATATGTTGTACACTTTGGCTGCCATCAGGACAGACTGTATTACACTGGTACAGACCGCAGATGGGAGTTTTAGTTCAACGGCCATTTCGTAGAGCTACTCTGAAGGAATAATTCATCTCAAAACCAGTTTAGAGACATACGTGCATTATCTGAGAGACCGTCTGACACAAATATTAACCAGCAATTCTAAACATTAATATGAAGTTCAGTTATTTATCAAGAAAAAACACAAAATGTTTTGGTTAGTCCACTGTGTCCAAATCTGAGACACAAAGACTCAATTATGCTGAGATAAAAGTCATAGTTTTGGTTAAGTTACGCATATTCACAATTGATTAGTTGCTTATTGTCATTTTAGTAATATCTTAGCTCTTTACGAATCATTATAAAGCACACTATACAAAAAATAGGTGTATAGAGATATAATATAGAGTCTGTCTAACTATGAATGTGTTCACCTCCTAAAGTGGGGTCTTGCTCATTGTGAACACGTTGTACTGTTCGTAATATTCATTAAGTGCTATTAATGGAGAACGGCTATTTTTGTGGTACTACCGCCTTAAAAATTCACATACAACAACTTCCTTATTTACCCTAATGGTAATCTTTGATGCTTCATTTTTGTTCAAAAATCGCAGACCATGTCCTGCAATTATGTCCGCTAAAGTGAATCCTTACCCTGAATATGACTCTGAAACTAATCATGTGAGCAGTAAAGCCGGCCTTTTCTTTTTCACGATCCAGTCACTTAAAGAGTCTATTGGCACCGTAGGTGAGTTAATAGAGAACGGCTAACGGGCAAATTAAACACCTCGCTACTGCCTTCATAATTCCTCATTGCCTTTTGTTTGTGGATTGATATGAGCTATAAATAGTCTTAATTTGACTGCCACTATTAACATTTAACCCTACTGAGTTCAAATTCCTCCTGATGTCGGCCTCTGAATTTTCCTTTTTTTCTTTTTTTTTTTTGAGTAACGTTTTAATGCAAAATCAGAGATTTTCTGCCACCCATGGGACCTCATGGTGTTTCAGAGAGAAAGCCCATCCTGTTTCTGAGATGAAATAATTCCCAGGTTTATTAGTCTGTGGAAATTGGCTTCAGTGGGAGGCGGAAAAAGAAATAATTTGAATACATACCCGGGTGTCCTAATGTTCATTTCAATGCTGTCACTTAGAAGGGGGGAGGGAGGAGGGACAGATAGAGCGCATTGTGCTGCTGACAGGATTGGCTTTGTGTGTGATGAATGGGGCTGTCACAGACGGTGACAGGTTTGTGTTCAATACATGTGGATGTACAATACGCTCTGCATCCCGTGACAAGCTGGGAGGCTTTTTGTCCCAATAATCTCCATATCGTTTCATCTCAGGCTGCTTATGGTGGATGTGGTCACTGAGGGGTGTGCCATGGCTGCTGCACACAGACTGTAGACTCTCTGGAAGCAAAAATAGGACACAAAGTTGACTGATGTGTTCAAATTTAGGTTTTTTTTGTTGTTTTTTTTTCACTCATTGTTTTCAAAGTCACTGAGAGTCTTTTCGGGAAATGCGGATTGAAATTTCTGGTCCTGAAAACATGCATGGGGTCGTGTTCTCACTTGACGCTAATCTGATCACAAGAAGACAACCCCCAGAGGATGCAACGAGATCAATAAGCCACCTGTGGCAACCCATTCTAAGTATAAGAAATATAAGCTTACGCAAACCACAGATAGTAATCTTGAAGAAGCTGCTACTTTTTGCCTTTCCTCAGTAGGCAGGATGTGGTTGGAGTGAATGGCAGACATGCAAAGACACAACCTAACCTGCAATAAAGGTGCTTCTTCTTCATATCTGGTGCTGACACTGCAAAAACCCAATCATAAGAAGTTTAGCAACACTTTCATCACAACCACCTGACCCTGAAAATTGGGCTGGTAGACCTTTTGTCAGAAAACAAATGAAATGTGTTGTGTGTGAACAACTTACATTTATGTTCACGCTAAATGCAGCACAGATGGTTAACAGGAGAACTAGAAAAGCCAACGGGTAAACTTTACCCGCAGCTGTTTTTCAATTGTGCATCACTCTGTTTCAATAAAATATTGAAGCCCGCCAGTTTTTGACTTTTCCTAAAGTTGTGTTGTGTTGCACTCCCATATAGTCCATATAAATCCAGATTAAGAATATGGACATTTACACTTACAACTACCACCGGGTAAAATGTACCCCAATAGAAATGCATTGATTTTCACACTGTTTATGTTTAAATCTTCTAAGTTTGTTAGTGTGTGATCTGAAAGATACGTCAAGTCTTTTATAACAGCTCACACTGGAAACAAATATGCAGATATTTATCATTTCCACTGTCATTTTAGACTGATTTGTTCTGACATCCATACAGAGCAATTAGTGTTCTCAAAGATACTTTAACTGTAAAACCATATGACCAAAACACAGGTGATGATTAAACAAACTGCTGTTGTGACTTGAGACGTTCCTTAGTGAGGAGAATTACTTAATTCAGTGTCAGAGGACATTTTCGTGGACTAGAAATGGTGCACGGGTAAATTCGACCCATTTGGTGGTTTTATGTTCTATGGTTAAAACACTATAATGTTGATAAATGTATCTAGAAATATTTTTGTTCAGAAACGCTGAGATTATACATATCCTATCCATGGTTTGCAGAACCGTAAAGTGACAGCATTTGATTCTGGCAAACAGTTTACCGAGGACAATGCAAAAAAAAAACCCAAAACATATGCAATAAAACACAATACTTTTTTTACATGCTTGCTACCTGCACATTGTTGAACATGCGTAATAGCTGCACAGATATCTGAGGTGACAAATACCAAATCAAAATGTTTAGCTGCAGAGCACCAATGCTTATTTTTTCCCTTTTACTTTCCATTTTCAACACACAGGATAAATGGATATAGTTGTATGGATGGTGTACAGAGCATCCAACTTTGAAAAATTTAGAGTAATGAAACTCAAAGTGTGCAAAGTCATTTGGTGAAACGAAACGCCTCCCAAAACAAGAATAAAGCTAATATGCCCAACTAACTCAAACTGGGCTGCACATGAGAATCTAAGTGATGACAGCAACAACATGGAAAACAGTAAGTGTGCAGTAAATTCAATTGAAACTGAGGAAATTGAAAAATTTATTGAAATGGCTCTACTGCAGGAAATAAAATCATAGAGGAAGTGAGTGGGCATGAGTGGGTCTGTCTGACTTTAAATATGTATTTATATGTCTGTGCAGGCAGACAGACCTCAGCTCCTGTTAACGCACCTACACTGGACCAGAGTCCTAATATACTGTACATTATAAAATATTTTGGCTGATATCTGCAGAGTCAAACATTGTCTTGAAGCCGATTCTACACCAGGGAAAGAAAAATAAAACACACACAAAGGGGTTGACAGGCAGAGGACGCAGGAGTTTTTCTCTCTGGATTCATTGCTCACGGTCGAGTGTGAGCCTTTTCTTAATATTTACGTACGTGCTACTGAGACAGAGTAAGTTATGGACGCGCAACGGGCCAAGACCTTGCGTAGTATTTTCACTCCCTTAATATTTATGCTTCCCTGACATTTTTTTTCCTCTTGCTATTTTTCCTGTTTTCCTGTCCATTAAAATATCCTTGCCTGAGAAATTAAGGGAGCCAAAAGAAAGACGTTTTATGATGGGTCTGATTGGTGTTGAATTACACCAGCATTACAAGAGTGAGTAAATCAGTCAACTTCAAATGGTGAGCGTCACATCGCCTGAAGGTCGGAGGTTACAAAAAAATCAGCCAAGAGTGTCACGCAAGGACTTCCCTCTCACGCTTCTCTTTGTTTTTAAGCTTTCACATTATTCATAATTTGCGCTAAAAACCCAGCTTTATAAATAAAAATATAACAAAGGTTTTGCTCTCGCTCGTCTTACCTTTCATTAGAAATTGGTTGTTTTCAAAGCATATGAGTAAAGACTGTTTTCATCATCATCATCAGAATGTTTTACACGTATGAACTGCCTCGTTATTTGAGCGTATTGGTGGAAAAGTCTTAAAAGAGGGAGAGTTTCAATTTAAATCTTCAGTGAGAAACAGAAGGCCTGATTTATTTACTGGCTGCAAACATACAAACATGTTCCAGTAAGTACTCCGCTGCACCTTAGCGGCAATCACACGTTTACTAGCTCATATTTCACCAATGTGGACGCATTAATAATTTCATACGGTGCATAACAATGGAGCCAACAGCCTCATATTTGGCAATAATCTGTACTGTTTGCTTTGTCCTGCTGAGGTAAGAGCTGCTTTCTGCGTCGAGACAATTTATATTTCGCGTTAGGTGTTAATCACATAGAGGTGAAATCCATGTTTTAAAACGTCTAAGCTCTCTGGCAGTCGTCTGTCCTGTCTCTGTCCATGTGGTCGTCCAAGCATTCAAAACAAACAGCGGGAGTTACAACCAATCATTTTTACACTCGTCGCTCTCAGCTGGAAGTCTAATCAGATGTCAACAAATTTTCAGCCGAGGATAAACACTAATGTACACTGAGTTTATTTGCTTTTTATCACACTGTCTATTAATAGCAGTGCATATAGTAAAACCTACAGTCAGCGGTGGAATGTAACTGTACATTAGTTAGCGCAGTATATTTGAACTTCTGTACAATTTTCACCTGAATTATTTCCATTTGATGCTACTTTTGATCATTTTGGGGGGAAAATATAGTACTTTTTACTGCACTGCATTCACTGACACATAGTTAGTTGTTACTTTTGACCGTGAAAAACGTGTGTTTATATGACATGATGCAGTGCTGTACTACTAATCTACCTAGTAGTATGTAAAGTATCTGGTAGATCCACAATGACCAACATTAAAATGGTTTTACATGTATTTGTTAGAGATAAAACAGGATAATATAATATTCTGTAATAGCTGAAAATACTTCTGTTCTTTTACTCAAATAATACACTGGGCTATTTCTTCTTCATAGCATCTTTCAGCTTCTTCCACTATTGCATTCAGTATATTATCATGTTTTATCAAAAGGTTCAGTATTAGAGCGAGATAGAGATTGCGTTTTTTCTGCCATTAAGAGCAAACGTTTTTTATTATATTTAATTAATGTTTGGAAAACCACGTATGGGCAGCAAATCACGCAGGTAGTAAAAGTAAATATAGTACACTGAAACTATGGCGTAGGGCTGATGAAAGCTGGTTTTTAATGAGAAAAGCAGACTGTTGGATTGAGAACTGTTCATTTCAGTTGCTTAAGGCCGTTCAGGAACCCAAATACATAACATGGTTCATGTGTCGGAGGCAGAAAAGACTGTGGAGGAAACTCATCCTTCTCTAAAGCACTTCACCCCATGGCTCGTTCTCATTCTTTACTCGCTGCGGTTGCATTAAACTGAAAACTGAAAGGCTTTATTAATGCTACACACGGTCGTCGGGCCACCAAACAATCGTCTTATCCATGAGACCAAGATAGATTTTTGTCATCTGATGCTTAAATTCTGGTTTCCCACCACAAGTCTAACCTCACAGAGAACGAGTAAATTATACACAGCACTCTCACCTTTAACCTCAACTTTAAATATAAGATAACACGAGCTCAATTACCCTAACCCTCATGGGGATCATTCAGTAATCATCAAGGCCAAAATAATGAAGCAATGACCACATTCAAATCTATACGTTGCTCTGGGAATGACCTCATATCCTGATTAGCGGTCCAATAATCATGCATCCTTATATATCTGGATCATGAATTTCCCCAAATGTATGAAAATCTATAATCTGCTAAAAGATCCACTGCAGACCAATGGTGAACATCATACTTCTAATCAACGAGTTTTGTTTTGAAATGTGTTTGTTTCAACCTTATTATCATATTCAGTGTTATTTTTTTCTTTCCATTCTTTTTAATGACTGAATGTTTGATCTTTTTTTTTTATTATTTAATGAAGGAATTTGGCACAGTGAAACACAAGCTTCATTAGACTTCAAAAAGCAATAATTTAAAAATTTTAAAAAATTACTGAAAGTGAAAAATGAATTGGCCAAAGTACGTAAAAACCTAAATAAAAATGTGATCAGAAAAGTACATTTAAGGATGTTTTTCTGCAGATGGCGGTTAACAAAGACGCCTATGTTATCTTGAAATATAACTAAAAATAGCTCATAGTTGCTGTAAATAAACACAACGTGGCATTATTTTGTATTCATATCTTGATTTATATACGTAGCATTTTTGCTGCGAGCCTGTGCAAGTCTCTCCTGACACTTTGTTGTGGTTGGAAACTTAAAAACAGAACCTCTGCTCTGAATGACATCAGAATATTAATGTGATTTTAAGTAAAAGCACTCCTTGTGTTCTTCATGGAGCCCAATTAAACGTCATTACTCTTAACGTTTTATACAAGTTGTGTGCATTTTTTAACTTTTGTGTTATTGCTAAACTTCCTAAACATGACGCACAGGAAGGAACATGAGATATAAAGTATACATCTCTGCAAAGTTCTGTCTCTCGGTGCTGGATATGTACTTATCCTAAATATTGTTTGACCTTCCCTGTGCCCGGCTATTACTCTCCTGTGAGTCCCCATCACCCGCCCTCCCCTTTTTTCCACAGATGGATTTTTTGTTGCATTAATCCCGCAGATCAGGTGGGTTTTGTCAACGTGTTAAACTTTAATACTTTGGGTCATTTATCTTTACGGCCAAGCCCGGGGTCTGTCAGCAACCAGACGAGCTATTTCCTCATTTGGTTTGGGAGCAAAGTGGTGCAGGAGAGAGCAAAGGGGGGGGGAGGAGGGGGCCGTGGTGGTGGTGGTGGTGGTGGTGATGGAGTGGGGTGTATTGCTGCTCACCACTTAATGAAATCCTGATGTGAAAAGGGGGAGAAAGACTTGGGGAAGAGGTAGAGGGGTGATCTTGGAGGTCGAGACACCGCACCATCTCAAGAAAACAGCGCCTCTCCAGAGATGTGGCTTCACTTACTCATTTATTTTTTCTCGTTTCAACGATCAACACGGGCTCGTAAAGAGCGCTGGACGATGCACCCCTCCTTACCTCTCGGACGCCGCATCGGGGACCCGCCGGGCGCCCAAGTGGACATGGATAGAATTGCAAGTGATTAATTTGTTGAAGGTTCCCCTGGACCACGGTGTGCTCGCACAAGCATTTATCTTCATTTGCCAAGATATGTACAGTGACATGAGAAAATAGGCCTTAAGAGTCCTGAACAGGGAGTCCAAGAGTCCAGCAGTGTCCGTGTTTTTTTCTCTCATCATGGAAAACAACAATTCAGGCTTTTGTAAAACAAACAGTGTGTCAGTTGTGGGTTTGTCTCTTCCACACTGTCTCTCATATCTTATTTGTAGGGAAGTGTGTACTCAGGCAGACGTAAAGCACCCCGAGGTAACACAAATCAAATCAAAGAGAAGCTTCAATTCAACATGCAATGATTTTAATAAGTACACAACATCAGGTCACTGATGGATGGCTCTGTGAGCTGATTTGTGTGTAGTCAGGTCAATGTTATTCATGTAGCCCAAATTCACAATGAGCCTCAATTGGTTTTACAAGCTGTACAACAGGCAAACTCCCGAAAATCTTTTAGGAAAAAAAACTGAAAAGCAGTGGGGTTTTTTTTCTTTTATATTCAATTCAATTTTATTTATATAGCCCAGCATCACAAATCAAGATTCGCCTCCGAGGGCTTTACAGTCCGTACAAGCCGCGTTGACAGCTATAGTTTGTATCTGCCTCTACGTTAGCAGTTATTGGTCTGAAGTGAGCATTTATGTTGTGGTCTTTCTGATCCCAAAACAACAGCCAGTCATCAAAAGAGATCTGGATACGTACACTAGACGGGTGACAAATGAAAGGAAAAACCTGATGGGAGAGGTCACTTCCAGATCCCAGAGTATGAGGGAGGAGTTACTATGAAAATGATGTGAATGAATAATGTGGCCTTCACAGCCACCAGATCTCAACCCAATTGAACACCTATGGGAGATTTTTGGACTGGCGTGTTAGACGACGCTCTTCATCGCCATCGTCATCATCAAAGCACCAAATGAGGGAAGATGTTTTGTTAGAATAGTGTTCATCCAGTAGAGTTCACAGACGGTAGAATCAATGCCAAAGAGACTGCAGCTGTTTTTTGTTTTTGTTTTTTATTTGTCTGTATATTTTAATACTTACATCAACTGAATATGATTTTAAGTGGTTGTTTGGAATAAATATAGGCTGTAGGAAACTGTGATGGGCATGTATTTATTATTTATGTATAAATCAATGAATTGGAAAAATAATTGCCTGCTTAACTGATAATAAAAAATGGGAAACAGCAGTTATTTTTCTACATAAACGTGTTTAATGGAAAGGTGAACTCTTGTCTTTCTTGTGTTTCTTGAGTAGTGACAGAATTTCCAACACCAATAAAACAAAAATGTCCAACATTATCACCAGAACTCAGTTATTAATGTATTTTCATTGTCTAAGATGTTGTCTAAGATGTTTGGTTACATCAGTAAGAATCAAACTGGGGACAAAAGTCATTTTATTAGGTTTAAGGATGTTCTTTTTGGGGGCATGTTGGCTTTGTGCCACGAACAATATGAATCTAAGTGAGTCTTGTATCAGATTTCACACCATGTACCTCCAACCGCTGGACTAATTACACAGTAATGACGCTAATCAAGAGTTAAACAAAAGGAACATTCAGCCTTAGAGCTGTAATCCTGCTTAAAGCCACCACATATCCTTCTTTATGATCATAAATGGGCCCTGGTGGGCCATTAGAGAATAACAAGGACAACCACCGTCCACTCTCTGGAGAGAGCTGGCTGGAGTTTCAGGCTGCGAAACAAAATTAAGCCACAGAGGTCTACTGTAGTGTTCAGAGGTGTCGGGGCCGGATGCTCTTGCGTGCTCTGGTTTAGTCGAGATCCTGCTGGTAATCCAAATGCTACATGTCAGTAAGAGGAGATGAATGTAGTGTTTTTAATACAATCACACTGCAGAAATATAGTTTATACAAACTGGAAGACGGAAAAAGTGAGTTCCTTATGCATGGGCTCTATAACAAAGGCTAAAACAGCCTTGGCTATACTATAAATATAAACTCTTATGGCAATTTTATAAGAAACGAGCACATTTTACCACGTACAAATGATTCTGCTTTCACCCATCACTCACATTTGTGATCCACTGCCAATTTTAAATATAAAAGATGTGCTTACGGATTTTAAAGGTGATCTTTTTGACCTAAGTACTTTGAAACCTAAGTACCGAACCCCAGACGATGCTGATAATATGCCAGCTTCTCGCGTTTTTTTGCAGTTTCTGTTGTGCTTAATCTATATCAGAATCAGAAAAAAAAAACTTTATTCATCCCAAAGGCACAAGTATGGAGTAACGCAGACAGACAATGTACATTTCACATAAATAGAATAGAATAGAACAGCAGAATAAAAATAAGCAGCTGCATGAGAATAAATATAATAAAATAAATAGTCATACAATGGAACAAGAGTTGATGCTGCACTTTAAGCAGCAAGGTTACGTGTGTACCTGTGGTTTTGGTGTAGGTGTGATTTGAGTAAAGATTGAGATTAGGTGAACAGTAATGATTTGAAATGCTCCCTCTACCAATCAGCGTCATCTTCAGAAACCTAAACGACACCAGCTTTTGAATCATCTCAAGGCCAAAGAATGATGGATATTAAAAAAGACAGAACTGAGGGCGGATAAATGCAAAGGAATGTTTTGGATGGAGACCAGCGGCCAATGAGAAGAGACGACGTCAGTACGCGGTCGACGCATCACCTCCAAACAGAGCGCGAAGCCGCTGTGACACGAACACCTGCGCGTCTCCGCTGACGGAGCGGCGTCAAACTGTTAGGATGCGTCGGAGGGCGACGTGGAAACAACCTTCTCCACAAGTGACACCCGCATCCACCGTGACGCTCTTGTAATTTGATAGTGGCCTGATTTTAGACGCAGGGATGCGCAGACACGCAGAACGGAGCAGGTGGATGGGCCGGATGAGAGCTGAGAATGATGCCGCAGATTACCACAGAATTTCTGCGCACCTCGAGCCTGATAGCGCAGAAACATACAGTTCTTGTTTTGTTTTGTTTTTTTCCTTTTTTCTACGTTTTTGTTTTATTTGTAGGAAAATAAATCCCTTCAAGCAGAGCCAGGTGCTGTTATCATCTGTTACCGATACGATACTAATATCTGTGTTGCTTATTGTTGTCATAAATATCCCTCTTAGTCGTATTCTTTCATTTTAGTTGGCTCCACTGCGCCGTATAGTGAAAAGTGCACGTCTGGATGAGAGGCTACGTGTTTAAAAATAATATGCGCGCGGCCCAGTAATTTGCTGTAGCCGTTCATCAACACGCACCTTCATCAAACACTTCAATCAGCCGCACGGTTTTACAGTGGAAACAGCCCGGACAAGAATGGAAACAAACACACCCACGGCGCCCTGAGCAGCCTTCTCCTGTATCATGTTATACTGAGAGGCGTTTACAGCTGTTTTGTTTCATAATACAGGACGACATGCTGCGCAGTGAGAGCTGCCTCTTTACAGCAGCGGCGGAGACAAAAACGCAGCCTCTATACGGCCTTCAAAGATGAACCCACTGCAAATAATTAACATGCATTTCTAATGACTTATGTTCATTCTAAGACTTCTGAAAAGTATCATAGAAGCGTCTGAAATCACAGCGTAGGCCCCACGTGATGGACTATTCAGCACTTTTATTCTCCTGCTTTTCTTCCTTTTATTATGTATTTATTGAATAAATAAATTATTGAATTAATTCGTTTAGAAATATTCCTATGATTTAACGTGGAGCTCCGGGTACTGAGGTTCTAAAAAAAAAAAAAAAAGATTTCGTCTTTTGAATTTATTGCAATGCAATTTCTTCGTATCCAGTGGTTTAACATTTCTAGTAAACATTATTATTTCAAAAGGATCTATTATTGTATATCCATAAATAATAATCTGTGAAGGAATGTGAGACTTGGATGGCTGCACCTGCAATCGCTCTCTTTCAGATTTGAATCACTGAATGTCTTTCTTTTTTTTTTTTTTTTTTTTTTTTTTTTTAAATCGGCCTCTTTGTGTTTTTCTCCACACTGCGCGGTGCCAAGAATAGAAACCAATCGAAATGCTATTTAAAAAAAAAAAAAAAAAAACGCACAATAAAAAAAAAAAAAAAAAGTCTCTTCTCTGCTTCAACAAATTAGTGTTGGTGTAAAAATACACCTGCGTCGTGGCCGTGGCTGTCGGAGCCGTAACGCGTTACTGCAACACACTGTAACAAATTACATTTCCAGGAATATTGTTGCAGTTGTTGCTCTTGTCATCACCTTCTGCGAGTCTCCGATGTTGGCCGAACTGGATACTTGAAGCATTCCCCGATATTCGCTGCGGACTGCTCTGAATTAATTTGGTGATTAATGACACAAAGGCTGACCTTTACCGGGTGGGAGTTTTCCCACTGCTTTCATTTTATCGAACTAAAGGATGAGACTAACATTTCACATTTGGCCTTTGTGATTATTAAGAGGAAAACTGTGATTTTTGAATGTAAGGAAGGAGGGAAAGTTGTGATGTTGTTTGATAAATTGCATTGAAAAAAATATATATAATGATATTCCCTTTGAAGTGACTCCATATAACGAACTACTTTTTGGAGAAAGGAGCTCGGTATTGATAGGAGGTAAAAGCGAAACGAATCATCCAATTAAATCCCCCAAGAGCTGATGATTGATGATGTCAGATGCTCTGCTTCTAATTAACGTTTAAATTAAACCAAAAAAAAAAAATAAAAAAAAGGAAAAACTTTCGGACCTGCGCTGCTTCAGTGAGAACCTAAAAGCCCATTGGATAATTTCTGAGGACGTATTAACGCTTAAACCTAATTAGGAGTTAATATTCTACAACAGCTCAGGTTTGTTAGTCCTTCAAAAGATCACGTTTATAAAATTAGCAGAAACACAAAAATGATTCATCATCCGTAATTCAAACCAAGCCTGGTGAACGTGGCGGCAAATTAATTTAACAAACATTTTCATTATTAGTTTCACTCCTTCGTATTGCAAATCTAAATGAAAAGCATCTGTATGTGTAAACTCATCAATGCTATACTTTTTTAAAATTCTCATTTAAACAAAAAACAAAAAAACAATCACTTCTTTGAGTGATGCGTAAAAATAAAATCATTGAATGCCCTCTGCAGACCCCTTTAAACGTCGTTGTAATTCAAGTGTAAGTGCCACATTACGTTCAAATCACGGTGACGTTCTTTTTTCAGACCAGTACGGATTCTCAGCTACTTGCATGTTTATGCCTGAGTCAGAGCTAAATTGAACCCCACAACTCCTGCTTGTTATGGAAAAATATATATTCAAAGCAGCCACAAAGGGTGGACCTCCAAGGCAGTTAATAGAATGTCCTGCTGTTTTATAACTCTGTCCCTAAACCAATGTCACCATATGCTCCTGTTGGCACAAGACTCTCCGGAGTGGCTTCCTGGGCAGCAGGCTTTATCCAAATGGGTCAGAATATCCTGACTGCATTTTAAAATACAAAATATTCTCGAGTATTTTTTTCATTCAAACTTTATTTTATATTCACCTGTCATAAATTCTTCCAAAAGTCATTTTTGCTTAAGATGCTGATTTTAATCTCAGGTGTTTTGAAAACTGCTGTCATGCTAAAAAAAATAAAAATAAAAACAACAACAAAAAAAACAACATTTTTTCTTTTTTATTACAACAGTATTTAGTTCTGGCAACAGTTTATATATATATATATATTCTCTAAAACGAATATGGAGCTAAACGTGATAGATTTGACAGGGTTTTTTTAAAAAAAAACATGGTGTATTTCCTCTCAATAAACATACCTGCTGCTCTCCTCGGCGTTCAATCGCACCCGTTTTCTGTCTCTAATCCGTTTCTTTCTTTACATCCTAAGCCTCCTTCAGCAAAATTCACATTCTGCGTCCACGGAGTGTGAGCCTCAGCACGGCGTCACCTTTATTTGCCGCTTGTTTCAAGCTACAGCATTGAATTACACTGTAACTCTGCCTTTACCTGCAGGGTCACATTGGCACACGAAACAAGGGGGGGGGAAACAGTAAAACACCAAGGAAAACTCATAAAATACAAACAAATCACAAGAAGAAAGATAAATAAACTCCATAAACAAATTCAGCCCTGAAATAGTCATTTTTGTCTCAATCTGCTTTTATGACTCTTAAGAATCTGTGGTTATAGTCAAAAATAATCTGAAGCTATTTTGATACCTCTTACTTAAGCGATGACCTATAAAATAAACGTGAGCTTCGCTACCTTCTTCACATATTCAGAACAGAACAGCCAGTCACAAAAAACAAAAATCCCTCACCTGATTTATTAAACAGTGAGTGAACGTGAAAAGCCTCTCTTTATATGTAGACAAATATTTTAATAGACTTAAAAACTGGGTCCCTAAATGTGCTCTTGGCTATTCTCAAGCCAAATTCCCTTGCAACACAGTGCATAAAATGCACATTATGCATAACGCTCTATGCGTAATTACGCACGAAAATGACTAAATGAATATCACGGCTGGAGACCATTGTTGGCTCGGTGTTCCTCCAAACTTCCCCATATTGCAAAGATGCTGCTGGCAGTATTTTAATAGCATTCAACTTTCCCTTTCTAGAAGAATACAACCAGCAGAGGGAAACAGATGCATAAACATTTTGAGGCATCTTTCTCTTCGGCTGCAACAGACTCCTCCTATCCCTCACGTCCAATTAGTTATTATGGTCCGGCCCTTTAAGACGCAGCAGCGGGTCAGCAAGTAGTGTAGTGTTTCTCTAATTGAACTTCGCCCAATCAACAATAACTCGTTAGCAGTCGCTTTCTTTTTCTTGTTGCTTGAGACAGCTTTTTTCCCCTTGCAGGGATTCACCCCCTCCAGTCTGTTATTTCCTAAAGATCTACATGGAGCTTGGCAGAGGAACTGCGACTCTCTGAAGGGAATACAGTCCGGCTGCCTTTACAACTACGCCCGAAGCATGGTTATTTTGGAGGAAAGCTCTCAGGCGAGCTAAGTTGCGGCATTCGGTTTTAAGTGACAAAATATAGAGGGGGCATACGAGAACACCGAACACCAGAGGAAACACTTGTGGACGCTTAAAACTGCAAGTTGAATGAAATAATCAACTTTTTTGCAAGTAGCGATTCTTCGGGACTGCGATGACCTCCAGTAAAGACATGAAGGCAGGTTCTGTGTTGCAGTCCAGCAGCGAAGAGAGGAGGCGGGCTCCCTTGGACCAGCTCCCGCCGCCAGCCAACTCAAACAAGCCTTTAACGCCTTTCAGCATTGAGGATATTCTTAACAAACCCTCGGTTAAAAAGTCGGTCGCCAGTATCTGTCCGCCGAGAGTGTTGGAGAAAGTGACGGGCTCCAACTCGGCGAGGAACGGGATCACCACTCCCTCCTCGCCGCTGTGCGCGCTGGAGGAGCTGGCCAGCAAAACATTTAAAGGTCTGGAAGTCAGCGTTATCCAGGCAGCAGAAGGTAAAGACTGACAATGTGCATTTTGTTTTTTTCATTTATTTATTTACTATAACCTTCAGGGCAGATTAAATATCATTAAAGAAAAATAAGTGAAACTGCCACATTTGAGATTAGCTGGGTTTGTTTTGCAGTGTGGGTATGCTCGGGCAGCTGTAGAGGAAATGTGCAGAAAATGTCAGACTGGAGGCATAAATATGACCTTTACGCATCGAGATCTACATGCATGTGATTTACAAATTGTCATAAATAGTATAATTCACTTTGCTTTTCTGTCCAGAAGTCAATCGACTGCTATGGCCTACTGCATGCAAATGTACACACTGACAGACACATATACTGGATGTGTACATTTCAAAAATAACTCACTAAACAATCCTAATATTGAATTAAACTGCTGTTTTGGCAGGAAATACAATGGGAGATCTGCCAGTTGGATAAATGCTTTCATTATTTCCATTACAGCTTTGTAGCAGAGTTAACAGCACACTAAAAATGACCAGTGCTTTGCAGAAAATGGGGAAAGTTTGTCAGATTGGTTCACTTTCAGGTGAAATTGAGTCGAAGAAATATAGTTTTTGCTTTACAGAAAACCACGCAAGTAAGCTTGTAAACAGAAGACAGGCCTGTTCTGCAATGCACTCTGTTGCTGCTACAGTTGTGGGGAAGTGACCCTGTTGTGTGTCTTCTTCTCCCACTTCTCCAAGGTCGTGAGCATCTAAACGCTTTCGGGCAGAGACAGACGTCGAAAAAGAGGAGAAAGTCACGAACGGCCTTCACGAACCACCAGATTTATGAACTGGAGAAGAGATTTTTGTATCAGAAGTACCTTTCTCCGGCCGACCGCGACCAGATCGCGCAGCAGCTGGGGCTCTCCAACGCGCAGGTCATCACCTGGTTTCAGAACCGCAGGGCCAAACTCAAGCGGGACCTGGAGGAGATGAAAGCGGACGTGGAGTCGCTAAAGAAAATCACTCCACAGACCCTGCAGAAGTTGGTCAGCATGGAAAATATTGAGGATGCCCAAGGTGGGGGACCCGAGGCGAGATCACCCAGTATCTCCCCGACCTCCCAAGGACACCGGGCCTTCCCACAGTCCCCCTCCTCGTCCAGAGACCAAACCACGGATGAATTCTCGGAGGACGACGAGGAGATAGAAGTGGACGATTGACAGTCAGGTGGCGTGTGATTTTCATAACCAACAACAAAAAGAGTATTAAAAATGGGGACATTTTTCTTCCCAAACTTTTGCACGGATATTGTCAAAAAGGAGAATATATACATATATAAACATTTCTGGATTTGTTCCCCCTCCTCCTTTTCTCAATTTTAATTTATTATTTGGACTCGTAAAACCACCAGTGTCTCACCGAAATATCTGAGGAATATCTGGTTTCCTTCAGACAGACCCAACAGTTATGGTACAGGAAGACTGAAAACTTGTCTAAACATTTTTTTTTTTTTTTTTTGTATTTTACAGTCGTTTAAAGAAGGGTTTGGATATTTGTGCGATTATTTTGTTTTGTCATTTATTCGCAGTCTTCTGTAAAAGGAATCAGATTTGCCAAATTAACCCTTTCCACCCCTTGTTTTTTTTTTTTTTTTTTTTACCAGACCAGTCCGTGTTAAATCCTCGGGTTAAACCCAAACCTGGGGTTTAATGTGTCCGTCCATCCCACCTCAAGTGTATAATTAATTTTGTGTGTCTGCGAGTGTGCAGGCCGGTTCGCCATACACAGAAGCATCACTTTTAGTCTCGACTGCAAACTTCTACACGCTCTGAGTTTTGTATATAGCTCAAACATCCTATGCGATAATTTTATTGTAACATTCTATTTAATCAGCATCTATGTAAATAAAGGTTATATGATATTTCAAGATGCTTTCAACGCTACTGGGCTGTGTGATTGTGCAGAAAGAAAGAAGAAAAAAAACAAACAAACATAAGAGCGAAATACTCCATAAACGTACCGTGGATATTTTACTTCAATCACAGAGAACAGTTTATACATTTTTAGTCAAGCCTTTTTCACCATCAAACCCCTCAGTGAAAATTCAAAAAGAAGACCACAGGACTGAAAATGACCAGTTATCCCAATAAAAAAAAGCTCCACAGGCATGTCATGAATCTCTGAGCGTCACATGAGATAATGTCAGTGTATCTTCCCTAATTCCCCGTTGGATTAATATGAGAATATTATAGCCTATACTAATATGTTATGGGAGATAAAACTTTTAAATGCTCGCCCTATAAATCTGCTCTGCTTGGTCAAACGAGGGGGGGGGGGCTTTTTGAATATGTGACCTCTGCTTTCAGCCGTGAAGTGCTTTGACTTCAATTAGCAGCCGTCCACTGCCTTTATTCCCATTCTTTCGTCCTGCTTTGAATACATCTTGTCACAAGAAGGTCCCGGTCTGGCCGCGGTGTTAAGAAAAGCTCGCACCCACCCCTGCGCCATATGTTTTCTTCCTCCTCCTATGAATCGTCTTTAACACAACTAGTCGACATGATTGATTAGGTTAACCCGCCTTTGCCTTTACATAAAACAGCTTCCAGCGAGCGTGGGCAATAATGGCACGCATCTGCCACTCTTGACTCGAGTTTGTTTGGAAAAGGGAAGAGACAGAGACAGTAGAGGGAGAAAAGAAGTCTCCCATGAATAGCAAATGGGTTAGTGTGAGGATCCTAATGAATAAACCTCAATGGGAAGCTGTGGAAACGCGACGTGCTTCTGCTGTTGACCGACCATTTGCAACAGTTTTGTTAACCGGATCGAGAGTTTGGTCTGTGTGTGTGTGTGTGTGTGTGTGTGTGTGTGTTATATTAACTTATCCATTTAAAAAAAAACAAAAAAAACAGCTGGTTTCACATTTATTTTATCGTTGCTTTTGCGCGCACAAACAAACGGCGTTAGTTTTTTTAAGCATCTCATGTTCCCTTTTATTTAAATCCCCTCTTATATCTTACACCGTTATTGTCAACTTACATTATTTATTTTTTTTGAAGTTGGAGGGGAAAAAAAAATATCTACACCTCGTTTCCCCCCTGCTTTAAATGAAGCACCTACTTTGAAAACATGACACAGATTGCCTTTTCATTTTCTTATTTCTTTTTCGTATTAGTGCATATGTTTTAGCTCTGTGGGATCCTGCCTTCAATACGATACATTCTCGGTTATCTACAACACGGGAGGGATGGGACTTATTCAGAGGGAGAACAAAATACACTTCTTGGCATAAATTGTCTTATAATTTATCTTGGAAATCAGGGGAATTGCACCAGTAGCCATTCGCACACGTGATAATACAAATGAAAGACTAAGTCAGAAAATGTAAATGAAAACGTAAAGGAGAGTTAAGGATAACTAAACGTCTCGTTAGTTTTTTTGTGGGTTTTTTTTTTTTTTTTTGGAGGGGGGGGGGAGTGGAGAAACAGAGCAGACTGGCGGACACAACAACAGAAGTAATCGGCTGGAATCGTGGAGGTTGAAAAGTCAAGCAGGCCTTTTATTATGGAGCCACTTTAGACTGGCAGGAGGAACAACGCAGCGCACGGAGCTTTAATTAAAAGTCAGTGAACAAACGAGTGAAGTCCTCAATCTAGAAAAAAAAAATACCCCAAGCCAGATGTAAAATCCTCACGTTGTTATATTACGTACACCACACTTCTTCTTCTTCTTCTTCTTCTTCTTCTTTTTTGTCTCTACCATTCAGACGCTTCATTTCGCCCTTTTTTTTTGTTGCTTGTATCATTTTCATCGAATTATTATTGTATCCTTCGCGCATTTACAGCCGTGAATGCACTCTTTATCAGTTACCGATCATTTCCCCGTCGTCGCATTTCCTTCTGTGCTCAAATCTTAAACTGGTACAAACAGTCTTAAAATCTCAGGTGGTGACTTCCGCACCTCACCCACTCCCC
>JAPQRN010000002.1:8921278-8932950 GCA_037367275.1 Coranthus polyacanthus
ACCTAATTGTAATATTCATATTAGAATAGGTAGACTTAACATATGAAGCTTTTCAAAACAAACTGGTCATGATGAACGTTCATGATGAACACGTCACGTGTCTTATTTATGTGTTTTCACTTTATTGAGACTATGCCTGTAATGCAATTTATTTATTGGGTCATGCAACAATTAACAACATATTTGCCTCTGATGAACAGTTGACTTAAAAATATATAAATAATTTGTGGAACACAGATCGTTCGATAACATACAAACTGATGTATGAAGTTACAGTAAAGACACAGAGGCATTAGTTCACAATGAGCAAGAGGAATTCATAATACAGTACATCTTGCATGGTTTTATATATTAAATCATCATGAGATGTGCATTAAGCATTATTTAGATATAACCTATGGCTTGTACCCTTATTATTAAGAGTTACTACCTAGTCCTATACAGCTTCCTTTTTTTCTCCTTAGTTTGAAGCAAACGTATTGGCCGGTTATAAAAGTATTTTCAGTTTCTTCTTATAGGATGTTAAACATATGGCTATAGCTACAAACAAAACCCTGTCTTCTTCAGTTCAGTGTGTTATTTATCATTATTGTGGGTTATTTGCCTCACCAAATCAACTGCCTTAACACATAAGGTAAGATGACGCAATGCTTATAAAATGTGCATTTATTTAGTTTTGACTCTTTTCTGTTTGTTTGTTTGTTTGTTTTAGCCATAGCAATACACAGTAAATCATTTTTCAGGAAAGCAGGGCAGGTGTGGGATGTGTCAACCCACTTGTTAGTCTCTATTCTGGCCAATAGAGGGCACTGCATGCTCACACTTCAGACACTTTTTTGCAGCCTTTGTCATTTGCTGTTTTATTTACCACCACATAAAGTAATGTCATTCGGACGTACATGCATCTGCAAGTTTAATATAGTTGTCAAAAGTTATATGCCACTGAAACTGGTGGATTAATGATCAACTTGTTCTTCAGTGCGCCAAAGTTTTGAGTTGTCTTTAAACAGTACATGCAGTCAAAGCCTATTGAACCAGTGTACCCTCTGGTATTAAATTCTGATGACAGCCTATTTGAGTAATGTACATTTGATTACACATTTAGGAGCTGGTAAGCTTACACATTCAGCTGTACACAAGACTGAGTGGAATAGCTGTTTTTAAGCATTGTTAATTGTAATGTTGTTACACTGCTTGTGCATTTAGATTTATTTTTTTACTCACTGAAGGGTTTTGGGGGAAGTTTTTCTTACGTAAACCAGATGGTATTGTATATTGTACAGATTTTAAAGCCCCTTGTGGCATGTTATTATTTGTAATATCGGGCTTTATAAAAAATTAAGTGATTTGACTTGACTAAATATACTATACTATAGGATGAAACGACTACAGGAGACGCAAAACAGGCAATAACGTGTTTTTTTTTAGGTAATGTCACACCAGTGTACGGTCCTCAGCAACACACAGAACTCAATGGATTTTGCAACCCGAGTCCTCTGAGACCCTGAAAAGCATCACAGAGGGCAGGTTCTCCCAACTAGAAGCAATCCCAGGAGACCAAGGAAATTATATCCAACACCCGGGTGAATATATCTTTAATCAGATGCAACAGAGTTACATAGATAAATTACCAAATAAATGCAACTGTGATCCATTACAGTTACTGAGGAAAAATATAGAATTAAATTCCATACTTTAGTCATAAAAATGTTGGCGAGTACAAAGGGGTTACACTGAAATATTTTTTCTATGTAGAATATAACAGCCAACCACGCTGAACACCTTTCAGTGAAGAAATACTTTTCTTCTGAAATCAGAAACAGGCTCTAATGCTACTGTACGGTGCTGGTTTAAATGCAGGTTTTTAGCACTCTTCAGCTTCACTGCTCAGTTTAAAACAGTTGTTAGAAAAAGAATCAAAAAGTGAACAAATGTGGTGAGTTACTTTGAGGAAGTGATTAAAATAGTTACATTTTTAACTGTGTAACTAGTAATATCTAACCTATTTCAAAAGTAACCTCCTCACACTGTCTTTCATATAACCAGACCAAAAGTAAATCCAAGCCAAAACAATTCACTCAAAAATGTCAGATTAAAAAAAAAAAAGAGTTTATTGGCTTTACGTGTCCAGTCTTTGCAGCGGCGAGTCTTTCACTGTGAGAGCTTGTGACTGAAGTGTTTGAATGCCTAGACTGTTGAGGGCTGAATCAGTACCTCTCCCCCTTCCCTCAACAACCACCACTGGAGGACTCTTGAGAAAACCATCAACTTAGTGGCCGCTGGTAAAACACTGTGGTTGTCCTGGGCATCTCCCAGACCTAAATATCTTTAAATATGTGAATATGAACCAGTGTGTTGAAATAAGTGTGTGGGCTCAGCACACATTTTCGTACATAATTACGTGGCTTATGTATTTGCGACAGTATTATTTAAATCAATAGTTTGTATTGTCTTTTGTGTATTCTTGGGGTTTACTTTGGCACGTGCAGCAGTAAGATGTCTTGTGGTTTTATGCATGTGATACACTTGAGGTTTTCACTCAGACATGGGCTACAACCAGTTTATTTTTCCAAAAATTACTAACAATTATTTCATTATGCTAATACTGAATAGTAAAGGCTCTCTGGAAAAATAAATTGAAAGTAGACGAGAATTGGTCCTGGCTACATTTGAATAAGCGTCTACCCTGTTTCAGCAGGTTGATGTATCCGTATTAAACGCGGAGGTCTCCCTGATCCCTCCCAGAGGGCGTCCAACCTGTGGACCACCCAAAAGCTCTCGTCCTAAACAGAGACCTGCCCTTCATTCATTCTTTTGTAATTTCCCAGTGTAACTAATGACTGCCAAGTTTGTCCCGTTGCTACCACCTCAGTGAGTCTCCAGCAGCCGCAATGACTACGTGCAAAAAACTTACTGAAGCTCTCGAATCTGGCATGAAAGCAGTGTTTATATGCGTGTTGTTTTTTTTTTTTTTCTGGAATCATTGTGATAAAAAGAGATTTAAAAAGTAACAGCTCAATAATGTCAGCTTTAAAAAGCTTCAGGGAATCAGCTTTTGTTGTAAACGCTCCCTTTCCTTCATCCTCGTGACACCTTGCAGGTTTTCTCTTTGTACGGAGAGAAAAGATAAGCACTTGTTAGCGAGGTCCAACTCAGGCTCAGTCAATATAAATTAGGTGATAGAAAAGGCACGATCAGTGTGTTTTTTTTCTATCGTTGGCAGCCATTTTTAGTTTGAAGAGCCGTTGTGATCAGTCTCGCTTCACCGAGCCTTCATAGTCAGGCCTTGTGTCCCCTGCTGTCTGCCATTTCCTCTTGCCATGTAATGTCTTATCTGCTGGGTCTGCTAGGTCACTGGTTATCTGATTGACAGGGCTTTGACTCCACGCAATATCCAAATAACCTGAGGGCTTAGAGGCGCAGGAGGATCACAGCATGGTAAAGTCAACTGGTCGGGAGAGTAAGAGAGAGAGTGAGTGAAGAGGCTTGTGAGAAGGGAGAAGATCAAGACGGATCCGATCCTTTCATTTAATGTCATTACTTCATGTCAAAATTATAGACAAAAGAACCTCTATTTTCTCAGATTGTCTGCAAATCTGCCAGTTATTTCTCCCGTCATTCACTTTTATTGGAAATTATTAGTTTATCTGATGGATCAAACACCTGTCAGGACAACAAAGGCTGTGCAATTATGAATAATTTGAGGATTATTTTTCATTGAGTAAAGGTGACAAGTGAGAATTGAGACCACAAACCTCACCTCACGAGTCCCTCCTTAGGTTTGATGTTACTATTACCCCACCTAATGAAATCATGCATGAGGAAAGTCCTTCAAACCACGGCGATGTGAAGCAAAGAAAAACTCACTGAGCTGATGGAGACCCCATTTACCTCTGTCCTGGACATCCTGTGCCAAAACCAACCAAACAACCACCCTGCAATGGGAATCTATGTTTTACCATGCCAAAAGGAGGCCCACATCCCTCCTCTCTCTCTCTCTCTCTCTCTCTCTCTCTCTCTCTCTCTTTCCCTCTCTCTCAAAGCAATCAGAGCATGGAGGGGTGGACTGCAGCTTTTGTCTCCTTTGCTCCAGCAATTGGCCGCCAAGTGGCAAGCTAATGATGAGAGCCCTCTTGGAATGACTCCAGAGAAGTACAGCTTGTGCTGCTTGATGGGCAAGGGCATAATGAATGATGTAGGGCAAGCCCTTAGGCCTCCCCTGGCACAAAACCCAGTCTCCCAGTATGACAATCTGAATCACTTCATACAAAGGAATTTGTCTCATTGAGAAACTGGTGCCAGGACAGACTTACAGAACTGGATATCATGTACTGACACATACAGTACATTCAATAAAAACAGGAGTCAAGCAGCGAGTTGATTTAACCTACTGCATATACAGTACAGTCGACATTCAATGCTCCAGCTATGTGTTTACGTGTTGGGAAGGTTACTTTTGAAATACAGATTAGTTACCCTGTTCAAAATGCTTTTAGTAATATAACTATATTAATTACTTCATCAATTTGATGACTTTTTTTTTTTTTGTGATTACTAACAAATGTTTTAAACTGAAAATAAAGCTGAAAAAAATGTAACCCAGGCAACACTCAATACTGATCACTGTCAAACCTTTATTAACATGAAACTTCAATTAAGATTGTTCACCATAATGCTAGTGCCTTTTTATAATTTCAGAAGTAAAATATTGTTGAACTTCCTTCTTCTTCTTCTTCTCCTGACAACGCGACCTTTGGTGTGTTCGGCTGTTATTTCTACATTAGAGGCTTTTTTAGACTTTAATTATGCAACATGTGACGAGTTGCTCGCTAATACAGTTAGTATCTATCAGCACAAACTACAAGAACTTCAATCTGTTTTCATTTATTAGTGATCAGCACAAAAACTAATGAGACAGAAATGTTATTTTTTTATTTGCCGCCACCATGGATTGAATACATGTATCTACAGTATATACAAAATATAAACTACCAAATCATGCAAAGGCGATGAGTGGCAAAACCATCCAAACAACAATCAACCGTCAAAACCGTCTAAAATTTGGCATTTATAAAAGACAAGAGGCATAATAACGTGTTTGAGACAGATCCCAAATATCTGATAATGTGGTGCCAGCGCACATCAGGTGATGCTTAGGTTGTGTTATACCCGTCCAATATCATCCCGCATGGTGTGACAAAGCAGTGCAAAACATGTTCACATCCCTCATCATCAGTGCAAAAATGTCCTGCAGGTTTCATCTGAGATACCGAATCTTGTTGGTCTTTGCATAACCAAATGTTAGTCATTTTCAAATCTTGTGTCAAGTCCTCTGTTGCATGCCTCTATATATTGCACTGTAGTAAACATATCACCCACGCACATAAAGATGCACTCAATTTGACCTAATGTAATAGTAATAAACACAACTGCTGCTTTCACATTTTCCTTACTGTGGGAGTGGGGAGGCATTAAAATCCGTCGTCCTCAGTTTAGATAAGCAATAAGCTAGAGGCCAAATAATGAATGACACAATTGGAAGAGTCTGAGATAAGACTTGTTTGCCAATAAGAACAAATTGGCCTGCCAGTGTCAGAGAAAAGTAAAGCTCCATATTAAATCTTATTAATGTGGCACAATAGAGCTTTGTCAGTCATCGAGTGAATTTTATCACTCACGTGTGGATGGGTGTGTAGAGCTTTGTGGAGAGCGTGTTGTGTCTGTTAGCTCAAGGCTGCGTGGCGTGTGTGTGTGTGTGTGTGCCAAGTGCACACACAAAATGCACTGAGCCATGATAAGTTTCAAGCGTCTTGGTTATTTTGGAATTACCTAAGGACTCCAAAGAAAAGACAACAAGAATTTTCTTCTCTCTGCGTAGGCGTGAGTCTGTGAATTCTTAAATGAAAGAAAAGTACTGTATTTACTGCTGATTGCGAGTTTTGTATTAGTATGTCTATTTCAGCAGTAGTGGAAGAAGAATTCAAATCATTTGCTTCAGTAAAAGTATGAAAACCACCACCACTACTTAATAAATCTATGAAAGTATTCTCAGCAAAAAAAAAGACTCAGCAGTCGAGCAGTGAAATGCTCCCTGTCAGTTTTACTATTACATGTAATGTTTTTGATTCATTTTACTGCTGCACATGTTTAAGAACGAACTCATTTGAACTACTTTATATACTGTTGGTAGTTTAACCTACAGCAGTATTCTATAAGATCAGCATCATCATCATCAAAGTTCAGAAAAAAAGGCCTGTTTCAGCTTTGTGGCAGTGGTTTCTCCAGCCAATCCAAGAGGGTTTTAAAGAGTTTATGTATCTTAAGACGGAGGAGAATTTTTTCACTGGAGAGGAAGGAAAGGTTAAACTAAAGTTGACAGACAAACGTAGCGGAGTAAAAAGTACACGTTTCACCTCTGAGAAATCAGAGCTTAAAAAAAAAAAAAGCTCTCTCCTCTCGGTCCAAATCAAAAGACTAAATCTAAATATAGATGAACCTGATGCTGTTTCACGCCGCTGTGGACACTTTTCCAAGCTTCCATGTCGAGCCACGGAGTAGAGCAGTACAGGCACATCTGACTGAACCTGATCAGTGATCGGTAATTACATCTCAGTCACATATTTAACCGTCCTACCTGTCTGAAAACGCCTGTGATTAGACAAAGTCTGCATCACGGCATCGATTTTCTACAGCCTGAAGTTGGTGGAATGATTGTTTCCTTTCAGGCCACTTGAATTACAATATGTTGAAAGGTAATTATGAAAAAACTACCAAGCACTGCAGCTTGAAGTTCATTACTGCAGTTGTATTTCAGTAAAGGAAAACCCTCACCTTCTTAAAAAAACAACTTCCTAAGCACTGCCCAGAAATCCAGTACAGTCCAGTGCTCTTTGAACTTGCCTAAAAATGTGTGGTGTTGAATGTTAAACTGCTGCTCTCTCACTCTCCTCCTCTCACACAAACACAGAGTAATGCAAAGATAAGCTGGTTTGTCTTATGTACTCATAATCAGACATGAATGTTTCAGGTTACGTTGCGTAACAGTCAATTTCAGTCATCTTTTGAGATGATAAAATTCAATAAACTTCCGTGATTTTTTTATCTCTCACGTGATGTGACTAAGATGTCTCGGAGTTCGCCATTCATGCAAGATTTCCAACTCCTCGCGCCACACAGATCTTTCTTTGAAATTTGAAGAGCAGCAAAAAGCTGAGGCACACTTTGCTCTGCTCTGCCACTGCTCTGTGCAGGGAGATGCACGCTTATTTATCACACAGCCACCTTATCTTCATGGGCATTTAAGAGAATAAGGGTAAAGGGATAACAAACTCAGCAAAGAGGAAGCATTGGCCAAATCCCAAAGAAGGATGCAGGCTAGGCGAGTGCTACCGTTACAGGCTGTCTGCAACATTGTTAGACCGACATCTATGAATTTGGTCAATATTAGACTCATACTGGAGAGAGAATTCTTTTTATTGTTGATTAATGTTTAACTTTTACGTACACATTTCACTTGAAAATAGAATAATTTTTTTTCTGATTATTTTGTAAAATTCTGATTTGAAGGTACTAAAATGCCAAAAATCATTTAAAGTTACCATGTGGAGGCACCCCCATAGTTTTAGGGACTTTAACAGCCTCTACATTGTTTCCCTTGTCACAGGCATAATGAGATGCAATTTGCTTACAGCTTTAGTACATGCTTTAGTAAATGCTTTATTCGTTCGTTAGACTTATTGTTGTAATTACCAGCACCTCCTGCTGTTTTCCTTTTCATGCCATCTGCACAAATATCGGTATCAGTGTCCTTTCACTAACTAAATCCTTAAAGCAAGGTGGCCCAGAAATACAAGCTTGTAACATCCAGATAAATGCACATCAAAGACTTACGCTTTTTCAAGATGCCCCCAAGAATGTTGTGAGCTTATGTGTGTATGCGTGTGTGTGTGTGTGTAATTGTGAGATAATGGCAATCCTTTGATGGCCAAGAGTGATTTCGTTCAAGCTCTCTGGTGCATTATTTCCCTTCTGGCCTCCTGTAAAGAACTTTGATGAAGAACCCAAAAGAGAAGACCCTTATTGCCTGCACTTACTGTGTCAATAATGGGATTGTTTTGGAGACTCTCTCGTCTCATCTTCTTCTCTTCCAGCCTCACATGCAGGCAGTCTTTCATCTATGTTTGCTATCTTCTTCCGTAGCATGCAACTGCTGAGATCGCCTGCCCACCTTCTGCTGCTGGAGGAAGCAGAGCTATCAGCAAGAGTCGTCTTCCTGACGCTCTGTGTTCACTCTCACTGACGCACAGAACTTACTCACAACAAGCATATCCTGATTCCTATAACTGTTTTATATATTAGTATTTTATATAGAGAATATTTGTCATGGATTAATTATGAATACTTTCATGTGAGGAATTTCATTGTGCAGTAGATACAGAAAAACTAATGATTTGGGGTTTTTTTTAAGACTGAGAAAGCTGAAAAAGAAGCTTTTCATTTTATTACATCAACATACTGAGAGTATCTACCATGCCTAGCACTTGGTTAGGGTTTTCCTTTTCTTCTTTTCCGAACCCTAGTCAAAGCACTTTTATTGCCTAAACCTAAAAATGTACAGGAGTTGGGATGTGAACTTGAGTCTCTGATGGCAAAGTCCTGGATTTTGTATGTCCGCCACCCACACTCACCATGTCCTGCTAAAATGTTGAGCAGGTAAATCACTAACATGCAGATACACAATATATAAAAATGCTATGAAACACATATATGATTCCCAAACACTGATACTATACAAATTCATTCCTTGCATAAAAATGTACAATGCCAACATGTTTTCCCGGCAACAGGGTTGTAAAAATCATCTCTAATGTGCGTGTACGATATGTCACTAGACTTCTTGGTCACCATTATGAGTACAAACCGGAGTGCAGTGCCTAATCTTTCCCAAAATTAGGAAGTTGTTAAAGGCCATACATCATTTTTCAGTCCCCGCTGAAAAAACGCGGCTGCTTCGAGTAATTACAGGGAATCAAAGACTAAGTGGTTCAAGATCAAAGGAAGGCATTCTTCTATAATCCTGGGGTGTTGCAAATCTTTTGTAATCTGGTTGCTGCGTTCCACCACTGTTTGACATCTATTTACTGTATAAAAAGGAACGGTGCCATCAATTACTGAGCTGCTAGTGCTATTGTTTACTTTTGCCAAGCCCTGAGTACCGGGCCAGCTTTGTGAAATATAGATCTCCCCTCTCCCCTGTTTGCTCTGCAGTGGAAGGTGTGCTCTCTTACTTGCCCTTGGCTTTGGGTTGGGGGTTGTTTGGCTGTTTCCTGGTCTGTGATGTAGGCTGAGAGATTAAGGGGGATAGAGTTTTGCCGGCTTGCAGGTTTCGCATGTTTGTTCAGTGCTGAGATGTGGAAACTGTCATGTTTCTGTCTATCAAGTAGCAACAATGGCTCCATGACTTTTCCGTGTAAAATTGATCTTTCTATTCGAATCTGCTGAAATGCTGAAATGCAATGTAAATCTCATGCTTTTGTCTTGAAAGGTTTCCACTACGGGGTGCATGGAATACCAAAACCAAAACCTATAGCCCAAGCTCCATTAATAAACATGCTGCCACTAATCCACATTGTTCTTATAATCAAAACATATCAGGAAAAATAAACAAGAGAAGCAAATCAGCCTGAAGAGAATTACTATAGAAAACCTTAACCTCCATGTATAGTCCTTTTCAATTCAAAAAGTCCAGCTGACATGCGTTACTGCAAGTCGCACTCTGCAAGCTTTGCATATGGTCCGTTTTGTACTGTTTTTAAAAATGTCAGATTCAAATTCCACCTCAGGACTGTCACATATTATTCCCATTTCTTATCTGTCTGCATGAAATTCAATATAATGGTCTTCAAAGGAGACGTTTGGCTCTGTTGGCTGAAATGCAACAATATAATGACAACATCCTGAGTTCAGATCTGTCCTTTGATCTTTGTTGCATGTCATCTGTGTCTCTTTTAATGAGCATATAAACTGTTCTTTTATTTGATATTAAAACTGGGTTTGTCACAGGAAGATGGAGCGATCAAAAGATGACAGAGCTGAACTCAGCCCCTAACCTGGAGTCAGACTGGGTGTACCTATCGTCTGGTCGCGTTCCTCCGCTGCGAGGCTTGGCCGCAGCTGGTAGAGCCGAAAGTTTAGCAAAGACAATCAGTCCGCTGCGCGCATTTCCCAACTAATGGAGAATTTGTGAGTTAGAGCCTTTAATTTTCTGATAGGTGGGTGGATCAAAGATATGATATGATTAAAGGAGAACTGAAATAGCCCATTTCATGTGAAATAAGTGGACAAGGGATTCTTTCATTGGCCGTCATTACTTGTTTTTTTTTGTGTGTAGTCACCCCCTTTGAGCTCACGCTCATATTTAAGCAGGTGATTTTATATCTTAGAGAGTTCAATATGCTTTTTTTTAGTGTATTCA
The DNA here is from genome assembly GCA_037367275.1 of Coranthus polyacanthus. Lineage (NCBI taxonomy): Eukaryota > Metazoa > Chordata > Actinopteri > Kurtiformes > Apogonidae > Coranthus > Coranthus polyacanthus. The sequence goes on from JAPQRN010000002.1 coordinate 8,931,753, forward strand.
ACAAAAGAGGTTGGCACAAAGAGAGCTTTACTGGAATAAATTACTCCTACTTTTGTCAACTCAATCTTCTATTTGAAATGAATAGAGCTAAAAGTATTGTTTAATGTTGCGATAATAAATACTTTTATATTGACAACCAACTGGAATAAATCTCTTGCTAAAAGAGCTGAGAGATAAAGGAAGTATAAGTGTTCAAGTTTCAAGTTTCGATTGAAATAATCCATAAAGACACAGAAATTACAGCACTCACATCCTAATTAAGGTAGAAGTTTTTTCATTTACATTTTGTTGACATCACAGTTTGAAGTCCGAGTTTCAGGCCGACATGAAGACTCTCAGGTTTCTAGCTTGGGGTGATCCTTTTCCAAATTAGTGGTCTTTACAAACAATATAAACTCATGCTTAATTAACTTAACTTAAATCAAGGTACATTCCTGTTTAAAATCAAAGATCCCTAATCAACTCCCCTGTGAGAACGTTGATAAAACAGAGGATCCAGTCTGCTGAAAATCGAATCTCATTGACTGAGCGCTGAATCATTTGTAGGTGGTCTAATCATCTCAGTTGCTCACCCAGACTCATCCTCACTGGTATTTCTTCTCTGTGGTGACCTCTCCAGAGTCTGTGACACACACAAACATACACATCCCACATATGTGGTGCTGCTGACCCAAGAAGACAAATCAGAAAAGCCTCAGGGCTTGGCCTGCCCAACCAAAGAGATGAGGTCATCCGACAAAACCTCATTTTCCCTCAAATTGCACCTCTGATCAGCACTGTGTTTCCTGCAACAATTACACTGACCCCAAGTCCTCATTAGCAAATGGTGAGGAGGAGAAAAAAAAGACAAAGACCACTTGGTTTGCAAAGGGCAGGATGTTTTACTCAAAGAGGGTTGCAGCATTTTTTTTTAATCCCTCCTCTTCTTTATCTCCCATCATGACTTGAGGCTTCTTCTCAACATCACCTTTTGATTAGCGAGTTCTGCATCGTGTGCTGGAAATTTGAAGATGAGAGCAGTTACAGGAATGTGGGGGTCATCGTGCTGCATCCCTCACTGGAAGGTTTGGAATAAATGGAAAGACTGAAGGAGAAGAGAGACTTCAGCAGTTTCAAAGAGCACACTTTTCTTTCTTTCTTTCTTTCTTTCTTTCTTTCTTTCTTTCTTTCTTTCTTTCTTTCTTTCTTTCTTTCTTTC
>JAPQRN010000002.1:8957044-8970310 GCA_037367275.1 Coranthus polyacanthus
TTTATCTAATGTTCTCTTCAGATTCGCTAACACTAAGTAAATTTATCTTACCTTATAAAAGCCAATATGGTCACTTGGCGTCGCTTTGTCGCATGCATCAAATTAGTGTGAATTAGCTAACTTCAACTGAGCATATTTCAATTGATGGTCGTCTCAACACACAATGTGTTCGCTCAGGTAAACTTAATGGTACTTACCAGAGTCAGTAGACCGTAGTACAACAGCCAGACCAAGACCCTTCTCTCCGCTGGAGGCGCTGTCCGCATCCCGCCTCCACCCCTCGTCTGCATCACCTTCAGTGTCGCTGGTCGGGTGTTCAAAGCGAGGCGGTGTCGGTCACGTAACAGTAATGAAAGCAGCTAATTAAGATGTAGCTAACAATTTGTTAATGTTTACGGCCACTCGAGGGTGGTTAGCAAAGAAATTAAAAATATCTGGCGAACGTTAGAAAGAGTGTCCGCTGCTACCAAACAGCCCCTCCTCCAATGACAAAAGTAGTTAGCTAGCTAGCTAACATTAAGCTAGATGAAAATGTCCGTGGAACTGGTAAACGGTAAAACAAAGTTTTCACTGCTCTCAAGGTTAAAACAAACCTTCCCACTCCTCACCAACATCCCCTCGAGTCCACGTAACAGCTAGCTACACTTCTAACAGCGAAAACAGCATGAACCTACCTGACTCCGTAGCAGAAAACAGTTGTGGACGAGCGGCCAAAAATACAGCCAGTTGCTCTGAAGCGGTCAAGACCATTCAGGTTCCCACCATGAATGTAAAAATAAATTAAATTTAAAAAACAACTTTATAGACTCTTTAATACCTTGCACAATTGGCCCGGTACGCTGCATCTCCTGCTCTACAATTTAAAATGGGATTCCATCACTACCATGACTAAAGCTTAGTAATTTAAGGCTATTTAACTTAAAGTTATTCACATTCGACTATGTCTACAAATTAGTAGAATATACTTAGTATTTTATACACTGCAAAAACTGTGATCGGGATTAATTAATATTTGCTAAATAAATAAGAGTAAACTATACATAATTAAAAAAAACTACAGTTTGGAATCACACTGAGCTGAATTCATCAAATTTGAATCATTTATTAATTGCGTATTACTGTTTGTTTTTTTTTAACACAGAGCAAAAAAAAAAATCTTTCTGTGTAAATATCTTATGTCACAACGTGGACACATGTGGCTTATAGACAAGTGCGGCCTATATATGTACATGTACAATTTTTTTTCTTGTTAAATTTAGTTGCAGCTTATATTCAGGTACCATAATTCCATAATTTACGGTATATTTCTCCCAGTAGTTCTTGGCAAGTTACATCATTGTCATCTGTTAAGTATGTCTAAAGGTTTTTAAGTGCTAGTGCAGAAATAGGAGGTGTTATTAAATGCTTACTATCTCAATTTGATTTCACCAACTGGCAGAATTTAAAACTTGTTAGTAGTTTTTCCTAACAATGCTTTACGTAACAACTGTATTTTTATGTCTTTTTTAAGTCTTTATAATTTGTCCCTAAAAGCAAAGAAATGACAAACTCCAGATTTTCTTATCCAAACAGTTGGAAGCAATGTGGGAAATAGGACCTTCTCCTTTGGCTGTACTGTCTGATATGCAATGCGTTCTTGCTATTACAGGATGCTGATGAAGACAGTGTGTTGCAGGACCTTGCTGTTCAAAGTCCAAAGATGTACAATATCAAAGCTAATACGTCAGAGGATCCAGGCGACATCGGTATCGTGGTGGAGGGCGTGAAAGTTCTGACTGCCCTGGGTAACTTTCCAAGGGCTTGCTTCCTGTTCGTTGGGTTGGCATATGCTGTGAATCTTGATATTCAAAGGAGCTTAGGTATAAGTTTTTCAGAAACTTCTCCTCAAGCCAGATAGTTCAAAGCTCTCCCCAAACGTGAACAGCCCCAGGAATAAGCTACTGGCTTAAGAAAAGGGACCCTTGCTCATCAAAAGGGAATTGACAAGTCACTGTCAAAATTGACGCACAAGACTTTGTGAAAGTTGAGCAGTGAAATTTAGCCTTTTCGCGGAGTTCAGAAACTTTGCCACGAAACACAAAGTTGCTATAACTCACAGGTACTTTGTCCGATCTGCCCGAAATTTTACAAGGTTGATCAGAGACCCGGCCTGAACACAGCCATGTGTCAATATCGGTACCGTTGCCATGGCAATGCTGCCAATTTGCACCATTGCCATGAAACATGAAATTACCATAACTCACATGCAGTTTGTTTGAAGATGTGGCAAAACATTAACAATTTTAAAGGTGAACTAAATTTTAAGTTGTCATGGAAATCTTCCAAAATCTGAAATGTTGCATACAGCAAAAAGCTCATGAAGACAGTGCGACAAATATGCAAAATTAGTCTCGTCTTTTCCCAAAGCGAAGGCAGCCTCTTCTCTGAAAAGCTTCCATACATGAGGTAGCGAGGAGAATGCCACACAGGGTAAAAAGACAAACTGGGGAGAGGAGAGAATACACTTTCTCCCTCCCTCTCCTTGCTCAGTGATCCAGCACAGTGAACACAAAAGCTACTGTTTGCCAGTTTGCCGAGGAATCCAACCAGTTGCCTCAATGAGAGAAAAGACTGAAAAGTGCTTCCCATAGCAAACATTGGCTTATAAACAACACGATCAGTAAGACATCTTTCACACAGCAGTGAAACATATCATTGAAAGCTGAAAAAAGCAGCCCTGTCTTTTTTAAAAATAATAAACAATCATGGAAATCTTGTTGGATACATGATTTGACAGTATAAACATCAAGCAACACATAAAATATACGATACGATACGTGTGATATATACGTATCAAATAACCTATCGTCAGTTTTGACATAATCCTGCCTATATTGCTGCATCACCTGAAATATAACTAGAAAAACTAGTATGTTGTGCTCAATAAACTTACAGCTTCACTTAACAGTGTTTCTTATTTTGTTCTGATAAATAAAATTCACATGATCTTCACAGTGTTTTATTTTGACACTTGACAAAAGAGGCACTGCGTTTTGTTCTGATACCTGAAGTTGCTTTCATACTATGCTTGAGATGTTCATCCTCTTTCGCACTTAAAACTATGAAAAAAAAAAATCTGCAATATCTTAAGTGTTTGGATCAATCCAGCCCAGATTTATTCCCTGAGATCTTTGTGTCTGTTGAGAACCACACGCAATCCGTAATAAATCCTCGATGCTTTATGCTGCTTTTAGGAGAGCATAATTCATGCTGGTTGGTGTTTTTATCACCCACTGTTTATCCTGGGAACACATCCTTGCTGGACAAATTTCACATGAGACTAGGGGATGACATTTATCTTCATATGAGGGAGATCTCCCTGCAGCTTCATACCTTTTAACAGTACTTAACGCTTGATCCCGTACATCACGATTTGAAGAAAAAGAAACACTCACAACATATGTTGCAGCATACACTTTGTCAAGGTGTGATAGGTGAAGGTTCTGTGTTTTTCCGACATTTACTCACACGAATAGCACGCATTTTAGCAAGAAAAAAGGCTTATTCATGCCACAGATTTTACTAAGACTGGGAAACTGAAATCATGTTGAAATCATGCTGCCATTTTAGATGATAGTTCACTACAAGCCTTGGTTTACAAAATACCTTTACAGATTGGATCTTTCATATTTTAGAGATTATGAATGATTAAACTGAGGAAATGAATTTTTTACAATTCTTTACAAAAATAGAGACATGACATTTAAGAGACTGACCTGTATTTATTTTATTATTCACCTGTAGCAACTGTCTCTCCTGTTTTTTATTTAGACGTACATTCCAACTGGACTACATTTAGAGAAAGGTTTATCATACCTGTCATACTTTCAGAGCCATTTCCCTCCCTTATGAAGCATAATACACCCAGTCTCATTCGGAGGATGAGACCACACAGCTTCTTATACAACTGACAACTCCAGCCAAACCATCAGATCGGTCAATGATGCGTTCCAGCCGTGCCGGTAATTCCCATAATGCACTGGCTGGATGTTATGAGAAATGGAAATGGTTTTGTCACAGACGCGTGGTGATCAGGGAACTCTTAGACGATCCATCTTGCTTTCTCCACTGTATCAGTCTCAGATATGTGAGTTATTCACACTGAATGTTTTGAAGAAATGCTGCAAAGCCATTTGTACACAAAGTCATTTTTTAAAGAATCTCTTGGATTTTATTGCCATAATAAAAATGTGTGCTTAAATTTCACTGGGACTGCCAAATTTTACTTGTGGAATAGTGAGTCATATGTACACATGTTGGCACTATAGTGTGCTTTTTCCACTTTATTTAATACAGTGCTTGTAGATTTGGGGTCTATCTGGCTTTACTTTCCACTGTTTTTGTCTTCACCAACTCCACAGGGGAATATCTGGCTCTTTAGCAGATAATTGTTCGACAGTGTTTACCAGCTAGATGATAACTTTATTTTTATTTTTTTTTTTTTTTGCACTGAGGGGTAGAGTACAGTACCAGAACTGTATGAGAGTGGATTACATTCACATAAATAATAGATTTGTAAATCCAATAAACTAATAAATGGTGGGACAAGTATTCAGCTCTTTACTAAAAAATAAATAAAAATACTGATATCACAAGATGAAAAATTTTACCGGTAAAAGTTCTACATTCAAAATCTTACCTAAGTAAAAGTATGTTCAAATGAACATAAAGTATAAAAAGTAAAAGTAGTCATTGTGCAGTGAAGTTATTCTACTATTATGTATGTTTCTGATTCATTTTACTGCTGCATTAATGTGTATGTTGAATTTTAGTGCTGAATATGTAAAGTAAGGTTCACTTTTATTGTCCCTGTAAGGAAATTCAACATCTGCATTTAACTCATCCTAGTACAGACACAATGGCATGCCACTGAAGGCGCCCGGAGACCAACTCTGGATCTAAACCAGTGCCTGGGCCAAGAGCACTGACAGGAGAATTAACCTAGTGGGGGAAACCCACACAACAAGGGGAGAACATACCAGCTCCACACAGACAGGCCCTGGTCCAGCCCATGTTTATGTTTGAGCTCATTCGAACTACTTTATTTATATATATGTTACGTAGTTTCATCTACAGCAAATTTTCTGTTAGATCATCATATGTTTGTGGCGTTGCTGTCTTGTGAGCTCAGAAAAACAGGCCAGTTTTCAGCTTTGTGACAATGCATCTTACAGCTAACCCAAGAGGGGGTTTTAAAGAGTTTATTTAGATTAAGAAGGAGGATAATTTGAAACTCAACCCATAAATGAGCACTTACTCCAAAATCAGCACATGCAGAGATACGTGGTTTTCACTGGATGGAAGGGAACGAAAAACTGTAATGTGAAAAGTAACTAAAGCTGTCAGACAAATGTAGTATAGTAAAAAGTACAATATTTGCCTACGTACATAACCTGCTCCAGTTTTGGGAGGTGTCACCTGGAGAAAGGGGTTCAATCTTTCTCCTGCAACTACACATCTAAGACGGAGCTAAAACACACAGCACCTTGGAGCCAGATGTGGTGTGGATGGAATGAGTATAGGCTCTGGTATTAGGATGGCTTGTTGTGCAGCTCATCAGCTCATCATACTCCTTTGAGTCATCCTCCTGTATTCCTTGTGCGAGCAGTGCACGTAGAAATGAATCTGTTCTGCCTGCAGGGTCAATCTGACACCAGCAGAGGATGCCAGATTAGGTCCTAGTGGGATACCTAGGCCTGGGACTGCCGCAAGTGCTCTATTGCTCACACTTGGGTGTAATACAATTCCTGCAAGTGGGCGGAACACTGTGTTATCTGCAGTTGTCAATGAGTCAAGCAAGATGCCATAAACTTCATCAAGTGTCTTGGGACGATGTTTGAGAAACAGTGGGATGCAGGACTTGAGGATTTCCCATACCGTAGTCCGCAGAACAATCTCCACATCTAGGATTTTGAGTTCTGTTAGAAATCCGCTACTGACTAGTAAGTCTAACTCAAGGGTCCTCTGATTGGCCCGACCCAAACAGAGCTGGCCTAACTTTGCACCGAAAAATTTCCCAAGTGCATATGATGCATGTTCAATAAGTTTACAATCATTCCATTCTTCATATTGGAATTCCTCTGAGAGCTCTAATGCAATCTCCAGGGCCATCTGTTTTTGCTTGGTTAGTGGTGCAGGATCATATAGGAGTTTGTTTGCAATCTTCGGTATCCTGACTTGTGGATGTTTGGGTCGCGGTTCACAAGCTATTGGGGGCATGGGCTGTAAGCAACATCCTTGCTTCACATGTAAATGCAGCTCAACTTGGTGGTCTGGAGAATGCTCCTCAGTTGAAAAGAGGTCTTCAATCACTGTGCCCAAATGCAGGAGTACATTTTGGTAGATAATGGTGTCACTTATCTCAACCACTGCGATTGTAGTTAGTTGTTAACCCATCATTTGAGGTTAAGCAGAGTTTTCCGACACACGGTTGTCTAGCTGCAGAGAAAGAGACCTGAGTGCTGCTGTCATGTAACCTGTGTACATTGTTGACTGAGATTGGTCTTGGTGTTAGAGCCCAAAGCTCATCAAGTGTAAATGCTGCATGCGTTTTGGCAAAGTGGTGAGCCAGATTCCAACTTAGGTCAGATGTGCCAAATACCCAAATGAATACCATTGACACTCGTAGTGCACATCTTGCAGCATGACTAAGAGTCCTTGCAGATATCAAGGAGAGATTGGATCTCTTGTGTCTCTGATCCCAAATATGGTATCCTTGTCACTGTGTTGTGACCAAATGTTCCTCATAGGGTAGAATGCTTAGGCAGGATAAGCACTGAGAAACCTTCTCCGTCTTCTGCGTGCAATGCAAATGTGTACATTGGCCATTTGTATCTGCGACCTGGTGAAACTCTGTGGGATCCGGGGTCTCAAGCCCTTCCAGTCGGCGACCACCCGTTAAATCGTTAAAGCTGTAAATTCTTGCATTGGTGGCCAGGTCAACAGAATACTCATTCTTGACATTAACTGCTAAGTACTGGCTTTGCTTCTGTGCGAAAACTTTGAGGAACTGTCTAAACTGCTTGTCTTTGTGACGCAGTATTACCTCAATATCTGCACAACTTAATGTACCTGAAATCATTGCAGACTTGATAACGGCCTTGGTTGCCTCCACCATTCGGGCGATCTGATGTCATTCACCACTAACCATGTGATCTGAAAATTCTCGGCCTATTCGTGGAAAGATGTGATCTTGGTCGAGGAAGTATTCTGCGTATTGTCTATCCTCTTGGTTGTAGTCTTCGTGAAACAGTTCTGAAATCAGTTTGTTTCTCGCTGGTGTAAGGATGGCCTCCCGTGTCGCCCTCTTGATTTTTGAACTCAGGCTCTTGGTTACTGGAATATTAAGAGAGTACGGGTCCTCCATGAGTTCAAGCCAATCACAATTACTTGGCTCCTAGAAAATGAATTTACACAGGTCAGCTTCAATGATAAGGTTTTTCTTAAGGAGCCGCTTCAGGTCCACAATGGCACAAATTAATGTGTCTGGAGTATTTCATACAAGAACCTTACTGTGTAGTCCATACATAAATCCGCCCGAAGCGGCTGGGATAATTACCGCACGTGTAACTGCCAAAGGGCTTGATAGGTACATTTTTTGTGTTCTCTCAGACACTAATTTATCAATTCTGCCAACGATGGATGTCAGGAACTGGCAGCCTGTCAGATAGTATAAGAGACCCCAGTATATTGAGGGATCCATGCCTTGTGACAAACATTTGTGACAGGAAGTAAAGATAGTAGAGCAGGTGCTCCTAACATCATCAATAAGTGTCTCACTTAACAGGCACACTCTTGTCACAGCTTTAAGAGTCTGCGGTAGTACTCTACACTGGTAGTATAGTCGCTTGCTATAAACGAATAACTGATACAAGAGTCTCCTCCTGTTTGAGTGACAAACCAAGTCCTAATGACTGTCTTCACAAAGCATCTCCAAACTCCTGGGCTAAGCGATGTCCTCTGATTTTGGCTTCGCCTGGATATAGATTCTCCTCCACAAGTTTGGTACAAACAATGACTTGATTATCTACTAGAACCAGTACATGTATGTCTAATTCTGCGGCTGTACTGCGGATGGCTGAGATTGATATGAGTGTCCATAGCTCCTGACAAAACCCCTCAACAAAGCCCTCAGGAAACTGGATGCAGTAATCTGGATCTGAGAGGATCTCACCACTCTGATCATAGGACAGATATTCTTCAGGATTGATATGTTCTGAATCGAGGACTGTTTGGATAAGGCGGCGAGAACCTGGGAAGTAGGGTGGAATATAGCTCATCACGCTCTTGTTAAAGACACTGTCCCAGAATTGCATCGGGGGTGATATGGCTTTATCTCTCATGAACATACTCAAGTCTTCTTCTAAGTCAACCTCCTGACTAGGTTGCCACTGAATAGCTAAGAAATCAGCATAATGCTCAAAGGCCTCTCTCTCAGTTGGTACCTCACCTCTTCGGTGCATAAATTCCAGCCATGGTGCAGCGCTTGAATCAACTGTCATTGCGGGCCAGACACCTCCATGTTTCTGACTATACCCGCTAATATAGATCTGGCAGAATGAGGCGTAGGTTTTGTGAATGTCAATCAGGTCAAGGATCTTCTGTCCTTTGATGTGTTTGCGGACCTTTGCAGCAGCTTTATACGCATTACAAGATGAGGGTGCCCTAACATTCGATATAGACAAAGCCATTCTGCTGTCTTATCCAGAGTAGGTTGATGCATTAGTGTATGAAGTCTTAGGATCCACTCATCTTGGTTGGTCAATTGGTCACCAAGTGCTGTTTACATTGCTGAGGTTGTAAATTGGAGGAATGCCAAGTCTGAGGGGTTCTCAGGATCTTTACTCAGAACTAATCCATTGCCAATATAGCCTGAATATGGAACATTTTGACTATTTGTGGCCTGTGACTCTTCTGGAGTAGTTACAGTATACTAGGACCAATGTTAGGTTCGGCTACTAGAGCCGTGATTACTGGAACCAGACCAGGAAATAAGTTTAAATGTTTTTAGTGAAAGACAGAAAAAAGACAGCTGACATAAAATTGTCAATATCACTTCAAGAAAAATGAAATATTCTTCCCTTTGGTTCAAGTGATTTGGTTTATCACTCTCTTTTTTTTACAATTAAACCTATTATTTGGCTTAAAATTATATTATTTTTCAACCTAAGTTATTGTTTGTATAAATTTCAAGTTTTATCTTTCGATCTATTTAAGTTAACTCAGCTTTATTCTGAATAAAGTCTAGTTCTTTAGTGTCAAGGTTTAGTTCAAGTTTCCCTTTCGAGTTTCAACCATTTCTCATGTTATTGTGTGTACCAAACAAAACATTCACATTTCAGATAATACCATTACAGCATTAACATGCATGGTTAACAAAAACAACAGTAATAAAATGCACAAACTCAAAATAATCCAGCAAAAGACTGAATAATTTGTATATCACAAATAAATGTCTCTATTCCCTTAATTGTCAATCCTTTGATTGTCCTGAATGTTTAATTCGGTGTCTCTGAGAGTCCACTGCAGTTTTGCAGAGAGATATGGATCAATCCTACCAGTTTTTCTTTTGATGGATCTGCGCAATGTCCAGCAGAGGGTGTTTTGCTTCTGTGTGATGCACAGTTCAAGGGGTCCCTGGGTGGCTCGCCATCTTGTATCTCGCACGTGAAATCCCACTCCGGTATTCGCTCAGAATTTCCGGTCCAAACCTTAATGGCCAAGTCCCGTTTGGCAATGCATACGTCACCAAATCATGGACAGGTTGGAAACAACAAAAATTAGTCCTTCAGAGTACAAAAATAACTTTAAATAGACTTTTTACTCGTTTTTTCTCTATTTTAAGCAGCAGCTCTGCAAAGACCGTCTGCATATCTCGTTCAGAAGCAGGAGAGAAAGAAACAACAAAACAACCCGGTTGGCTGTGGCTAGTCACATGAGTCATGCTGCACGTGACTCTTCAAAATAAGAGTCTAAACACATTTTGAATGTTTAAATAAAAAATGTAAATAATAACATGAATTTACAAGTTTTTAACTCTTTAACATGTTTTTAAACCTAAATTAAATATTATATCATGAAATATATCATTGCTGATAATTTTAATGATGTTTTAACCATGTTAATCTATTTATTGTCTATTTATCACTTGTAATGTATTTCTTATTGGCTGTTTTATTAACAGGCTTTCATTTAATGAGGCTTTGTAAACCAGGGTTACACAAAGGCAGGTTTGATTCTTAGCAGAGCTCAGCTCTCCACCTCCTGAGCATTGCATAAAGCGTGAGTCTGGACTTGGCAAGTCTGTCTGTAACGGCGCTCCATGAGAACATGACTGAGCAATGCTGAAGCCATGACCGCACCAGCGCTTGTACCCCACATCACCCTACAAAACTCTACTGTGCCTCATTCTCTACATTTATTTCTCTTCCCGCCCTTTGTGCTCTTTAACAGCTCATTGGAGTTGGATTTGAAGCTATTTAAAATCATTATTTGGAAAGAATACAATATGATCTTCATCATTAGCAGCAGTGATGTTGTAGTAGTAGTAGTATTTTCAGCAGCAGCATGAATAACAGTAACAGTAAAGCAGTAACTCAGTAGTAGAAGATGTAAACGTGGATAGTAGTAGAAGCAATGGTAGAATGCAACTATGCATTTAGTGAAAGAAAGTGAAAGCTGAAGTTTCTTTCAAACAATTTTATGTTTGATCTGTTTATGATTCAGAAATCTTAAATGCTATGAAAATTCACGTGCTGCATTCTGTTCATGTTCTGTTTTCGACACCGTGGCAGCACACTCACTCAACTTTAACCGTCATTAAATCACATGTCATTGCTGTTGTGTTTACACTGGAGTCAATGGGAGCAGCAGTGATACAAGAAGGGATATTAGTAAAAGGTCTTAAAACAGTAAAAGGACTTATTACCTTACTTACCTAACATTTATAGACATGTGTACAGATTTTTATTTATTTAAAGTTTTTTTTTGTGTGTGTTGAAAACCTACACCCTTGGTTTGAGGAGTGAAGTACTCCAATGTAATAGTAGTTGAAAGGTTTTCATCATCAATGCTATAGTTTCAATGTGTTTCTGGCTATCACTCTCTCTCCTATACTTGCTAAGACTTGCAGTACTGCTGGTCCTGCAGGTACAGTTTGTACCATAACAGCAGCCTTGATACTGGGGCTTTATCCTCTTTGTTGGGTGTTATTCTTACTTCTCCCTTTACATCCTCTCTTATCCTCCATGTCCTTTACTTAATCACACATCAAAAGGTTACTCAGCTTGATCACAGCAAATCAAATCATGTAAAAATATCACTGCTGTCACTAGGTCTGTTGTTGTTAAGAGTGACGATACTCTGATCCCCGCTCTTTGCATATTTTTAGTGGAGCGTAGCCAAGCAAAGTAGTTTTAGTGATATGAGTTAATATTGTTTTCAATCATCCACACGCTAAACATTTTTAATTGTCACACACATGGAAGAAGGACAGACAGTTTAGTTGTGAAATCTAACAGCTGACGTCCTTCACTCACAGATACGGCGAGTCAGTCAGCGTTAACTTGCTGACATGCTACACATCAACAGTATTCAGATCCTTTACTTAAGAAAATGCACTAATACCACACTGTGTAGATATTCCATGTGAGAAATGTCTGCATTAAAAACCCGACTTAAGAGAAAGCAAAATGTGTTGGGAAAAGTTAGGAAATTGTGCAGAAAAATTGTCCCTATCAGTGTTTTACTTTGATATATGATGTTTTTTGGATTCATTTTACTGCTTTAGGTGTTTATGGTTGAGCTCATTTCACCTACTTTATTTACTGTTGGGTAGTTTAATCTACACTAATGCATCATATTCTATAAAATATGTTTGACAGGAAGGGGATGGAAAGGTGTAATCTGAAAAGTAACCAAAGCTGTCAAATGTAATGGGGTATTTCCCTTTGAGATGTGTGGATTAGAAGTACCGTATTAAGTTGGATAAAATGGAAATACTCAAGTAAAGCACAAGTACTTACTTAGTAGTACTTACATTCCACCGCTGCACATCAAAGCTTCAGCGACTATAGAAGCACAACTGTGATCCAACAAGCACTGTGACTGGTGGGCTGTGAATAACGCAAGTTCAGAAGTCTTAGTCCTCTCTTTTTTAAGAGACAAATCAGTTTTCATTGTCAATACAGATATTTGCACCATGAGTGGCTGTTCACTGTAAACAACAGTTGTTATTAATGTTGTCACAGTTTATATTCCAGACACCCCTGAGTGCATACAGACCAGCTCATTTCATCTTGATCTTAACTCCGGTTTGGTTAAGGAGGCTTAAGGTTCTCCGTCAGCCCCACCGCTAGTGACTGAAGATCACCCCAGATCGAAGTCTGGTCCCTGCAGACGTCCCCTCCCACCGCCACACTTAGTCACAGACCGATCATTGTCTCTCCACTGCTGCAGCAGCCGAGGATTCTTTGGGGATTGAATAAACGCAGGTGAGTTAGTGCTTTGACAGGGACGTGAACTATTCCTATATTGTATAAACATTACATCACCCTTCCTATAAGCTCTAACTGGCAATTGTCCACAAGACTGCCCCCTCCTATAGTCGATAAACTGAATGAAACATCACTGCCAAAAGACAAGCATTACTATGATACGCAGGGGAAGCTCTGTTTATGACCAAGACTTTTTTTTTTTCTTGGCACATTCCACTTATTTTGTTTCTCCACAACTCATCCATGAAATCTGATAAAATAACCAGACTTAAGCACTTAAAAAGTAACTGAATATATTTCTCCTTTTGGTGAACGACACACACACAATATGTCCTTTCTTCACACAGAGCGCTCTTAAGTGTAAACTATACATTTATAGGAGGATCTGTGGGAAAAGACAAGACACAGACAAAGACCACATTCAAAACAAAGGGTCACAAAGCTGTGCATTGCAACACAAAGATATGTTTCTATAATATTTTCCCTCCACAGACGGAAAGAGTTGTCACAGGCACACATCTGCAATGCTTTTGTGACACAGTCAAGTGATACTTTGAAAACACTGTCATGGTTGTGCTTATATTTATGCCAAGGAATCTGTGAGAAAGTATTTTAACATGCATTCTCATGATAGGATGGCTGTCTTCAGAACTTCCACCTCATCTATCTATCTATCTATCTATCTATCTATCTATCTATCTATCTATCTATCTATCTATCTATCTATCTATCT
>JAPQRN010000002.1:9007461-9020543 GCA_037367275.1 Coranthus polyacanthus
CATGTGTCCTATTCAATCCCCAAGGTGAGGCGATTGATGCTGAGGGGTGACCACTGACTCATATAAGCCACCCAGAAGCCTTTAAACTAGAAGTCACAGGCCGGCAAGCGTGTGAAGACCTAAACAGGACGGCCTTCTTCCTCTCATCTCGCTGAAATCAGCCTCACCCCATTAGTATATGCTGACCCCACACCCAGCTCTACAAACACACATCCCTTTTCACACCGTTGCCTTTGCCCTTCTGCAGGCTACTGAAGTCCAATGGCTAACGCCAGCTCGGGTCGTGACGGGGTCGCGACACCTTGACATTGCGGAGGGTGACAGAGAGAGGAGCCAGAGGAGTGTGCAGCTACCACAGAGGCCTTTCAAGTATCACCTGAAGGAGAGGGAGGAGAAAAAAGCGGGAAGTGTCGTGGTAATTTGTCCTCCGTCACACGCTGTATGCATGGAGTCATTATTGCAATTTAGGTTTTTGCCTTCTCTTGCCGTTCTCTTTAAGGGATCGGCTGCAGAAGTGAAGGTTTAAAATTAAAGCGTTTCTCTTATATTTATGTTTCCATTACACAGTAGCCAGAAAATGTTGCCATTGCACATTCCTGCAAATCGCAGACACGTGTTAAGCACAATGTCATTTGAAGGATTGATTAGCTACTTTTTTTTTTTTTTCGCTGGAGGTGGTTGGGGTGGATGGATAAGTCCAGGACGGAGACCCGAGTTTGTATCCAGAGTCCTTTACATTTTTAGGTTTTGGCAATAAAAGCATGTTGGTGAAAAGGTTGTGGTTTGGTTTGTGACTGTGAGTCATTTTTATCACATCTTCAAGGACAGGAACTACTTTATCTACTGTATCTAAACATAACCATAAACATCATTATATAGTTCCATATAAACAGAATTTCCGAGAGATGCCATAAGCAGTTAAAACGCTCGACACATCCTCAAATCTAACAACAGAATAGGTTGGTTACCAATCACTCCCAAAGCGACATAAGCACAAAATTTGTGGACGCAAAATACCGCCGATGGTATTTAAAAAAAACTATTACATAAGTGTTGCATTTAGGCTGTGACGACGTCTTGGCTAAGGTTTGGTTCGGCACAAAGGCAACAGTGATTGTAGTCAGGGCTAAAATAAGAATCCCATGTGATGAAAATAAAGCATTTACAATCGCTTTAAAAAGAGACACAACCCCTCGTCCACAGGGTTTGTTATCCTGCCGTATCCGTTTGTCACCTAAACCGTTTTTTTTTTTTACATGCACAATAACCGGAGGTCACCAAAAGAACAGGTAGATGCAAACGCTGGTCATTCTAAAACCCTTCAAAAATCCCCCAGTATTAGTGTTTTTCTGCTGAGGTCGGGCTGATAGTTGACATACGCATATCTGGAGATGTTAATACGAAACATATTTTTGGTTCAAAAACGTTGACATTAGAAGTATCTGTGGTTTGCAGCAACATTTTATTGTTTCCATTTACTTCAGTCGCCTGTTTAACATTAATGCAGATTTGCTCCGTCTCAGTCCAGTGGAGAGTCCAAAACATAAACAAAAATATGAGATCTCTTGTTGCTAGCTGCTAACACATGCAATAACTTTATGTGACTACATGCGTTCAGAAGACCTCACTAAACCATCCCTGCTCGGATGAATTCTTTGGCCATTGCTCAGTACAAAACAAGTGCCAAAATGTGTCACAGTGCTACAATTGAATAACAATCAGCCGACAGACCCCATGTGTTCGAAGTTTTTGGCCGATGTTTGACAGATAAATGTCAACTCCCTTGGACAAGCAGAGGCAATCAAAAAGTCTCTCAGACTGTTATTGAACAATATGAGAGCCTTAATGACATAATAAGCCTTCAGAGCTGGGTGGACTGGTGGTAAAAGTTTTGGGAAGTAAAATGATGTAAGTGTTATTTGTCAGCTCTTTCATTTGTTTCCTCCCTGAATTAAACAACCCAATTGTTTGCTTGATGGCCATAATTACCTAATTAAGGGGCTGGTTGTTTGTAATGTGGCATAAAATTGCTGCAAGGCTTACAAAGTGGCCAGAAAGTTTGACTCATTCACACAAAAACAGTGATTTTCCCCTATCTGCGCTGCCGTATATTAAGCGTATCTTCACCCGTCGACGGATGTCAGTTTAAGGACTCACTGATGACACAAAGACCCGAAGTAAATTAAAAATCAGCTTGAAAACAGCTTTGAAAAGGTGATGCTTCAGAGTGAAAAGGATGTAGAAGCCCACCAAGTGTGTGACCCGGACCCACCCACATAATTTGATGAGGACTTTGATTTTTAAGTCATTACCTTCATGTTAGGGGTGAGACGTACTAAGTGAGTGTTCAAAGCCGAACCCTGTCAGGCTAATGTTTATCAGATTACCGCGCTTGTTTGAAAAGCACTTCCTCAGGTGTAACTGGTCCGTTGTTTCCTTGGCGTGGCAACAGATTTGATTGGTCGGATCTCGTGTAACTCTACAAGATTCGGGCGAATTGCATTGCATAATTGTATTTTACAAGTTGGGTTGTTCAAAAATGGGATTTCTTGTCGAATAATCGCAGTCATTCATTTAAAACTATGAATTTCATTCTGTTGGACATACTGACCAGGACTTTCACGACTAAATAAATAAAATTAGTTACACTCTTTTTAGTTGTGCTGTTAGACTTCACGTAACGGAAAAAACGTGCAACTTCTTGACGTAATTACATAGCAGAAAAGCGAGAGTACAGAGTAACTGATATTACAAATGTCCCGTTTTGCACTCATTTCCATCAGTGATGCTGCTTTTAACCACGACGATGTAATTTCATTCATTAGACAATTATATGGCATTTTACTTAGCCAACATGTGTTTTACTTTTCTGTCAGCACGCTGGGAAGCAATCAATATTTTGTGGTGGAAAACAGGACTTTAATCTTAACCACAACTCAAGATTCAGCTTTGTAGGTTGTTAGAAATAATCCAACTTGACAGTGATGCAGTTTTCACTTTAACACGCCTGACGCTGCGTGTTATGGTCGGAGCTTTACAATAAGTTTCAGTGGCTCGCAGCTGCTGCTCGCAAGTCCTCCTTTCTCAGCCGGTCGGCCATAAGAAGTCCCAGTGCATTCGGAGTAGAGTCCCTCCTTGAGCTGTCTCAGCTCTGGTAAGCTAGCCTGAACCTGCAGTTCCACTCATCCTAATCGCTGAGCCCAATCCATTCCCCTGTCTAGCACCTCTTCAGAGGCCGCTCGCCCCTTTGTTCTGACAATACACAAACGACCATTCAAATGGAGGGACTCTGTAATCAGTGAAATACTAGCCTCTGGGCTTTGTAGAATAGAAAAAAAAAAAAGGAGGGAGAGAGAGCAACATAGAAAGAGAAGAGAGGGAGAAAATCCATCCATGACCAATCAACTCTAACTACCTGTCTGGCTTTTTAGCTGCAGATGTTATTTGGAAAAGAGGGGAAAAAAATGTGCCCGTTCCAGATGTAAGATGTACAAAGGGAAGGCAGGCTGGTACCTCCACCCACCGAGAAAAAGGCTGGATGCTTCCACACCCATCCAGCCTTCACATAGCTGATGTTGTTTTTGCTCTTGCCTACGCCATTCCCCTCAAAGAAATATGTGACGCGTTGCATCACCTCACACTATATTTAGAGCAAAAAAGATAAAATTAAATATGACGTACTATATTTTATCTAAGTCGAAGCTTAATGAGGCGTACAGAGAAGACATTGTAAATGTAAACTTTCTTTTCTGAGTAACTAAATGTTCAAATGTTAAGCCGCGGCGTCGTGCCTGAAGCGGTCTACATTAAGTGCATGTGCTTTAAGACATTCATACTAAGAAAACGCAGCATAAATAACTGCTTAAGAATTGCTTGACATTCAGTTGATGACTTCTCTCTGCAGCTTGAGTGCATGTATGCAAAACGATGGTTTCTGTTACTCTGAACCAGACCAGGCATTTCTGACTTTGTTGTGTTTGTGTATTCGGTTCATTTAGTTTCGGGTCATCCTGCACAACAACAACAACAAACCAGGGCTTGTAAACAAAAGTTACATGATTGTTTATTGTGCGGAGTTTTTTTTTTTTACCAGTTAGATAATAGACAACCTTTTTTTCACAAAGGAAAATATGTTTGATTTTACTATAATCCGTTACTGAATTTATATCGACCCCTTTAATAATTAATACCTTCAAATTGACTTGATTTCTACATTCCTTTCCTTTTATGAAAGTATTTCATGTTTGGCCTTAACGTGAAAAGGGCGCATTCATCTAAAGCCTTGCAGAGAATATGCAGGAAGCTGGAAAAGAAGTGAGCAAGGTGCGTAACGGCCTCACAAAGCTTGGGGGCTAAAGTCATTACAAATATCAGCTTTTTTGAAGTTTGGGGACTGACAAATTGCCTTGTTTAACCACACTGGTTTGAGTGAGGCATGCCTGTCAAAAAGGCAGTAAACCTGCTGCCTAAGGCTCACGTTGGAGTAATCCTAGACAGGTAAGTGTGAAACAGACAAATGTACACTCACCTACTCGAACTGGAGAATCCTGCACATAAACAATTTAATCATTATTTTCTGCGTGTAGACAACGTTTCTAACATATTGGTTTCAGAATGAAAAGTAAGCGTCAGTAAGTCAGGTGACCTTTACCTTTGACACGACCACCTGCACAGAGGTGGGAAGTCAATACACGATACAGTACTCAAGCAGAATTTTCGGGTATCTGTACTTTGCTTGAGTGATTATATTTAAGACAGCTTTTTACTTTTACTCCTTACGCGTTAACACAAATATATGTACTTTCTACTCCTTACACTTTTAAAACATGTTACTTTTAATGCATTTGAGGGGCATTATTGATCATTAATAGGTCTTGGCGACGGGAAGGCGCCAAGACCTAAATGGAAGGGACACTAAAACTTTGCATCCATCTGCGCATATCACGCACGACAAACGGAACAAGATGAAAATCATGTGAAAGACGTGAAAATATGACAAAATATAAAACGGGAGAAAGTCGCATAAACGATGTAACGAGATGCAACAAGATGAAGACATGCCTGTGGGCTCTGATTTAGTGTTTATTTTGTTGATTTTATTTATTTGGATTTAATGTTGCAAAAGCCAGCATACATTAAATCAAAATAAACAAAAAATAAACAAGACAAAACAATGTAACAGACGCGTGAAGATGAAGACGACGTTAAAGACGTAACAAGACAAAACAGACGGTAAAAGGAGACTGGGCCACTTACATTTCATTATATTGTTTATTTTTTTTTGTTTTATTTGAAGTTACAATGGTTTATTAATTAGTCTTCACATAATAATATGACTTGTGGTTTACAGTCAGTAGAAATGTCCTTCAAAGGGCTACTTTTTTTTACTTTTTTACACTACAGACCCTGTACTTTTTCACTTTTACTGCAGTAAAGAAATTGTCTTTTTTGTCTTTTTCACACACATATTTGTACTTCAATGAGGGCTGTGTAGTTTTCCCAGCTCTGCATCTGCCAGAGTTTGATGAAGCTAAAGCATTTATGTTTTATCAGCCAAAAGCAGAACCCCGATGGCTATAAAAAAACAAAAAACAAAAAAAAACACAATGGCAGTCCAACAACTGAGGACTTGTTTGAATTGTCTCCACCGATCCAATGTGGAAGCTACGTTTTCAAACATGCTTTGACCATGTAGAAACGGGAAATCGGAAGACTCTGATGCAAAGGCTTCGTGTGATACGTTGCAGCCACGTTACTTAGTGACTCGACTACGTAGCAGTAGTTTTGAGGCTTATATAAACAACACTCACAGCTGTCAGATTCTTCAATAATGAGATAATTATGTGACTATCAATTTTGGCACTTAGTCTAGGTTAATGTTAAATAAAGCCAGCTTTGAAATGTGCACACACACACAAACACATGCAATATCACACATTATTATAACTATGTTATTACAGGTGTTCATCAGGTATTTAAGTTTATTTTGCTTTGTGAGACCATTTCAAGGTAATTTCACCACATTAAACACTGAGTTTGGGACAAATTGTCTATTTCTTCTTCAGGTATATATGTGGTCCTATGTAGAGGTAGATTATATGTAGGGAAATGATTATTAGAGTGAATGAATGTACATTTTGCCAACAGGGTAAGAGGATAGTACAAGGTAAAAAGTCAGTACTAGGTTCAGTGGTAGGTTTAAAGTTTTGTAAAACTGGAAATCTGGACCTTCACGCAGAAGAGCTTTAATCTTTACGAAAAGAATGAAACAAGAACAATCAGAGGGTGGCATATCTGCCCGGCCGCAACAAAACCAAAAAGTGAAGTGGTACTGATGCGACATGACTGATGCGAGCTTAGCCTCACTGAGTTTGAAGAGTCGAGTAGTTTACGAGTAGTTGACTGGAAAGATATCAAATGGTTTTCTAGTTTTGCTTTGGCAATGGAGCGACGACAAATGGCATGGCAGACGACGTGGACAGACAACAGCACCACTCTAACACGTAACTGATTAACCATAGCAAGTCAGGTGAAAAGAAATGGAATGGTTTTCCAGTGATGCTCCGGAAACAAAAAATGAGGACAGACAGACCGACACACTGATCCCTGCATTGTACACAGCTGGAGGGATAGAAATGGATTGAATGAAATTACATCAAATGTGTGTGTGTGTGTGTGTTGGGTACCAGGATCATTATATGTGACATCTGCTACACATTCAACAACCACTCCGGTAAACTCGTAGATCAGGTAACAAAACGAAAACCCCATGTGCACTGGCCAAGACCATGAAGGTGTGTTAACAAAGACAGTCAAACAGCATCTCATAGCGGACCTCCTCCACCACCGACTCCTCATTCTTCGATGCCTATCCAAAGAGATCGTTATTTTAGAGGCTAAGTAGCAGCATGTTTTAGGTAGGATAGGTTGGGACAAAACCAGTAATAAGTGAGCTGTTAATAATTAGAAGCAGGCTGGAGCAAACAGCTAATACATCAGTGACTTCCTTAAGGCAATGAGAAACTAAGTTATAATGTATGTGTGGACTGTGGGGCTGCATGGATCACAAAATTAATCTTTATTTTTATGGCAAGATATGAAGAAACATTCGCTGTATTAGCTGTATACATTCATACTAAAAAAAAAACACAAAAAAAACAGCCAGAAATGTTTTTTCATTTATGTATGGGAACCTTCAGAAATGTTCAGTGTATTTAACTGTTAGTGTCTGCACAAGATATTAAAGTTTTGCATCAAATCACTTGTATCTTTACAGAGACATGATAGAAAGCACATGACAGCCAACAGATTGAAGTAGTTACACCTGTGAAATGACTATGAACTATGAGTGGATATTCTGATTTCAGTCTAATCTCTATCAGATCAATGTGGACGTTAACTCTCGACAACTGGACTGGACTCCTGACTTACTGTTCCTGCTCGAAAATCTCGTAGCAGACTATTAAAAGTTTTTGGTGAGAAATATTTCCTTTTATTCGACTTCCTTTTGTTCCTTTGTTCAACTGGGTTGCGATCTGGTGACTACGAAGGCCACGGCATGTGATTCACACCATGTTCATACTCATCAAACCAGTCAGGGCAAAGATTAAAGCTTCAGTACACGACACTCACGCGGCGAAAGTTCCATAAAGACCCTTAAGCATATTGTATGTCGTGGTCTGAAAGGAAAAAAGACTCCTGCACCTCGTCTTGACTCTGTTTACAGGCTGTAGAAAATCTACCCAGTGGCGCAAGATTTTGGCTGATCATATAGGTGTTAAATTTGGGTCCAGAGGAGACACATTCGTCTTCGATAAATGGACCTGGGTCTCGAGCCAGTTTGAGAACTACTGGTCTAGACCGTCTTATTTTAATTCATTTCCCGATAGGATGATGTGACGTCTTTCCAGCCATGATTGTTGTGATAATGAACATGACTCACACTCGCATGGCTGTCTTAGCTTAAATCCTCTTTACTAATCAGAAATGTAAGGCATTTTACATGGAGTACATATTTATCCAGTGATAATATCTTGGTTATGACTGGCAATCAGTCATAATTTCTATACATGACTAATCTCCGACTTATGAATGAATGATAGTTTTAATTTCAAGCCTCTGGTACGATACTTTCATATTTTCCATCTGGCAACACTGTTGGCAACTCAAAGAGAAAAAAAATGTTCAACATCATCACACAAATATACTTTCAGATAGATGAATATTTGAGAGATAAGTCGCTGAACTGAGTTTCTTTTCACAATTCTCGAGGCCTTGAAATGCCCCAGATCTGAGTTGACTAACTCTGAGAAGCCTCTCCTCTACGGTAGGGGAAAAAAGCTCTGAGTTTGTGGGCAGAGGAATGCAGCTCACATCTTTGCCATAGCAGTCGTAGAGGTAATGTACTCGCGTGTTGGCGCTTGTCGGGATAAGCGCAACTCCCTGTTCTGTATTAATAACCGCATGTCCTATTGCTGTACCGACTGGGCTGTGTTTTACAGGGCCGGGGTTTGCTTACGGGAAGATAAATGATGAACTCCTCCACCTCTTCCTCTAATTTAGACAATTACTTCCCCCGATGTCTGTTTTGCTGAAGTGTTCCCAATCCTTGGATGAACAACCCTCGCGCACCCCCACCCCGTCATCCCCCACATATCATCCCCCGATGCCAAGAGCAGACTTTAGCTCAAAAAATATGAACATGAGGTAAAAAAAAAAAAAACTGTACCAAGGACTTCATTCATGACTGACAACAGTGACATTTGGAGTGTGACTGGAACAGTTAAAAATAGTTCTGTTTGGTATTCATGTAATTCATGACAATGCCACAGAGTTCACAAATGCTGACAGGAAAAGAGTTGACTCCTCCATTTTTCTCTCTTTTTTTTTTTTTCTTAAAGGAAAAATGTTTATATAAGCGCATCACGCATGACAATTGACTTATACATAGAAGGAACTGTTATTAAGATACAGTCAACTGTCAAAATCGTGCCGTGAAAGAGAAAATCACTGGTGATGACAATGATGGCTTCCTTTCCGTCTAATATAAACATACCAGCATGATCACTTTTTTCCCTCAGGGCAAAGTCATTGTTCCATTTTGAAAGCTCTCTGTGAATGCTTGAAATGTTCCCTTGATATTTTTTCCCTCTGCTCGTTTATTTGCTTGTATCCAGGTGATGTGCCAACCTGTCACATCAAGCACAGACGGCCTTATTTCCTCAGAGCAAAGGTCAAAATAATCGTCATGGGAGGGATGGGTGTGTGCGTGTGCGGAGGTGGGGGGTGGGGGGGGTTTGATAGACCACACTGAGCAGTTTTACTTTGACGTATTAAATACAAACTACGCATGAAAAAGATAGGATCATTAACATGCTATAAAGCATATTTTAACCCCTTGGCAAATATTTTAAGGGGAGCCTTGATTTTTTAGTTAAAAGTAAGAATGTGGCTACAACAGAGAAAAGAATCCCATTCCACGTGTCTCCAAAAGTGTGTATGATTTAGAGGGGTTCTAATCACAGAAATGGAATATCATATTTATAATTGTGGTTTTATTACTGTTTAACCTGAAACTAAGAATCACTGTGTTTTTGTTGCGTTTATGTCTACGAACAGATTCCACCCATAGTATGTATATAAAGATGGACGCCGTGGCACCGTTGACTCCCACTGCGTAAAAACGGAGCCAAATTCAGCTGTCATGTTGCCTGTGTGATGAAATTTGAAGCTTGATTTGAAGAAATTTGAGGTTGATTGGATCGCAGCCGCGCATGTGACGGATTCATGCAGGGGGCGGGATTTATTGCCTGTGCTGCAGTCAGCCACCAGCAGGGGGAGATGGTGACTTTTTCATGACCACGACATCCTTCGTTATATACAGTCTATGAGTCCACCACGTTGCGCTGCCATGTTTCTACAGTTGCTCAGAATGGACTACTTCTTCTTTTTTCCGTTTTATAGCAGATGGCATCCATCGTCAAGGTCCTACTATGTTTGACAGTGGACCAGAGTTAATATCCCTTTAACTAAAAAGAATGAAAAATCACAAACTGATTTTAATGAGTGCTTTCTCGTTTTTCACACCCAACATAGGGGAGGGTGAGGTGAGGGGTATTCAGTTGGTTGCACTCTACTACTTTACCAGTAGATGTCACTAAAACTGTTGATGTTGACGTTCAAAACTGTAGCTTTAAATCCAGTGTGTTTGCAATAAAAAGCAAATATTCAAAATATCCATGATACAATAGTAAAGACTTCTCAAAGGATAAGTTTAGTGGCATCTGGTGGTGAGGTTGCAGATTGCAACCTTAGATTGTATACAAAGATAGATGATGAGATTCCTGCTGCTACGGTAAAGTGAAGCCAAAATCAGGATCTGCCTTAGGGATTCTTGACAGGAATTGGTCATCACAGCTCATTTTTATATCATCATATAACTTATTAAAAACAAACTGATCAGAAAAAGGGATGATCTGAACTGAAATCACACTGATGAAATGTATACACAAGGATAGAAATCACCTTTAGATGATGTACTTTAATGTGTACTTTGAATTTTTAGTTTGGGTCATGTCCCATTGACTAACACTGAAGTTGTGGGCTTTAAGGCCTATATTGAAGACCGCCACCAGGGGGAAATCGGGATGTTTCAGCTCCACTTTTGGGGAGTTTTCATTACGTTCATCTTTATACGATTGCAACCAACTGAATACCTCTCCCTCGCCCCTCCTTTTCCGAGCACGCACAAGAGCAATCACTTCAACGTGAAAACGGAAAATACCTCCTTTGGGACCAGGGTTTGGTTTGTCCATTCTGGGCTACTGTAGAAACATGGTGGGCTCCACGGAAGAGGACCCACTCCCTCTGGAGATGTTCTGAGCAAAAGAAAACACAAATGACTAAACACTACTTAAAGAATAATTATCACTAATATTTCTTTTGCTTTCTTTTACACACTGGTCCTATAAATTCAAAAACCTAGAAAAGTATGTTTATTTCCCTGCCACTTGGGGCCGCCAAAGTGCAAACCGCTTTGGTGCAGCTTTAAAAAGAATGTGTCCTTTGCTTTCTAAACACATCTGCAAGTTCCACTTTTACAGACAAATACTGAGCTGCTTTTCTATCTTAATGACTTGTCACCAGTCCCAGTACTGACCACAGGTCTGAGCCACAGAATTATTATTTAGTATTAACATATGGCAACAACACCTGTTGTTGTTGAGTGAGCTTTTTCTTTTTTTTTTTCTAAACTAGACGCACAGATGTGTTGAAAATCACACATCCCTGTGGGTCATAAGAAAAAAGAGGGCGGAAATGCACATGCCTGCAGAGACATGACCTTACATTTCTTTCCACCAGAGATGGGGTATGAAAATATCGCCCTTGATTGGATGTCTCGCAAGCAAACCCCAGATAGACAATTTAGCTGATTATAAGCAATTTTATTTTAGTGACTAACTTGCAACGCTTCTGATGTGGTAAAAAACAAGATGTGATTAAATGTTGTAATTTGCTGTAATATAGGCTTCGGTGCTTGAAAAAAAAAACACACATAATTACAGTACATTCATTAGTCATCTACCTCTGTATTTAGCTGGAAAAATGCAGGCTGTTATGTACAGAGTGATATAGTCAGTCTAACAGTAGTGTTAGCATTCCCTGAAGGCAGTTTAAAGAACAGTGTACGATGAGGTTGCATAATCTGTGCCTCAGATTCATGGAAAACAGTGCTTGACACTTCCAAGATGTCTGGAGAGAAACATGTGGAGTGACACTCTTGGCAGCAGCATGGGTGACTGTATCAAATGGAAATTTGTAGCTTAATTGATACTAGTTACTACAAGCCATAACAAATGAGGTGATGAAGTGATGAAAACACATCTGAATTTTAATGTGAGAGTTTAATTCCTCAAGCGTATGACAGCGGACCAGAAAAAGCCAAAAGTGGATGATTTTACAGATACAAATCTCACATATAAACATAATTCTCTGGATTAAGCTGCTTACCCGTGGTGAAGGAAGCATTTGGATCCTTTACTTAAGTCTTAATACCACACTATGAAAATACTCCACTACAAGTAAATGTTCTGCATTAATTATTTACGTAAATGTATGTAGTATTATCAGCTAAATGTACTTAAAGTATGAAAAGTAAGTGTAGCCACTGTGCAGTGAAATGGTCCCTGTCAGTGTGTATTATTATATCTGATGTTTCCGGATTCATTTTACTGCTGCACTAGTGTGTACAGTACATTTTACTGCTGTGCATGTTTAAGGTTGAGCTCATTTGAACCATATATACTGTTGGTAGTTTAATAAACAGCAAAATAGAGTCGCTGTCCTGTGAGAACCACGTACCTCTAAAAAGTCAGCGTTTCCGGCCTGTTTCCAGATTTGTGACAATGCATTTTTCAGTGAATCCAAGAAGGTTTTTAGAGTTTATTTAGCTTAAGAAGGAGGAGAATTTTAAACTCAACCCCCAAAAGGAAACACTTCATCCTTTATAACAAATCAACAAATGTGGAGATACATCGTTCTCATTCAGGGAAAGAAAAACTACAATCTGAAGGAGTAAAAAGCAGATTTCCCTAGATGCAGTGGAGCAGAAGTATAAAGATGCGTTAAATGGAAATACTCAAGTACGGTACAAGTACGTCAAATTTCTACTAATGTACAGTTCTAAGTTAAACTGCACCACTGGCTGTAACAGTTCGAGTTAAATTTTGTTGCAAGCTGGTGCTCATGTTATGTTCAGATTTGATCAACAATTAGCCAGTTGTAGAACACAACTTTCTGGTTTGTATTACATGAGTGCATTCTTTCAAAAAAGGTTATTTCTGTTTCTATGCCTTAACCTTTTAGATGCTCTCAACTGTGCCCCGTCTCCGCCTCACACATTTTGGTTAAGAGTTTTGTGGAAACAGTTAAACGGACATGTCTGGCTTGCAGTTGTGCGTCTTGAAATGATCACAACATCCCGATTTATAATCAAAAAAATCTCACCCAAATTATGTTTTGTTTGTTCTCACCTGCCATCCATAGTGAAACAATTCGCTATGGATCAAAGATTATTTTATCCC
>JAPQRN010000002.1:9037879-9061525 GCA_037367275.1 Coranthus polyacanthus
ACCACAGTTCGCAACACACAACCAACAGTTGGCGAGGCTGGGGTACAGATACCTGCCCAAAAGAAAAGTCACATTTGTGGATGGAAGGAGAAACACATCTACTCTGAATCAGTATGAAAGACTTGGGTCAAACAAGTCTGCCACCATTTTTTTTCTATGTTTGACTAAAGGAAGAAAAACATTTACTGGATTCAGCATGGCTGCATGTAAACAGGAATATAGTTTTTCAGAAAAAGGGCAAAAGCTGGAATATTTTGTGCTTGCAAATGTAGTGACTGAAACATTTTGGTTATCTTACCGAATACACAGCTCATGCAAGTAAAAGTTATTAAATCATAATAACTGCTAACAATGTTAAGTTATAGGCAAACAAGTAATTGATCCCAGCTTCATTTTGTAGGGCTCTACGGCTTCATTACAAACAAATGACAGAGGACAATTATGGTGGAGTAGAAGTGTGAAGAAAATGAAGGTCATGGAGGGAGGGCTGTGGGCGCAGAGGGAGGAGGAGAAGGAATTGAAGGAGAAGACAACAGAATAAATCAACAGGTGACAGAAATGCTCAGCTATCATCTGGCCCTGAGGCAAGAATCAGTGCTCATGTCGCAGGTATGTGCATCTGCCCCGCTTTGATCTTTTGCCTGGCACAGTTTGCACTTGGACAGAGTGTTTAAGAAAAGAAAAGAAATCACAGACACCAACATAAAAAATTGAGGCAGATACACACATGCACCCACACACTTGCAAGCGATTGTGGTAACACGCAAAGCAAGTGTTCAAAGGCAACAGCCAGGTGCACAGCTGAAATGGCACGAGAGACGATAAAAAGGAGCAATCATATTAACAGTGGGATGACAGAGGGACAAAGATATGCAGGGGTACTGAAAAATGGGGGAAGATGTTTCCCATAACTTTGCTGCGTGTGTGTATGAGAGAAAGAGAGAAAAAAAACTATGTTGGTTATTGTTATTGCTTGTTATTTGTGCAGCAGATATGTATGTACAGTTTTGCATGGATGTGAGTGTGCATGCAAGCACATATTTAGGTGTACGTGTCTAAAATGTGTCAATGTATCTATGAGTGTTTGTGTGTACATGTCATGCATGCGTGTCTGTGTGTGTAGAACATAACATAGCGCTGTCTTACTGGAGAGACGGTGAGAATTTAAGCAGATTACAGAGGAGAAATCCGATCATTACACCACACAGACCCTGTGTTTTACTCTTGGAAAACAGGTGGGTGAGCGAGCAAACAGCATAAAAAAAAAGTTCCATGTTTTGTCTCAAACAAAAAGGTGGACGGTCAGCGAGTGCAGGAATGGGAAGGGCCTGCTGAAATGAAATACGGCTATTGGACACAATTTGCGAGTTACAATGACGTGTTACAACCAGAAAAGGAACACAGAAGCATGATGTAGAGCGCATACCTCTGCCAAGGCCCCACAGTCATGTAATTCAATCAAAAACCCTATCTCGCAATGCTAGAAAAAGTGAAAAACAATTCCAGCCTTCACCCTTTTTTATGGATCTGCTCCAAAATGTAATGGGTTCGTTCTTGGCCCATGCCCTACCCTTCCACTAAGTTTCATGAAAATTGGTGAAGTACTTTTTGCTTAATCCTGCAGACAGACAAACAAATCACGCAACAACAGACACGTGTAAAAACATAATCTCTTTCAGAGTTAATAATATTCACACACAAAACTAAGGCAAAGCTCTTGGCTACCCTGACATCTGGTGGGCATAAAAGGGACTGGAAACACTCCAAGCAAATACAGTCTAATGTAGAGTTCTGGAAAAAATTAAGAACCCACTTGAAATTTCAAGACCTGAACCCTTTTGAAAACCTCTGGAATGTGATCAAGAAGAAGATGGATGGTCACAAATCATCAAACAAAGCCGAGCTGCTTGTGTTTTTGCTCCAGGAGTGGCATAAAGCAGCCAACAGCAATGTGAAAGACTAATGGAGAGCATGTCAAGACACATAAAGGCTGTGATGGAAAATCAGGGTTATTCCACCAAATACTGATTTATGAACTCCTCCTTAGTTAAAATATTAGTATTGTGTTGTTTAAAAAATAACGTGAACTGCAATATTCTTGGTCTGAAAACAATGCGGGAGAAATGTTGCCGGAATAAACAGAAAATCTGATTTTACCTATAAATACCTATAAATAGTAAAACCAGCAGTCTCATCATTTTTCTATATTGTACATGTTGGTACAATTCACTCATATTTATTCTCTACAGGAGTAAACAAACAAAAAAGACAGACCAGGCTTACTTTTTTTAGTTCTTTTTGTAAGTTCTTCTGAGGCTTGACATCATTTTCATCACTTTCATCATCTTCATCATCACTACAAAAAGGGAATAAAAACATTAATAGACAATTATAGGAGTTGTGAGGAGTCGGCATACAATACTAGAGAAAAAAATGGAGAAACATCAAGCTTCATTATTAAAACTACAGGTCATATTGCCTTATATTTATGTGATGAAAGAGATGATTTTTAGACAACATATGGCATTTATTTTAGCATAAATTAAACGTACTCATCGTCATCGTCGTCACTGTCTTCTTCATCATCATCATCAGAATCCATCTTAAGTTTTTTCTACAAGTAAAATGTATTTTTGTTTTTTCAGAAGCACCACTATATTTGCAGTGAATTGCATGAATTAAAATTAAAAAGGAGAAGCTACCAGAGGAGGCTTCTTCGCCAACATCAGGCCTGCAGGACGCTTCACTGGTGACGTGTTGTTCTCCTCCTCTTCATCCTCTGAATCTTTTACACCTACAAAGAAAACCCTGATGACTGCACAGTTGTGACTTTAACATACATGTAACATAGCAGTCCCAATATGGACTTCTAAACATTTTATAATCCACACTATATAATAGAAGCTGTTTTGTAAAACAAGTAGTAATGTTCCTCATCGTTCATTTTTATATCAGAAGCAGAAAAATGACCCGATTTACAGTGTAAAATTAGAAACATTTACAACAGTTAAATTTAAAAATAGTATCTGTTCCCTAGAATTAATTTGTCTTTTTATACATACACTTACTGTGGAGAAAAAATAACTAGGGATGCACTGATTGTGAATTTCTGGGCCGGTATCAACGTTCAAAATAATTTGTTTATTTTGTTTTTGTTGTCACTTACTCCCAGTTTTGTGCCAGGGAATCAAATGACATCTTATTTGTCGACAGCCATCATTAAAGCCGATACTGATGTTCGGCTGATATATATCTGTGCATCCATAAAAACAACTACGTTTTAAGTTTAACCAAAAACTGAGTGTCCGTAAAGTGAAGCTCCATTATGTTAAAGAGGTTTAGATGGACTGCTTTGGTGCCCAATGTGTAATTTTGGGATGAACATTAGTCATATTACATACCTAAGTGTATGTATGTAGTTTCAGTAACAGATTGTTAGTAGTTACCATTTTATACAAATACATTTTTATACTCACTAACAAAATGTTGTCCACTGATGTGAACTGGTCCGGAGCCTGACTGAAGTCTGAAGGTAACTGGAGGGGTGATCTCGAATCCTCCTAAATTCATCTAAACAACAAGTTGACAGTTACCACACTAAAATAACCAAAGCTTTGCCTAAAAAGGATAAAGTGTTTGCATTTACAACCCTATCTGGAATATTTCTGGCAATGTATTAATTTAAATTTATTACTATGGGGCTCTCAGCTCTGGATAAAACCATCACCCAAACATATAAAATATGTTACAAAAAATGTTTAAGAAATCAGTCATCTTCAGGTATTAAAAATGGTTAAAAAAATAGACATTAAACCTCAGAGAAATGTGGTGATGTAGTTAGTAGAATTACAACGCTTTGCAGAATTCTGTCACCAATGGTGTGAACTCACAGAAGGCAGGACAGACGGCTTCAGGACAGCCAGTGGCACTTTGGTCGTCTTTCCGTCGTAGGTGAGGCCCTCCACTTCCACCATGTGGAACTTATCCTCGGCCTCAGCTCCTAAACACACCTGAAAGCAAAGCAGACTCTATAAAACACCACCTCATGTCTTGGAATCACCAGGATACCATCTGTCGTTTGTCTCTAAAGATAACTCACTACAAAGAAGCATCACGTCTGAACTGAAATGCCTCCCGTGTCTTTAGTTTTTTATCATATTCCAAGCAGAATAGTATGGTTACATTTTTAATCTTGACTTCCAGTTTCAAATCTATGTAGATATTATTTCTATAGTGTTACTTTCTTTTAGTAAAGACAAACCACGACAAGCCTTTTAAGAGAATGTAAAAATTTCCCTTGCCGCTTTCAATTTCACATCATTATTCTGAACTGAATTTGAACACATTGGCTATTATCAAATGCAAAACTGACACTGAAGCTTAATAGCTCATTTCAAAGTCTTATATTGTTAACAAATATCACATTAGTGTGTTTTTATCACTAATGAATACATGCATGAGCATTTAATGTGGCAGTTCCTCAATGTGGAGCCAATTTGAGATATTTTGCATACTAATAGGTGGACTAGTAAGGTAGTACTGCATCATATGATAAGCATATTATGTTTTTTTTAATGTAAAAAGCAACAAGTAACTCCAAGTGTCAGTGGAGTAAAAAGTACAATATGTAATGGGACAAAGTAGTGGAAATGTTCAAGAATGTCACAATTCTACTTAAATAGCTACAGTACTTGAGTTACATTTCACCACTGCATTACACGTATACTTAAATAAACTACGTTGTAAACACACTGTTTATAATAGCTTTTTAAACATTGTTTTTCTATCATGTTGACCTGCTCACAGACTTATTTCCCTTATTTTCCAGCGTTTTCCCCCTGAACTTACTGCTTTGAGTGACAGCTGCTGCTCCGTATCATCGTCGTCTACGTCAACTCTGAACTCCCGTTTGTCCGATTTGAGGGTACAACCTAGGACAGAAAACGATAACGCAGCGTGTATAACTAATGATATTTGTGCAACATCTGTCTCTGGACTAAGACAATAAATAAAACCGTTTCAGACGTGGGGTTTATTCTCGGCTACGTGTGGTTCTCTGTCTTACTCGGCTAGCTAACAATAGAGCTGAATTGGCGCGAGAGGGAGCTCGCAGGTTAGCCATCTACTTAGCTCAATTCCACTAGCTACAGTATTGGAAGTTGCTATTTGTGAATGATAACATGGCAATAAAGCTGATTGTGCGAACTAATGCTTCTAAGTTTTGTCAGAATAAACGAGCTCACCAAACAAGTACATTTGTGGTCTGCTCATATCTGAGATATCGTCCTCCATCTTTGTAGTGGGCGGCTGCACTTCCGTCAACTGCTTTGACGGGCATATTGCGGAGCCAATGGGGAAGCAGAAGCGGTAAACTGTTATTCAACACATGAGCCAATGAAAACGAAGAATGGGCGGGATACATTACACTGGATGTTCTGCTAGATTTACACTAGATGGAGCTGTCGGAATATAAATAATAAAATAGACTAGTAAGTGAAGGTTAAAAATGGTGAAATCCTTTAAATATAACCACAATACATGTTTAAATGTTTAAAGGATATGAATATCTCCCAAGTCACTCACCAAAGATGGTGCATAAGTATTATTATATGCAGTAATAGTAAAATTTTAATGCAATATTTCAATCCATTTTTTTTCCTAATATTAAAAGCAGACTACAGTACTTTGATAAATGTTTTACTTTCCATAAATGGTATTAGTAGCTTGTTATTCTTATGAATATATCCTTCAAATAAGCATTACAGCTTCTAAATGAACATGGGATATTCTCCCTTAGGTTTATCATGTAATGGGTTGTTTGGACTAAATAAAACGGGCATTTGGCCAGTGATATTAAAAGTCTAGCCCTGGGGGCAGCTGCCACATCTGAAACAGGAGAAATTAACTGAGACTGCCCAAACTCAGTGCTCAGTGTAGCACATTCCACTTTTGGTGTTATTTATTTAATTCATGACCATATTCTCTGTTTGTATTGATCACTTACGCTGTTCCTTTATTGTAAGCTATTGCAAGCTTATTGTGCAATCTGACTTTAATTCCATGATGAATAAAGACAGTTTATCTAACAACTTGCCATGGTTCTTTTCAGCATGTGCAGCATTTTTATTTTGCACAAAAGTAAGCTTTATTTTAGCACGACTTGGGATATTTTAGACAACATCTTACGGAGCGACGCGTAAAACAAACTGCCTCAAATCCAATTGTGGAACAGCAGCTGAGTCACTTTTTGTGAAATGTTTTTCTGTTCATGATTAGTATTTGCGCAGCAGCGAGCCCATATCGAGCCGGTCCTGAGTCACTAAGCCACAGTACCAGTATTACCCGAAAGGAATGAGTTGTTTTCATGCATGCCTGAAAGCTTTAATGTGTAACAGACTGCCAGAACACGTCTGCGGATCTGCTCTCATGGCTCACATGATGACACATACACTGGCTTTGCACTGCATTGTTGAAGGTGATACAAAAATACATATGTTTGTATTTATATAACATAAACTGTTATCTTTTTTATTATTGCATACCACATCATTGTATAGCTTGTACAATGTTTTTTGTAAAAGTTAAAATTACTCATATTATAGCAGTAGGTCTTGTTTTCAACTTAACCTCCTTATGAAGGTCTGACATGCATTTTTTTTATCCGCGTATATGTGTGTTTGTGTGTGTGAGAAATTGCTACGCGTCTACACATGTGCATGTGCATACTTGCTTTTTACTTATGTAAACATGCATGCGTAACTAAGTGCGTATGTGAGTGCAAGCAAATGTTTATTTGAAAGAGCGAGGGAACCAGAGAGAATAAAAGTGAGAAAGAAAAACAGTCATTACATTGTGTTTACTTAGCTCTGAAATCTCTGTCATGTCGTCAAGCTGCCTAGACAGTTTTTCTTTCTTTACTTGACTCAGCTGGAACTGACTTGACGCTCCTATTTTGTTGCTGCAGTTGTTTAAAAATGATCACGTTATACAATGTAAATGTATGAATGAATGTGTACTAAATAGTCCCTTAGATTTTAATGAAGACTTTTCCCCCGACGTAATCGCGCTTTTGTGTTTTTATTGTAATATATTGCATTAAAAACTGACTTTTTTTTATCAGGCAGTAGCTGACTCCAGTCAACAAGATTTAGTACTTATTTTCCTCCTTATATGGAAAAAAAGGCAGAGCAGATCATTTGAAACAGTCTCCACTCATATGAATTAAAAGAAACTGCAGGACATCACAAAGAACATTTCCTTCCTGAGCCATAATACATTTAAAGATAACATAGCAAACTTAATATATGTCCCTTTGAATATCAAAAAATTGTGGTCAAGAATGAATGACCATGTCAAATGGCTTTTCATTCTTGACATTAGGAAGATAAAATATTTAAAACTTCAGGGTCATTTGTTTGTTTTTCTCAGTCATATTTCATAGACTTTAATGAACTTTCTGAGGGTAATTGTCTTTGAATTTTACGTGAGGGAATTATAATAATACCTTCGTCCCCCGATTCTCACAGAAAATTAAAATGGAAGATGTTAAAAATTTACACATCCACTGGTTTGGTCATTAATCTCACATGTAAAAAAAAAACACATGTCTATAAATATACTGTGCGAGAACACTCCATTTTCTCGACCAAACGTCAGAGGAAAGTGTGCATCACAATGAAGGCAGAAGATGCTGAAAGCACAGGGCTCCCAGAATTTCTCAACCATACGCAATCAATATTTTCCAAAGAATTAGCACACTGTATGTATATCTCAAACTAAAGGACCGTAGCAGTATTTAAAAGTCAAGAGCCATAAAAGCCTTTTGTCAACAAAGCCTCTCATGTCAACACATTAGCAATGATCTAATAGACTTTGGCAGTCTGAGCCAGCGGTTTGT
Organism: Coranthus polyacanthus; assembly: GCA_037367275.1. Lineage (NCBI taxonomy): Eukaryota > Metazoa > Chordata > Actinopteri > Kurtiformes > Apogonidae > Coranthus > Coranthus polyacanthus. The sequence goes on from JAPQRN010000002.1 coordinate 9,045,777, forward strand.
TTCCTCTAAAATGCAGTGGCCACAGCAGCTGTTATAGCCTGAAAATGGATATAGGACTTTGGATTGAAATTATTACATCTGGTATAGAGTTAAAATATATATTTTAACATCATGCCTGATAGAGATAACCCCAAAGAATCAAGCCTTTGCGCAATTAAATATGCTGCAATTTCTCTTGTTGTGTAATTTGCATGAATTGAATAATGTGTCATTAAACAAATGAAGCAATTATTAGAGACAAAATGCATTAGCAGCGCTAGGTCAGAGGACTGAACACCCGCTTTTACAATATAAGTATGGGATTCTAAATATACTGTGAAGATGATGAACATGAAAATAAGACCCAGATTGTAGTTATAATGTAAAATGCATCATTACTAATTGGAAAGCACGCATAAAATGACAAATTATTAGGACTCTTTGTTGTTACTGAATGAAAAACAAAACATGCCTAAAGCTGGAGATCCTGACAGAATTTTTGAAACTACACCCGGTGGCTGATTACGACTTAAATGTTTACGGCATTTCTCAAGAATGGAAACAACTGATGGGAGCAGACGGCGCGTGACAAAGGGCGTACGTGGTGAATAGTTTTTTGGTGTCCCTGTTCAAAACAGAGTGCTTGATAGGAAGTCTGATATACCCTGAGCCTCTTGCTCTTGTTCATCTTGTGTGGTGACATTTTATTGGATAAGGACAGGGCTCTTTGGTGGCGACAGAGACAGGGTGAGAACAAAAATACAGAGCCATGACAAGGGAGGAGGGAAAAAAAAATCTTTAAGCACCTGTAGGAAAGCACAATGCATAGTTTTGAAAACAGCGAGGGGAGGAATTTTTCTAAAATGGGCCAAGTCACGTCTTCAAGGCATCTGAGACAGAGAGATGAAAGCAGCAGGGAGCAGAGGAAATGGGGGTTGAGTAGGCGTCACCTGGAAAACTGCCCGCTATTGACAGGATCCCAACCAGGCAAGATGTCCTAAAAAATTGACTTAACATAGTGCGTATGTTTTTGAGAAAAGAGAGGGTTGTTGGGGGTGGCTGCAGTGGCAGACAGCTGTTTCCAACCAGATCATCTACCTGCTTTAATGAATGATTTGGAGGCTTGAACAGGCAGATACCATGGATATCCCAACAAAAGGTAGACAGTGTTTATCTTGGAACGTGCAAAACTTCTGTCTTAGAATGTGTGATAAGTATTTGTCAGCAGAAGGCATGGCCAAGATTAACAAGAGGCCAACTTATTCTCACAGTCCAGTGAAATCCAGTGATTTCCTGTCAACGAGAGGAGGTGGGGCACAGCAAGGTCTGATTCCTGTGCTGTTTGTGGTGTTGAAGGCTCATTTACAAGCAAGGAACCTGAATGATGTGTTTACCGTGCTTGTAGATATATAGGCTGTTTTTGTTATGACTCGGGTGATAAGCATTTGTGTGATAGGGCGACTATGGCGATAACGGATGTTTATGGCTGTCTAGTGTCTAGGTGGCCGCGACTCACCTGGAATACAAGGGAAGGTAAGACTAAAAGTGGTGTTAAAAATGCAAAAAAAAGAATAGGGTTTTAATGTTTACATTTTCCATACATTTCGTTTTTGACAGCTTTTGAGGCCCGTTTTTACTGAACTGAAGAGAAAACCCCGCCCTAGATGGAACAAACCATCCCTTTAAATAAAAAAAATAACTTCGATGTCAGATGGCACCTATTTAAGTGATTGTTTGCGGGCAGGAGATTTCCCCTCATCCTGTATGTGTCAGGTGACCGAGAAGAAGAAGAAGAGCATAACCCAAAAATCATAGCAAAATGCTGGAAACCAAATCAAACAGAGCTACTTGAAATGAGACTAATCATCTCTAATCTAATCAGTTCCTTCACACTGAAGAATGAAAGGCAGCGAATACAGAAATTCAGACTTCACAGCGACAGCCCTGGACATTTTCCAGCAGTAAGAACAGACGGATGAGGGACAACCTTTTTTTTTCTGCCACAGCGGTTGAACAAATCTTCCGTTAAGGTGCTCCTCTGAAAATCAAAACAAAAAACAGACCGCTGCATTTCATGTGTTCACTTGGCAGCGGTACAACTTGTACTTTCTGTTGTATCCTCATTCTAATTTGAGCTGGCATCAGTTTTCAGACCTTTATTTATCCAGGGAGGGTTTTGCTGAGCATGCTCGCTGTTTTTCACCAACACTCTGCTTCACATTCACACATGGGAGCTGTAGTCATCAGTTTTTATGGATAAAAAAAGGTATTGCGCTGTCCTTCTGATACAGTTCAATAGTACCTTACCTTTGGGTGGTTTGAAACTTTAATGTGTAATCAATCTAAATCCCGCGAGGCTAACTATCTCTCAAAAGGATTATTACATGGTTTTCTTAATGGTGAAAAATGACATGGAGAGAGGCGTGAAAGAATCCAATGAGACAAAAAGAGACAAGAAAGACAGAGAAGTTTGTCATCTTTTCAAAAAGTCACAATATTATTTAATATAAAACACCTTTAAATTGAACATAATGAGGAATCCGTGATCAGGAGTTCCACCAATCGTCTACCACTTGAAAGCTGCGGCCGGGGAGGAGCTCCGCCTCTACAGTACAGCAGCTGACTTCAGTGGTACCTCCGAGTGCACACAGAAAAGGGTTGAAACATGCATTTACTATATTGTACAAAGTCAAAAGCGAAAAACAGATGGTCTTTTTTTGCCATTACTGGCATTAAGTCTCTATTGCCTCGTGAGGGTTCCAGAGGCAAAAGGGGGGACAGTCTTGATAGTTGGGCATGTACAGAGGTGTCCATTTGTTTCCTGGCACTTTGGGATAAAGTGCCCTCCTCTCTTTTAGACCGACAGCTGAAGGGAAAGCGGAAACTTTGTGTAAGGCAGGAAAATTACTCAACATAGTTTAGATATTTCAGATAACAGTGATAGGCTTGCTTAATTTTGACAATCTGCAATGTCAGTGCGGCTCCTGTGCTGTGAAGTCCGCATACAGTGTGTCGTAGGTCTTGGCAGTAACAGATAGCTGTCGCCCTCTACAAATGCTCCCCCAACATGTTGCTGGTAACGATCAGTGAGGAAGCGCAATGTCCATTCAAAATTTTTTTGTTTTATTCCAAAGATATCATCATTTTCCTGTGTCTACGACAATCCCATAATGGTGCTGCGTTTTTTAACAGACGCGTCAGAAATAGACTGAAGAGATTCCTCCCTTTTGTCCATACACACTGATGACACTTTGATAAACACATTTCATTCCCAGCTCCGTCCCTCCCTCCCTCTGTCTCTCTCTTTCGTTCTCCCTCCCCCTTTTCTTTTCCACTCACACACACAATCACACTACAGATGCCACAGAGGTGACGGAGGTCACCTTATTGTCTTCTGCCCAGGGCTGCAGGTTCTGCAGAGCGTAGAGGGAGGAGTTGTGCAGGCAGAGCGGGTCTGGCTGCAGAGGCTGGCTCAACGTCTTCTGGAAAGCTTCCTGCTGAAGCTGCAGCATCAGCCGGTTGGCCTGCTGCCTCTCGGCCTCTCTCTCCTCAGCAGTCTGTCTCCTGCATGAATGGAGGAGACAAAGGAACACACAAGGATTTGTATGTGTATTTTAACTGCTACATTTCAGCATTTTCCCTTGTCCACATATGTAGAGGGCAATAGGCAACATGCATTTTTTTTTTTTTTTAACAGACAGCGTATCGAAGCAGTGGTTCTCAACCTTGTGTTCAGGATCTTCACTAAAGCTCACATAACACATCTGACCCATCAGGGTAGGAAAGCAGAAAAGATCACATTCTGATCTCGCACGTCAAACGATTTTGTAGGCGTTTAATAAATGAATGAATTAATTTATGAATGAATGAATAAATAAATAAACTGAATCGATTGGTGTGTGATAAAAAAAAAAACCAAAAACGTATCGCAACAGACAAACACCTACTCTTTTCCAAATGACTTGCGTTCACCGTGTTTATTCAACACCTGTGTCAGTTAGTTCGGCTTCGGGCTAGAGGACAGCTGATCAAAATGAGTGACAGGTGTTGGTGAAGAAACGTGACTAAGTGAGGGGGAGGAGGAACATTACACTTCCAGCCCCGAGGTGAAAAGTTACATCTTTTTTTCTTTTTTTTTCCCCCAGCTCGGCATATGTTAACACTAACATACATCCTGTTTAGTGACTCTGTAGTCACACATTTATTGTGTCGAAAAGCAGCGCAGATGTCTTTTTTTTTTTTTTTTTCCGCAAACACTGGATCTGCAAAAATACAATGTCCTTTTAATGAAAGGCTTTATGCTGGAAAATATCCAGAGCGCACACTTGTTAAGGCATTTTCTCCAGGGCCTGTGAACTCATTTTAGCCAATAATATCAGTCTTTGTCAGCAATGAAGAACAAGACGTAAACAAAATAAATGTTTGTCACACTGATTTGAAACCGTCGCCGTGTTAATGTAATGTGTAATTAACGTCCAAAAAATCTCCAACCAAATACGAATGGCAGGTATGAATCACGGGCGGAAAACACACCTCTAAAACACTCTTTCATGCACACCAACCTCCATCCATTAGCCACACATTATTGTTAACAGCATTATCATAATCTGATTCACTGGCTGCTGATTTGATCATCCTCTTGTTACTAGCGTAGTTGTCACGCAAAGACATCCCTCATGCTCATCCTATCAGGTGCACACTATAGGGAAATGGCGTAAATCTCAGCAAAACTAGAATATCAGAAAAACGAGTTAAGACAATTCCCTTGTTACTCAGCACATGCATTATTGGTTTCAGCATGACCATGTTTATTTCAAGCAAATGTATTTTTTATTACATCTTTTTATTATTTCTTTTGAATGTGGCTTGTTTATTTAATGTTTTAGTGCCATTGTTGCCAGAGCGGGATCTGATATATCTAGCTTCCGCATTTTGAAAATCCACGCTCCTGTTTTACTCTTTGCAAAAGGATCAACAAATTCAACTTTAATATTATGGTTACATAAGACATAGGAGCCAATAGAGCGACTGTTAAACAGCCCAAAAGAACATGTTAACTGTCTTACACATGAATCAAATTATTAAAAACTAATTTTAAGAAGCTCTAGGATCATTTACACATTAAAACCCTAAAAGGTCATTTAGCTCTTTGTAATTCGCTTATGAAATATGTGTCCTGTCCCTTTAACTAAGGGCAGGGCATCATAATTTGATTTCCTACTCATTTACTTCCAAATGGCTATAAACAACAGTCAGAATGAAGTGAAGGAGTGTTTTTTTTCTTCTTCTGTCTATGGACCTGGCAGTCAATTCCTCCTGTGAGTGTTTCAGTATTGCTTTGGACAGCAAGTTTCTAAAAGGCCTTTCAGGAGGCTCGAGTAATTGTGCTTGGTCAAGTGAACTAGCCTCGAATGGCAGCTAAGCTAAGCAAAATAGGTGTTGTGTTGTACGACGCCTTTAATGCTTGAGCTGCGGGGCGTTTTAGTTGTGTTTAAAGTGAAACACCGGTAAGCATTTTGGATCCAAGAGCAAAACACAGACACATTCAATGATGTCGATTTATAGCTGCAGAAGGAGTGGTATAGATTCCTCCCATATAAAGACAAACTGCTTTCAAAGAATACACCGAGGCCTTGAGAAAAAAAAAAACTGCAACACACTGCATGTAAAAGAGACCTTTACTATCATGCACTCTGATGCCAATAAAGATGCTGAACTGATCTGAATCACACTCCGAAAGCTTCTGATCTTACCGCCATTTTGTCCGTCTATTCTGAAACCAGGTCTTGACTTGTGCATCTGTCATCTTCAGGGCCTTTGCCAAGGTGGCGCGCTCTGCCGAGGCCAGATACTTTTGTCGGTGAAAACGTTTCTCCAGCTCACAGATCTGTACCCGGCTGAAGGAGGTGCGGGGCTTTTTCCTCTTGGGCGGCGTCCGGTTCTGGTAAGGGTGGCCGATGCGACGGGTCACTGAGAAGGGTGAGAGGGCGGCTGAAAGGGGGGAGGAAAGGAAGGAAAAGGTGATTTATCTTACTGTGTTTCATGGTTTGAGCTTGAAACATATTGTCACCGTTCATTTTCAATAACGTTATTGAAAGAGTAGGGGGTTAAGACACGTGTCTGTTGTTGTAGCATATTTCCATTTCTAAACTGGAACGATCTGTGTTTCTGAAGCATGAACTCGTTTCCCTGGAGATTTTCTTTGTGTATTCCTATGTTGCTATGTTTGTGTTCCAGTTCTTAGTTAGATAAAAAATAATAATTGTCCGTTTTTGTCTTAACTCTGGAAAAACCTGTGTGTTTGGGGAGTCTAAGAGAAGGCCCAGAAGCTGCCAATTGATGAAGAAAAATGCAATTACCACTACAATTCCCCTGCCAGATTTTGAAAACCAAGTATTGCACTGCTTTGTACAGAAAGGAAGTCCGAAGAAAAGTAATGGAGGAACATTATGAAAGCAAGGATATACAGCGTTAGTCCCGAAAACAATTAAAAGTAACGTATTGCTTGTGTATTGAATTTCGTAGAGTTAAAAAATGACAGAAAGATGAATGCAGAATAAGACTTAAACTCATTTTTTTGCAAAAAACTACATTCATCCGTGCTTCAGTCATATTAATCAAACGCTCTTTGAAGCTCACACAACAGGGATGCACTTGAAAATCACTTATGAAACATTTGGGTGAGGTGGGGGAGACACATTGTAGGGGGGGAGGGGGTAACTCACCTGGGCAAGCCCCCTTTGGGAAAGGATAGTCTGCTAGAAGGCCATTGCCGTCTCGCAGGTGAGCGAGCTCGGGGTAATAGCATTTGGCTAATGTCTCCACCGTGCTCCAGACAGGGACCCTGCCGATGTCTCCCTTGGGGAGAGGACAGAGGGACCCGGTGGTGGCCCGTGGCCCCCCTGTGGCTTCTCCTGCTCGGCTCTCCTCTGCCTGCTCCCCTAAAGGAAAGGGAGACACAGTAAGGTCCCACATCTGGAGCACAGCAGCAGCCGCCGGGCGGGCACCAACGCATAGCAGCTAATCACATGAAGGAGGCCTGAATGATGAACAGAGTCTACTTTAACATCATTTACTGCTAGTCTCTTAAGTTAGCGTTTGAAAAGGTTTCGTTTCAAAATAGGATAACTGCCGTTTAGAGAAAAATAAGAGTTACAAGCATGAATCAAACCTGTACCGTTCAGCAATCAGTGTCATCTCCTGTTGTTATGACTTGAAAAGTCTTTATACAATTAAAACCCTGTCATTCGTCTAAGTTTCAGCACCACATGTCAATCCACTGTAGGTACAACATCAGAAGCTTCTTCTTGAAATCTGAAACTTTTAAATCTCATTCCATATCGTATAACTGTAATTGTACTCACTCATTTTTATAATTTTTTTTATTCATTCTTTTCTTTTATGCTATGTTCTCTGTGTTTTTAACGCCACAAGCAAAGCTGCTGTGTAAGAAATGTGCCATACAAATAAACTTGCCCTGCCTTTGTTTGTGCTTTTTTGCTTTTATCGCTATTATTTCATGTCTGCACTAGTTCAAGGAGCCGCATAAGACTGTGTGCTGTACATGCTGCATGCACCCATTACTGACAATGTGAATTGAACTGAACTGAATGAGTGGTTTTGTATTTTGTTTGCTTTTTTGCATTTTATATTTTCTTCCCTTAGAAAATTCACATTTAACGATTGTAAGTAGTTATAACACTAGAGGCACCAGTTAAAGCATTTAAAACAGCCATTACAACACCGATCATGCAGAATAATAATCATTTCTTAAGAATAAGTCATTATTTTTGCAGAGTCGAGCACTTGCACTTTACAGATACTGACTGTTACGTATTGATAGCTGATTTGTTCTTTAGAGGAAAAAAAAAAGATATATGCTGTTTTGTGTTATTTTAGAAAGAGCTTTGTCACTGTGGCATTTTCAAAATGTAAATTGCACACTATGAGCCTTTCCTTCTTCTGTGCCTTGTGGTTCACTTTCACATATCACTGTATCTGGGTATTAATAACAACTTATCTTCTGCATCATAAAATATCTATGAATCCTGTCTATTTTGTCAGCCATGGGTAAACAGAAGATCAATAAATGTAATGAGATCGTTTTTGGCCATAGATCCACTCCCCAGCCACATTCTCATTTTGAAGCCAAATGGAAATCAACAACAGAAAAAAAAAAACAACAGAAAAAAAAAAAAAACAAAAACACACTTTCTGTCTTCCTTTCTCTCCCTCTCTGTATCTCTGTGTCATTCCTCCCCAGCAAGCTGTTTTGCCTGCTGTCTTACAGGGTGTTTATTTGTTTTTGTTTTGTCAGAGAGCTCACCAGGAGCCAAAATGAATATGAAAACATCTGCATAGGTGTCCCCCGAGGGCAACGTGCTGCTGCAGCTCTCACAGTTCTAGCGACCTGAAAATTCATTTGCCACGCAGACAATTTGGATGGAAAATGGAACACGGAGCTATTACACGCTCTGCAGTTATTTCCAGCGAGCCACCGACATCCCCTGATGGTGCTGAACACAAGTGGCAAATTGAGGAGTACATGAGCAAATGATCTGTAAAGTTGAGATGAATAGCTTCGCTGTGTGGGTCACATAAAGTTAACATTACCTGAGTGCACATTATGCACACAGCTTTTGAGTCTAAAATGAAAACTCACTGCCTTTTATTGTCTGTCGTACTGGAATTACAGTGACCACGGCTTTCTTTCCTCTCTTCTCATTATTATTTTTTATCTCTGATAGTAATTTGCATTTATTATTATCATCAAGTTTAAGACTGTGTGTTGCTTTGATGCTCAGTAATAATAAAAACGTTAATTGTATCCCTTTAATGTTCCTTTAGGGACATGCATCTGTGGTATTTAATCACGACTTTATAGTGACGATAATCCCGCACTATTTCTTTAATATTCCTATAAGTGTTTATTGTGTGATGTTGCTCTGTGGCCCTTAAAGTGACATTACTCGACTTCACGTGTTTTTAAATCCCCTGTGATTTGCAGTCAGCTTCTTGTGGCGACTTTTAATTATGTTCGCATACCGTTTATATTTAAACATAGGTTACAAAGTTCGTTTTTTGGTTGGCTTCTACCTAAAAGGGTCGCGTACTGAGAGCAAAGCGCGCCTGTTGTAGCTCCCAACGGCAGGTCTGGCTAAATAATACTGCATTAGATGGCTATTTCAGGCCATCTGTGGGCTAAGTAATGGACCAGGCGCACACAAGCACGTTCAGAGGCAACAAAAGTAGAAGACAGCATGCAGCATGAACCCTTTGGACCCGCCAACTGCAGGAGAGCTTGGCCTCACGGTGTGCAAAATGCTGATAAATATATGATACAGTGATGCTATGGATACTGCATCGGTCACGTTTAATGTTTTGACTGACGGTGTAAGACCTTTCAGGAATCAGATGTTCTCATATTTATCGGTGGCTATAATTACTGGGGCTGTAAGTTAAATATAGGAAACGTATGCTGTAACGTTCTGTAGTTCCCCAAAGAAACAACTGGATTTTAACATCAAAATGAAGCAGTTAATGAAGACAACACTATGACTATTATGGTGTTTTTGTACAGCTTTGTCCTAATAAAGCGTACTGCATATTCAGTGTTCAATAGTGAGTTCAGGTTGACCAATATTATATGCAGAGAACATATAAAATATGAAAAAAAAAACACAATTAGTCAGTGCTGTTATGAAAAAAAAAAACACAGTAAAAAAATAATAAGCTCCAAAACTGGTTATTTTCCTCTGATATTATATTAATGTAAACAATCTAAATCCTAATATGAAACAGAAACTGTAGTGAATAATTCATATTTTAAACCAAATCAGAAAAAGTAAGATCAGATTAGTTTCACTCTTCAAAAGATTAAAACCAGTTAAACTCTCCATATAGCATGTGCATATTGAAAGTCAGACCCATTAATGAACACAACGAACCACACTGGACTATTTATTATATTTAAGAGACAAAAAGTATTTCTAGAAATGCTGCAGAAATATCCCGACTTTCTTTCACCTCCTTCCGTCAAATGAAAGAGAAAATGGGAGAAAATACTAAACCTGCTGCCTGGGTAATACAATTTAGCATAAGCATATAAAAAATAAAAAAATAAAATGCTGCCGTCGAGAACATGTTTCCCATAATAAAACCACTTATACTTAATAACACTTCTCGGTGACAGCGCCTCCCTTCCCCACTGCGGATATTACCTTTGTAGCAATCTAATAAATATATCCGTGAAGGATTCTAAAGGGGGATATTGAAATATAACATGAACATATATTGCTATTTATTACAGTATACAGGGACAAAAGGCAGGGGCACTGTGTTCTGTCACAGCGACAATCAGGGCAGCTCAAAAAACAAAAGGACGTCAGCGAGTTCACTCAAATAAATCCATATCTTTATGCTTTGCTGCCATTAACAGTAAAAACGGAGATTTACCGGATAGAAATGGTTTAATTATATTTATATTTTCACGTGGCCTGTACATGGTGAAGCCTCTGTTTATTGTAAGGATGCCCTAATGCGTTATTATTATTATTATTATTATTATTATTATACAATTCATGTTTTTTTCATATAAGATATTTAATTTTGGGGCAGTGTTTGGTCATTTATCACTTTATATACTTTCATTTATTCACGCTACATCAACAGTTTAAACGCTATACTTTTTTTTTTTTGTGTTCATTCACGATTATTATTTTTTTAAATAACTGATATAATACAGCTTGTACTAATGCTACTAACGCAGCTTTTTTTTAATGCATTTGTTCGTGCTCTACTTTTTACGTTATTGAAATCGACGTCCAGTATTGAGCATGATTTAAAATGAATGATGATTACGACTACTCTACTACTACAATAATAGAAATTATTATTATGATCGGTGTAAAAATCATACTTTTAGCTGGGCCGTTCCGAGCTGCATCTTTCTTCTTTGATAAAATGATATAAATTAAATCCAGTAAAATTCAACGACTTCTTTTCCCATAATTCCTCGGTAAATGGGCCTACGGATGCCTCTCGGTGATCCTTAAAGCCTGTAAGTATATAAACAAGTCTTATTTTTAGAGATGGATTAAATGATGCTCTTAACAAATCTTTAACTTTGCACCAGGCTGATACCATAGTAAGATTTATGATAGGCTGACTTGAATGTAGGCCACGAGGACGCATGCCAGCGTGAAAAATGAGAAAAGTCTACAATGCAATTAAAATAGGTTTCCTTTACATCCTCACAAAAAAAAAGGTCTCCCGTGGCTGCCAGAATTGCAAGCCTTTGGCAAATTGTTTTGTTTAGTTTTCCAAAGCTGCACGGAGCCGTTCGCTCCTCCGGTTTCATCTTGGAAAGCCAAGAGAAAAAACAAGAAACGGAGAAGAAAACTGGAACATTTAAAATGGTACACTGCCCATCAGGATAGATGATATTCCGTTTGATTTACGGCCTTTTATAGGAAACGGAGCAGGCCAAATCTGGGTAGTGTGTGTGTGTGTTTTACTGTGTTTTATTGTGCGTGTGTGTGTGTGTGTGTGTGATGTTACTGTAGCTGCTGCTGCTCTTTTGCCTGATCAATAAACTGGAAAGATATAAGCTGCGAAATAATTACAGCGACACAAAGCTGAGAGAAATTAAACGAGAGGCCCTCGGTGACTATGAGTAAAATTGATAAGCCTATTTACACTGTATCTTTTTGCAGTTGACATATCGTCCCCCAGTATTTAATAATTAATCAGGTAGAAAGAACGGAATGGTGAATATTTAATGCGTGGAGGGGGTGGAGGGCGCGCAAAATCCATGATGTTCTTCATTTTCATCTTCATAACGATGAGGTCATGTGAAAAAAAAAAAAAAGTCAGTGGAACCACCCCCCCCCCTCCGAAAATAAAAAAAAAAAATAACAACAAAACATACAGTATGATACTGCGAAAATATAGCTCTGTGTGTATTAGTTCAAGGTTGTCTTCAGTTGGAAACATTTATTATTATTATTATTATTATTATTATTCTACTGTAATTCGATTTCTATTGATTTTACTTTGTTTTTGTTTAGGAGAAAAATGACGAGCTGTCGCCTCTCTTTGAATTAAAAAGAAAAAAAACCCAACGTGATCACATCTGGACGCACAGGAGCGACGCGTAAAGAAATCCTTGCGCGCGTTACCGCGACTGAGCATCTCTAACAATTTAACGTGGATTGTGTAACTCGGACGCTTTCAACGACAGTAGAATGAGAACCGAAAGCGCGAAGTGTATTAGTACGTTACGAGAAATTCATGAATTCTTATTTGTAGAATTATTTTGTTTAGCCTCTAATCTGTTAAAATGATAAGTGGAATCTATATATTGTGTTAGAAATAGCCTTTAATATCCGTTAATAGTCTACACAGCATATTATTACATTATTATTACTTTATTACTATACATATATTTTGCCCCTTAAATTCAAATCCACGCGTTTTCAGAAAGGTTTGAGTAACTCAGAAAATATTATTGATAAATATAGGTTGACAAAGTCCTTAAGTTTGAATAACAAAACAAAAAAAATGCATATGAGTCTAATGGAGAATAAATAGAATAGAATACTTAGTGGTACAATTGTGAACGTATAATAGTTATAATAATAATAATAATTTTAGCTGCTGCTGCTGTATAGGCTAGGTTTTAAAGGTGTCATATTATTATCATGACTCATCTTCCTGCTTTCTCAATTGGTTCTTAGAAGAAGAAAAAAAAAAAAATCATTCATCCTCGTAAAAAAAACGAGGGGACGTCGTTATCCGTTATCCTCTGTAAATGGAGAGTGATGGTCCAATACTGATTCATCAGCATGTCCATGTCAATTTCTCCACTCGTTTATCAGGCTATGCTTCCACCATAATAAAAGGGACTGCGTGTGTGTGTGCATACGATTCGTTACAGATTACAACCTATAGATGAAATCAGCTGCACTCGAGCTATTAGTCCCGGTTTATCATCGTTCGGGGCCTGTTTTAAACTCAAATGTCAGGGGCAAAAAAACAAAACAAAACAAATTGCAATTACACCTGTAAGGCCATTAAGAAATGTCCACAAATACTCGGTCGTCCGTGGCAGAGTCTTGCGGTTGAGATTGAGATTTTTTTCTGGTATTTGGGTTTAAAACAGGCCCTGGACGGTGATAAACCGGGTCTAATAGCTCGAGTCCAACTGGTTTCAGCTATGTTTTGTAATCTGTAACGTATTTTATGCACGAACAGTCAACGTTTATTAAATGTTATTAAATGTGGGTGAACGTGAATAAACTTAACCCTGTGGCCTACATATGTTTTCATGTGAGACACACATCAGCATGCAGGTGTTGCACGATCACGAGGAAACTCTTCTTACCTGTTAATCTGTCCTTGGCAAACCTCCTGCTGCTCTCCATCCAGGGGAAGGTGAAGTTTGCCGCATTCCCCATTCCCATCCCGGGCACCGACGGGATGCCGGGACCGATGCCCGCCGGATGCGTCGACGGGGGCGGATGAGGCGCGGCGGCAGGTGGCGGCGGAGGTGGCATGGGTCTGTGCGCCGGCACCCGGATCACGCCACCGGCGCCGGCCGAGTTTACGTTAACGTTCATGTTCATGTTCATGCTGACGTTCATATTCATGTTGACGTTGTAGGATCCGGCCAGACCCGCCGCCGCCGCCATGGAGCAGGCCGGGTTGTAGACGCTGTTGTACCCGTTGCTGTACACGTTGGACGCCAGCGCGTAATCCGGGTCGCCGGTCCGGTTGGGCAGCATGCAGCCGCTGGACTGATCCGAGCTGTTCAAGATCTGGTCGATCCCGAAGCTGATGGGCTCATGCTGCTGCTGGTGCGTCTGGTTCACCTCCTCAATCCCGGTGTGCTCCATAGTTTTGTGTTTTTTTGGGTGTTTGTCAGTATATTTTAATCAGTGCACAGATGTATTTTGGTCATATAGTAATCGGCGACTTGGGAAATGAAATGTTTGTATGCTTCAGTACTAGAGATTCGTTCTCAAGCATCGACACAGGCCCGGTCTACTCCCTGGAAACCAATAACGCGTCCAGTGCTATCCAAAATCTTGCCATTATTTTTGTCCAACAGCGGGATCGGGTGTTCCCTAAATTAAATGCCTATCCGTCGGGCTAGGAAAAAGCGTATCCATCGTTAGCAGAGCCTTCTTTCCCGGCGAACTAAACAAAAGGCAGTCTAACAACAAGAAAAAAAAAACAACCGAACAGACCAAATGGTTATCCTGAGTACTTACAGACAAAAATCCGTGTTTCTTTTTGGTGGGGGAGACAGTTCTCTGGAGAGGTTTGATGCGCTTTGTTTGCCTACTCTGGCAGAGACGATTCATAAACGGAGGGCATGACAGGATGCCTAATCTCGTCGCATCAAACTAAAGCAAGTGACAAAACAAAAACAAGCCCCCCCAAAAAAAACAGAGGCGAAAAGGAAGCGTTGACCTCGCAAGCGTGGATATTAATTGGAGGTGAGAGCGAAAGATGGCTCTGTTGTGCTGAATGGTGAAGTGCGTTTCAGCAGGTGAGACAACCCTCTGCGTAAAAGCTGCCATTCGGTCATCCAGCCAAACCTCCTTCCCTCCCTCCCTCCCTCACGCTCTTCCACCCTCCCTCCTCGACGGTAGGACAGTTGTTTTGCTCCCATCTCTTAAAGAAGCCGCAGCTTTCTTTTTTTTTTTTCCTTCTCTGGTTTTAAACGGGAGGTTTTGTGCCTTTTACTGATGCTCAAGGCCCGGGTCGAGCCGCTTTTGAAACATTTCGTCTCAGTACTTGTCAACACGTTAGAGAATTGCGATAAACCTGTGCGGATTTAATATTCACTTAATTAGTTGGGGTTTTTTTTACATTTAAAACTTGAGGTCTGTTTATGTAATGCATTTCAGCGCCGACACATAGAAGTAGGTCAGTTTAACGAATATTCATTTTCTTCTCGGTCAATTTTAACTGGAAAGAACATTCATTTATTTATTTATTTGGCGGTGGTTAGGGTTTTATAGTGAATTTATGAAGACTTCAACTTCAAATTGATTTTTTTTTTTGCGTCCATCTTTACTCATTAAATCTTAATAATAGTGATTTATATTATATGGTTTTCAAATGTTAATAATAGACTAATAAAGTGCATGTCAAGGCCCCTGTTCGAATATGTTGTTATGTAACCCTCTGCCACCTGAGAGGGGTCCTGCTGTTGGTGGTGCGCACTTTGATTTTAACAACAAATTGTCTTCTTGCAAATAGCCTAACACAAAACTGCAATCAACCCAAATAGACCCAGGAAACTCGTCCAAAGACCCCTCCAGGTCCACGGTACCGCGACGCGAGGACCATCAATATTCAGGTTCACATAGTAATCACTGAGTGAATGTACGACGTGAAATCAAGGTAGACTGCACCGGCCTGGAGGATGCAACAAATACGGGAGCAGATTTATGCGTGAGCCGGACTCGAGCAATAATCTGTTGCGCGCAACGAAGCCATAAATTCACTATTGAAGGCACGCGTGAAGGCCCGATTTAAAGGCGGCGACGTGCCTGCGTTTCCAAAGGACAGTATCGCAAAGTAAAGGAACGCAAACGTAACAGAAGCTTGTGTGTGGAGAACGATATAGGTTAGACCCAGGAGTGAAATTCCCCAAATGAGGCGAAAAGATCTGTGTTGAAGCTTTAGATAGATAGATAGATAGATAGATAGATAGATAGATAGATAGATAGATAGATAGATAGATAGATAGATAGATA
>JAPQRN010000002.1:9071287-9099302 GCA_037367275.1 Coranthus polyacanthus
AGAGGGAGGGAGAGAGAGGGAGAGAGAGAGAGAGAGAGAGAGAGGGAGGGAGAGAGAGAGAGAGGGAGGGAGAGAGAGAGAGAGAGAGAGAGAGAGGGAGGGAGAGGGAGGGAGATGGCACATTAGGCCTGAGGGCGCATCATTATTAGAGAGCCTGGCTTCTCTCCCTCTCTCTGTATTTCCATTTCCACCTCCCTCTCTCTCTCTCTCTCTCTCTCTCTCTCTCTCTCCCTCTCTCTCCTCTCCATCCAATCACGGGAGAGGTTGAAGGACAAACAGAGAATGGTCCGCCGTACGGCAGCCTCCACGTACGGCAGCGCAGCTCCCGCTCTCTAATTATGCCATGACACAATGCAATATTCCTCTGCAAATATTCCCACATAAATTCATTTCACAACCCATTAAAGATACAGCGGGTGAGATCATTTACATCACAGTGTCCCAGTACAATACAGCACGATGCAGGCTTTTACAACAGCGCGAAATGTGCCAAGTCCCCCTGGTTTAAAGGCAACCTGGTAGGCATTAACTCAACATAATGTCTCACAAATTAAAGTATTGCTGGGGCTACCACTGTGGCGTCAGATAAATGTGCTCTATTAGGAGGCCCCAAGCTGTGAGCAAAACAATTGATTGCTTGTTTGTGTTTTCATATGGCGTCCACAAACATGCAGAGTGATGGATGAGAGCCCGCCATCTCAAGTTGCTGTCAGTTGATTGCTCCTGGTGTCCCCCCCCCCTCCTCTTCCCCATCCTCTAATAGCAGAGTTGGTCAATCTGCACAGCTTATAGTATCTTTATTGAGACTGTAGGAAAGCTGAGAGGCTGAGGAGGGTCAGAGGAGGCCGATGTGAGCCGAACTCAGGCCAGCGAGAGCAGAAGTGATTTCAGAGTCGGCAAGACGGCGTTAACTGCATTTATTTCCACACTGCAGGACTTCACGTTCAAGTTCTAATCGACGGTCGTGTCAGATTTGAGTTTTTATTTTGTCGTATGTTGACAGCTTTATTCTCTTTCTGGATTCGATGGTGAAAACGCATCAACAAGCCGAGTTACAACGGCAGAAAGTGACAGATTTGTTTTGCACCAAACACGAACCAGGGAGACAAAACACAAGTGCCTTCTTCCGTATCAATAAAGCCTGTGACTGTCTGGACTGCCGCGTTGTTGTGTCTCATTTTACAACGGTTTTCCAGCGTTACAATAAGCAGCGTTGAAATATGATTTGGATTAATACGTGCTGCCTTCATCACTTTGTCACATGTCCAAGGTTGAAATGAAAAAAAGGGGACGGTCTGGAGCTTACTTTCTGCACAAAAACACCAAATTTGTGTCCACACTCAGCATAAACTCAACACATTCATTCAAAACAGAAGAAAATAACAGCTGAGGCTCAATGTTTTACCGACACTCAACAAAAGACAACATGGGGCGTTTGTTTTTGCCTTCCAGAACAGCCTTTATGAGCAGAATGACAGGCCTCGCACATGAGTAATGTTCCTTTCAAATGTAATTGCACCATCTCATACAAAGACAGCGCAAAGTGCTTTAGATAAAGACAAATTAAAACAGTAAGATGTAAAATACACATGAACGATAAAAGAAAACGTGCTTGAAAACAGAAACAACAAATGAACCCTCACATGCACACAAACGATCCCTGCTCTGATCTGCTCTTTGTTCCCAATGTTTGCTCGAATTCATAGGATTAAAGTGACTGTGGTCATCGCTAAAAGAAGCGACTGACAACGCTTCGTAGGCAGGATGCAAAAAGCAGACTTCGGCGTCAAACTCAGTTGCTTTCTGAGTCCAGATTCCACCCCTTAACTCCACCCTGAGAGGTTTTGTGGCGCAACAACAGCATCACGCACTTCCACATTCGCTTCTGAGGAACAATTATTAGCCTGACCACATGAGATCACTTGTCTGGAAAACATAAACATAGATGGTTTCCAGTCTTACAAAAGAACACATCACACGTTCTCCTCGTAGATTGAGTGTTATATTGATCCGTATTTATTTTTTCTTAGCTCAATTTACTGCATTTTAATGGGTTGTGAATAGCATTTCTGACTGTTTTGCCATCTAAATGTACTATAAAATGATACTTGCCTTGCCTTTCCTTGCTTTTTTTTATACTTTCACAGTGTAATCTAGTTATGAGTACCTTGCTTGAAAGTGTAATCATCCACTTAAACCATTTGGACTCACCAGCTCTAATACGTAATCTAATTATTCTCCTTTTCCACTGGACTGCTCGGTCTTCAAAGCTGGTTTAGTGAAGATAATTTAGTAAGTATATTAAGTAATTTAACCATTGTTACTAACCATAGCAATGGTTTCAAATGAAGTAGTCCATTCTAAAATGATGTATTTTAGAAACAAGGAACCAAACCACATTCATTTGTTTAAAAAAAAAAAAGTTAAAGTGTCATGATATATTCAAGGGAAACCACGCATTTCATACTCTGTCAGACAAGGTTTCTCATATTTCTAGCGGTGGAAAATGCATTTTGGACACTAATGAAGTGCATTGCTCTCTGTATTTGTGTTAATCTGTGATATTAAGACACAAACGTGCTGATAAAGTGGGCTTTGAACAATATCTGTTACCTTTCATAACAAAAAAGACATTTCAAAAAGCCCAAGATGTGTTTGTTACCTGCTGATTTCTGTGTAATGTTTAATAAAAATACAGCACAAAGACAAATATAAAACACAGTACGAACACAGTTTTGTACGTCAGCGTCTCTGGGCTCAACACAGTCATTACTGTAATCAGAACGCTGCTGCTGCGTGTCCAGGTGAGAGCGAGCCGGGTCTCTGTGAGGATATCGCTGCATTAATTGATATTTAGCTCGATCCGTCTCATAGGTGCTGATTGCAGGTGCAGCTGCAGAAATGATGAGAATGGCCTCCCATTGCTCTTCGCCATTACTCCCTTCACCACCACCACCGCTCCCCCCTCTAACCTCCTGCCTACCCCTCGCAAACCTCGACTGGCAAAATGCGGATAGTCTATGACCTTGTACGTCATCGATATAAGGCACAAAAACACCCAAACTAATCAAATCAGTCATATTTGTTTGCTACTTCCTGCTCTTCTGACAGCTTATTTTCTCATTTATATCAGCAACATGATACTATTGCTTTGTAATTGTATCATTTAAGGTTCATGTCTACGTAAAAAAAAAAAAAGATTAAATAATTTTTTTTTTGAAACAGCCCTGTAGTCCGAGCACACAGGTAATAAAACAACTCGGCTGTATCTTCCCTCAGATGAAAGCAGGCAACAGCTTGGTGTTGGAAAAAGAAACCACGTTTAGCAGTGAAGGATGTATAGCGGTAACAGGCTGCAGATTTTCATACACTAGATGTTGAGTCTCCTGCAGTAAACTGAGTGTTTTATCTTGGGGAAGAGAGCAGCCAAGAGGAGGCCTGGCTGCAACGCCAGCCAAGACAGCTAATTACATTTTCCATCTCGACAAGAATGGAGGATCCCTTCCTATGTTATTAATCATAATGAGGGGTATATAATAAGCTACCATACATCATGCTGTTGACAGTCGTAGTTTGCCATTTGCAAGCCCAAGCATTCTTCTTCTTTTAATGGCCATAAACTGAATTAATGTACACTGAGTTTGATGCCCATAATCAATTGTGGATGAGATTTAAAGCCTTTTAGCCACACCCTCCAAGATTTTTGGATGGATATCAAGAGTGATACGTTCAGGAAATCACTGTAGGTGTTTAGGTGTGTTTCATGCATCAGTGTGTGTATGTAAAACTGCTTCTCCCAACAAATAAGGCATGTTCACATACAACTATTTAGCATCTAAACTCATTTTGAGATGAGATGAGATGAGATGCCCCTGATTTTATGATTTTTATGATCTCATAAGATGTGGATGTGAAGTGTGCATACTCAAACATGTTAAACATTCAGCTTTATGTTTGTAGCGCCGCGGTCCCGTGAGAACCACGTATCTCTAAAAAGTCAACATTTCATGAGCTCAGAAAATCAGGCCTGTTTTCAGCTTTGTGGCAACACATTTTCCAGTTAGTCCAAGTTTGTTTAGTTTAAGAAGAAGATTTTTTTTTCAAGCCATCGAGGACCATTTCATCCTTCAGTTTATTACAAACTTTCAAAATCAACATTTGGAGATACATGGTTTTCACTGGACAGGAAAGGGTTGAAAAACTAACTACAGCTTTCAAACAAATGTATATACCATATATACCTCTGAGAAGTTTAAAGTAGCATAAAATGGAAATACTCAAGTAAAGTACAAGTACTTCAAACGTGTATTTCAGAACTTGAGAAAATGTACCTATAGTTGCATTCTACCACTGCATGTTAGCCACAAGAACCACCAAAGGAAATGACGTCTGTATGTTCTGGTTTTCTCCTGGTCAAAAAGTGAACAACACTAAAAGTTGTGACAGCATAAGGCATCTGGTTACATTATAGTCCATAAAAGCACATTATATTAAACAGTTTCATCCTGCGATAAAATGTTTCCTACAGAAACAGAATTAGCTTCTGTTTTCAGGCCCCTGTCATTAAAATCTGAATAAGTCATACCCGACTAATCTTTCGTGCTAATCCATAATACTTTTAAAGAGAAGGCAAATGATGAATATGTAATAGTGGTAAATCATGATTACATTATTAGTTTTGTATAAAAA
Source organism: Coranthus polyacanthus (assembly GCA_037367275.1). Lineage (NCBI taxonomy): Eukaryota > Metazoa > Chordata > Actinopteri > Kurtiformes > Apogonidae > Coranthus > Coranthus polyacanthus. The sequence goes on from JAPQRN010000002.1 coordinate 9,075,977, forward strand.
TAGGAGTGCGTGTTTCTATCTACATGCAGACAGGGTTGCTCACTCGTTTTCTGCAAAAGTGTGTTTTTGTCGTTGATCTGGTGTTGAAGGCGGCAGTAAAGGGCAAACGGTGAACCGTCTTTCTTCTTCCGTTGTCAACCCTGACATTTCTGAATCAACTAGGGGAAGCGATTCTATCACTGTGTTTAATAACAGTGCGAAAAATGAAAAGATCCTGAAGGTAGCTATACCTCCTGAACGGCTATCTGGAGAGAAACAGCGCCGCAATGTAATTTATCGTGACTGAGCTCACAGCCCTCAGGCTTCTCCTTTGAAAGAAAAAAATCTCAAAATCTAACAAATAGGAAATAAAGGTATTTCTCCTCTTAATCCTCCTCACCTCAAGGGTGAGAGACACAGGTTAAGGACTTCACAGAGGTATACAAGCGAGATAAGGTCCAAGTCAGTCTGGTCAGTATTTCGATAACTTCATCAATCCTGGAAAATGCAATCAGATACAGTCCAACTCTAAGCTGCTGTTGCCCTCTGGGAGGCTGAGAGAGACATTCATTTTGGCGAGGAGGGCACACAATCTCCCTTTTGTAATTAAGAGTACCCAAATAAACTGTGTGTGTTACCCCTGAAGTGGAACAGTTAGAAACAAATAAAAGGCTAATGAAGAAATGATTGCTCCTTTACAGGAAGAGGGAAGAGAAGGAATCTTAAGGCCATGAGCTCCTTGTATGTGCTGCTATAAACTAACGTTGCTCATTATCCCAATGAGTTCAAAGCAAACGAGGCCTGTGTGCATGCATAGGTACATGTGCATTATTTAAGAGCTCGGGCTCAGGTAGGTAGAATAATATAGTTTGTCAGCATCTTCCAAAATGACTGTTTCTAAATTGACTTAATGATTCCTGAGCTGACAAATTGCTTGTTAAGGTGAGTTTGAAGGGTAGCTCTGTTCATTTTACACATTAAGTACAACCCAGCCAGTGAAAACTGTTGCGTAGAGGCCTCTGTAGCACTAAGAGAGCTTACTCAAGTCTCAGTACCCCAGCGACATGGCCATCTCAGCCCATCCTACACAGAAAGTCAGTATTTCAAAGTGGGGGTGTGCAGGTAGCATTTACCAGTTAGACGGGCTCCGACATCAAGTGCGTTGATTACGACTATTCTTTCCTAAACTGCTTCATACGCGTTTCATGGAAGCGTGTGGCTTAATCTCTGCAGTACTATCGAAGTTTTATGGTTTAATTCGAGGAAAGGATTTTCTCCATGGGTGATTGAAACCATCGTTCACTTTCAGGAGTACAGACCAAATGAAAAGTAATATTTTCAATGTCAAAAAAAAAGGCCCAATCATGCCATTTGATGTTATGTCTACATTTGCTGTTGAGAGGTTGAGAAGTTTTTGTTTTAAAAGCCTGTTTAGTTGTGACGGTCAACAGTGGAACACAGCTCTGCACTGAATGTTAATTTAAAGCAACAGTAGGCAGAAATCAAGGGAAAAAATTACGCGGACTGTATGTAAAGATAGACGATGCAGTGCCGTTTTATGCTGCTATGGAAAAGCTAAGTCAAATTATCACAGGTATGAGAGCTGCCATGTTGCCTCTGTGAGGCTTAACAGTGATTGGTCAATCCCTCCTTGCTGAAAAGACCTGTGATTGGCCAAAATCTTCCATCGCAGCTAGATTTTCTAAAGCTTGAAAATAGAGCCATGAGGAGGTTCAAAAGTCTTTCCTCTCAGACCCCAAGGATTACAGTATGCTGGCAGGTTATTATTATCAAATTTCTTTGCCTGATAACGCCCAAATATACTGCCTACTGCAGCGTTAATCATTCATATGTGACTTTACAGATGTTACAAATTACTTTTGATACTTGGTCCTATATTTGATAGTGATCTGAGTCTCAACAGGTAAATTCCATTGTCCATTTTCTTCCAACTCTAAATCATCTTCAAAATTGGGTTTTTCCTATCGAGCACTGAAGAAAAGGTTATGCAGTGATATCATCCAGACTGAACAACAGTACCTCCCTCTATCTAGGTGTCTCTCAGGCTACCATCTCCTGCGACTATTTCAAAACACTGCACCCAAACGTCCTGGAAACGAGATCACATCAACCTTATCCTTGCATCCTTACGCTGGCTCCTCATTCATTTCAGGACAAACTTCAGCTGTTTACAAGTTTCTCAGTGCTTCTCACCACTTACCGACTCCCACTTCGGCATGTTGACTGTGCCGTGCTTGATAAGAAAAAAGCTGTAGAGGCTCCTCAGCTCTGGAATAATCTACCCAAAGCCATTAGGCAGGTTGAGTCTGTTGATACTTTTAAGATGCTCCTTAAGACCCACGGATATTCTCTGTTTTTTAATGTTTTTATCTGATTCCGTGGATTTTAAATTGTGCATAAACTCGTTATAATCTTGTTTTGTTTCCACATCTGTTGTACAAATATATGTCGTAATGATTATATTCGTATGCATGTCCGTCGTTCTGGCGCATTTTGGTGCAAAGCCTGTTTGCTTTTTAAAGTGCTATACACATGAAATAAACTTGAGACTTACACACATTTTAATAGACTGCTAAAGTAGACATTTGAATGCAGGACTTGACACATTTTACTGAATTTCAACAGATCTGGATACTTTGAAACCGCTGCGCTCGTTCACTCACTGGCTCACAAGCTGTGAATCACTTGAACAAGTAAGCATCTTTAAGCTTCCCATAATTAAAATGTTTCTCAGTGTTCCTGTTACCCTATATTTCCTTAAGTGTGGGCCTTTTGTTTCGTGTTTACATTTCTTGGCAGATAACTGACGGCAGATCAAGACGCTGAGCTATTTGCGATGAAAGGTTTTGACTGCAGAGATGAAAGTTTGTGAATTCCAAAGCAAAACTACGTCTCTGGTTACAAAGCGAGGTCAAACCACTTGTAGTGACTAGATTTTAGTGGTGATGGTGCCATAGGTGGATGAAAACACACAACCACAGCAGACATGTCAGCTATTTCAAGATCTCAGCTGTCTTGCCATGTCTTGCTCATTTAAAGATACTTTTTTTTTTTTTTTGGAGGAAAAGCCTGTGACGAAATGTTTAAGATGAAATTTGTTAATGGGTCATTTAACAAAAACTTGATCGTCCATGGAAAGCACGGCACATACTTCTGTTGCAGAGGCTTGTTGGGGCCATTGGTGTATCAGCGCTCATCTGAAATGTGATCTTTCACATCTGCGTCTTTCCACCGTGGCCAAGTTCTTGGCTACTGTAACTAAGGGGATTGTTTTGTTCCACAGCAGAGCAGCTCCTTCTCTCCTTGGACTGTCCACCCATAAAAGTGTCAGGATTTAAATATCTGGATTAAGAATGAGTGAAGCGGCTGCCATTTTCAACGACTTGTGCAAAACGTCTTTGTCGACGACAGCGCAGACTTTCAGCAGGAGGAAAATGCATTAGTCCCAATGGATCAGAGTCCTCCAGAAACCAGATATCATGCCTTTATTAAGAAGGACACAAGTTAATTTATGTCAGAGCTTAAAATGAGCCTGTTGCTGTTTCTTATGTTAATGATGAAGCAGGTGTTGTGGGGTTTAACCGCAGACAAACAACTGGCACATTCTCAAGGCTGTGGTCTGAGTCCAAAAGTTTGATCATTTTCAAAGATTATTAGCAGTTTGTAAAGTTAATATCAATCAAAGTAATGATGTTTTATTAGAACATACCCTGAGGATCCTTCCAAAACAAACACAAAAACATGCCGGCACAAGTTCTCACTGCTTACAAGAGTAACTTAAGAGCTACGCAGAAGGAAAACCATACACAACATTACACAGCAGCAGAGTCAGAGAAACAGCGTGACACTGCTGAACTTTGCACGGCGTGTCTTTGCTTGTACAGGGCTTCTGCTAATATTGATGCATTCCCATCTGCCTTTGTCTTGCTATAGCAGAGGCCTCGGGATCACAGCTTGGAAAAAGCAGCAGCAACCGGTGATCAACACACTGACTCATGGAATGAACACTTCAGCTAAGGCAAAAAAGAAAAAGAAAAAAAAAGAGGCATCTGGACAGCATCTCTTTTCCCGGATCCTCTGAACTATCGAGCCTCTTGAAACGTTTTGTCGCCATGCTGTCCAGGCTTTGCCATTTTCATTCCAGTGCAGCCGCTCTGCTCTTCCACCTGTCATCTGCACTCTGAGCTCCCTGTGGCCAATGTGCTGACAGCTCCTGAACGTGAGGGGAGTCACAACACCGGTGCCAGGGGAGAAGTGTATTGATGTAGCCTACATACTGTATTTAGCTGTCTGCTGATGTAGCGCTTGTTATATATGTTCATTTAACACTAACCTTTATTCATTCATAAAATAATTGTATCAGTGACTAGCATACCGATTGTAAAAAAAAAAAAAAAAAAGCTACATCCAAATACTAAAAAGGGAAAAAAGCTGAAGATGTATGAGTCTTAATCAACCAGTCACCAGAAAAAAAATGATGCCATTATGCGTTTCTGCAAACCAAAGTTTCATATAATCGCTGCAAAATGCACCAGAGGCTGGAGTTCACATCCTGACTCATGTCGGTTTAGGCAATAAAAGTGCTTTGCTTAAGAAAAATCATGGTTTGGTTTATTAACTATTAAGTGAGTCATTTTTTATCACATCTTTTTCTGTATTAAACCAAGCCCTGCCATCTTTTCCTAAACCAAACCAAGTGCTTTCAGTATGTAAACCTAACCATAAAAACTTTAATAATGTGGTTGTCAAAACCGGGCGATATTATAAATCAAGTTGACGTATCTTTTGGCAGAATAAAATATGTCGTCTGTCAACCTTGTCAACCTTTTTGCCAATTCGAAATGATGTTCATTAACAAGCATTTAATTATATTCTTGAAAAAAAATGCAATGCGGACTGCATTATGTTTAAAATTTGTTGTTTATGAATGTAATTTCTGGGTTGGTACAAAGAGTGCTATTCTTTGTACCAACAACTTTTTTCTGATGAAAAAATGAAAACAGTGAATATATTTCAGTCGTTTTAGTGTTCAAATAGACTCACTGTCGACAGGAAACTGTGAGCTTAGTGCCCTCGAAACATTCATTTGTACCTCTTCTCTCTATATTTTATTTTTCAACTTTACTTTTATTTGAATGTTTTTGGTCGGGTGCACATATATGCTTTTGTCATACATGTGTATATATGAATGATGAGTTATCTGTGCATTTATTTATTCCATTATGTACCATACATAACACATTTTGGGCAAAATAATTTGATTTGAGATTATTATAATTAAATATAATTAAAGAATATATCTTATCTTATCTTATTTGGTTCAAGAAGTTCAAACCTGGATGTTTTTGTTCACGTGACCAGACATCGCAGGTCCTCTGGGCACAATGAACGCTTATTCGCTGTTGGAGATGGTTTATATTTCACTTTTAAATTTCAATTTGTTTCTTGCTGTTTCCTCTAGTGCCCATACATGATGCTATAATTACATTTGGGCAATAGGGTCTAAAAGTATTTCAATTAGTAAGAATGGGCGGCATTTCTCTGTTGTAGTCCCACTTTGAGATTCAGGCTGACATGAATGCAAGGCTGTCATGTGATCACAAAATATGACCAGCCAAGCAGGACACCCAGCTGGGTGTAATTTTACAGAAAAATATTGCCTGGTTAAACTACTACAACAGCGAAATGTACTTTGGTTCTGAAGTTTAGTAATGAAAAAAACTGCATTACATGGCAGTCTTATTCCAAATGTTCCATGTAGGAATAATTAGAATTAGAATAAGCAAAAAATTAATGTCTGTCTCTCTGCAGGTGACAGTAAATTGTCTTTGCCATGGTTCCTCAGTGAAAACACAACATACCAAAGAAGCACAATTAGACATGAAACAACTAACATAAAACATCTGTTTAAGCTCTCTCAAGATATATCACACAGCATGTAAGTCTACAGGGTCAAACATAAATCTTAGTATCTCATAAGACGAGCTTTGACACATCATGAACAGGACACGATTTGAAGTTATTAACATTAGCCTTGTTCAGCAGGGAAATAAGTTTGACCCGGTGCAGTTTTGTTACTTTAATAGAGCCTTGATACAGATCTGTTTTCACAGGATGTCTCCTTCACAGCGTGTGAAGACGCCCCCATCTACCGTCTCTGAACAGGTGATATAAGGGCTAAAACCCTTGATGTCGGCCCATAATAATCCCATGACAAAGCTAAGAGTGTTTGGAGAAACACAAATACTACCACCATGGTTCTACTTTCATTGAATGCAGATAAGATTCGTTCATTCGTCAGCCTATCTCGGATCTTCTGCTTGAGTTGCATTACCCTCACATCAGCGGATGCTGAGGGGAGATCAGGTTAATAACCATTAACAGTGAAGATGGTTATACTGATGAAACCTTTCATGTTCAGTGATAAGACTCAAGACTGTCAGCTTTTCTTGTTCTGACAAAATATATACGATGAGAGAAATCATTTGGGTTTTTTTTTTTGCATTTCGTCAGATTTTTTGTTTCAGTCCTGCAATGTTTTCTTTTTTTTTTTGTAGAAAAGTGAAACAGCTATGATGTGCAAATTACTGTTATGTAAAAAAAACAAAAAAACACCTGCAATCTGAAAACAGAACGGCAGCTACAGACCCGGCATACATGAGGTCAGTTTACTATTCATTGTGGCTCAGCTGAGTGACCTCACTTTTAAAAAAAAATGTTTTAAATGCTTTGTTTTTTTTCATTTTCATACATGCAGCTTACGTAGCTGTTAACAAATATTCAATTCATCACAAATGCAATCTGCAATCAAAGCTTCAAACTAAATGCTGTTGGATACAGCATACATTTATGTACATTACTATAAACCCACTCAGCATGCAAATATACATATAAACACACCCACACTTGTACCCATATATACAATACACACATATACATGTATTTCTAACCCAATATAAGTTCGTTGTCATGTCTGTAACTCTATATTTTATGTTGCATGTTTTTTACTGCTATATCTTTTTGGTCATTCTACGCTGCACTGACCCCTACACTCATAGACAGACACATAAGCACACCCCAGCGGACATGCTAACTAGTGGGAGTGGTTAAATATTCAGTAAAACAATCTGTTTGAAGATGAGGTGGTAACTAACCTTCTATTACATTTTGATGGTGTTGTTATCATTTCCCATTATCTAAAACCCCCCTTTTCTCAAACACATCCTCCATATTCTTAACTTTGTGCGTCACTTTCTCCATAAGTTGAATCATATTTTTTAAATTTTGTTCAATCTTGGGGTTTGTTTTTTTTTCAACCTTTTTGTTATTTGCTTCAGAGCTGTGAATCTTTGGAAACTGATAACTGACTATAACAACTTGTTTACACTCTTAGAATGACTAATCTAAGAATCTAGATAAGGGGAAAAGCAATCCTTCGAGAGGAAGTACCCTTATGGTTCAGGAAAGCCAGGCAGCCAGCATCGTCCTGCTCTCACATCTTCAGCGGCTTCACATCTAAAAACTGAAAGGAGAAGAGATAGGGGCCAAAGGAAGACATGTTGAATTGCACATTTGACTCATGACTCGCCCTAATCCTGCGATCTAGTGCATGAATGATGGTGGTTAATGGGGCGTGGACGGTAGTTTCTCACTAAGTGCCATCATTCATATATTTCAGGCCTCAGTGGCTTTGCTTCAACTGTCAGAAATGAAATGCTTAATTGAAAATGCTCCACAGTCTGGAGCATCACGACGATGGCAGAAGATCCACATGGTGCTTCAAGTATTTTCATTCCTGTACCAGAAGGGTCCATGAGGTTACCGACAAAGGTTTGAAGAGAAGGTTGCTGGTTTGAGACACTTCTTCCATAGATCAAAACATACTCCACTCCCTTAAGAACTAACATCTGGTCCTGCTGACTGACTGACAGTGTTGGGAAACTTACTGTTGACATGTAACAGGTTAAAGTAAAGAAGTAGATTTCCATATGGACGGTAGGGACATGTTCCTACCAATATTGGCGTGAATAAGTTCACACTACCTTATCTCACAGATAGTGAAGCCTGTTAGGAATTCATAGAACTGCTGTTACATCCTGTAACTATTGCATGTACTGCACAGCCCACATAATGTGTGTCCACGTCAACACAGCTGTACTTTACCACGCCACCGGCAAAAAAAGAGAACACCGCATCGTTTTAAAATGAAAACCTGTGGGCACCTAACACCACCGGCCTTTCCACTGTGAAGAATTATGTCAATTGATATTAGTAAAGTATGTTAGTTAGTGTTAACCAGCAAGATAACCCTGGTTCCTGTCATCGGTAAGCAAGCAGTCAGGTTGTCAGCAGGAGTAAACATTTATGGGTAGCTATATTGTCAGATGAATTTAAGTCTAGAAATACCATGAAGCAGCATTTTCATTGGATTTGTATGGAGAAAACACAGCAGCAGGTTAGCAAAGCAGAGCAGGTTGATGAAGAAACAGATGCATATTCTGGGTCTTGGGTGACGTCCTCATTATGATTTATAGCACAGTTTGTCACTCAGAGTAGTGTGTAGCAAATATAACCTTTGAAAGTCGAAATATTTGGTCTTGAGTTTATTTCAGACACTCTTTAAAATGCCGTCAAAATACATGGGGCCATATTAACAATATGTTTATATCATAGACTGTCCATGAGAAATGTCACCCATTAGTTGCGTTTTGACTGTTGCCTAAAATCTCATTACACGAAGAATAATTCAAAGATGGTCCACAGAAGCTAGTTTTTTTTTTTAAGCCAGCATCTAGTGGCCATTAGGGGTATTACACTTTAGGATACTTCCACATTGACTTCACTTTCAAGCCATGGTTTATACACTACATATACTACTTTTCATTGAGCATCTCGATGCAAATAACCTTTTCTGATTTCAAGAAGAAAATATTATTGAATTTCAAGCACTGAAAGGCATTGAGTGTTTTTGAGTGTTTTTTTTTATTAACATTGTCTGATGAGAAGAGGAGTGGACTATGTGCTCTAGTGGAGGTCTGTATTCTCTGAGTTTTGTCATTTAATTACATAACTCCATTACATGTAACTAGTTACTCTTCAACACAGTCATTTTAGGACACTAGAAGTACATAAGAGCCTGGACTGTAAAATGTGGATGTATTTTCGAGTTGGGAGCTGAAGAGTGAACTAACAATGGGCAGCTCCTTGATGGTATGAATGTGTTATTTAAAGTGAGAGTGCATAGTCAGCAAATCATCCCTGAATACATAAACTCTAAATATAAGAAAGTAAACAGGATATTGTCCATCCGTATTCTTCATATTATATTTTCTATATCTCGGCTGTTAAACCATTACAGTTTCTCACTTCAGTTGAATGAATGAATAACTTCTGTGATTCCTGTACACAGACACACAAAAGGACAAACAACAAAAACAACATGACGTAAATTCACCTTAACCCTAGTACTGTCACAACATGAGAACAAAAGGGAATTTTTATACTTGAATTTTATATGTAGCATTTATTTCTGGGAGAAAATGGTGTATATGACCATTCAGATTTAGAAAACCTTAAGTGCAAACCTCAAAAGTAGCTTGGCACATTTATTTGTTCAATGCAATGTGTATACTTCTACTCCACTACATCTCAGAGGCAAATATTGTGCATTTTACTTCGCTACATTTGTTTTGACAGCTTTAGTTACTTTTCAGAGTACGGTTTTTCGTCTCCTTCCCGTCCAGTGAAAACCACGTATCTCCAAATGTGTTGATTTTGAACGTTTGTGATAAACTGAAGGATGCGTTGTTCCTTTATGAATTAAGAAATTCTCCTCCTTCTTGAGCTAAATAAACTATTTAAAAACCCTCTGAAAATGCATTGTCTCAAAGCTGAAAGCAGGTCTGTTTTTTCGGAGCTCATAAAAAGGTGACTTTTACTGTTTTATTCATACTGAATAGGATTCCAGCTAGTGGTTCTCACAGGACAGCGACGCTACAAACCGATGATGATCTTATAGAATGTGATGCATTTGTCTAGATTAAACTACCAGCAGTATATAAAGCAGTTCAAATGAGCTCAACCTTAAACGTGTACAGCAGTAAAATTCAATATATGCATTAATGCAGCAGTGAAATGAATCGAAATCGTCATATATAATAGTAAAACACTGCCATTTTACTGCACTTTTATTTTCTACTTTGATGCGTTTTACCTAGGCAACGTTTTGAATGCAGAAGTTTTACTTGTAGTGGAGTATTTTCACACTGAGGTAAAAGATCTAAATGCTTCTCCCCCCCCACTGGTTCAGCATGCATTTAATGATAAAGTCAAACTTTTGGTCACAATCGTCTCAGCCAGTCGTACAAGAAGACAGAATCCCAGAGCATAAAACACCAAATATACCTGAGCTTTGTCTTTGCGTTCACGTAGAAAATGCTATTCCCAACTTCTGTATTCAGGGATAAAATACTGATAAAAAGCACAAATATGACACATAAACCAAGTAAATTCATACTTTGAATATTTTCAGACACATACAATTCACTGGGAAAACAATTTATTTCCAATTTGTTTGCCAAGCAGCAAAACTAAGGTTCACTGAACCCCTGTGTGATACATCTTCAATACAAGCAAATTCTCATAACAAGATAAGTAAAAGCAGCCGTCTACTCCCTTAGTTGGCTTCCAGGTCCCATCGCTCAGCACTCCATCTCCGCTAATTGAAACAACAGCCAACTAACTTTTTTGTCAATGTAAGCAACATGAGCCAATTGCATCCAATCTGTTTAATTCGCATAGGGCTGTGGTGGCGGCCCCACACTGATAGAGGCCTCCCCTTTGAAATGAACTTCCAATCTTTGCCCTTCCTCATTTCTACTCCACTCTCCTCCTCCTTAAACTGAAGAGCTCCGCTACTCGAGAGTTGCACTGCAAGAAATGTCTGCGTTAGCCATGTTATAATCTTTCTTAATGAATATTCGAGTTGAATTAAGTTGTGTGGGACACATTTGTTTTAGTGGGAAATAAAGAGGAAGCTTTATTAGGAGGTTATATTGAAAATCCTGAGATGTTACCTTTAAGTGAAGAATCACAAGACCATGTCTTCCCCTTAACAGATAATTTCCCTCATTTGAAGGAAATTATGGTTGTATTCAAAAAAGGACAAAATGAATTGGTGTCATTCCAAAAGAACTAAAGACAGCTGTTACTCCTTTTGCATTATAAAAGGAATTTTTTTAGGTCAAAAGATAGGTTCATATTCATGATAAGCTCTTAATTTTTTGCAGTGTGTTTGATGCCGTACAGTTGCTGTCTAAGCAGGCGGATCCTCTAATGAACCAGTGGGTATCAGCAGATGTGGGTCTATAACTTAATTTCCCCCCTCAGCTATAGAGCAGATCCTATGGCGTGTAAGTGGTCTTGATGGATGAGCACTACAGCTCATCATACCCCCACCACCACCACCACCATCACCACCAACCCCCAGCATCCAGCACCCTTCAGCTTTGTCTCCTCTGACAAAGCTAAATAACTGGGATAGCTGTGGTTTCATACTCGTGCTCTGTGTAGCGTTTAATTCAAAAAGATATTTCATGATTGTTGCAGGGTCTTCATATGTATAAACATATTGTTTGTGATGAGATAACACGAGGGCACGATCCAATCGCACCAATTAAAAAAAATATATAAAAACATCTGTCAAATCCATTAAATGCTCAACACAAAACAGCACAAACTAGATGAGTGTAGCAATTAAAGGTTCAGTTTATGAGATTTTTAGGGTCTAATAGTGGAAACTGAATATTCATAATTGTGTTCTCATTAGTGTATGGTTATCTGAAAATAAGAGTACCTTTGTTTGAGTTGTTTATATCAACAGAGGGAGCATGTCTGCCATGTTTGTTCAGTAGCTCAGAAAAAACTTCCTTTCAGCTGGAAAAGTTACTGTCTGATCTCAACAAAAGATGAAAAAGATGATTGTAATCACGGCACGAACCTCATTCTCCTAAAGATGGAAATGTCTGCAAAGGACAAAGCAGCTTGTGAGGCTCGTTCAAGAGAGGACGAACTGGAAAAGGTAATTGAGATGGAGCAAGAAGAAAAAGACGAGCTGGCGGCTATTGAATTATTTCTACAAAAACAGAAAAAGGAGGTAGAGGAACTCAATTTGTATCTTTCCCAGATACCTAGCCAGGTATCTGCCAAAAGCTGCTATATGAGGATCTTGAAGAAACAGGATCAAGCCCTCGCAGTAGCATTGTTGTCTGCCTACAAGAACCTGGACCTCAGTGCACATAAGTGGGAAGAAGAAAGATCATCGCTTGTGAAACATCAAGAACATCTGAAAACATTACATCAGGCGCAGCTCAAAGAGTGTACACATGAGAAAGAAAGAAATTCATGAGCAGGAACTGAACCTCCAGCGAATCCAGTGGCAGAAGGACAAATCTGCTCTGCTTGAAACCACCGACGACCTGAAGAGAAGTGGGCAAAGACAGAGAGCGACTTGATGGAGAGGCTGCAGGAGGCTGAAAATGCCCTGAACAAGAAGAAAATGAACTGGTACAACAGGTTCTTCCACCGATCTTAAAACCCCTGATGACTGACGACCCTAACCCCTGTTCTCTTAACCCCATAATCTCATAATACCACAACCCATAACCCCATAACCCCCAAACGCCCCTACACCATAATTTATGATCCTTTATTCCTAATCTAGGGAGATTATGGACCTTTTGCGCCCATAATCTCTCTGATACCCTAACCCTAACCCCCTGAATCCCAAACCCCCAACCTTAACCCCCAGGTTTGGGAGGTTATGTGCAGCTTGTACACATAATCTCCCTAACCCCCCAAACCTTCACCCCAGTGCTAATCCCACAAACTTTAAACTCTATCCCAAACTTCAACCCCACACACCCAGCCATCTGTGGAGAGGAGATCTCTAAATGTCCTTTCCTGAGGTGTCTTCATATGTTCTAAGGCTCATAGGGAGTTTTTCCTCGTCGCCTTAGAGAGCTTGGGCTGGTTATTATCAATATAAACGAATGTTCTCCATCAACATAATGGAACATAATGGAAATATTTTCATTTCAGCTCGTGAGGTGAGTAGACCTAGTAAATGTCAGAGGAAGCTGCAATCCATTGCTGCTCACTTTACTTATGGAAAAACACATGTAGGTGATTTTTAGTGACATGAGCCACATGACTCATGTCACTCTATACAGATACAGTACATAACTTTTTACATAGTTGTATGCAGTGAAATTAAAATAACAGACTTGAAAAGTGTTTTTTATCACTTTGTTTCATTGTCCATCTCACTGAGGTACTTTCTTGGCCAGATTAAAACCTGTTCCATCTGGTACCGGGTCCAGCAGAACAGCACCACCAATAAATGCCTTTAAAAAGTTCATAAAACGCTGCAAGGGTCTTTAGTCGCACATGTTTCTCAAATAAGAGGCCTTGAATCTACCAAAACAACATACTATATGTATTTCCTTCCAACAGTATTTGTTTTGGCAATTGACCTTATGCTGCTCCCCCTCTTTTTTTCTGGTTCGAGTGTGATTGTAATCAAACTTCTGGTTCAGCGCTGTCATAGTGGTTTTCTATCCACACTGAGTGAAATATGGGAACATTAAGAGCTAAACTGCGGCATCCTGTGCACTGTTTCAGAACATGTTTAGTGAAAACTCAATATGAAAACTTAAGTTCCCCTCCAGGGAAAGTCCAGGTTTTCTGTTTCAGAAAAATATCAACTCTGATCAGTCTGTGAAGCCAACCGTCTTCACCTGCTCTCTGTTACCGTTTCTGCTGCTGTCTGACACGTTTCACTTCTACATTCATACAGGCCACGTCGCAGAGAACACCCAAACATATGCATTAGTGTAAAGTTTAACAGATAGAGAATACATTCGTGTTCACAGTCTGTTATTTTAACATTAGCTTGTTAGCTAACTTGCTGCCACCGTTAGTGTTGACATGCGCTGCAGTCATAAATCTACACTGTGATTTCTGGCCTCACGTTCACACATTACACATCTTAAATCCACTCTGAGCGCAGAATAATATCTGTGCATTTTCATTCTATTTTTATGAGTGGATTTTTAAATAAGAACGTGACGTTGTGCTCACTCAGACAGACGTCAACCAGGGCGGTTCAACTGTACCGACACTGTTACGCTACGAATCTCTGTTTAAATTAAATAAATAAAAGGACCACTTCATAGACACAGTATGTTTAAGTCTACACCTCACGCTGCTGATTTACATTGTACAAATACGTAAAAACTATATTTGAAACCTACTGGAAACCAGAACAATTTCACATCATTATATTATATTTCTAGCCCATACAAAATTCATATTTTAATATATGTACATTTTACTTTGTTTGCATTAAAATTTGACTGTGGCCATTTCACGTATGCTACTACAATTAGAGGATTGGAGTAATTGTGATAACATTATATCACCTTATAGGTAACATGTACTGCAACATCACTCTTGACATAGAGGCATATATGTCCAATATTACATTTTCAAATGTATGGAAATGCTGTCAGTCTTAAAATAAACACATACGATGCTTTCTGTGACTGTGTAGAAATTGCAGGAAAATAGATACAATTATAAATTCATTATGTGCCATGGAGTCCGTGTGAAAAAAGTCTGAGGCAGCAGAGAAACCAAGTGAACACACAAACCCACGTACACACAAATCTAAACCCACCTACATACACATAGACATACAAACCCAAACACACACCCACACATACGCTGCGCCGTCTCAACGTATCCTCTGTCCCTCTCAAGGGCAGGGAGATGCGGTTGCTGCTGGAGGACCGAAGGGACCATGTGGCGAGGCGTCCATCTGGGGTAACCTGAGAAAACGCAGGGTAAGGCCACCGTGCGTTGGTGCACTCTGTTGACTGTTTCAACAGACATGTTTTCCCAAAGCAAGAAAAAAGTACACTAAGAGGGGTGCCTTAAGTCACGGCTCAGTTCACCGCGCTATCTCGCTCCAGGAACCTGATCTCACTCACTTAAAGACTTCGGCTTCCCTCAGCTGCACTACTTTAACATGCTCTCATTTGAACCTAAACTTTTGAGGTTAAAGTCTGTTTTGGCTGGAATTCAATTTCCATAAATATCCCTTAAAATCACAGCTACAGCTACGGATTTTTACATGTGCCTGGGTGTAGTTTGTGCTGTCACTGTTTTGATATTATTCCTTCCCTTCAATTCACCTGCGGATGCGTTCGCAATCAAAAATGCTAATTACCCAAGTGGCCTAATCAACATTAGAATAATTGCACCATTAGAATACAAGCAAGCTGTGATGGATGTGGGATGGTAAACCTGTGTAAAACATGTGCTGTTTATTTGATTAACATCAGGATGCAATGATGGCTCCCCTACCAACAAAAACACATGATTGATTGAGAAACAAAAAGGAATTGAGTGATAAAAGGCAGCAAAATCAGACGCTGGATACTTTGGTGTAATTTAGTGTGACGAGTATTTACATGCGACAAATACATACAAATTATGTATATTATAGTTAAGAAAAGAGAAATCGATGGAAAGGTCAGTGGCTAAAAGGAAAGGAGACAAAGTGAAACGGCAGTTTACAACAGAGGAAAGAAATGTTTGATGTTGATGCGTAGTTTGAATGAGTGCAAAGCCTTAATAAATAGTTTGACATTAAATAAGCATAGTGTGCTGTTGTGAGGTTGTCATTGCCTGGTTTAAGAGTATGTTTTTAGGACTAGTTCCAGCAAGTTGTATTGCTTTGATGAAGTAACAAAAGTTAAATTACTTATTACATTTTAAGAGTGTAACCTATTACATTTCAGAAGTAACCTTCCCAAAACTACTTTTCAGTGAATCAGAGGTCATAAAAATAACCTGCAACTTACAAAATTAATGAGTACTTTTCAGTTGTTTGTGAAAAAAGAATTGATTTCCAATTGAACGAGAACAGGGTTGAACCACTCAGATTATCATCAATATTTAAGTGAGCGGTGAATAAGTGGTATTTAAGGACTGTTTTGCTGACGTTTTGACCTTAAGTGTCTCATTTTGGAGACGTGCAGGGGAGCGTTTTGGGGGAAGCCAGGTCAATATGGAGACACACACAAGTCAATTAATGCTGTAAAGTGTCTTTTCTCCTCTTTCGCTGTTCTTCCTGAGTGACAGACTGAACTCTAAACACCATCTGCTAAAAAGTCTCCCTAAACTTGACCCCTCTGCCTCCAGGGGTTGAGTGACCTCTGCCGCCAGATCCCGCCTGTCCGCAAAACTGAGTCCTCGACATGCGTCAGCTTGACATGACCTGAGGATTTGATGATTTATCGTTCGGCAGCCACTGAGAATCATAACCTGCGCTCAGCGCCGCCAAAACAAAAGCAGCAGGAATACAGAGAGTGAAGGGGGGGGAGACATTAACAGCCCATAAATCTACCAGAGAGGTCCACAAGTGTTCTGTCTTTGCTGCTATTTAAGATGACAGACATGAGGGCTAGACAGCACGTTACCCAGAATGCATTCCACAAAGGCGTCTGAGTAAGGTGCGCTTTCACTGACTCAGAAGGCACCGTTGATTATGCAGGATCTGCTTTTCATCTTTTCTCGCAGTTTGAGCCCATGTCTGAGACGCCCAGAGGCTGCAGACCAGCTTTTAATTATAGAAGGAAATGTTTTATTTTTCTTTATTTAAAACAGGAAAATAATTTATTGTGTCTTCAATATTGTTTTAGAAAAGGCAAAGATGACAAGATACTCATTAAACGTCTGAAAAATTAGCATTTTTTCTCCTCTGGGGGGCCTGTGGGGCAACAGATTCAATACAGACATTAATATACAATTCCTTTTATTACTTCTGTTGATGAAAAATGAGGCTTTAAATGCATTTCAGACAAAATCTTTGTTTACAAGTGTACACTTCTAAAGTTTGAAGAGATGAAGTTTGAACAACTAATATCCTAATGACAAAAAACAATAATACAGATATTGCTGTCAGTCTTATTTTAATTTTGGAAAAGTTGCCAAAACACCCCGAACAAAATGGCCCATTTAATGAAGTGAGCATTAACTTTGGTCATATCTGACAAAAAAATCTTACCACAGTGTCCACTTACAAACATAGCAGCCGTTACAGTTCTTTGAACGTCTTATATGCTCCTAAATGGACTTTGTGGTATTACAATAACATGGTCAGGAATAAACATTTAGGCTAATATTTTAAACATGTGAAGGAAAAGTCACTTATATCCCACTGTTTTATTAGGATTTTAGTAAGGAGATCCTAATTACGTATATATTTTAAGCAAATTTTGCCCACTTTAATCCGTTAACCGACAAATCACAGTCTTATTTCACACCTCATTCATGTTTTATCTTAACTTTTGTATGTATGTGCTGACCGTAAGGGCTAATATATTATTTCAAATGTGTGAGCACTATGAGGTCAATCGAATGCATTTAAAGGTATTATTTTAAGTCTCTAATGTATGTTTTTATATGGATGTAATTAAAAATGGACCCATGAAGACTCGCTGAACTCTAGGACACAGCTAATTGACACCCCAAACAATAAACAACAATAAACAATTTAAAAAAATCAGCACAGATATGCTTGTGTTTGCCGCTGTTAGAGATCCACCGCTGCAGCGCCGTTGGGTATCTATCAGGCTCAAACATTGGGATTCTCTGTGCTGGACAATAGATAACATGCTGCAGCTATTGATCTCTGCTGGTATTTTAAGTTTTGGGTGAGGGGTGCTCTATCAGGTTTCCTGGCGCAACTGCTCAGTCTGCTTGCTTACTTCCCCGTCTTTCCCTTATGTTCCCAGGACAGGGAAAGGGAGAGGGGGACTCCTGGGTATATGCAGGTTAACTCTAATCCTTCAGAAAGTAAAGATAGGGGAAAAGAAATAGACTGGAGGCATCAACTGAGTGAGTTTGCATTGCATATTTAACATTTCAAGATTTATCTTACAACAAATTACAATTATACATATATTATCTGGTATTTTTTTTTATTCAGATACTATTTTTATTCCCTGCAGCTCTCGCTATAATTATGATTATAATTGATTCATTTTCCACAGATTACATGGATTTGTTTGTTTTACGGGAATGTTTTTGTCCTAGGCCTGCTTTGTGCCGTGCCCTAACATCACGTTTCAACCAGAATCACATTCAAGACTATGGCGAAAAAAAGACACTATGGCTAATTTGAACCGACCATATCAGCTACCATTATCACAGTAAGAGACAGAGACCCTGGCAGCGAGGCTGATTGCAGATACTGTGGTGTTATTTGAGAAATTGCTCATTTGGCAAATGCTTATGTTGTATGAAATCTAAATGCTCATTTTCATCGATGCGTTTCAAGGGATTTGTTTTTTTAATTTAAAGAGAGAAAGAAAGAAAACAAAAAGGACAGATAACGGGACACATAATCATTGACACATAACCGATCAACGGTGCAGTTGAGCCTCACATTCAACCTTGATAGATACATCCCTCAAAACAAAAACACACGACTCACAAGGGAAATAAGCAACAGCAAGCCTAATGATGGAAACAACTTAATGTGGCGGCAACATTGCCCAGACTCCTCCCCGACAGCGTGGCTTGGTGTTGTGTGCATGTGTAATGTCCATTTGGGACGGAGCGAGCTAATTTACCATGCCCGAGAACAACACTGTGTGGCCTTAATGATCACCAGTGTCTGCACCTATCACAGTCAAACTGTGGTATAGTCGCAATGCAGGCACGGCTGAAAAGTAGGGATTCATTTGAAACTGAAGCTGAGGTTTAGAACAATGACCTGAACGCCTGAATATATGTGGACATGTAAGTCCCCAGGCATTAAATAAATCAGAAATATTGTGGAAGCATCAAAGGAAACCCCTTTCACCCCTTTACCTTTCCATCAGATGGTCCGAACCGTCAAAAACATCACTGGCTCTAATGAGGGACTCTAGCGTTTTTAGTGGCCACCGTAGGTGAGGGTCAGGGTGAGGGCATGCGCGGTGCAGTCTCCAACCTCACCACTAGGTGTCACTAAATACTACACAGTGGACTTTAAGTGAAAGTTATATTTAGAATGTTTTCTCCACTGCCTTGCTGTCAGATTGCCCTTTAAGAGGAGCTGAAGCTGTTAAACAAGAAGTAGAATTTTACGTCACAGAACATGGGAGTTGCCACTGCCTCATTTAGTTTGTTTGTGTTATTGTGTTTTAAAGCATTCGAAATAATGTGTTGAAACGCCAAAGCTCACAATAGTACTAGATTCTACGCCAGTGTTTCTGTCTGCTTCTTCCAAAATGGTCTGCTGAAAAAACTGGAAAACTACAGCTAGCAGTGAAAATGATTATTCTCATTAAAAACTAAATCCAGGTAAAATTTCAGGTAAAATCAGCTTTGTTTTCATTTTCATGGTGCATAAAAATAAAATGGCTTTTCACAAGATGGATCCTTTCATAAGCAATGGTTTTGTAAATCGTTGATGTCATGTCTTAGGTTTTCCTCATAATAGGTGAAAAATGAAAACTAACACTGAACTAAATAAAAACCAAACTACAAGCAGTCAATTCCTCAAAATAAAAAAAACTTCAAAAGTACTTGTGCATTTGTAAAACTAACTGAAACTAAACGGAAATTAGAAAAACAAACTTAAAGACTACAATAAATGAAGACTATGGTAAGAACCTCATACAACCGTGCTTTAAAAAGTCCAAACTTTTCATTAGGCACCTCGCAGCTTCACTGACCGCTGGTCCTGCTATCACGTAAATTTAAAATTCTGCTTCTTTTTTCTCTCGATCCTCCATCTGACTTTCACTTTCTCTGAAGCCAAACGTAAATCGGTCCCACAGTGATGACAGACACAACAAAAATGAAGAACCTCCAGTAGCGCTATGTGCAAGATAAGTCTCTGTCACATCAATTAAACCATGTGAGAGGATATTGATAGATCGACATGACTCCTCCAAAATGAGCACTTTGCTAAGGTGCTGTAATTGATCGTGTGAATGATGAACCCCCTGGATTGGAGCGGTGCCTGGTGGTGGTGTGTCTCCAAAAGTCTTCCCCGGGGAACCATCTTCCCCACCTCGTGCCACTGTCCTTCTCGGTAACGCTATATCCACATCAGAGAGACTGGCCCCATTGATTTAGCACTTAGCGCCATTGTCCCATATGAACAGTTATCATTTTGGCTCTGGGCCAGAGTCCAGGCATCAAAGTTACTGATCAATGATCTGAACTTCGAAAAATGTTTAAGGGTCTAGTAGAAGAGGAAGATTTGAGGATGGGGCACAGCTTCCAGGAAATCACCATGGAGATACTCCTAAGACTGTAATATTAGTCACATCTGTTGTTTTGGGATTTGAACTGAAAAACACGAAAACCATAGTACTGAACCAGGAGACTTTGTTTTAGTGATTTTAGGAACTTGCATTAAAAAATCACCAGATATGATATGACTACAACAAACAGCTGGTTTTATGTGTATACCACTCTACAAACCTAAAGTAACACAATTTGATACTCTCAGTAGCGGAAAAAGCATTACGATCTTATCTTATACAAATATCGCACTGAAAATACTCAACTAGAAGTAAGAGTTCAAAACCCCCACTTAAGTAAAACTATGGAAGAATTGGAAGAATATGGAAGCAAAATGTACTTAAAGTATGGCAAGTCATTGTGCAGTAAAATGGTTCCTGTCGGTGTTTTTTTTTAAATTATATGTGATGTTTTTTGATTCATTTTACAGCAGATGTTGCAGATCTTCAATGTTGAGCTCATTTGATCTACGTCATAAACTTTTGTGTAGTTTAATGTACAGCAGCGCATCGTATTCTACAAGATCATCATATGTTTGTAGCGTCGCTGTCCTGTGAGAACCACGTACCTTTAAAGAGTCAACTTTTCATGAGCTCGGGGCGTTTTCCAGTGAATCCAAAACGGTTTACTTAGTCAAAGAAGGATTATTTTAAGAAATAAGTACACATTCGCATTCCGCTATTGGCAGAAGATATTTTAGCAGATATTCATCAAAAATAAAAGTGCATTTTAATTTTCTGTTCCATAGACTTATCAAGAAGACCATTAAGTTTTGTCATGCCGTTAGTTGAGAAACTGCTTTCAGACAATCTGACAACTTTCTCCTTTCCATGAAGAGAGTTTTGGTTGCACTCCTAATTTCTGGACAGTCTGTTTAAGCACTCTCTTGGGACCGCAGGGCAGCACGGCAGACAGATGGGAAGTTTTGCTCAGGGATCAACTGCATGAGATTGGAGATCTGACCCCTTTCACAGGGGCCAGCGTTTGTCTTCATGTTTTCACGTCCAAGTAACTGAGTTAGTTTTTGTGAGCATTCTGTCTTCGTAAGATTTCACCAAAAGTGAGCCAGAAGCACTGTGAAAAGATGGGTCTGTCTCACAGTGGGTTTGCTCATAGTTTGTGACTTCGAGGTGTTTTTTCATACCAGTGTCGACAGCGCATATCACATTTAGCGCGATCTTTTAATTCCGATTTCTATAAATCATCCTGTGTGACCACCCTACGATGTGCATTCATCACACTTATGCACTGGTGGGTGGCATTCAGTGAATACAAACATGGGAAAAATCTGCAGTGGAGGTAATGGAGGGACAGTGAGGTTCAGACATCATGAGTATTTGGGCTGACACTTCAATATAACCAATACCTGAGGAACGTATTGAAACTGTTCTGTGTTTGAAAGCATGTGGAATTCATGTCACAATCTCACCACTCATATTCTCTTTCTCTTCGCCCTTGCCCTCGTTGTCATCTGCTCACACATTCGTTGGCTTCCACTGCACATCAACTTATAAATACGACCATAAACATTGATTTCAGTGGCCTATATTTACTTCAGTGTGACCGCTCGTTTCATGTGTGACCAGTTCAAACTGGAATCTGATGTTGGCCACATTAAAAAATAATGTGAACAGCCAAGCAAAAATAGAGAGTCATAAATCCAAATTGAGCACCAAAGCTTGCAGCGTGAACATAGCTTTAGTAACAAACGCTCCTGTTTATCCAGTTTCTGCTTCAATTATTGAGCAAAAGCATGAAAACAAAGATGTAGTTTGTGAATCATAAAACTCATAAGAAAAGCGCATTTTTTGTAAAAACCTTCTTGATTTGCATCTGAAAGATGTATATCTAGAGTCACAACGCATACTGTTTCTGCCACAGGATTGTTAAAAAGAACATGGACTTAATACACGACACCTCTTCAGAAAAGTCATGGCAGACATTATAGTAACCAGAAAGAATCGAACGCCAGGCTCGAACAATCTGCAATTCTGTTCCGCAACATTCAAAGCAAACTAGATAAAATGGCATAGGTTATTTTTAACTCCAATAGCAATAGCATTTAAAGGCATCAAATTATAGTTCAGGTATACATTTTCACTGTATTAATGCTTGTAATTCTAAGCAGCGAGTCAGTATTTCTATAAAGAAACCCCAGTATTTTATATTCCCCCCTCAGGTTTTCCAATGTAGATAAATATTTCTCGTTATTCAGTTTAAAAATAAACACATTTCTCACCCTAATATTTTTTCCCTAACGGAAACACATCCCGGTTAATCAAACGTTATTACCCTTTATTGGAAATACTATTAAGGGGTGAGCGGTTTCTGAGTGGGGTAATTTAGCATCTTCTTCCCACGTTGTCTAAAATTGGGGCGCGTAAATGATGTTATCATCACCTTGTTAATTCACCTAATAATTCCTCATTTACTTAGATGATGAGATCTATAACTCAGCTCTCCCAGATAATAGTCAATCAGTGGATTAAGCAAACAACACTGGTGGAAATATACGATACTCCATAAGCTAAGTTGGGTTTTGTTTTATTGTTTGTTAAGTAGCATACAATATTGTATGTCTCTTCAGCAAAAGAAATTCATTTATAAACACTTAAATATTAATGATATGCTTTTTCCTTTTAGCTGTTTTTCTGCTAAACACCACACTGCCGAAGATTTATGTGTTTTCAGCCTCACCAAACAAGTGCTTTGAATGTATAAAATAATCTGACTCAGTCGCCCTCCAGCTGCATTGTCCGTATACTGATTCATCTGTAATATTGGCAGCTACACTTGAATACGACTACGGGACATAAAAGACACATTTCTCACGCAAAAAAGAAAAGTAAAGGCGTTAATATCCCAAAACTA
Source organism: Coranthus polyacanthus (assembly GCA_037367275.1). Taxonomy (NCBI): domain Eukaryota; kingdom Metazoa; phylum Chordata; class Actinopteri; order Kurtiformes; family Apogonidae; genus Coranthus; species Coranthus polyacanthus. Next base: position 9,099,215 of record JAPQRN010000002.1, read on the forward strand.
GAGAAATATCCCACACTACTTTTAAAAGGACTGCAGATGTTTTCAGTAGACACGTTTTGTCATTTAAAAGCTTGCTGTACCTCCAACC
>JAPQRN010000002.1:9114788-9142108 GCA_037367275.1 Coranthus polyacanthus
AGCAAGTACAGACATTTGTGTTAAAATGAAGGCGGTAAAAGTAGGAACTTGTCAGAAAAAATAAATACTCAAGTAAAGTGCAGACACCTGAAAACTCTACTTACGGCAACTACACTAATGAAGTATTTGTACTTAACTACTTCCCAACTAGAGTATTCATCCAAATTAAGTAGACATCTATGAAAACATTTTTTTTTTGGAAAAGACACCCAGTACAACACTAAAAGTTCAAATCAAAGACCTGTGTTTTCCATATTTAACTATATCAAAACCACAGCACTAAGTAATAGAGAAGTAACTCTTCATTGATTTAACACCTCTCCAGTGATGCTGGATCATTGAATCAGACGGCAGTGACAATAGCTAATACCCATAGTGTTGGCGGAGCTGGATAAGCTTCAGTAATTGATGGTCGGATGTGTTTTCCCACCGATAATGTGTCTTTGCTGTCTTGGGGTTGCTGCTTTCCTTCCTCTCGCTCCGTCAGAGCCTTTACTGTCAAAACAGCACATGTGTCTCCCCAATGAAGATGGATGACTCTCTGTCTGGTGGATACTGAGGGATGCAGAGAAGGAGAGGGAGGGGGGCCAAGGTGGAGGGAGAATGCAAAAAAAAAAAAAAAAAAAAGAGAGATAAAGAATAAGCAGAGTCAGAGAGAAAAAAAGGGAAAGATGGAGGCAGAGAGAGGGGGCAGGAAGTGAAGACAAATGTGAGAAGGGAAGGAAGGAGAGTTGTAGATCGAGGCACAAGGAGACATGATAGGGGTGATAAAAAGATGGAGGGATGCTAAGGTGTTTCCTTTGTAGACTGAGACTGAGTTATTATGTCGTGTTTCCTGTGTGGGCACATTGGCCTTGGCCCAAAACCAAAGAATACTGATTTTTATTTTGATAGTCTCCCAATACACAGGACTCCAAAAGTCAATCAACTGTCAGCAGTTTTTTTTCATCAAAAATAAATACAATTCATATTCCACATTTAACCAGTGAATCTGTACACTAGTTTTAGTTATCTCGCTATGTTATTCATAATTGTTTTGTTTTTTTTATCTGACTTTGGAAAGAGCCTCATGAAATTTGCAATACAGAACACGTGAAAGAGTCGAAGTACTGAAGCGTGGGACCCGGTGGCTCACCCGGTGCCGACGATGAGGCCGGGGTTCGACTCCCATCCAGGCCATTTGCTGCATGTCATCCCCACTCCCACTCTCACTCTCTGTCCCCCCTGTCTCTATAATGAAGCATCAGAAATGCATAAATAAATAGTAAACTGGAAGGGTACTCAAATCTCCACCACCACAAATTATGACCTATGTTTTTCTCCTTTTTGTCAGTCGGTTTCACCAGTTGGTTTAGCTGTGCTACTGGTCAGTTTGTCTATCATTTGTTTTAATTCAACCATTAGCATTTTAAGTTCTAAGTTAGGGGTTCATCCTTGGCCCATGTCCTGCCCTTCCACCAAGTTTCATGAACATCGGTGCAGTAGTTTTTGCCTAATCCTACTGACAGACAGACGAGAGTGATCACATAACCTCCTGTAAAATATTCTTTTATTTGTGGATTATTATAACATATCCACTACTAAAAAATGCAGAATTGATTTTGTTTGAAAAGGCTATAGCTGTCAAATGAGTAGAGAGGAGTTTTATTTGTGTCTGAAATGTAGTGGAGTGGCAGTACAGAGTAGTACTGGTTCCTGGTTTAGGATACCAGATGATATCAAACTAGATTCACAGAGTCTATATTGTCAGCTTATATGACACTTTGCATCACTTAACAGGAAACTCCCACAGTTTTTAAAACTACAGCACAAAACACACAAAACATACTTCCCTTGCTACACCATCCATTAGCGTTGACCTTTGACCTGACCAGTTGTGATCATGTGATTGTGAGACACGGAGGTCACACTGACTTGTCAAAACACCAGTGCTATGTGCCAATCTGTTTGAGGGCTGTTTTTTGTTCTGAGTGATGGAGCGTTAGTGCCGCTCTCTCACATCAGACAGCGTTTTCTGTGATTAGGAAAAACACGGTTATACAAGACAGAACAGATTCGGCAGCTTCAACTGCATTTTGTCATGACTTCATTCATAACTCTTGACTCTGTTCATTGTTTTGCCCGCTGGATCAATGACTACGTTTACGTGAAACTAAATATTCTTTCATAACGTTCAAAAGTAGATGTGTTTCTCCTTTTGACCAGAAATGCGGGCTCTTCTTTTGGCCATGCTTCTCAACCCCAGCCTGAAAAACTGTCGGCTTGTCGATTTGTGTCCAACGCACAGAACTGACAGTAAACAGACAAGAGGGTGCCCTGTAAAAAACCAAGTCAGTTCATATAAATGCCACATATAGATTATATATACTGTATATAACAAATCGTACCACAAACAGTCAAAGAAAACACTCATCCATCAGCCCTTAAACTGAGCCAAAGGGAGATGGTGAGAAGCTGAGAGTGTGCAAGGCCGGTGTGATGCATTTTTCTACAGTTAAGTTTACCATTTGTGCACAGTGTAAATGTATATTAACTGCATATGCACCGACCTTTCAAGCCATTACAGTAAAGACTGTGTGGGATTTTTGGAAGTGTCACGTCTGTAATCTGCAGTGTGACCATTGTTGACTCCTATTGGTGGTCAGTGTGAACTGCAGCAACACTGATATGAAGTTTACCTCATAAAGATCCGCTCACCATCACTCACACGTCCCTGCTTTGTGTCCGAACAAAGGACAACCTACTTTAAAATCATATGATGCAGTTTCATAATGCATGCGAACTAGTGGTTCTGGTAGAGCTGCGGTATAAAAGACATTACCACCAAGCAGTATCTGGTATTTTTGGCCTTTATAGTGTAGCCAAAATGTGGTCCTCCTTCACTGAGCAGCTACAAGATGAGAGTGAATGAAGTCCAGTGCATGAACATGAACAGGATTAACAGGAAAGAGGGCTTTGGAAAGAGGGAAATCTCAGCAAAAATAGTTCATCAATACTTGATCAACGTGCTGCAGATACAGACAATGATCATGTTAATTCTCTGGAACAGAAACTTGCCTTTTCACCTGCACAGAGACAGAGGAAGTATGCACATCATCTGTTATTGGACCAGAACACGAATTGTTTACCTTGTCAGCCATGAAGGACAACAGAATGTGTTTGTGTACCAGCTGAGATGATTCAGGTAGCGTATTATTTCAAGGAGATAGGAAGCAGGGAATATTCCCTGACACTAATGAATATCAGTTTTATTAGGATATGATTGCGGCCATCACAAAGGTTATTGCTTTCATAACATTGTATATTAAAAACAATTTAATCTCATCCTTGTAAACAGTAATTCAATCTCTTTCATGCTCTATCTCTTGTGATTGATGGCGAAAGCAGAAGTATATCATCCATACCATGTCTCTGGAAAAGTGAAAAGTACTGTTTTATTTCAAGATGCTGTCACCTGTTTCTCAAGGATTCTTCTGACAGCTGTTGAAAATAAGAGAAATGATCTCTATTCACTGCATATTTCTGTGCCTGAAATACAAAGTATGAAATGTTTGGATTCGTATGAGTTTTTTTTTTTTTTTTTTTCTAGAAAACATAGAAGTTAAAGATGTCTAAAGTAACAAATATAAGCCTAAGGTCACATACAAGTTGAAGTTTTTTGGTGTGATTTCCGAGACATCCGAAAATGGATGTTGATCTCACTCGCTCTTAATTTGGCAACCTTCACAGATAACAGCCCCTTGTGCCGGCGGTGGCATTAAAAACTCACATAGTAAGACTTTTATCATGGCAACTGTGTCCCAGTTTGACCAGAAACAAGAATGAAGAAAGAGACTGAGAGGCAGAAAGAAAAAGAGAGATTAAGAGGAATGGAGAAAGAGAGAGAAAGAGAGAGAGAGAGAGAGAGAGAGAAGCTTTTAAAAGGATTTTGTCGGTTATTGACTGGTTGCACTCTTCAGCTAATAGCCATTTAAAGATTATGGGCCTGCTGGTGGAAATCAAGGCCTCCATTGTTTGCCTTATTGCATTCTGGCAGATGGGGGCTGACACAACAACACGCAGCATCCCTCCGGGCACACTCGCCGAGCACCGACCCTCCATCAGCAGATCTCCTATTGAACTGGCCCTAATAACTGGCCATGAATTATTAATCCACGTACCATATTGAAGACAGAGAGGGAAGAGGAAAAACAAGGGAGGATTGTGGGCCGGTTGCAGTGAGTGTGATTGGCGTACAGGTGCCAGTCGAAGGAAAAAAGGTCTGTTCAAAAGAGTCCCAGGGCGGCCATTTCTCGGAACGGGGAGGACGTTCCGATAACTGGCACGGGAAGATAAAATATATATTCATTAAATGTCAGATTGCTGATGAAATGGGTCCGATCCATTAGTGGGTAGCGGAGCGGCCGGTTAATGTTTCCCGGTTGTTCCTGGGTTGGGTGGCTTTTAGTGTTGCCCTGGGTTGCTGCTGGAAACAAGATCACTTGATCCAGGAAAAAAAAAAAAAAAGTTTGCAAGAGCAGGTGTTGTTCAAAATAAAAAGCGAACACTTTGGAAATCTGAGTCAAATGCACCTGTTGGTGAAACCAAATAACTTTGCTGTGCTGTGTGTTCAAGTGAACCTGATCGCTGTTTGCAGTTTATCTGTCTTCTCTCCTCTGGTGCAGTGATTTATTTGCAGAGATTGATGACTAGGTTTGGCTAGACACACTTCTCTTTTCTTAAGCTGCAACTTTAATTGCTGGCTGCAGATTTTGTCTGTAATTCAGCTTGACCTTAAGGAGGTCAGTTCAGATGGTGTTTAAGTTTTTGCATAGCTATTTGTGGCAAATTTTAACCATCGTAGTACTCTCAGTAGCAGTTGATCCTAAACAAGATCACGCCAGAGACTATCATTTTGATCCGTCGGTCAGTTGATATTCTCTGTCCACTGATGTGTAATTATCCCTCGTTGTTTGACAAAACTCTGCCTCGCTGCGTTTTCAGCATTTACTTTAATTCTGATGTAAGCAGTGTCACCCAGAGCTGTATGACAGAAAAAAAGTAAAGGACTTTCTGTTGCTTCTTTCTTCCTGATCGATTATTTAAATTTGAATAAAGCTGGAATCCTTCCACAGCTGCTGTCATTAACGTGTCTATGTTTATTTTGTCACATGGAATTGCAGTCGTAAAACGGAGATTTTTATCACTACAGCACAGCAGCTTGAAAATAGCTTAGAAGTGGCTGCTGGTGAGTCTTTATATGCTGCGATTAAATGACTTTTTCATACTCGTTTAGCTGTCTGACAACAGAAACAGGAAGTACGTCCGTATGAGAACAGCTTTATAGTGAATTCGGTTGTTTTAAAACACAGTGTCCCAGTGACTCTGGACAAAACAAATTCTGTTACCTGTGACGTTTGGAGAAGGTGCATCATCTGCTTTATCTTCACTTTGCGTCCTGCAATTTTCAATTCAGTTAAATTCATCGTGCCTTATTGGCATAGATATCATACTGAATAATACTGCCAAAGCATCAAAGAAAATACAAGACATAAAAGAAAAATTGTCCAATCATACGAGGACAAAAAAATAAAAACAAGTCCAATAGGCTACTAATGAAAGTGGGTGTGGCAAATGTTGAACTCTCCAATCAGATCTCGCCAAAAGTTTAAGGACCAACGTACATATTCATTCACTGAAGTATGCATATTCACCCAAAAATTAAGTAAAGCTGTTTTAAAATCCTTTAAATAAATGTTGATGTGACTATAGATCGTATCACCATTTTATTTCATAATTCATTTATGCTAAGATCATGTTTATGTTAACAGAGGATCTTTCTTATCTGTATAATTGGAATTGGGGTGGTGTCCCCTATTAACCAGCTGCCACTGCCTCCAAGTCCTTGTAAAGTATATTACAAAACATGAAATACAGTTTGTAAGTGCTGTTTGACCTGGGGTCTGTTGGCAGTACTTTTAACCAAGAAGGTGCCAAGAAGAGACTTGTCAAAACATGTTAAATCAACTGGGTTACGCTGTTTATAGGGGTTGTAATACAAATCACACTGACGGAGGCTATTGTTCAGTCCTGTTTGGTCTCGAAAAAAGACTCCAGTTTAGTATTTAGTGAGTTTATTAAATGCCAAAAGTCTTCCTCTGTAGTTTTGTGGTTGTTTTCAGTCAGATATCAAAGTACATTAGCTGTAAAGTACAAATCCGCTCAAAGGATTTCTATCATATTCACTCTGACTTCAGTTCAGCTCATTGGCTCTGTTAAGCCCTTTACAGCTAATCATTTGGAATGTTTCCATCTTTTTTTTTGGTTTTTGTTTTTTGTTTTTTCTCAGTGTGTCAGCCGCGAGCTCCCACTGAATTAAAAACCCTTTGGCAGGGCTGTTCTCGCTTCCCGTTGATTCAAAATGAATCTACCCAGCGCCTGATGAATTGAATTTCCTGTGTCAAAAGCCTGCGATTTCAAAGAAAATAATGAACAACGCCCGAAGAATCCCCTTTCAGATTTCATTATGAGGGAGAGGTTCTAATTGCGAGGAAATTAAATTTCCATTGCTTTCTCTTTCTATGAGATACTCGGCTGCCGCTGATGATGTGGTGAGCTGCGTTTCAGTTTGACGCTTTGTATCCTTTTAAAAGCCAATCATCTCATGTTAACCAAAACCACAACAGGAATAATGTGATCATCTAGTATCAAACAGAAGATGAATGTGTCATTCTTCAGCTACTGACCGATCAGTTGTTGGACGATGAGAGCTGCTGCTGCTACACAACATCAAAGAGACAGCGAGCTGAGTCGTCCCTCATCTCTCTCCCTGAAAGCTGCTCCTTGGATGAGTGCCCCCATTTCATCAGACGCACAGACATCGAGAGCATGAAGGAAAACTGCAATAAGTTCCTGAAAGAGAGCCAACAGTGAAGACAAATAGACTTGGCTCCTCTCCCGTCTTTTCAGCTGAAGAAACAAGCATGTGTCTCTTCAGGAAATGCACCTGAAATGTGTTTGTGTAAAAGGATGTTAAACCCTCTAAAATGGACTGAAACACTAAATGACTCTTTTTAATATAACTATAGAAAACAACGGGCGTGCACTACTTTAAATGTGTCATTTTCTGCATGGATGTTGCCCCAGAAGAACCTATGACGTGTGTCATCTCAGTCGGAAACATACTGTAGATTGACTTGAACTTGCTCCACACTTATGATACACATTTTACAGAACCGTGATACACTGTCACCAAATGTAAAATGTAAGAAAAATCTGAACGTCTTGATTTAGAGGCAAAAGTGGGGGGGGTTATAATCTTTTACAGAGTGGAGTGACTTCAACTACACCTTATGAAATTACATTAAAACCGGAGAGGATACTGTGGACAGATAGACACGAGTATGTGATCTAACCTGAACTGAACATAAAGCAGTGGCATGCACGGACAGCTTTGATTCTGCTTTGTAAGTCCTCTTTTGTTACACTGTGTCTCCATTTCATAAATCCAAAGTAACTAAAGAATGCAATCCTGCTGATCTGTGATTAGTGGAATTACAGTTAGTGTATATTGTCACCTCCAGGACGGTTTGAAATAAAGAAAAGCCCCAAAAAATGCAGGTTTTTTCTCCTCTTCCATATACAGTGTTATGCTTTACTTCAGCGACTTGTGCTACATGTCAGAACTGCAACTAAGAATACGTTTTACTCTCTGTAAGGAAACAGGTTCTTACTTTAATAGAGCTGTAATAAATGGACTTTATGTTCACTTTAAAACACATGTAGTCAGATGTTTTGCAGGTTTTTTCATGTTTGACTTCAGCCTCAGCCGAATGTGATTAATTTAGGTCTGCGTTTAGGTCTCGTGTGTCCATTCTTTTCTCCAGTTATTTCATTTTAACTGATTTGCTGTGTTATTTACGAGGTCATGTCATTCCTTGGCACATAGTTCATGGTGACTTTTTTTTATTTCAATCGAAGAAAAATACCTAAAAAAAAACATATTTCAGTAAAATTAAAATGACTACGACTAATGACTGTGTATTTAAAATGATTAAGTACACAAAAAAGAGTAACAAGTGTTGTTTGTTACATCTCGGTGCTATAACTAATAAACCATATGCTCTTTAAGGAAACAGGTTGTTACTATAACAAATTCATGTTAGATGCCACTGTTTTGCAGATTATTTATTAAAAATGCTGGGCTTTTTATTTAATCAATCTCCTGTTAGAGAATAACGAACACCTGAATTGCTCTTTTTTTACCTGCATGATTAGACAAAAGGTTTAATAAAGTCACTGAATGTTTGGTTCTTGTGTAAGAGACTAAAGGAGGCCAGAGCAACTGTTGAATACCTCATTGAAAATTCACCACAAGAATATATGACGGGTACCTTCGCATTTAGATAATAATAGCTGTGCACATAAATCATCAGCACGCAAATGAGCTTAATCATGTGCCACGAAACAATTATATGGGTGAACAGAGCACGCGTGTGAGAGGGCTGTGAGTGAAGAGAAAGAAAAGGAAAATGCCTGCAGGCAGGGACTGAATGGGACGCGGAAATGGGGAAGAGGGGGGCAAACACAGAGCAGGTCAAAATGAACACCATCTGGGTACATGAAAGGAAGGCGGAGGGGAGGCGGCGGGTGAAACAAAACAAAAGCACCAGCGCTGCCAGCATGTAGCCAGCAACTCCACAACACCGCCACCTTCCATGTTCTAACCCCCCCCTCAGTCAGGTGGAAGAAGGGCTGTGGAGCTTGCCATCACTCACGCAGCCCCTCCCCCGTCTTCTCTTATCCCCCTGTGGGTTCAGATCATTGCCAAAGGAGCCACAGGCCACTTGCAGGCTGACAGTCAGCTCCTCTAATGGGCCTGGCTGTTTATTTTGTACCGCTTGGAAGTGGATTAGCTGGAGGTAATTATGGTTAATGATCTGCCCGCCTCACCCCGCTGATCTGTAGTCACCCGTTCGCTTGGCTATAGCCGCCGGCACCATTAATATGGGATAATGTTACCTATTAGAGCTACAAAAGGGAAAGGGGAGATGAAGATTTGTCAGATGGATCTGAGTGTGAAGGGTTTCAGAGCAAAATGACATGGATCCATTTTGGTGTGGAAGTGATGTTCTCTGAGGTTCAAGTAGCTTTTCAAATTACAATTTGATTATGTCCTTTGACATGCTGTTGTTTAGTGATGAAGGGCCTCAGAGCAAGCGCTATTAACTTTGCGATTAACTCGGTGAGGATTTTCCACAGTGGGAGCTCATTTTGTAAGTCACACTGATTGTGTGACAGTTCAGACTGGGTTTGAATATTGAAAAGCCAAAACATTTGACCAGATGGATCTTTTTTTTTTTTTTTACTTTGAGGGTATAGACAGGGGACAAATTTAAGGAAAACCCTGATGGGAGTAGTAATCTCTTCCAGGATTTTCAAAAAGAAAATGATGCTTTGGCCTTTAAACATAACCAGATCTCAACCTAACTCAAGAGCTATGAACATAAAAAAACAACATTTTTATAGTTCAGTGATTTTGAGTTTGATTTTTTTTTTAACATTTCACAACTTGGATGTCTTTGTTTTCACAGCCTTTATAAAAACCTATGGGGGATTTTGGACCAATGTGCTTGACAGCGTGCTCCACCTGCATTGTCAAAACACCAAATGAGGGACTATCTTTTTGTTAGAATGGTGTTCATCTCTCCAGTAGAGTTCACATACTGTAGAATTAATGCCAAGGAGCATGGAAGCTGTTCTGGTGGTGGAACAACACCTGAGGCACTCCACGTTGGTTTTTCCTGTAACTTGCCACCTGTCTATATTTATTTACTTAACAGGCAAATTGTGTTCCAGTAGCAATATAACACAAAACATAGTGCACTTACATGTTTTGGTGTACTTTGTTTGTGCTGAATTGTGCAAGCACGCAAATAAAAAACGGGTGCTCTTACTCAGGGTCTTCAGAGATTGTTTTTGTGTTTTGTTTTTTCATATATTTCATCCATATGAAAGCAAAACATCATAGAGCCAAACATCCCTTCACGAATCATACATAAGTCCAGAAATACTGCCTATTTATTGAACTCACAATAATGAAAACAACACCCATATCATTTTCAGGCTACAACCTTTTTCAAATTGATAACCAAATTATAACAAGTCACAGTTTTACGTTCATATGAAGCATCCGGGTGGCGCTGTTACTCATAGGAAACTAAAAACATCCAAAAACAAGAAGATGAAATGTCTATACTCTACTTAAATGTAAATCATGTTTATGTCAAACTACAGAGCATGTCATTTTGTCTCATTTTGTCACGTGAAGATAAAATGCTTTTTTTTTTTTGTTTTTAATTACTTTACAGTGGTTGTTGTTGCACTAACAGCGCAGACACATGTTATACCTGTTGTGCTGACATGTTCTCTGGAAAATGCTTTGTTACACTTGGCATGCAATTGCGGCATGAAGATAACAGATTAACCAGGAAACCAGGAGTTCAACTGAACAGGATTTAGGCTTTTTGTTCTCTTCACAGAAATTTAAACATAAGGGGTTTGAGTTCATCTCAAAAGTGCACGTTTCATAATTCATACAAGCTCAGTTCAAAAATGTTTGTGAGAAGATTAGTTAAACACAGGGTTTTACCATGGTTCTCACAATGAAAATATGACATAAAATCAAGTCATGACATATAAATACAGGTTTGAGTGATGTATGGACACATCGTTAGGTCTTTTTTTTCCTAACCTTCATTTTAAAATAGATGTTGTTGCAGTCATATTCAGTGTATAATGAAATCAGGAAATGTTCCTCAGTTATGGTCATCCTAAACACTTTTATCTCATATTGCAGCATTACTGTACGTATTATGGGAACCTGAGAGTGTCTTCTTCAAAATGAGATGAGCACATACACACATACACATACAGTATAGACAGTCGGTCAAGTTAACCAGCTGAGAGCGACATCAAAAAAATGACGTCTTGTGCAACCCACTTTTTTCACATTCATCCATCTTGAAAATGCACCCGTAATAGCAACAAAGTGGTTTTTCCCCCCAAAATGAAGTTTTACTTAATCAAATCAGGGGTCAGAGAAACATATCTGCGCGTGAAAAGGACAGGACACATCAGGGTTAAACCGATTACGTCCTGTTAAACAGGCATTTCAGAGTCTCCATCTCAGACACATTTTCCTGCCTTTTCCAGTAATTTTTGAAAGCCTTCAAGCTGTAATAAAATATCACTTTTTGTGCATTTGTGCATTAAACACTCTTGGTCTCATTGTATTTTTCTGATGATAATCACATTTCCCTCGAACCTTCCCCCTTGTCTATTCCCATCTCCCCTTTTAAAGCACTTTGCTCCTGTTTCAGTGAAGATGACACTGACTTGATGTGGGGAGGGGGTGGGCGGGATCAGGAGGCTTTGGCTAACAGTCGGAGAGCTTTTGCAGGGGCCTCGTTGTGCAGGTTACGTGGCGTCACGTCTCGTTTTGACTGAGCAGGAGAGCAGCCCCCACCGCCGACACCACCCTCTCAGGGACCCTCGTAAAGTGCTCTGATGCTTCATAATGCAGATCATTACCCAGAATGCTGTGGAAGACCCCAAGTCCCCACTTAGAAGCGGAGCCTCCCAGAGCCCCCACCGTGTTATGTATCCCTACAGATCGCCTGCAGACGCTCTGATTGTCCATTCCTGCCTGCCATCGCCTTGCCAGCAGCAGAGTTTATTGACACTAAGTTGCCCCCACAAGGCGGTGTTAATACGCACGACAAAGATGTTTCTTTCCCTCTGTGTCAACCTGAAGGTGCTTACAAGCTGTAGGTTATTGAAACACAGAGCCATAAAGCTAACAGAGATATGACTTAAGATGTGATTGCACCAGGTGACCGATGCATGAGTGCAATCAAGTCATAGGCAATGATATCAGAGCAAGAACAAGGGGCTGTGAAGCAGAGCAGGAGGTAAGGCCTCATGGCGCTCCTCAGTGATGTGCACAGTCGTGTCAGCAGTGACAACAGCTGTACACAGTCTGAGGTTTGACTGAGCCTGAACACACTTTTGTGATGTGCTCTGTCCCTCTTGATACCAGTTTTGTCTCACATTCTTGTCAAACGACTAGTTTCCTGCTATCTAACTACACTTCGCTTGAAGCAGTAGTAGTGATTTGTTGTGCTTTCAGGAAGTGTCCATTGATCAGCACTGGGGAGTCACTAAATTCGTTAAATTACAAAACATCCATTACAGTTATTGATTTTAAAAAATGCATTTAAATTACAGTTACTACTCAAAATGTTGGTGATTACAAAGGGAATAGATCCAAATACATTCTTTTTGGTAAAAAACGTATATATGTGAAATATATTAGCCTATCTTGCCAAGACGGTCGGCCGTTTAATCATTAAGAGCCTTTCAGGGATGGAAATTCAACCGTATTTCTCAGAAAAGGGCTCCAACATTGCTGCACATTTATTAGAAAGTAATCAAAAAGTAATTAAATGTAAGAAGTTATGTTACTTTGCTGACAGTATTACTTATTAGAGTTTTTATTACAGTAGCTTGTTATCTGTAACCTATTACATTTCAAATCCTCCCAACTCTGCCACTGACGTAACAGACACAAATCTGTGACGGGCAATGTTATTATCATTAACGAAAACTATAAAAAAAAAGGAAAAAAAGAAATGTAAACCAACATTTTAGCTCTGTCAGTTTTACACCAACAGATGACAGCACAACTTGCATCTGTGTTGCCAAACCGTCTGGCATCATGGCGGGGAAAGTCGAGAGAAAACACCCATTTGAGATTACTTTGAGTCTGACTGTGCCTTAGATAAGACCTTGCAGTGGAAGGTGATAAAGTGTTTAGAACATTTCTCCAACGGAAAAATCCCTAAAGCTAAAAGTGAAAAACACGCACAAGACGGCTAACCTAGCTTAACCTAGCTAAAAACTAAAGTAAGCTAGCAAACCTGCCTAAAAAAACGAATTAAAACTCAACTGAAAACGAAAACAAAAACTCAAAATGAAATAAAAGTAAAAACTAATGAAAAACGGAAGACCATTATGACACCGGTGGCAGGTTATATGCAAGAAAAGTATTGAATCACATTGTTAAAGATCGAAAAAGGCAAATGGTGTGTTTTGTTGAATGCTGGGGACAGGCTTTTACTTGAAAATATGAGCTCATCTATTAAAGGCAGCTTTGTTTTTCACCTCACACTAAATTTAAATGTTGGTTGAATTTCATAGTGAAATTAGGAGAATGGAAACGCTCCCACAGATCGCTAACCCATACCTCATACTTGTCTTTACTTGTTTTTTGTGAAACTTCACCCTGATACATTTAAATTGCATCTTCCTAACCAAAGAAAATCATGCAGAATCATAAAACCTCACATATTTATCAAATTCTCTGGGTGTTGCGGTGGTCTGTTTTGAACTGGACCAGACTTGTTTGCCTCAGATGTGCCTCATTACAAACATAATGCATCCCGAGTGTCCTTGAGCAGAACACTCAAATCCTGTATGGTTGTTTAGTGCAAGTTATTACTCCTCACATACAAATGCGGTGTGCTAAAAGGCTCTGTGGTAGTTTACAGCACTGATATGATTTTTACTCTGCACAGCAAGAAAACAGACAGAAATAACCACAAAAAAAACATCTTTAGCACCATGAGCTGAAAAACCAAATGTCAACAAGTTTTAAGAGTTCATTTTGACTCCTCGCCTCAAAAAACAACAATGAAAGGGTGTAAAAATTATTATTGTTGACATACTCTACCTCTTGCAGTCGTGTGAAGAAGAACAGGAAGAAAGAAAAGGTGACGTAGGCCAGCTGACGTCATTAGAGACGATCCTTAGAAGGAGGTGGTTGGGGATGGATATGACGGACAATAAACTTCGTGGACTTAAAAACAAAAAAAACAGTGTTCATGTCATTTTTGATTCCTTCTCTCAGTCTCTTTCTTTTTTTAGCCATTTTTCCAACCCTTTTCCTAACCCTAACCACATTGTTTTTCTGCCTAAATCTAACCGAACCTCAGCCATGACATTGTCACAGCCTAAATGCAGCAGTTTTTAATGCAATCAGCCGTACTTTGCCTCTGCAAATTTGATGCACGTATGTTGTTTTGGGAGTGAGCGGAAAACGACCTACGCAGTCGCTCAGGCATGAGGTTGTGTTGGAACACCGTGTGTTGACCTTAAAGCTTGAACATCCCCGGAAAATCTAGATGTGTCCCTCGTGTTCCAGTGAAATCTGAAGTCTCACTTGATCTGCAGTGGTCTGAAGAGTCACAGGCCTGGATCTTTCCAAAAAGTATTATGTATCTTTAAGATAACGGATATTTTTGAGGACACAGTTATCTGGGCCTCGTTCTGTATCACATGAGTATTCACGCTGTCCTCCAGCGATCATTTATTCATCCACACAATTTGAGAAAACACCGCCGTTGTTTTATTAACTCTTTCCCTACCTGGCTACTGTCGAATGAGCACAAAGAGGGCTTCAGGTGTTGAGCGAGGGAGAGGGGAGGAGTGGATTTAATGAAAGCTCTGGCATCTGTATCCGATTCATCTTGTCAATGTTGAACCGCCATCTCTGCCCCAAACCAAACCCCCAGCATGCCTTGCCAGCCACTTTAATTACTTTTCCTTTTGCGTGGAATGGCGACCCACAGAACTGACAGACAGGTGCAGCGATCCTGATTAATTAAAATAATAAAGACTGGGAGAGGACAAGGAGGGGGAATATCAATGCGTGGACAAGTTCTCTTGATGGGCAAGCGGTGAGGGGACGTCAGACTGGGGCGGGAACATTGATTTACTTTGTGACAAGGGGGTGGCCTTCAGGCTTGATAGGGCTATATGGAAGAAAGGCTGGGGGAGGTGGGGTCTCTGTCCCATTCACATCCTCAGGGCCTCACTTTAGCTCCCACTGTGGGGACATGAAAACCCCCCTGTGCCCCAGCAGCTGCAGTGTCCTGCTCTGAAAACTCTGGTGCCATCACACCTATCAACGTGACACGGAGTTAATAAAAGCCATCTCCAGGGATTCATCAGCTCAAATAGCCATATATCATTTCACCAGACAAAGAAAACATATTTCTGAATGATAAGCCCTAAGAGAGTGCATACTTGATGTCCTCTAGCTTCCTCTTTACATATTGATATCACATTAAGTTTTTTAGTGCACTGGAGAAAAGGGAATTTCTAGAAAGTAAAAAAAGAAGTCTTGTTTCTAGGTAAGTCTTGTTTTTTTTTTCTTTTAAGGGAAATAATCAAGCAGGTTTTTTATTAGAAAAGTAATCTAATTTTAAGGAAACAATCTTTGTGTATATAAAATATTCCAGTGTGTTTTCATTGCTTGCAATAAACACATCTTGCTTAAATTTAGTTTTTTTTTCTTTAGTTTTTTTTTTCCGTGGCTAGACTTTTGTGCTACTTTCAAGAAATCCGGTCAAGCTAAATGACAGATGCTCTTGGACAATTTGGAAATATTTAAGAATATTTGACTTCTTGGGGCTGTTTTTGCAGGGAAGGCATAGTACATACCCTGAAGGAAAAATAAAATGTTTCAATTGAAAGAACACAATGAGAAACATTTTAAAACACTAGGCTTTTATTTTCCGAGAATCATCATTCATTCAAGACTAAAGCATCACAAAAGTGACCCTTGTGAGCAGGTTAATGCATTTATCTCTCTTCTTTATGTCTCTCAAGCAAAACAGTAAGCAAAGACATACCAGTAGACGACGTTGTGAAGAAGCATGGGATCATGGGAGTTGTTGTTTTCAACACCACTGCCAATGAAAATCTGTCTGCTATGACTATGAAATCCTGTTTTATTCACATTACATTTGACGTAGTGATACACATGTTATGTCCATTCATTTTAATGAAACAGCCTCCATTAAGATTAAATGGTCACATTAGGAAATATGATGCTATTGACAGGTGAGACAGGTTTCTATATTGAATAAAATGATGGCTTTCTTTGTATGAAACATTTGATATAACAAAAGTACACGAGTCAACAAAATACGTAATCCAGGCCTATTCGCTCTTAGATATTTTAATGCAGAGATGTAACTATTATATCTTTAAATATCAACCGACTTGAAAGTCATACCACGTATATTTTTTTCCCAACTAAACCAGTGTTTAAGGACAGGTTGACATATACAGTACGTCAGCATTTAATCCAGGGCAGCAACTGGACTCTAGCAGTAACATCCACCCATATTGTGGGCTGAAACGTGAGCTGTGTAAGTTTGTGTGTGTGAAAGCTGACCTGCAGTGCCCACATCCTCAAGCTGACACTTTAGAGCTGCTCTGTCTCAGCTGAGCGTGTCAGAACAACAGAGATGTGGAAAAGACCGGCATGTTTACCACCTCTCTGTGAAATCAAATACAAGCTGCTTGCAGTGTCGGCCTTGTGAAAGCAACAGATTGAGTCGCTCACAGCTTCAAAGTTGCACTGATACGCTGTCTCAGAAAAAAAAAAGCATGTCTTAGATTTGTTTGCAGGTTCATGTAAATAGATTGATACTTCAAATCTGCCTCAAAGTGCAACATTTTAGGCTTGACTGTACATCAACAAAATATTCCAGTAAATCTATCAGTAATAACTATGATGATATACTGTACATCCATCATCCACTCCATGTACATCCATTCAATATTTATTTCCTCTGCATTATTTTTATTGTTTACTACTTACTTGCAGAACACTTGACTTGTATATAAAGTTTTTATTTGTGTTGTTGGTCACTAGTGCACTTTATTCTAGCCAAATATCAGTCACGATCAATTATCACTGTCCGATATTCATATTTTTATCAGTATTTCTATCAGTATCTGTTTTTTGTTTTGTTTTTTTTATCTCAAAAACCCTTTAAATAAATGGCTTGGTCTTGTTGGTCAATGTCCCATCTACAGCACTGTCCAACTGGTTATATATAACAAGTAATAGCCTTTCAACACCGAAAAGATTTACTTGTACTTATTATTTCTAATCCCTCCAGTTCTGTGTGAAAACTGACAAGAAATTATGTTGAAATGTTACAGAATTGTACTTTATTTATTTCATTTGACAGCTTGAAGGCATTTCGCAGTTTTTCGTTGCCGCTACTCTGAAACTCAACTGTTACCGCTCATGTATATCAGTAATAATTGGTGTCACCTCTGGAAAAAAAACAAAAACATATCAGTTGATTCCAGCTTACGCCTGTTTTTTCACATGTGTACGTAGCAGCCCCGTGCGCTTTACCTTTATTCATTCAGCATTGTTGTCCTAGTTTTTAGCTGTTATGTCTAATCCTGTAAGTGCTTTGAAAGCAATGAAAAAAAATGTAAATAAAAAAAATGTTGTGTTCACAGATTTGACCGATTAATCTGATTCTGATTCTTAGGGTTTTCATTCCTTTGCTGAGAATAAATGAATTGAAATTCCCAAGAGTATACGCATGGCACAGTGTTACAAATGAAGGTACTTGGTATTTCTGCACAACAATTTGTGTCGCTTTTTACTTGCATTCCACTTCATTTGTGTGGCAGCTATAATACATACATACATACATATATATATACTTTTCTGACGGTTTTATTACCAATATTGGAGTACTTTGCCTTAACTTAAAAAATATTTTGTGCAGGACTGTTAATGAGAAGCAACTCTACATTGTGGCGCTGCTAATTTTCCAAAGACACTGATTTTAATTTTATATAAATACATTTAAATAGAAGTTCTGTAACACAGTATAAGAACATGCCACGTAAACTGGCATGTGAGTGTTGGAAATAAAAACCTCCATGTGCCTTGGCAACTGAGAGTGTCATACGCCACCCAATGGACAAATGATGAATTGATGCTCAGCATGTTCACTGAGACCAGTCACTCTGTTCACTGGAGGCAGCTGCATAAGATCATAATGACTGATGGAAACCAGTGACTACTTCAGAATAAATGGATTCCTATTTACAGTGTGAACCTTTTCTCTTTGTGAAACTATTTTCTTTTTCTTTCCTGTGAGCCGTCTTTCTGACGCGGTGGGTACGAGTTAGACAAGAATAAACATGCATGAATAAACACATAATCTTGTCACTTTTGAGGACGTGTGTCCTGCCTTATGAGTGAAAATCTGTCTACTCATCTGCTGTCCTTCCATAGAAAGCTGTAAGCTGGGTTTCTTTTCAGAGGGAAAAGCTAAGTGACTTGAGCAGAGACCAGATATTGCTAAATTAGGTTTTAATAATCCAGTCCCACATTTCTCATTCCTTAACGAAGGCATAATAATATGCTATAAAAGAGAAGAAATTGATTTCCACCGTCCTTATTAATGCAACAAAGTCAAAAGCTCTCAAAGCAGCTGGCTATTTGATATATTCATAATCAACTGCACTGATGTACTGCGTAGCATTCTTAAATGGCGATGGATCTGGCAGGAAATGAAACAAATTCGATTGGCTTTCTGCTTCGTGTCTGAAGATTGGCTGCTTTGTTTCCTTTTGATTGGTCAATTAAAAGTGTGCTTCCACTTTCGAAGCCTAGACCCATTACAGAAAGTAATTTCAAGAGCCAAGCTGTTTGCCCTGTGCTGTCTGCTGCGAGGAATTCCCTCTCCACTTTGGTGAAGTCAGGTTAAGAGAGAGAGTTGGTAATATTAGCTCCCGTTTTATTGAGAGATCCATTAATCGCAGCCTTCTGCCACTGACCCTGTGACCCCGCTGACCTCTGGACATCATGTTACCAGCCGGCCACAGTAGATTTAAAGCCAGCAGAACACGTGATAATTTCCTCAACCCTAATACCAATTTTCTGATTATTGGATTATCTCTCTCGGTTTGCATTTGTCCTGAATCATTATCAGTATTACTTATTATATCTGTTTTCCTCCTGTCTTTTATATTTTACTCTTTGTGGGGCATACACAAATTACAAAAATGCCAATTAGGGAAAAAAAAGGAATAAAAGATAAGCAAGTATTGTAGTGTTATTAGTGGGTTATTATCGTTGTGCCTGCGTGTGTCATTATTATTTTATTGCTGCCAAAAAAATGTGTAGAACGAGAAAGGCTTAAAGAAAATAATAACAGTTCATTTTATCTTTTATCCTCATTTACTTTTGAACTTTACAATGGATTTTTTTGAAACGTTCTCCAAGCCCAAAATGTCAGGAAAATGTCAACATGTGGATTAGGCTTTTTCTTATGTAAGAAATCAAAATTGCAATATGTGTAGCCGTTCATCAGCGGCTTTGTGTTTGGTACTTGCGTGTCGTAAATAACTTTCAAGAGGTGTCGATCATCTACAGTAGCACATTTGATAGAGCTACTAGAAAGCCAAAATAATCAGAAAGACTGAGAGTGAATGCATTAGGCGATGGAAAAACATCGGGGTGGGGTGGAGTTATGTACTGTAATATACCGCCATTAAGTACCTTACTTATCTAATGCCGCCATTAAGTACTGTATTCCTTTACCAGTAGCATAGAGTTTCATTAAAATAATCCTGACATAATTGTGTGGACTATGTACAATCTATTCTAATAATACATGTTGACAATGTGAACCTTCCGTAGAAGAATGTGAGAGCTATTTCATTTCCCCTTCTCCTTCCTTGACAAGCTATTTTCAAAGATGATCGCTGAATACATTTATCGCAGCTTTATGACGGGTCATTTAGGAAGTATCATTCCTCCAGTACTTTACAGAACCTCTTTATCAGCTGTTGAGCACCCCACAATAGAAGACTTGTGTAACTTTATATACACCTTTGTCTGATGGCTACATAAACTGCACTCTACCTGTTTTTCGACAGCTGAAGCTTGGGCCCAGGACGGGGCGTTGAAAGCAAATACCTGATTGTATTAGTGTCTCCCCTTTAAGCTGTTGTCACCTAGCTGACCGATTATGGGCAATTACCTGCTCTGTCGGAATCCTAGCCGAATAGATTGAATTCAGATTGATTTTTGCCCAGGAAAGAGGAGGGAATTTAAAGCCTTTTTTAATTGGGTATTTGGTGTGTGCTGATCTGAACACCGTGGCCTTCCCGAGGGATCCTTTATGGGCCAATAATGGCATTGGAGTGGGGGGGTGCTGCAGTCTCGTCTGCCGACTCCCTCCCAAGGCCATAACCCTGCATTTGCTCTGAGTGCTTTTCTATTATGCATTGATAGTTGAGCATCAATCAATAAGAGGGGAAACAGAAAACCCAGCGAAACCAACTTCTTAAGTGTAAAATGCCTCTTAATACCCGGGGCCTTTCAAACAACTTAACCTGGACGCTTTTTACCCTCGCCCTTCCTCCCTTTGCTCTTTGAGGGACACTTACCGGCGCCTGGTGACACAATGTTTTATTTAGGAGGGCTGGAAATGTGCAGCTCTCAGGTGAAAGTGTACCACAACCGTCTGATTATACTTACAACAACAATACATCACTGTGTGTGTAGGCCCAGAACCAGACATACTAAAGTAAAATAGATTATTGTGTTGCCATCATATATACAGTATGTGTTTATATATATAAATAAGTGCTGGGCAATATACCGGAAGAACCATACCGGTTTTAATTTCCTAAGGTATGAATATTTCATACATCGCCATGCCATAGAATAGGTAAAAAAAACCAGCTGTAACTATTCAATAGGAAGCTCATTATATAATAGTGTTTGCCACTTTAGCACTACGGATCGCTCTGCAGAGTGTATCGAGAGGGGCCCCCTGTTAACTGTGCGTACTCTTCGTACTAACTTGACGATAACTTGATAACGCAACAATTATGAATGAAGCAGAGAAAGACAGGTTCAGAGTAAGAGAGTATCCTTTGAGTGTTTTAGGTCAGCTTATAGTACTGATAGAGCTATCTTAACATATCTTGTTGTGAAAAGGAGGCAATGAGAAAGTCGTTGGCTATTTATTTTATGTTTAAGTCCTGTTTTAAACATGTTGCAGTTGCTACAATACAACTTGTACATTACATTATATAGTATATCATTTTGTGGGACTGAGCAAACCCTGTAGTACTCAAAGCCTTCATTATATAAGGAAGTCAAAATGTTTTTATATTCTTTGTACTCAGTAGAAGCCGCAAACATCTATAAAAGAAAGTCATACCATGAAATTTCACCAGAAAAATACAGTGAAACATATATTTGGCCATACCTTTCAGCTCTAATATATATGTTTGTTTACTATTTTGAATATGTCCTATTTTGAAAAAAACATAATGACAAAAGACAAAACTTGTAGTTAAACTACACTGGGATTGGAGATTGAAGATATTCGAGCAAATTATAATAATCAAACTCAAGGTTGATGAGGTCAACAGTTGGTCATATTATGAATGTCCTGAAATCATATCCAACAAATGAATAAAAGACGATACCAAAACAGTGGCTTCCTTACATGAACTTTGCAGTTGGTTGAAAAAAAAAAAAAAAGCCACAGAGTCACCTTTCACATTTCCAATGCCACAGTTCACTAAACTGGGATGATTCCGGGAAGGAAAAGACGGAGAAACTAAGTCTAACCCACAGATAAGAGGAATGGTGGGGATCGGACCCCGTCAGTGGAGGAGATAAGAAAGAGACAGTCACAGCAATGGCCAGCCACATAATACACAAGACCACCTTCAGCCGTCTAAATCTCCCATCAGTACCAGTCCCCACCGGCCCTCCTGTCACCACTAATGCACCTTTTCCTATAGGACAAAGCCCCAGATGCAGTAAGGTTATCTGGGGCTTTGCAGGATTTCTCGGAATTGGCAAGTTCACCTTTCCTTTAGTCCAGATGACAGGAGATGATACAGTTGGGGAGGATCGATTGTTGGTTGCACTGCGCGTCTTCGTTCGCCATCTTCGATCTTTGTCAGCTACTGATAACTGTTTTTACAGGTAAGGGTGCGGGCTCTGGATTTTAAGATGAATCTTGGAGTGAATCAGAAAAAAAAGAAATCTATTATTATGTGCAACAAAGCATTAACAGAGGTGGCAAAAGTACTCACTCAAGTAGAAGTACAGGTACTTGTAGGGCTGGGCAAAATATCAGATTAACTGAGATTAGTGCTTCCTCTGGAGAAGTTATGCTCAGCAAAAATGTAAAATGAAGCCTGTTTGCTGTAATATATTCATTGTGAATATTTCTCCAGTCATGGGACAGTGGCACTTTATTTTATTAAAAAAGTAAATAAAATCTTCTTTCTTATTGTTGCTGTTCATTGATATCGCAGTGTGTTTGTGTGTTACACCCTTCTAGCTTCGAATAAAATGAAACAATAAACTGAAAATAATGAACATTAACTTCGCTCCAATGTCAATGCCAATCAAGTTTTAATGTCAGCAACAGAACTTGAAACATTCCGATGCCTTTTCTCTGCACTCCCACCTCCCTGTCTGTTTTGTCTTTTGCATCATGTTTGTCATGTATGTGTGTTACTGTCCCATCCATTTAGGCTGAAATCGGTTTTGATGTTGGGAAGGCACGCAATGATACAAAATAAAAAAAATCAATAATCAATAATTCCTCTCAAATGCATTAAAACTAAAGCAACAAGCCTGTTTTGAAAATGTAAGGACTGGAAAGTACAGATGCAGTATTTGTGTTAAAATATAGGGAAGAAAAATAAAACAGTAAATACATACTCAAGTAAAGTACAGGTACCTTAAGTACAGTAATGAAGTTTTTTTTTTAACTTTGTTACTTCCCACCTCTTACCATTACGCACCATAACCATTTATTGCATGTAAGTAAAACCTGATTTTCCACAAAGCATTAACCTTCTCCAGTTCTTGCTGACATCATAGCCTCCAGTCCACCATTAAAACATTTCTAGGAGGAAGATTAATTATCACAATAAAAAAAAACAACACTGTCTAATGGCCAAATCGTTTTGTAATCTGCGTTCAGCTTATTAAAAGCCATCGTTACATCCCTTTAAAAATGTCACCATCACCACTATTGAAACACAAAAAAATATAAAGCAGGGAGGGGGTTAGGGTGGTGTGCACAGAGAGGATGCCCCCAAACTACTTTGGTTACACAAACTTTGTTTTCGGGCTCAATGCATCAGAGCCCTCTCCCTCCGTCTGCCATCTGCTGCTGAAGAATCTGTTTCACTCGATGAGCCAAGCCCAGCCTTTATTGGTCCTAATGGCACTATCAGCTGAGCCGCCAAACCCAATTACCTTTTAAAAAGGGAGGCCACCCCAGCTAATCATGGCTGCCTAACCTGATTTGCCTGTGATGAAGAGACGGGATAAAGAGCAGTTAATGGAGGGAGAATGATCTCACAAATACAAAAAACTCAATTCATTTCTCTGGGAGAGCAATCTGTCCGATTCAGCGGTAATGGAGTGGAGATTCATTAGTCCTCGGGCCTTAGTAGTAGCACCGTCCCCTTATCAACTGAATGACAAAAGAACATTCAGTGAGCTCCTCTTATAGACTTCATTTCGTCAGGAAAGGCATATAAAATGGTGTGACATTGGTAACTGAGGATGGATATCAGAATTTGCTGGTGTTTATCCCACATCACATTAAACTCTCAACAGCAATGGAGATACAGTAGTGCTAGCGGTCTTTAAAGGCAAAGATATACAGTACATGTATTAGAATTAATGACTAGATGTCTCTAGTTGTGCTGTGCTTCATTGTACATTCATGAAGCAATAAGTGGCCCGGCTACAATATATAAATCTGCATAAATCGTATGAACTATGCTAGTAACCTGTGAAAAAAAAAAAAGCGTGAATGGTTTAGAAAGTAAATATTTAATAGGATGTTTTCCAAATGCTTGGTAATGTATTGCTGGTAATGTGACATAAGCCAGCTTTTTATCATGTTGAACCAGAACTGAGCCAAAAAAGTCACGTCACTGATTTCGTCTAGCACGATTTAGACCACGACCACTAAAAGAATACATTTTTCATTCATTTAAGCTTTATGCGGTGGCCAGATGGCAGTACTTCAGTCTCTTTTTCATGCGCAAAACCAAAAACATACAAAAGCAATAAATAGATATAAAGCAAATGCATAATACATAATATGACGAACCATACCACAACCAGTCAAAGAAACCACGTCACACTGGTCCAAGCCAGCCACAACAGCCTTAAACTGAAAAAAATGGGACCATTTCTGTCCAAACTCAGAGGGATAGAAGTGATGATGGATTTAAAAACCTGGTTCCTATCCTCAGGTTCCTCAGGTTCCTATCCTCTTCTTAGTTCTCTTTCAAGGACTAAGAAGTATTGGGACCTGGTGTAGTGAATGCTGGATGTATATTTGAAAAAACATGTAAGATACCCTGGATGTTTGCCAAGAAGTGCTTTGTAAATAAGTAACATGCACGTTTTTCTAGCACTGAAGTGTCTTTTTTGTAAGAAACTGATGTCCAGACTGCCCTGTGAAATATCTGAACTTTCAAAGTTCTTATCTTTCCTTATTCAGAAGAAAAGTGGGGCTACATGTCATCCAGTGTCGTCCGACATCTGCTCTGTGCACCACCAGACTCCAGCGCTGTTCACATGCATGTTCCATTGATGATGTAAGTGTCACACATGAATGACCAATTGATACGAAGAATGTCACGCAGTGGATGAGTCACTGAGAGCTTTGGTCGAAGGCCAGAGATGACCCGTCCCCCAACCTCCTCCTCGAATCCATACACCACTGCAGCTTCAGCTTGGCCTGGTCCAGATATGATCCAGAGGACGTCGACTGGATGGGGCATAGGGCCATAGCCAGGGTTTGCAGACGGACATTAGGCCAAAGCCAGAGTTAAAATCCTATTAGTTTGAGTTGGGAATCGGATTATCGTCGTCGAGAATCACTCGTCTGGCAACTAGGGTCTAATTTACGCCAATCAACGGCAATTATTGAGGGGAAGGGAGCCCCTATTAGAGAGCTTCATCCACTTAGTCTAATGAATGGGGAAGATTCAATCTTGGCTGTGGAGACGCATTGGAGAGCTGCAGCTGAAAGCGACTGCACCAGCAGGCTAAAGAAGAGCTGCTGTTATTTATCAATGGTGGGGTGCTGTCAGAGCAAACATGCGTTAGCCATGGGGCGCTAGGCTCTGGTTTCTGATGGTCTTGGGGCACTCTTTCCAATAAAGCAGTTAGTGGAGCTTTCTACAGCCCATTATGTGTATATCATACTTGTAAAGACATGTCTATGTGTGTGTCATGTTTAAGGCCCTAAAAGCTGGAAATGTCATTTCTAAATCATAAATCATAAACTTGGACGTTTACCCACAGTCGAGAGCCCAGACCTGCACTTGAAAGGCATAAATTGGTCAAAATACAAAAATGTTTAATTGTTTTACATTTATAGTCCATTTTTCAGACAAAACACATAAATATGATAATGAACCATAAGTTACATTAAACTTGTTCAAAGAATACTGTTTGTTTACACCTTCTCATACATTATTTGTTTCTATGCAAACCTAACAGGTTAGTTTAATTTTTAAACGTTTACTAAAAAAAATGTATTTCTTGATCATAACTGAAAGTGTGCAGAAAACACAGTGGGCCTTTTATGACCACTCAAACCACTTAAATTGACGCCAGTTGCACTAGCTGTTATTTTTAAAGTCACCTACATGTGAGTTCAATTACACAAACCTACCGCAATCATTTAAGATTTGAAGCTAGAAATCTGCTTCTATTTTACATGTGACAGCATATGCTGTGTGTAAGGCAAGGTTCATGGCATATACCTTAAATTCATGTCTACTCTAACACTGCCCTCTACTGTTACAAGAACAAAATACCTTATAGTCATCCACGTGAATATCAATGGGAGGTGAACTGATATGTTCTTACAAATGTAAATATAAATAAATGTTTTTTGGCATCATGTCACATGGATTAATCAAGGGACACATTTTCAAAATATTGACACTTGTTATTGTTGCTGTCTGTTATTAATCTACTGATCGAAAATTGTTGTGGGTGGAAACAAAAATAGGACTGCAACCATAGAAAGTTGGTTTACACATAATCATGTCTATGCTGATGTTTGTGAGAACTGCATTAGATCCTATGTGTCGTGCTGAAAGCTAGTAGCATCCTACGAAATGCTCTCCATCCTTTTATGTGTGTTCAATACATATATATATATATATATATATATATCAAATAAAAGGGATAAGGTATATGCTTGATCGTGATAGTGGTGTCCTATAGATTTCACTCAGAGGGGGAAATTCCACCGCCTTTAATAGGGCTCCGTTGGGTTTAGCTTTTCCAAATTGGTGAGTGGCTTCAGATGTGAACTGTTATTAAATACAGCAAATATTTCCAGGGCTGCGAGTTTCGTTTTCATCAACACCGTTGTGATTTTTCCGCACAGAACAAACAACCTATTGATAGATAGATAGATAGATAAAATCTTCCCTCCTTTTATCATTTTCAATTACGTTTTTGGATGAGACTACGATGGAAATTATTTGTTTGATCTTGAATTCATTTTTTGTCTGACTTAAATAGGATTTTCAATCCCCATTCACAACATGAGATGCTTCTGCAAACATGTACGGCATGAATTACCTGAAGAATATTGTCATCCAAAAACAACCAACAAAGAACAAACATTTGAATAGCATATTGTCAAACCGCTTCATTAATAAGAAAATTGGGTTGTGGTTTAGGCTACACACTCACAGTCGAGTGAGTCATCATTTTTCCTTCATCTTAACTACTTATGGGAAGATAAACAGTAGGATGGAGTGTGCAGACTCATTTCAGACCGCATCCTTTCCCTTTTCAAGTGACTGATCAGTGAAGTCAGTTCAGACTTTGGCCCTGTGTGGGGGCGTAAAACCAAGTGTGTTCCTGCGGTGACATTCACTGCTCGTTGTTGGGTGAGCAGTGAGGCAGTGTGGGCCGTTTGTTCCGTTTTACTTTTACACCCTCATAATTGCTAATCGCTGCCCCTCAACGAGGGTACGTCACGATCCAAGTAGGGGATTATGTGAAAACAGTAGCCACGACAGCCTTTAATTACACGACTTTAACATAGAAACAGTTTCGTTTCTGATGGCAGCAGGCACCAACCACAGAAGCCCCCCCTGCTAAACACCCGCTGCAATGAGCTCACCATTATCCTGGAAAAAACATGCAATTAAATTTGAAACACAGACAGTTATCTCAAAGGGGGGCTGGCACTTGTACCTTGAGATCTGAGTTATTTTTATCACTGAATTAATACAACTATATATATGCAAGTACAGTTCACTGTTACAGACCACTTTCTTCAGTCCCTGCACATAGAACTGAGAAAGGAAACGGTCTACCCCCACATGTGCACTGAGAGAAGAAGAAGAAA
>JAPQRN010000002.1:9142208-9155841 GCA_037367275.1 Coranthus polyacanthus
TTTCTTCAGTCCCTGCACATAGAACTGAGAAAGGAAACGGTCTACCCCCACATGTGCACTGAGAGAAGAAGAAGAAAGTGACTGAAAGGGGAGCACATAAAGGTTTCGTCAGGGGAAAACATGAACAGCTTGAAGACGTAAACCAGGGTAGTCGATGTTGAGCATCCAGACATGTCTCAAAGATGTTGTTTACAATGGCATGTTATGAACACAATATCAAAAATAATTAAAATCAGATAAGATGATGTAATAACTTAGATATTATATTATTACAAATTCACTATCATATCTTCAGGAGCTTAACAACAAGTTCTGGCTATTTGTACTGCTTGTAGATTTTACACAAAATATATCATCACCATATGACAATAACCAGTGTGTGATAGTAGGCCAAGTGTCCCATGACCTGCTTTGTCAATTGTTAGTACTGTCTGAGATTCCGTTTTTTTCTATAAATAACAAGGTGGGAAATGTAAAACCCCGAAGTACGAAGTTACGTGCATGAGGTGACGAAGTAAGTCAGCGAAGGGAAATTCCTGAACTACAAAAACAGTCACTTTCAGGGACTAAAAAAAGCTTAATGAGCTGTATTTAGCCTGAGTTTGTTTTGAATTTACTCAATGAGGATGCAAGCAGTTTGCAGAAGAGTAGGTGTGCTCTGCACTGTCACAAAATGTTTGTGTGAGATGCAGAGGAAACTGCCCCTGTAGACTGATAGACCACAAGTGTTATCATGTCAACATGGGGTGGGGGGAGGGAGGTGAAAGAGGAAGCCCCCTTTTAAAGAACTCCCACCTTATGCTCTCACAACTTACACTAACTTTCACTGGAACAAAATACACATGTTCCCGTTCTTCTGTCATGTATAGACATGCCCAGAAAAAGTAAGTAAAACAGGGCATGTGTTCTCTGTTTTCTAAAGAATAATTGTGCATTATTATTGGGATTAATGAATGAGTGAATAAGAGAATGATTTTGAACACAGCCAAACTTAACATTTTTCCTTCAAGGTGTTCCTGACGAGGGAAGAATGATCAGAAATTAGGTCACAACAACCCTGACCTTTGGCCACCAGAATGTTTTCACTTAGATTGCTAAGAACTGAAATGCAATTGTTCCATTGCAACAGAATTGCCCAGCAACAGAGCTACTTTTGTGCCATTAACCTATGGACTGAAAGTTTCAGCATTTTCCTCTAACATCTTTGTCTATACTCTTTGCTACTGTCAAACAACAGCAACAATCTTTAAAATGTAATGGGTATCAACCAACGGATGGACAAACCACGTCATAGAGATGTGAGGACTCAAAAAAACAAAACAAAAAAAACAACAAAACAAAACACACTAAATCAAGATTAAATAGGCCCAAATAGGCCCATATTCATTATACTCTGAAAATAATGCATCTATCCAAAACTAGTCTGACTAAAGTAAAAATATTAAGATAAATGCCCACCACCCAACAACACCTCTGGCCCCGCATTTGTTTTTGCTGTTTGGAATCCTGTCTGATCAGATAAAGAAGTCTGACTGATACCAACAAACCAAACCAAATGCGGGGCCGGGCGTATAAGTGCCGCACATCTTTGCGGTTCATTATTTACTTACCATCACCCCACACAACGCTGGCCTTTTTAACAGCACTTTTTTTTTTTTTCCTTTTTTGTCAAAAATAATCAAACCATCCACGACGCACGTGCGCTGGACACGCCCACCCTCCAGAAGCCTGTCTCGCGCTGAGGTCTGCCGCTGCTTCCGACCTATTTGAAAAAAAAAACCACAACCGTAAGTTTGGATTATTTTTACTTCTGAATTTTAGTTAACTGTACAGGAGTTAACTAGCTAGTAAGACGGATGAAACTCTTTATTATAACGGGGCATCCTATTTTAACATAGTGTTAAATTCGAGGAGCTTTGATTTAAGCACAACACTAACTTGGACTAGCTAGCTACATACGGGCATTAACGCTACGCTAAGGTATGAAGCGCTAATGTTATATAGCTATAACATTATATTTCCTTTAGCTAGTTGGATAATTCGTTTTTGCTCGTTGCTTTTGTTATTTAAACGGCTTTATTAGCTAGTTGCTAACAACTTTACAACAGTGAAAAGGAAAACGCCAAAATAGTACTGATTTTCATGACTGCTCTGTTGATAATGTACTTTTAGTGTTACCTTATTCCTGTATATGAATGCGCTACTTTAAAAAAAAAAAAAAACTGAGTTAGTTTGGTCCTTTTCAGGGTTTGTGCAAGCCTTCAGCATGTTTCCAGCTGGTAGACCGCTTGGACGTTCCCGTGGAGCCTGTTTTGCCGAAATCCTCATGAAAAACCTGACTCCCACATCGGGTCTGACAGACTTCAGGGCACCTTGTCCTACTCTGAATGAAAAAAGCAAAGACAATATACAAGTGAAAAACAGAGTCAAGCCAGGTGAGTTTCGGGATACCTTTGCTTGAATTAAATGAGACCAACGAAATCCAAAGAGGGCTGCCTTATGGCCAAAATCTCATTAATTTCACACCCAGATAACTATATGTATCACTATCTAAGTTTTTTTAAATTCAGTGAATAAGTAGTTGGTATAAAGTGATCACATGAAAAAGACAAATTCTTGTTTCATTTTTAATTGCCCACGCTACAAATAAAATGAATTTACTTACATGTGATTATTTTCTCATTTTATTTATCATGGCAGTTTTCAATTAAGCATGCAATGAGAAATGTAATATTCTTAATACATTAAAAAAAGGTAAATTCAACTATAGGAACAAACCCTGACTATCTGCAAAAATCATGTCACGTTTGTCATGGCTTTAGTTAGTGGTGTTTGAGTTTGTGTAAGCCTAGTTTTCTGGTCCATGCAACAGAAAGAAGTAACCCCCCCTATGAGCTCCACTTTTTGTTTCAGCTGGTTGGAGTCCTTTCTCTGTTCACTCATAGCCACTCTCCTCTGTTTGTGTTACCTTCATGCAGACGTCTCACATGTCACTTGGAAGAATGCTGCAAAATATTGCTGTAAAGAGTGTGGTTCATCCCACAAAGAAATAAATTACAGGGCATAATATGAAACGATAGCCTTTTTCTGTCAGTATGATACGTAATATCATATTGCACAGCGCTAAAAAGTAATATAATACTGATAATTACCGCCGAGACTTTGTTCATCCTCTGACGTCTGTTTCCTTTTGCATGTTTTGTGTGTGGTGTGAAATTTTAATTTGTGCCATTTACTCTTTTCTTTTTTTTCACCCACTCACAGATTCTGCATTCAAGTCAAATGTCACACTTCAAGTGATGATTGAAAGATACAAGCAGGGTGAGACACATGCTGTGTCCTTTCTACATCAGCTTTCCCAGGTTTTACAGTTCCAACTGGTTATCAAGGAGACAGTGACCACAGGTAAAGCTCCACCACATGTTTGTGCTCAAGTGAACACCAGAGATGGATGCTTAGGGACAGTAAATTCCAGAGTTTAAAAGTCTTTTTTTTTATCTTAACCAAATTCTGAATCAGCTAATTTCACTTATTATTGGTTCTAGGTGCAATCAACTTTCATACTGTTTTATTAGAACGCAAATCAGACTCCCAACGTCATCTTGAAGTCTATAACTCCCATCTTTCTTGATCATATGCCAACCATATGCTTTTTTTTTTAAAACTCTTTCTTTCATAGGCAACGTAGCAGGGTTGTATTTTGCCTTTTGTGTGGTGATTGATGGATTTGAGTTCAGGACTGGCATCGGAATAAACAAGAAGGAGGCGAGGCTCAATGCAGCAAAGTTGGCTTTGGATGATTATCTGCCCACTTTGGAAACAGTGGAATCTGTTCTTCCTGGGGAATCAGGTTAGAGTCCACCAGTTCTTAATCCTCTTCTATAGCAGACTTTAATGAGTCCTTTTGTGCTAGTTAGTGCTAGTTAGCTAGTTTGCCTCATTTTTTAGATTGGTTACTGACTATATCCAGTGATTTAAAAAAAAAAAAAAGGGAGACAAAGAAAAAGAGAGGCATTGATATGGGAATGATATGCCGCCTCTTGTAGTTGCTCTGGTTTGAACTGGCAGGTTTTCAAATCTTTGCAGACAGGCATTTTGCAAGTAGTTGCAAGTTTGAATCTTTGGTGTGAATTGGGCTTTACAGAAATACTGTTTACTGTATTACACTGATTCATAACATAACATTGGCAGAATCGAATAATTAGAAACAATGAGCAATGTCAGATGTTTGCCAAGGTGTTAGACTTAATTGCCATTACAACAAATGTTTGGAGTTTGCCACTTTGGGACACTGCATCGTCTTCATGCTTGTTCATTTCTCTAGATGCTCCTCCACCCCTGCCTATCAAAGAGGAGTCCTCCATCTCTGAGGTCCATCCTACAAGAGCCATTCATGGTAGTAGTGGATTTTTTTTCTCTCCTTTTCTGTGCTCTTTGTGAGTTATATGTGTAATATATCCTTATTTATAAGAATTGTAATCATTTTAAATGATAAGTGGATCTTAGTATTGGGATAATGGTACTTCTCCTGATCAAAACACTGAGGTTTTACACTTAGGTTTACTTTGAAGATGTTTAGTTTTAAGACAGAGTCCTCAACATTTGAGGGAGATTAATTTGGCTAATTTACATTAATATGGTGTCACCAAAGACATTACAGCAAATATCTGGATACTCTTGGTGTATGTTAAAGATCAAAAAATAGGATGAAGTTCATCAATTTACCATTAACCCATTGTGACCAGAAGCAACATACTATGCATGTTTTTACCTTTAAGACCAGTTCTGAGGTTTGCATGTTTTTACCTTTGTTGACTGCAGTGAACATTGACAATTCTGTCAGGTTTTTCAGACTGTTTTCAAGTAATTTTTAGAGTGCACCTTAGGTCTTAATGGGTTAAAGTCTGATGTGCTTAAAACACGAGAAAGGGACAAAGTAATATGCAGATCATAAAAGCACTTTACAGCAAGTTATACATACTGTGTTGTGGCAGTTGTGAAGTATGTTGGAGCGCTGCACATGTTTATTTTAATATCATCATGCAGAAAGGAAGAAACCTCTCAACCTCCAGATTCCACATGCTGTCAGAGATGAGCTCACTAAGCTGATGAGCAGCCAGCCAGAGTTTTCTATCTGTGCAGGAACCACAGCGGCCTTCATCATTCAGACTTGTAAGTACGATTTTCTACTTTTATTAACACTCAAATGTTTTGTATAAACATGGTTTCATTTGACATTTGATTGTGCAGTGACAAAACAGTCATCAGGCAATTTAGCTCATACTTTTACTGTCGAATGTAGGTTGTATTTATCTTGTACTTCCAGTACTTTGTAATATGTCCTCTTTACCTCTGTCTTTTTAGCCAGCGGATGTGAAGTAGTCGCTCTAGGTACTGGAAACTTCAATACCAAAGAGAATGCATCATTGAGTGGACGGATTGTGCATGATTCGCATGCCGTGGTTACTGCAAGGAGGTCACTTATGAGGTTAGTGGCTAACATTACTTTACTTTTTCATGAATATACATTTTCTCATGTTGTGCCTGAAATGAAAGAAATCATTGCCTTCAAACTCACCTGCAAAACAACAGATGACTGTAGCTTAAGGGGAAAGTATTGATTTAAATCACAATTGTTTGGGTTTTTTTAGGAACAATTCAACTTTCTTTTGCTTTTATGAATTCATCATCATACAACATTTACCTCCAGATACTGTAGCATTTACGTATTTCACGTATTTGTGATCACTCTCTTACTGTCTCAGGTTTCTGTACCGGCACCTGCTCATGTTCTTCAGCAAAACGTCCAATTTGGCTGAGAAATCTGTCTTCCAGCAGAACAGCAGCAGCGGCCTTCTCAGTCTGAAGAGCGGCATCACCCTCCACCTCTACATGAACCAGCTGCCAAAGGGTGCTGCCCAGATCCCCTACAAGATGTGAGTGGGCTGCCTTTAGTTGGTTCATTGTGGGAACACTCAAGCAATGACTTTACTAATTACCAGAGAACAAGTTCATGACAACTATGTTTTGGAATGTGCATATGTTTTTGTT
Organism: Coranthus polyacanthus; assembly: GCA_037367275.1. Classification (NCBI taxonomy): domain Eukaryota; kingdom Metazoa; phylum Chordata; class Actinopteri; order Kurtiformes; family Apogonidae; genus Coranthus; species Coranthus polyacanthus. The sequence goes on from JAPQRN010000002.1 coordinate 9,148,260, forward strand.
ATTTAACTATTTCTTAAGATAATTGTAACTGAGCAAAACACTTTAATCTCAAACAAGATCTAAGCCATGCAGGCATCTCTGCTCTTTATTCTCAGGCGTCTCAACCCTTTCTCCATTTCTGCATGGCATGTCAGCAACGAGATCGCCTTACATGTATCAGTGGAGGGCAAGGTTTGGTCCTGTTCCTTTTTATTTCTTCTTATATATTCAAATAAACTGCATTTTTGAAAAATAAATTAAGGATGTAGATAATAATGTAGATAGTATTTCAACTGTTTCCTGTTCAATAGTTGCAACAACAACAAATTGATTTGTTTCCTTTGAAGGTTTTCTCAGTTTTCTCGTCAGCCTTTGATCACTCAGCTTCCAAGCTGATCAGCATGTCCACTACAGACAAGATCACCCAGTGGCAGGTTCTGGGCTATCAGGGCGCCCTGCTCAGTCACTTCATTGAGCCTATCTACGTACAGAGCATCCTCATAGGCAAGTCAACAGCATACACTGTAGAAAAACAATAATTAGGGACTTTCTACATGAGAAAAAATTCAGTTGTTGTAATTCACGTTACACCCAGTACAAATGCAGCATTACATACTACATATTAGTATATCAGCGGTCTGTCTACAGTTCACTACAGTTCATCAAGGTTGTGTATTCACAAGACAGATGTTCGATGCTGTATGATTTTAAGCTAGCTGCTAGTAGGGATGGGTCTTGACTTTCAAATTTTCATATAGTCATTGAATTCTTAAAAATTGATTACTCGTGTCTCGTCCTGTCTTAAATACTATATTTTTCCTTGTTTTTACTGGTGCCTGCTATCAGGCCCATTGTCAGCCCACAGCCAGTGTCAGCCCATTAGATGCCAGTTCAATCCCCTCCTGCTCTCTGTTAATATATACTTTGTTTTAATACAGCCAGATTTACTCGACCGCTGTTTTCATTTACACATCTTTCTATGAGACAACAGAACAAGTATGACATATCATGGCATATAAAGACCTCATGTTACCCAGCAGCCACTTCATTTTCAAGCTTCAGAAAATAAACACACAAATGATTATGATCCTCTTAATATTTGAAAAAAAACATATTTCATATTTCCCAGCGGTTATCGAGTAGTTTTGTACTTGAAATGTCCATTCCTAGTTGCTAATAAACAGATGACATAACCTATGCCAAAAATCCCCAATATTAAAATCTGGTTAACAAATGAACATCAGACCAGGGTTGACAATATCCTACTCAACTTTCCAAGTTAGTTTAATGTGACTATCTCTAAATCATATTCACTATATGACTATACATTTGTCCAATTTATGAGACATTCCAAAAACTACTTGTGTATATATGGGAACATGTAGTTAATTAAAACACAAAATAACAGCACACTCAACTCCAGCTTTTAATATCTGACATATTGTATATACTATATGTATATGCCATTCTTACAACAGCTCTGTCTCATTTCCTGATTTACATGGCAAAGGAATTCACGTTTTGCATGTTTTTCAGAGTTTTACTAGAGATAACATTACAACATTCATACACACATTCATTCTCCACATGTATAAAGATACCTAAATAATTTAAATCTGGTTTTTACTTAAATCTGGTAGGTGATTCCAGCTGCACTGATATCAATGGAATGGAGATGTCTGTGAGCCAGCGGGTGGAGGGGATCACCTCTCAGCTGCCTATGTACTACTGTATGGTGAGGCCCCAGATCAGCCTGGTGCCCTCTGTGGCTGCCAGCGGCACTGACAGCAGCCAGCTGACATATGCAGTCAACTGGAGTGAAGGAGACAGCTCCCTGGAGGTTGTGGATGGCCTGGAGGGCAAGACCATAGAGGAGTAAGGGTCATTATATACAAATCATTCTGCACAAAGCTGTTCTCTCAGGTGATGTCCACACTAATATGCTTTGTGTTGTTTTTAATGTCTAACATTTGCTATGTTTACACCTAGCACCCACACTAGTCCAACGTATATTCCCTAAAACAAAGACTTTTGGGAATGCTGCTGACCGCCTTTTAGTTTGTAAACTCCAGGGTTGGTTTGTAATGTGGACAGACAGAAATGGAGACTTTTGGAAAGGATGACACAGCCACCTGCATTGTCACTGCATGATTGGGTCTTCGTGTCCTTCCCTGATACGTCAGCACATCTCCTTGACTACCAGCTATTAATTCATCAGATACTGAATTATAGGCGATTCTGTCTCTGTTGTCTGCAAGCAGCTGTTTTGCAGTTAAATTCTGCTTTCTATTTTGCTACTACTGACTACATTCATAGCAAGCAAGCTGTTATTCAAGGTGATATGATATCTGTTTCAGGGGGGTTAGAATTTTCAGAGATTATTTCAGAAACATTTCTAAAATGTGTATGCATTTTCATTTTAAAATTAAAACGTATTAGTGTGGCTGTAGCCTCAGTTATGTTTGCTGTCACTAAGCTTATTTTTGAACTTCATCTTTTCCATTCTTAACATTTTAATGCAAATGTGTCTGGTCTCATAAAACACCTCAAATGTTGGAGAAAAGTAGTAGTGGAGTACGTGTCTATTTTTTATTTTTATTTTTTATATGAAATTGCTTAACCTAATTTGTTGACACATCAACCATGTTGCCTTATCTTTCAGAACTGTACAATTTAACTACTTGTGGTTACTCTTATGCTTTACTGTCTTTGTCTATGAATACACTATAATCCACAGCTATGTCCTTACATCACTTTTCTTGTCGTAGATCTCCTTTTAAGAGTGGCTCTGCTCTGGCAAGCCGCTTATGCAAAGCAGCAATGCTGCACCGCTTCAAGTTGGTGGCCAAAGAGGCTCAGAGCCAAGACCTGTTGTCCACAAGCTCCTACAAAGAAGCTAAGGTAATCTCACCATCCCTCCATACATGTTTGTGTAATTATTTGCAATGATATTATCAACACACTGTGGATTGCAGTGGTGATTCACTTAGGGCTGGATCCAAATATTTGACTATTTCAAGTGGGCAAATTTGACTATTTTTTGTGGGCACGCCTTTGGTTTTCCCTTTTTTTTCTGAATTATACTGTTGCAAGCAACGTTTTACTCATAACAGAAATAGCATGGCTTTTGATTTCTCTGCTGAGGAAGGTTTGAGGTTTATATGCTAAACCTTGAACTGTTGGCAGTGATGGTTTTGGCACCTGTTTTGTTGACATGCAGCCTGTGATGCTGTAACTGTGAGAAATCCCCAACACTTCTGACTTGGAATTGCAAGTGGGGCTGGTTTTTCCCACTCACTTGTAGTCCAACTCTTCTGCCTTTAACTTCTCGTTATCGACCTCATGCCACTAAAGCAAAAAAAAAAAAAGCTTAAAATGTTATTACCAAACCTCTGGAGCACAAAAATGCCATCTGGGACAGCCCTAGATCCAATGAAATTACTTTATTTAATCATCAAAAGCAAATGCATATTTAGAAAGTGATGAATACATGTATTGTTAAGTGCATACAAAGTCTAATTTGCAATTTATGTTTTTAATTTGTCCTTGAAGAGCATGGCGAAGCCGTACCAGGAGGCCAAGAACACGCTGAGGGCGTACCTGTTGCACAAGGGCCTTGGGTCCTGGCCCGTGAAACATTCAGTTAGTGACAACTTTAATGATTAAATCCACATTTTGGATACTTTAAAACTAAGCTACTTACTTTGTTAAAAAGCACCCGTTGTCAGGAAATTCAACAATGCTGGTAAAAGAGTTTCCTTTGTGGTTTCCAAAGGGATTAAGGTCAATCTCTATTAGTGTTTGAAGAGGAGTTTTGTGTTTACAATTGGTGGTGGTTTTAGACACCCAGGATTAAGTTTTTTTTGTCAGAGAGTAATACAAATATAAATTTGTATAAAATAGCATTTTTCTGATTGAACAGCTTGCATTGCAGCCCATAGCCGGAATTTACTTTTGTAATAGTTATGGTAATAGTTTCTTAACTTGACACATATATGTATGTGGCAGAGAGAACGAGAGTTGTTTACATTGTTATACTTTGACAGATATTGTATTATGCTGTGTACAATGGAAATAACCATTTAGATTGTATCATCACTTGGGCATCTTTGAGCTGTGGTCAGACTACACGATATCAGCCTGATTCCATCCGGATCCGGTTGATGTAGAGCATCGGTTTGTGTTGGAAGCGTCAAAGGGGCGTCGGCTGTGACAATCGATCATTTCATCTCGTGTAGTGAACGTCCTTATAGAAAGTCTAGCATGTCTGAATTTCCCAGGACGAGAGATCAGTATTTTTACCTCCAGTTCTCTGTGAAGAATTAAGACCACTTCATGCGACCTCAGAACGGTTTGTTTTTTATTTTATAGGCTTTTCCTAACTCAGATCCAACACAGTATCATGCAGTATATCAGCATCAATGTCAGTCAAGTTCTTTGCAGTACCATGTGCACCACTTCAGACTCCAGTGTTTATGCAGCTGTGGACAAGGGTTATGAACTCTGCCTATACTTATTTAAGTTATAAAATAGGGAGGCTGAATGTTTACGTACTTTACAACTGCAGTGCGTCTGAAATCCACTACTTCTGTTCTTCCCTTTAACAATAAGAGCTGTAGACCTATACATTGTAATGTATGCATTATCATACTTTTTTCAACCATCGGTCGGTAGCACCTCTTCCGTATTTATGTCACGGACGGAGTAAAGTGTAGTTCGACTTGGCAATCAGACACAACACGGCATTCTTTGACTCCACAATCACCTAATCGGACACCACCGTAACAGTCAAAAAGTTAATGTAGTCTGACCATGGCTTTAGAGTTCTTCTGTATTCCCCTGAAAGTCTATTGTAATTATTTCATTAGTAGTTTGTTTTTTCTTAAGTTGGTTTTGGTGTGTTCTCAAAATCCCATATTTTTGTCCATACTTTGTAGTTTCATATAACAGCTTTTGTTTCATTTCTAAAAATAAGTACAAGTAACTAATTTTGTTTTTGATTGTACAAAAAAAAAAAGTGCTTTTTGTAACCACATAATAAAACACATGGGGTGTCTACCTATATCTAACTTTTCAGTATTCTAAACACCTTTGTTTCATGTTTACCAATGACTGCTATGTAATGTTACACTCAATTTTAAAAAAAAAAAAGAAAAAAAAAGGACATGGCATGAAAGTTGAATTTCTGAGTTGCTTATTGAATATTGTGTTTTAAACTGGTCCTGTAGACATCTCTGAGTCTCTTTTGGATGTTAACAAGATGCAACTTATCTATGAATGAGAGATATGACATTTTGGCAATTAATACATGGCACTTCAAATGTAACTTGGGGATTTAATTTTTAGTTTCTAAATATTTGAGTTTGCTTTTACTCGGCTGTTATCTTGATACAATATACAGTGCTGGAAAATTACTTGTTTACCCTGTTCATCTGTTTTGTTTTGTTCCTAGTATTTTTTTTTTGTTTCCTTGCTGTATTTAACTCCATTGTCTCTCTCACCTGTTAGACCAATACCTATGTCTCTCTTCCTGTGCAGGTTTCAGGCCTACTGTTGCTCTTTATAAATGGTTAGTAGACAAAGCCTTCATTTACTCGCCTACAGCCATTCACAAGTGGCGATTTCCCGTCTTTTTGGGTGACTTGTAGTGTGAAGTGGCCCTCTATACAGATATTAACTATAAAAACACAAACTGCATTTTGTGAAGATCTAGCTGTAGCACCTCCAGCTTCAAACTCGTTGACCCCCCGCGTTGATGCAAGCTGTTGATTTGTCTCTCTTATTACACATACGCACACAGGAAATGCTTTGGTTTCCTGTGTCTGCATTGCAGTGGATCATTTACTCTCAAGTTGTTAGCAGTCTTGTGAATGGAGACGTTTACGTCCTACTGGCTTGTCCAACAAATAGGAATTACAAGTGCATCCCGAGAACTTGTGTCCGAGGATCCAAGCCCTACAGCTGTATGTACAGCTCCAGTTTTTATATTGTATTTCTCTTTTCTATATCACATGCAGTGTAAATGTGATCTTAAATGACAGTGCATTGCATAGAAATTTGCTTTTAATGGTATGCTTGTATTGCAATGTCTTGAAACGGCTAAATGTTGACTAGTTACCATTGGAAACTTGTCGGGTTAAGTTCTGCTCCAGGTGAGAGGTATTGCAGTAGACAGAAGCTTCTGATGCTAATTCTCTCTATTGAGGAGACAGTCATCCCCCAAACGTCTTTGAAATAGTGATGCATATTGTAAATGTTTGGTGCAGCTCATGGACTGCAGTGATTCTTTGATGCACTTTGCACTAGAAGGCCAGTTTGTGGAAGATGTGAATAAATTGCCCTGCTGCCAATCAGTACATTATGTAAATATTTAATGTTGTAAATTGGTCGGTTTTCTAGCAGTAAGAATGGATATTGTTAATAATTAATAGACAAGTAATTAACCTCTCTACTTTAAGTCACGGGAAGGAAGTCTTCCAAAATGAAAGAAATCTGTCCTTCCACCCCCTCCACTAAGAAGACCTTATACCATAGATACATATATGCTTGTATTTCTTTGCTGCCTGTTCAGAGTTGAGTGTTTTAATGTTTCTGATTCAGGTTGCAGGTTGCTTTATTTGTACCCGTAGGCAGATTTGCTTTGCAGGAAGATAGTTGCATCTACTTTAGCCGACAAATGACAAACTAATGTAACATGAAACGTAATAAAAACTGTTTGTACATACTAAAACATGATAAAAGTACTCAAGGCTCCACCAATCAGGACACGAAAGAGAAACAAATATCAATAAATAATTAAAAATAAATAACATATTGAATCAAACTACGGTGGAAGTTGGAAGTTTAAGAATAAATAAAGAGTATGCACAAATATTGCTACGGCTTGTTCAGCTCAGTGATGGCAGCAGAAACAGGTGATTTTGCAACACTATATCCTGCACCTTGAGACTAAAAACCTCAGAACAGAGGGAAGAAACTTAAAATCACAGTGTAGAGGGTGGGAGTCGTCATTTAACATGGAGGTAGACACCTGCTGCAACTGTGGGACGCTGGGTAAAAGCTGAGACTTGACTATTTCACTATTTTGGTTCAAAGACTTCCTCCCCTTCAAAGTTGTGTGACCAACCCATGACACCAAAGAAAAACACAAAACGGGGGCATTGTTGTCTCATCAGTGTCAAAGTAAGACCGTTTCCTCGGACAATAGAAGTGCAGTTTACCCTTTTTACACACAGCAGTTAATTTCTGAGTCCGTGATGGTCCCACGGTATTATAAGATTGCACATGTTCTGACCTTCGTTTAAGGCCTTCGTCCTCCTACAATCAGTGAGCATGTCTTCGGTTTTTGATACATTTAGCTGGATGTGAGACTCCTCACAGAAACGTACAAACTGATCAACAACTGGGCTGTGGTTGTTCTCATTACCATGAAGCAGACTGACAACGACAGAACCATCTGCGTATTTTGTAATGGTTCTGTTGTCATATCTGTTCCCGCATATTTGTGTAAAGGATGAATGGTAAAGGTGTCAAATCGAGAATCCAGCTCACCAGATTATTACTTGAACTGTTCTAAAAGCCTTCTGGCTAAAATGAGGGGCTG
>JAPQRN010000002.1:9161857-9177589 GCA_037367275.1 Coranthus polyacanthus
TGTCCGGTGTCTTCTCTTCCTTTAGGTCTGTGTCCGGTGTCTTCTCTTCCTTTAGGTCTGTGTCCGGTGTCTTCTCTTCCTTTAGGTCTGTGTCCGGTGTCTTCTCTTCCTTTAGGTCTGTGTCCGGTGTCTTCTCTTCCTTTAGGTCTGTGTCCGGTGTCTTCTCTTCCTTTAGGTCTGTGTCCGGTGTCTTCTCTTCCTTTAGGTCTGTGTCCGGTGTCTTCTGTTCCTCTGGGTCTATGTCCAGTGTCCAGGTATAAAGACACACAGTACAAACTGTATTTGATTCATATGACGTTCACGTTACAGAAACTCCTCACTATACTGTCAGTCTAGTTGTTGGACACAATGAACTAATTACTGGCCCTAATGAGAACCTTTGCATTTTTAACAGCCACTGAAGTAGAGGATGAGATGAGGGCAGAGCAGTGCATTCTGCAACCTCACCACTAGATATCACTAAATATTACACACTGAACCTTTAAACTAAACCATGCTCTTTTTCCCTAATCAAAGAAGGTAAGCCTATGAACCTGAATGAGTCAGGATGTAAAATTTGTACACCCACCACGCACCCCAACCAACTCTTGCCTCTTGAGGAAAGGTAAAACAGTTCTGGTGACTTTAAAACACTATTATAACATTATTGGTTCACAAACCTAGAGGTTATATGTTTCCATGGTTTTCAGAAATGTTCTACCAATATTTTTTTCCAGGTGAATGTGTTGTTGTAGTCCAAAAGCCCCTTCTTTGAATTTGTAATATAAAAGGAATCCATATGACCAAATAATAGTGTTGAAATGAGATGGAAAAAATATGATATTGCTGAAGCTGCAGCTGGAGTTCAAGGTACAGAACGGTCTCTTCCAGGATGACAATGCCGCCATCCATAGGACGCAAGGGCTCACTGAATGGTTTGATGAGTATAGAAATGATATGAATCATATGTTATGGCCTTCACAGTCACCAGATCTCAACTTCAACCAATGGGAGTTTTTGGACTGATGTGTTAAAAGGCGTGTTCATCCTTCCAGTTAAGTTCAACGACTGTAGAATCAAAACCAAGGAGCATCGAAGCCGTTCTGGAGGCATGTGCTGGGCACCTCACTAAGACACTCGATGTTGTTTTTTTCCTTTAATTTGTCGCCCATCTGTGTGTTCATTAAGGGAGTTTGGAGTTCAAAGTTATTTATATGCTGGGTAATATAGCAGTGAGGCCGTCCTTCTGTCCGTTGTTCCCAAAGCATAACCTGGAAAAACCTTCAATATTTTTCACCAAACGTGCTACAACTTATTGACTATGTGTTAGATTGGTCCCTTTTGGTATTTTGTCTCATGCATCCATGTTGTTCGTTGTTGATGTTTGCCGGAACAGAACTTGAAAACCTCTGGACGTTTTTTTCCAATAAACTATTCATAAACTACTAGAGAAACTCAACTCAACTCCTCTGCTGTCAGTGGTTAAATTTGATGAAACTAAGTTAATATCCGGGAGGGTTTGCTGATGGCTCTTTTCATTTAAATCAATATGTGTCTCCTCACATCACTCTTCATATCATAAGGGCACCGTAGTGTCGAGTGATTCCTCCTCATCTCTGCAGTTGTCACAATTAACATCCTACCTTTACTCTGCAATCTCAATTACAACTTGTGAAAAAGGAAACTTTTTCCCCACAATCATGCATATGAGTGGAGGAGAATCACCACTTTCATCATTTTGTAACACAATAACACATAAGCACATAATCTTTATGAATGTCACATGACTTTATTAGCAAAATTTCACATTTTCTTTATAGATTTGATACATCAATTGTGTAATAAATAAGTATAAATAACTTGAGATCTTCTTGGAGTGTTTCTGAGCTGATATTTAGAGATACATCACGCTTAAGCGCAGCGTGTAATAATAAATAATCATAAATAAATGTAGCGGAAACAACTGTTGGGTTAGTGTATCGTCTAGTTCCTGAGAATTTGAAAGAAGCCTTCGATGTCATTCACAAAACACTTAAAGTTTTTGTGGATCTCCCCCTCGCAAACTGAAGAATTTGTTTGTATCTGAAAGAAGAAGACTTGTTTTAGTATCGGATTGTGCATTTTGAGTGAGAAAAAAATAAGTGAAATAATTTAATAAGTAAAAAAAAATCTACTTACGTAGTTCTTATAGTTTATATTCAAAATAGCGAGAGTTTCGCTAATATACTCTGCTGTATCGGTACAGTAGCTTTGGGCTTTTTTCAGCTCATCCTTTATGCACTGCACGGCCACAGAGGCGTTCTGAAAAAAACATAAAAGTAAAACTTATCACACAGTCCAACAAAGAAAAGTGACTAGCAACTTCAAGTAAGCAGGAAGTAAATCAGTTTGTCTCAAACACATGCCAACATTAATTAAGAAATTAACTCTACTTTCTTTAACAGTAAGAAATCTTCTTCACAGCCTCAGAACTGAGAAGAAACTACGATATAAACACAGTTCTGGAGCTCGTCTAACAGCCATTACACCGCAAAAATAACCCAAAGTGTCCATAAACATAACCAAATTGTCTAGAATTAAGCAAAAAAATCTGCCAGTGAGGGAAGCAGATGTTGCTCAGGTACATTTCTTAAAATTAGAAAACAAACACTGAAAGAACACAATGGGCCTTAAAACTGGAAAAAGATGTCTAAATTTAAGAAAGTCATGTGATTTTTTTCCTCTGTTTTAGCTTGTTAATATTAGCTGGGATATGTTATTCAGACAAAGTTAGATACATTGACAACAGTGCTGTCAATGTACTTAAACCTGATTTACTAGAAGGTGCACCTGCAGTCATGTCTTACCTCCGAATATTTTGGAGAACTGAAAGTCACATTGTCTCTCTGCAACAAATCAGAAAAAAAAACAACAAATTGAGTCAAATGAAGCATGCTATTTATCTGATCTTCGGTAAGGTCAGTTTAGTTCGCTGACTCCGCTACAGACCGTATCACCGTCGGTCGATGTCATTGTTCACAACACAAAGTGAGGTGCCTTTACCATGAAAATACTTACACAGTCGAGATCTTTCAGTAGATCGAGGCTCAGGTCGTCCACCGTAGGCACTGGGTGTGACCGGATGAGCATCACTTGAAAACACGCAATGACGCAAAACATCCGGAAGGCAATTCTGTAACAGTGCTCCATATTTCGCCTTTTAAAAAAACAGTTCAGTTTTCTGTCAAGATTTGCAGTCGCTCTGTGTATCGGTGTATCAGATTGTTGTGTCCTCTTGGGCAGTTTTGCTGTCAATTTATAGGGTGTAGCAGAGAAAAAAAAATGTGTGTGAGTGGGCAGAGTTGTAAAGGTGTGCTCCTGTATGAAGGTCTTTTTTCCTATTCATCATTTGGTATCTTCCCCCAGCAGAAGCGTTGTGAAAACCCAAAGTTAAACCATGATACGGGCTCTGATGGTGATTCAAGATAGCAAACGATACAACACATCTTTTTTTGACAAATCTAACATTTGCCCACTTTATCATTTATCTGTTAATCCAAATAAAAATAAAAACGGGTTAGACCTTTGTGTGTGTGTGAATATTAAATATTATAGTATTTTTTTTCTTCTTTTTTTTTTTTGACACTTTACATACTTTTGTTTTTGTTGATTTATACTGTTTCTGGCCGTTTACAGAGGTCTTATTAGTGACAAGTTAAACAAGGACACAAAGAGAGGGTTTGGTGGGTTTTCCAGCAAAATGAAAACAGCTTTAAACACTAAAAAACTTTTTTTTCCCCATCACATTTCTGTTTTTTTTTTTTTTTTTTGTTTCAATAATTTTTTACAATAGTTGAGGGGAAATAGTTGTAGATTTTAGGTGTTACAGCGGCAGGAGATTTGTTTCTTTGTTTTATCACTTGTTGCATCACAGAAGAATAGCTTTCAAAGAACAGCAAAAAAAAAAAAAAAGACATGAATGTGACTGTGAATGTGTGCGTGTTACATCATGCTCAGTAGAAATTAACGAGGGATTTCACTTCACGCCCACGTGGGGATTCCCCTCTAGAATCCCAGCTCAGAGCCGTAGCTGTGCTGAAAACAAAAACTCTTGTTACCACACTTTGTCACACTGGACATTGTCGTCAGTGATTTCTTTGGTCCGTGCCCCACTGCTTAAGTTTCTCTTTGACGTTTCTTCAGGAGTCACTAATGAATGTGGCAGGATTTTGACGTGAGTGAAGAGGGTGGGGAAATTTCTATCCATGGAATTTGTCGTGCTGTTTCCATGTCTCAGTGTAACGTCTTTGCCCACACCGAAGATTTGATATTAATGTGCAGGTGTTTGCCTTCATGGCGTTTCATTTGCCCAGACAGGAAACCCAAGTTTCATTAACATTGCCCTTACCACACATCACACGTGTGTTTTTGTGCTCGCTGATAAACCAATCCTAACCCACAAACCCAATGTTACTTGTGTCCTTGTTGTTAGAGATGCAACGTTGTAATAACTGTGCTTCAACTCACATTTGAAGCTTTAACTCACATTTGGTGCAGATTTCCTGTTTTCATGTGCCTCAGTGTTTACTGAGGTTGTGCGTCTTTGATGTTCTGAACCACAGTCTTTAGAAAATTAGAGATGCAGCTTTCTTTCGGTGGCCTCGTGTTATTCAGTGCCCTTATAACCTCTATTCACAATTTAATGACTATTGCTGATTTTTCTCTGTGCCTTTGTTTTCCTTCTTTTAGCTCTTGTCAGCTATTATCTGATGTTTTACATTGTATTTGTTTGGGTTTAACTTGGGTTTGCTTTTTCACCTTTTTATTGAGAATCGATATTAGTTACTAGGTCTTTGCAGAGAGCCCAGTATTTGCACCTGCATTTGTATTCAAATAAAAGTGGAAAGAGAAAGTACAATAACTCCGAGTATTAAAGTGTTAATGTAAGTGTAACTTTAAACGTCATTGATTCATTCATTCTGACTACGAACAACTGCAAACCCACTCTTACTAAATACCTTATCTGCATTCGGCTCCAATTTTTCCAACGTGGCCCCTTCATCCACCTACTCCGTCTGACATTGATCATCTTTTTTCTTTTTTTTTTCCTTTTTTCTTTTTGCTATAGCTCAAAAACGTCTTTCGAAAAGGGCACTATCAGATGTTCCCAAGACAATTTTAATACTTCCGTCAGATCGATTTTGATAACGTGGTAAAACCAAGATAAGCTGAAACACAGACATTGGGTACATTTCCCTTCGTGACATGCACGTTGTCTTCCTTGTTGTTCCAGGGCGCTAAAAAAGCACTGAGTCATATTTTCCAGAAGTACAAAAGCACCTACAGGACATGTAAATTAATTTCCTCTTGCTCTTTTCCATGAGTTATTCCATGAGTTATTTTTTTTCTGTAAATTTAAAAAGCAAATTAGCAGCAAATACAAATATATTTTCTTAAAGAATGTATCAATCATTCAGGCCATTCTTTCTTTGATATGTTTTAGATCATGTTAGATAAGCTGATGAATTTCCATCACTATTGTTTTCTTGGCCGTCACACGTTTCTTTGCTTTCCTCTTGTTTACTCTGACCAAATCTAAAGCCCAGATGTAGTGAAAGTATTATAGTGGATCTTATGTCTCATAAAAGACTTTTGGTCTCTGTATAACTCCATATTTTCCTCTCTATATGACGATTTGTGTGGGGTGTGATGTCATTTTAACTACACACTGACCAGAAAATGTTCATGTCCCAAATATTAAATGTCAAAGATCCCCTCTATACCCTATTTCACCAGTCACAGTATTAAAGAAAATAAAGAATTATTTTTCCGCCGTAGTAGTGATGTCAGTGGAGATGGTGGAAGTTTGTTTACCACAGGCCACCACAGCGTAGTAGTGTTACACTTGGGCGGTGGGTTCGATGAGATAATGTGCTGCGTTTGAGTTTCAGATCTAAAGTCATCTGTTTAACTTGACATTAGATAGCGACCGCACTTTGTTTTAATCGTCTGTGTAACCTGCTGCGAGAACATCCTTTGCTAAACAAGGCTTAATGACCAAGGGCCGCATTCATAAAGCTTCACAGTACAAAGAGTGGCTCGTACAAAGTGAAGAAAGTTCCTAGAATCATGGGTGTCTTCCAAGAATGTACCCTCAAACTGAAGATTAGATCATGATAAAGATAAATTAAAAAGCAAAATTCACTAAACACCTCAACCCTTGAAAGAGCCCCTCTGGGGATGTTAACAGTAGCGAGGACTTTTATGACATTTAAGAGTTTCTTAAGCAGAGGCAGAAACACAAAGTGTGAGAATATTAGTAGAAAAATATTTTCCAAACACTGAATGACAGCGATTAAGTGAAAAGCTATCAGATGGTGCAGAGATAATGTTGGAGCCATTTTCTCCCATTAATATCAAATGGCTTTATGCTTCAGTGTGCGATAGTTTTTTAGCATCACTGCAGGAAAAAAAAAGAATGATTACCCTTCAGCATATTGTAATTCAAGTGCTCTAACGTCTGCACCTCCTCTTGACTCTGTTTTCAGGCTGTAGAAAATAAACCCGCGATGCAAGACGCTGGTGGACGCATAGGTGTTTTTAGACAGGGAGGGGGGTTAAATATGTGATTGACAGCTTTAATTACCCACGTCAGACTGTCGACTGCATTGCTCTATCCTGTGTCGCAAGCAACAAGCAGCACGGCAGCGTCCATAACCGTGATATTTTTGCTTCACTTTTCCGTAGTGGTGTGAAGCGGTGTCTGGTCTTCAGACCTCTATATCCAGGCTTTTCATTTGGACAGAGAGGAGAAAGCTGCGGAAGGAAGGTGTATTTTTTTTTTTCCAATTCTGGCAGTTTTTTTTTACCCTCACTTCTGCCTCCTGCAGCTTTATGTACTACCAGCATGGTAAATAAATGTCATAAACTACATTTAACAACTATCAGGGTTTGAATAAGCTATGTTGCCTGCCTATGTTGCAGCCCAGTTATTATACAAAAAATATTTTTTTAACGGCACCGCCACACCCCCCTGGCCCAAGACGAGTTTTTTTTCCCCCCTATTCCGGAACAATGGTGGACAGTGGAGATAGGTCTGGCTATGCAAGACCTGCCGTGAAATCGAAAAAAGATAACCTGACCAGACTTATTCTAATGTAACGAAAACCAATGATTCATATTTCAGTGTGATTATACATTAATGAAACTTTTTTTTGCAGTTAGACCCTCCTAAATCCCCTAAACTGTTGACCTTTTAAACGAATGAGTCAGCCACACCCTCTCACTGACAGTTTTTTGTCCCCTCTTTGTTCAATCTCTCTGAGAAAAGAAGTTTATACTGAGAGTTTTCGCAGACCCAGATCTCAAGAGCTTTTTATGAGTTTTATTATTATTATCATTATTATTATTATTAGAAACAATGCTGTATGAAAAGGTGATGCTAGATTAGTTTTGATGATGTTTTATTTGGTGTAACTCCTACGTAGTCATTCAAAAACCAAGTCCAAAAATGCCAAAAATTTAGGCAAGTTGTGCTTATTACAAACTCAGTCATTCATATTTGTGCGTGCGTTGTGTAAACCCGACCTCAGTCTGTGAAACGTGAAGCAGCAGGTTCTGTTCTAATCACACTGAATAAAAATAGATGAACAAACTTTAATTGGTGTCATTTCGTAAGACTCTTGAATTGAGAAGTTTTGCAAAGTTAGATAATAAAATAAAGGAAACAATTAGTTCCTTTCCTGGGATATTATACAACCACATAGTTTGTTACTTGCTAAATATAGCTGGAATATCTTATTAAGACGGTTACATGAATAACCCTGTAAGACTCATCTCCCATTAAGGGTTTTTTTTACTTTCTTGAAATCCTTTTTTCGAGTGTGTGAACATATGTGGACCTACACACAGGAAACCGGGATCCGTGTGACCGTTACATGCTGTGTTTACTTGTGCATTTTCTTTCTTAATAAAACGTTCTCCCGATCTTGGCCGTTCTCCCGATCCTCCGAAACTCGACCACGGTACTGTCTCGCCGTCTGTCGAACTACCTCGCACGACGGAAAATTACGCCTACCCCGCGCGTTGATCAAGTGTCAGTGTGTTATGAGTTGCAAGTGAGAAAGTGTTGAGTTGGAGCACAGACTTTGTTTACAACTTACGGCATAATGTGTGTGTGTGTGTGTGTGTGGGTGGGGGCTGGTCATCCAGTCATCCAGTGTGACATTCTGTTGAATTTTATTTCTTAAATTTGTATTTTTGGTTCACTTTCTAGTCCCTGAAGGGATTTCAGAAAGTCAACCAAAATAAATCAAAATCAGAAATCAAACTCTGAACCTCGTATAGCTGTGAGCTGACGTTGCCTTTCTGACTGTAAAAAAAAAAAAAAAGTCATATCATAGTCATCTGTGCACAGATATGAAGTTGCAGCAGCTAACTAACAGCTCGCTTAGTCGAATAGTCAATCAAAAAGATAATTTGTGTCTATTTTGATAACTTCTTAACTATTTCAGCAGTTTTTCTGTCAAAAACAGCAAACACGTGCTTCTCAAATGTGACAGTTTGCTTGATTTTCTGCTCGTTTTTAGTCTTATGTGAGAGTCAATGATGTCTTGATGTTTTGGACTGTTGGCTGTAGGAGATTTACACTTATTACCCTTTATAAAGTAAAGGATTATCTGATTAATCAAGACGATAATTAGCAAATCAGTCATGAAATGAAAGCGGTTGTTAATTACAACAGATTTAACTAACTGGTTAAGACATACTGGTTTGATGCTGGTCCTCAGCTTGAATCTACCTGAAGAGCTTTGTTGCATGTTTTTCAAGCTATTTCCTAATTTCTAGCCTACATAAGATGTACTCTTTGTACAATGTGTTCTGAAGTGCCCGCACTCTAAACTATCAATACACATGGAAAACATGAACATTACGAGTGGTGACTCGTAACTGATTTGCTAATTACGAGTCACCACCTCAAATTTGGGCAAAAGAGTAAAGCAAGGATGAGCAGAACCAAACTGGCTGAGTAACATCCTCTAAAACATACGTCTTTATCTTAATGAAAGGTGAGATTTGTTTAAAATTAGACAAAATCTAGCTTTCAAAAGAAGGAAACTAAACACAAAATGAAATACAATTGCAGGTAAAATAAGCTTAGTTTTAGTTTTCCCTGAACCACCTCTTGTACGCCTTGAACCACTACAAACAGTAGTACAAACTGGCTTTGCGTACTATGGGACTCAGTTCACAATGGTTTTGAAAATCATATTTGATCTCAGGAATGTTTCACCTCACCTTTTTCAGATTCTAAAAACAAGGCTTTTGTCATAATATCTGAAAAACCAAAACTAAATAAAAACTAAACTGAAACTAGTCAATTCCTCACAATAAAGCTAAAAACTAAAACTGCTTTTGATGAATGAAAAATACAAACTTAAAACCCTGGTGTTAGTTCACACAAGTTCAATGAATCATCTTTGCAAACCTGATTTTTTTTTCAGCTTACACATGTTAAACATCCTGCATCAACCACTATGGAAAACCCCTGTGTCTGGCCGTGTACCACCACGCCTAGCACAACTGCGATCACTAGGGATTCCCAAAGAAGACGCTTGACGGGCTCCTCATGAACATTTTGCAGTGTACACAGCTGTTTGTGTTGTGTATGTACATTCATCTGTATAACACAGGTCTTTGTTTGCGTTCACGTGTGGTTTCAGTGGTAAATTCCACACTGCTGTGCAGAATTTTACTGATTTCATTTCATTAGTGTAGCAAAAAAATCATAGCACAGCTTTGATGAACTGATATGAACCAGTGCAAAATGCCCATAATGTTTTGCCCCTGATTGCAAGTTGCTCTTGTTTTGAGTCTGATAAGTGAAGCAGTTTGTAGCGTTTCGGGCTTTTCTGCACGATACAGCGCACAAATTGTGAAGATTGTGGAGTACAAATAACGTGTCTTAAATGAGGAGAGACGCACGCACAGAGGTCTCCACAATCACAAACCAACTTTCATGTATTTTGCTAATATTTCACATCTGTAACACAATCTACTAAATAAATGTGCATCAAACCAGGCTCCAGCTATGAATGTGACCCCTGCAGGTTTGAAACATGTTTGATTAATCTCTGACTCTTAAAATAATGTTCACGTGTCTCTGAATGTATCCGGGATCTCACAGAAACATTAGTACTGACGTTCTGCTTGGCGCTTAAAGCTAGCTGTCACAGCGTCTCCGAATTCCAAACGAGGTTATGTGCATTTACACAAGGCGCAGCAGCGGTGACTTCATTAACACCAGATCAGTCAGCATTTGACGGTCATTAATGCTGTGTGTTACTCGCGTTTCAGGTTCATAAGATGGAATGTTTGTAATAAAGCAGCTTGATCTCCATCGCGGTCAGGACAAGTAGCTGAAAGTTCACAGCCTTCACCCTTAACATCATTAAACATCGATACAATATCACTGAAGCCTCACAAATTTGCAGATTTGGAGAAAGAGAGTGAGAGAGTTTCCGTTTCCTCCAATTAATGCATGCTTACTTTGCGCCACTCTGCCTGCAGTCTTTGTGCGTCGGTCTTTTGTGAATTAGACAGTTTTAGCGACGAGGCTTATTTGTATAGAAAGGGCGTGCAGGTGACACAGGCGCACCATGAAGCTATTATCACCTCAGCACAGTTTGCAGTGAACTCCGCCTTTCGCTCGAGCTTCGTGAATTACACGCTATACTTTTACTTACTTATTTGCTCCGGTTTAGTGGCTGCAAAAGCAGCAGCGCGGTACTTCTGAGGATCTGGGCCCTTAGTCTTCCTTTACTTGATGAGAGACACGTTCATAGGGTTTAATGAGCTTTGCAGCTGAAAGCACATTTTTCCAAGCCGTAATGTGCACTGTGAAGAAGGTCAATTCTAACTTACAATTAGAATGAAAACAAAAGTCAGTTAAATTTCATGAATGAATGAATTACCCAGTGGCACCAGCTGATCAAAAGGAGTTAAACATAGGACAGACTTGTGTATCGTCTGTAGTTTCATAATATTGTGGGATGTGAAGAAGAGTGGACTTGATGGAGGTCTGCGTTCTCTGAGTGAGGAAAAAAACGATGACTGCAGAGTTACTTGAAAATAAGAATTATATTATGATTGTCTTTCTGGCTGTACTTGTATCTGGATGAGGATGAATCAGGTGGTGTAAGTTTGACCAGGTGAGAGGATGTTAAAGTTAGCGGCTAACTAGCAAAATACACGATTGAATAAAAAAAACAAAAACTAGTGTGATGTCAGTGAGATAAAATTACATGGCAAACAGCTCCGGTGAAAACACACCAATTAGATATTAAGTATGAAGCTATTCTAATCCTATGTGACATGTGTGTGTATAGTATTACTAACATATCACACGGCTTATGGTGGAACATTCAGGAGCTCGTTTTTTTCTTGTTCAAGTGTAAGCACCTGAACTCATGTCAGCAAAGGATGAAAGTATTTTATGACACATGCGCTGATAGTCTTGAAAGTCGTGACCAGATTTAATTGGTAATCCATGTGTCCGTAACGTGGCTGAAGCGCTTACATACCTGTTTAAGCCTCTTTTTTTTCCCCCCCTACTCCAATAAAACATTCTCCACGTTCCAAATAAAAACACTGTCATTTAGACAGGGATTCCCAGACGTTTTTGGCTCAAGTCCCAAAAGAGGAAGTTTGCGTCCTCCAGGGTCCTATAACTTCTACATATTTCACTGACTCACTCACCACTTCTTCTCATTTTGGGCCACAACTTTACGTTTGAAAAAGGCAGATTTAGGGCATTTATTTGCAGAAAATGACAACTGGTCAAAATAACAAAAGATTCAGTGTTTTCAGATCTCGAATAATGCAAAGAACGCAGGTTCCTCACAACATAATACTAATGTTTCAACTTTACAAGAGTTCAGAAATCAGTATTTAATGGAATAACGCAGGTCTTCACTTTCACATTGCTGTTGGCTGCTTTATGCCACTTCTGGAGCAAAAATGCAAGCGGGCCTTGTTTGATGATTGTGACCATAAATCCTCCTCTTTATCACGTTCCAGAGGTTTTCAATGTGGCACAGTGCTCTCCAGCTGTTAGAGATGATCATGATTGACATTATTAGGACACTTTGAAGCGTTTTTATTACTATTATTATTATTATTTGTTTGCTATGCTTTCTTAGCACCGCAGACATCCTACCTATATCCTCTAAAAGGCTTTAACTGTTGGGTTATGTCAATACAGATTTGGTTTTACAAACATCTGCGCTACACAGATGTGAAGTGCATCTCTGTAAAATCTGACAGGTTTGTTTGTGTCGCTGAAATTCCCCTTGTCATCTGGGAAGTCCGCAGTAGTGATGTGTTTGCAGTGAGGACACCTGTTTAAAAAACATGTTCGCACCTGTCATTGTGAGAGCTGACAGCTGCATTTGGCCTGACTCTGCTGCAAACGTGTTTGTTGAAGGGTTTTCTGTGGTAACTTTCTCACCACAGAATTTAACCATTTATGCACCTTGTATCCACCTGAGGTGGAGATGGAGGTGAGACCATGGTGACGTAAATAAGGACAGAAAATTGTTACTCTAAATTACATTTTTATGTTCCCATAGTACTACATCTTACCTCCAGTAACACAAGCTTGATTGGATTGTTTTATTGTATTTTATTGGACTTACTATTGCATTAGATTTATTAGATAAACAATAATACAGTGAGACTACAGCACATAGTGCAACTACAACAGAACAGAAAACAGAACGTGTCTTTAACGAGTCCATACAAAGTGCACCGGCATGTTTTCCTAGCGTTTACCAAGGGCATAGATGGTACACATTACATAACCCAATACCTGCCACAATGGTGCCCTCTGGTGGCAAAGTCAGTTAAATGGTTTTATCCTGCACAATTTAAAAAAGTAAAAAACTAAAATGACAGTGATAACAAATGATGCAAAGTGCAGAGAGACGCAGAAAACCCAGTGGGCTTATCTGAAGCCTCTACATAAATAATGTTCAAATTTCACACAGAAAATAATGTGAATACTTAAAAGAAAGCAAATTGTGCTGTATACAATGTGTTTGAGCATGTGCATTTGCCTGTGAAAGGGATATTGGTTTATTTAGCTGTGTGTGTTTGGAGAAAATAGCCAAATCAGAGTTTGTATAAAAGTCTTCCTTCTAAAACATGCTTCAGTATTTTTGCAGTGAGCCTTTTTTCCGCCAAAGATGTTAAGGTTTTGTTGCTATTAGTTTGTCAGTCAGCCAGATTACGCAAAAACTACTGCACTGATTTTCATGAAACTCGGTGGAATCCAAGGACATTACATTTCGGAGCAGAGCCATAGAAAGGTTCAGATCCTGGATTCCCCCCCAGTTTTACTTCACTAGAAAGGGCCTTGGTTGAGGAAGGCTTTGGCAGAGGTATGTGTCCAGAGTTCTGTTATGTTCTCCTTAAGATAGATTTATGATTGACAGTAGGGCTGTTGATTTTTTTTCTCAGCTATTTACTTAAAAAATCACCAAAAAAGACCAAATAATGATTGAAAAATGGTTTTATTGATTTAAAAATGATCTCTCATCGCAAAAGTCTGTTATACAGAAATTTAAAAAAATCATAGAATGTAGTCATTGACCAATCAGAATTCAACAAAGTCATAAAAAAAGGAAAATAAGCTAAGAGAAAAATGAAATCCCCCAGCCTACTGATTCTCAAATGACCCGAAAATGTGCATGCACTAAGGCTAGTTCCCAGCTATGAGCCAGGCTAAAGAAGAGTCTAAAGAAACCAGTGTACTCCAAAGTATGGTTGAGGGACAGAAATCTGTAAAAGGAAACGGTGTTCAGCATCAAACGTCATTCCGTTCTTCACTGAGGAAAGCAACACTGACTCTCGTTTTACTTCTACTTTTATCCCTTCTTTTCTTTGGCTCTGAACATTGTTTCTCACGGCAGCGGGTGGTGGTGGTGGTGGTAGAGGTCACCTAACGAGAAGCTTCAGCCACGGTTGTGTTTACTGTTGTGGGACTGAGGGACTCACTGCTCACTCTAGTGGTGAAAAGTGGTACCTGCGACAGCACAGACTGGTAGCTCAGAACAGATCTCTGTAATATAATACATTGACACTTTTGATATATAAATAGAAATGTTACAAATGGCTCCTTTAAAGTGCTGATGTCTTTTTAAGATACTATTCAGTGATGCAGATGTCGTTAAAGATGACTCTTTCTTTGGCTCATTTTAATCCATCTCTACCATCTCAGCTCTAGTGGCATCTGTAACCTGTGTATGTAGGACAAAACACGCTTAATGCTGAAAATAGAAAACAGCACACTGTGGTATGAAACACTCTCTCTCTTTTTTTTTTTTTTACAGTAGATTTCTGTTGTTCTTTTGATGATTAAAGCTGAAGCCAAGGGGTTGATGTGGCTGTGGAGTTCAAGCGCACAGAACACTACAATGTGGATTTGAATATAAAATGTAAATACATGTATATGCCTTGGACAGAGTCAGGCAGTTTTGATAAGAACTCTGAGTGACGGTGTTTTCACTTCTGTTCCAAAAAAAACCCCAAAAAACGAATGACAAGAAAACCAATATTTCCGTGTTGTAATATATTTAATATGCAAATGGTACATTCCTTTTAACAGATGTATTCTTGTACAAAGACATGTCATACATAGTATAAATGCCATGACGTACTTTATATTCTTTGAGAACTACAACATATTAGCTTTCACAATCGGTGAAAAAGAGAAAACAATCTAAACAAAACTGCTTATTCCACTGGAGGGCGACAAAGCAGACAATACATTCTTAGTTTGTGTGGTTTACAACAACTGAATCTGAATAAATATTAAATAAGTTAAATATTTTTGAATGCGTCTTCTCACAGTAGTGTCTTATCTACATTCAACGCTTGGTCACAACCACAGCTTCTTCTCAGTTGTTATTCAGTGTGCTCATGGCCTGAGGAGGGAAAAATGGACATTTTTTTAAAAAAATTCAGTCGAGCCTCATCAGCAAATAAATGACATATGCACATGTTCAGGTGGCTTTGCTACAGTTAAACCATGATGATGTAGCGCTTAACAGTTATACGCGACATCTGTACCGAAAAGAAAAAACCCTTACCCTTTGAACACGAGACTCCAGTCGGCCGAAAAATACCGCCGCGTTTTCCTTTGGATGTGAATCACAGGCCTGGCAGGAGGTCTAAAAGGGAAAAATAAGAACACAGGAACTTTATTTACACACACCTACTTCATTACTATCTGGGAATAAATGATGAATTTAGAAAATCTTACAAAAATCATAGAAATTTCTCTTACCGCGGTAGTATTGCTTGAATCACAGAAGTTCATACTTTGCTCCTGAAATAGATCAGAAGGTATTTGTTCATTTTTAGGAATGTGCTGCAAATCTGACACTGAGGTTTGCACTTTTTTGCATTGTAACACACAGGTCCTACGCTGTTACTCACAGTTGAGGACTTTCGGAGGCCGTCGATCAGTTTCTTTGTTTTTATGTCTGTTTTGCCGGGGTGCTTCTCCAGTTCCTCCCGAAAACATCGCAAGGCTGACAGAGAGCAACAGTCCTGTTGGAAAAAGAAAAAAGATATAATGTTTGTGGAAGGAA
The DNA here is from genome assembly GCA_037367275.1 of Coranthus polyacanthus. Lineage (NCBI taxonomy): Eukaryota > Metazoa > Chordata > Actinopteri > Kurtiformes > Apogonidae > Coranthus > Coranthus polyacanthus. Next base: position 9,177,469 of record JAPQRN010000002.1, read on the forward strand.
AACATCAACATAGTCCATACCTTTATATTTCAAGGTTTTTTTTCCATTTAATCTCCAGAGAAAAACATTAAGCTTAAGGTGCCAAAATAAAACAAATCATTTGAGTTTTATTTTGTCACCC
>JAPQRN010000002.1:9185399-9220846 GCA_037367275.1 Coranthus polyacanthus
CCAAAAGAAACCAATTCCTTTGTTTTTTATTTTGTCACCCCCCCCCCCCGCTTCTATTTGAGTCTGTTAAGTTTTCTTTTGAGCTTTTTAAGTTTTATTTGTTCACTGCCATGAAGATATTTCCAAGAAAGTTGTTCTGCCTGGTTTCATGACATGTCTGCATCATCAATCATTTCCAATCACACACACTTTTACACTTTTAGCTAAAATGAAACTTAACCAAAGATAGTTTCCACTATTTTATAGATGAGTTTCTGTTCCTTAAAGCGCTTTAGGTGTTTTTGTCTGAATTCTTTCCTCCAGAGATCTTAAAGGAAGCGTTGATGAGATGACATGTTTTTTCCAAGTGAAACTCTTTGTTTCTGTTTAGCACTGAAAACAAAGAGTGACACTCGTGAACTCAACTATCTTGGGTCATAGTTAAATAGCTTTACAGCTCGTCTGCTTGGACAATTTGTAGCTGAGGCTGAAAATCCAAGAGAACCAATCACAAGAGCTGACTTAACTCTTTCTCACATGACAAGTTCTATATTCTATATTCTATTCTATTCTGAACTATTGCTCTTTAATACAGATATTTTCACTTCCTTTTGAAAATCGTGGCTGAAAATCCCAGCCATTCGGGAGGCATTTGTGGTTGAAGATAAGCCGTAAATCTGCAGTTTTTCAACAAAAGATTGAGTCAAATGTTGTTAAGAATGCCTGAGAACCTTTCGAGTTGTATGAGGTGGTGCGAGGAAGTGTCTTGGTTTTGTCTTCCCTCTGCTTGATTACTCATCACATTTCACTAGAGTGTGCAACGGAAGTTTTGAGAAAACAAAAAAAAAAAAAAAAATTTCACTGAGACGAATCAAGATTTGACTCAGTGGAGAGCCTGACAAGAAAGAAAACTGTTCAAGCAGTGAGTTACAAGCAATGCAGTCAAAGTCAAATCCATATACAGTCGGCGGATTTTTACGAATTGGAAATTGTTTGCCGCTTTGGTCACAAGCATAATAGGTAATAAAATTAAAAGTTAATTTCTTGTGCAACAGACCTTCATGAGGTTCAGAACATGCTGCTATAATCGGTACATTCTTGATTTTAAAAGCCAGGGGTTTTATTTCATACAAGGTTGATGTTGGATGTTAATTTGTTCTCTTAAACAGTATTGAACTCATAATGGTAATTTTGAGCCATGCAGCTCAAGGAGCACCACATTTGTACGATTAAATAATATTTCACTTCATGACTTTATTTGAATTGATTTAATGGTTGCTGTAACTAAAACCAAAGTTACTTAATTACAAAACGGCATAAACTGACATTTTAATTAAGTCTGAAAGCTGTCTGTAGTTAGAACTACTATAACTTAAACTTCTGTAAATATTTAGGTTAGCTGACTAATGTCTCTGTAATATACATGATCGTGAAATTGAAACAGAAGTTCCTTTTAACTTTAATTTTATTTAGATCAACTAGCTGAGTATATGAAAATGAATTATTTTACCTTTGTTAGTCAAGCCATTAATGTACAACTTTTCCACCAAATTATATGACAACACTTACAATTACTTGACACGTTTTGTCATTTCTCACATCATTTGATGTACACCTACAGTAGCCGGCACATGACAATTAAGTATAGTAAGTGGGAGAATAACAACAATGACTAAGCAACCACAAATATTAAATGTGGCGGTGACCATACTGTCAACATTATTTAGAAGTTAGTGTTTCTTACCTCAGTATTCTGTGGCGGAGTGTGAAACATGTGCTCACTTTGCTGCAAGACACAAATGGAGAATGTTGCATTTAGAGACAACAGAACGTTTGTCAGCAAAGTTGTCAAAAAGCCTCTGTTGATGAACCTACCTCCAGTTTCTTTTTCACATCATTCAAGTTCTGCTGGATTTCTTGTAATCTTCGCCGGCTGATGGGTGACGTGCTGACCAAAGAGCAGCAGCACACTGCAAGAAGGCACAAAACAAGCAGCTTCATATCCTCAGTGTAAGAAGCAGGCAACAGATCACCAAGAGATGCTTTTCGAAAGATTTACTGGAAATGTAGAGACTTGTGTTGCTTACCTTTTTATACGTATCCTTGAGGACACAGGAAAACCACTTGTAGAGAGTTGGAAAGCTGCAGAAACTGGTGTGAGTGAGTAATAAAATTTTCTTTTCCACTGGCAGTCACCACTACGTGAGTCGAGAGTGTCGTCAAGCCGCGCGTGCGTGGGGCCTATAGATACAAGTGTGTGAACGTAAAGTTGTTTGAGTGCACCCGACAGGAAACTACAGGAAGACGGCACTTCCCATTTTCAGTTTGAATCAGTGGAGCCGTAGCGATACCGTGTCATAGGTAGTCTTCGTACGTGTGGTATTGACAACCTGATTGCATTACTGCATCTTGGCCACCTACACAAACACACAGGGCCTTTTGCCACAACAGGAAACCCTTTTTTAAGTATTAATATGGAACCAATAGGGCTCTCGCAATAATATACACACAAATGAGTGTTTTCGGTTCATTTTCTACCACTGCTGTAAGTCTAACAATTGTATGTATGTATTTATACACATACAGTACGCGTAATGAACAACAAGAGACATTTATTGGCACTGGAACACAAAGAGAATTAGCATTTGCATTTGCCTAACAGGCATTTGAACCAAAAGAAAAGGTGAGGAGGCGTAGTGTGTTGGTATGTTGGTGCAGAACGAAGCCCACTAGTCCACAAATTATTAAAGCTATACTTAGGCATAATACCTGTTCTGCCTTAACTATTCTTATCTGTTCTGAGGTTTGAGCATAGGTCACTGTGTTCTCTACTCTACCCATAAAAAGACATAATGTCCACAGATCAAGATCGGCAGATGGATATTATACCCAAACTTCTCTGCTTCCGGTTTCTTAAGAATGTGCATACGTGCGTCATTCGCCAAGTTTTCCTTTGGGTCGGCGTATAACCAGGTTATAGCTATACTCACAGTCTTCGACCAGTTGTGGAGAGACACACTCACTCCGTCATCTATGTTGGACCAATGCCTGAATTATGATATTTGTAGTGTATAAGCTTTGTACATTGGGAAGTGCATTCAGAAACGGATTCATCAGTCTCTCGTATCGAGCAACCTGTTCTCGTGAGCTCGTTCCTGCGTAAAACATCCAGCCAGTCTTCTGAGCAGGCGTCTTTCTACACCTGCTCAAAGAAGATGACCTATCGATACCCATAATACCCAGTCAATTCTAAATAACCTTTGAGCCTTGTGTCCTCGCTCCTTTTGTGTGTGATTGTTCTCTTCTGCCCTGGACAGCGAGAGTTTTCTGTTGTCATATCTCAGTCGAGCCTTGGAACAACAATCCATCAAACACATTCAAATCAAACTTCAGTAAAACGTGTTTGCCTGGTTGCTCACCACGTGGTTATCACTGACAGTTTGATAGTTTTAAGTCCAACATATCAATTACTGCAGTTAAGCGGCGGAATAGAAATTAATATTTGTGATACAGTGTCTCACTCAAAGGTAAGCAGCAGTCTTTAAACCCTGCTGATTGAAGACCTTATAGGTAGTTGTGAAGGCACTAGATATGTTACACATTATATACATTTTCAATAAGATCTTCAGCCATCCAAATATTAAGATTTGCTCTAGAAGGGTAAGTGTCCTTAGGTACGCACACAGGACACTTTGAATTTATCTAAATATATCTTATATATATATCCCACAGTCCTGCAATTCAATCAACCATCCCTTCTTGCAATGTTTAAAAAAAAAGGATCAAATAAATGGATCTTTTATGGATCGGTTCGTTCTTGACCTACCATTCAACCAAGTTTCAACCAAGAAGTTGCAGAGTGCAACCAAATGCATCCACTCCCACCAACCCTCCCCTACAGTGGCCATAAACAAATGCAAAAGCCCTTTGTTTTGTCGGTTCTGGGCTTTTTATTTAAGTCTGGTTTACTTTCAGATACAGTAGGTGACGGTAATGAACTTTAACACCGGATACCACACGCCATAAAACAGACAGAAGAGGGAGTTGGTTCTACTTTAGAAACAGGGCGGCGACACATGGTGGACTCAAAAGAGGAACCGCTCCCACTGTCTCTGTGCATATTAACGACTCATTCTAAGTTAACGAAAACATAATTATGAATATTATATTCCACTTCTGAAACCGGATCCCCCTAAATCCCCCAAATTTTACACACTGTTGGTATTTGTGGATTCCGATCAGAGATGCACGCACTGCAGTATAATGGGATTCTCCAATTTGAGAAAAAAAGAAACCGAATAAATGAATAAATAAATAAGGTGTTAAGGTGTTCGCTGCTCATTGCACTGAACCAGTTCGGCACATGGAATAGCTTTCATCACTGGAATTTTATTTTCAAATGTGTTACAAGGTTACAGAATGTGTCAAAATGAAAGTCGTGTGGAAATATCGCTGAATATTTCTTCAGTCATGTTGATCTCCTTGAACATACTCATGTATTAATCATTTTGGAAATCCAGGAGGCATCGTGTGTTATTCAGTGTGTCCATGCACATACATAACTAGATCACACACGCACACACGTCCTCTCCACACACAATCTTTACATCTATGTTCTGCAACCAGAGGAGAGGAAGTAGGAGTGACACTGAGAGAGAAAACCCCTCTTGTCTGTTCTTTCTCTTTGTCAGCGTAAGGGAAAAGGTGGGTGGGGGCTCCGACTGGTCCGAGGAGGTGCATCACCCTCAGAATACCTCTTGTCAGGAGTCCCTTCTGTGATGTATGTACAGAAGGGAAAATGTGTCCTCAGGTAGATTTAAAATTCAGAAGAATTTCCCTCCCCCTGTTGGCTGCCATCAAGGAACCCATCATAACCCACCTTTGATGGTTTCTGCCAGTAGAAAGCAGGAAGCACTAAGGTCATTTACAAAGTGAGAATATTCTCTGTCACAGAAAATTATGTGCAGATATAAGAGAATCTTGACAGTGAAGTATAGCCTCGTGGATCTTTACGTTTACGTTTTATCTTCATGTTTAGCTCCCCCGATACCACTCCCAAGTCATGCAACAAGAACCCATTCCTCTTTTATTTTATTTTTTTTAAAAATTTTTTCAGACTCTATTGTCCTTCATAGTTTACCCTTTATGACTAGAGCTGGGCATCATTCAGCATTTTTTTAACCTTGGCTCCAGTATTTGGTTCCTGAGCATTACCTCTTCATTTTACCTAAAAGATACAATTACACAATCAATTTGGAGTTGTCTGTTAATATTGGAAAATAAATAAAAGCTGTGTGTGTGTGTGTGTGTGTGTGATGCTGATGCTGATGAGATGTACTACATAGGTATTGAAATTTGGCATCAAATGACAAGATATTTTTTGATACTCAATAGTATCGAAACCAAGTCGGTCGGTGCCATAAAACCTTCAAAATTAAGTGAAAAATGTAATTAACCTTGTGTTAATATTCAATCCCTTTCTGACCTGACCAGTGCAGGTCCCACTGTTTTTTTGAAAGCCTTGCATCTATGTGTATGTGCGCATATAATTACTGTCCTTTTACTTAACCCTGCCGCTTAATGTCTGGAAAACAGTCACAGGGCTCGTGAATGAACAGAAAGAAAAATCTATTTAATAACAGGTTAACAACTGAAAGGGCACTCACAAATACTTCTAAAAGACGAAACATGTAAAGTTTTTTTTCACAGCTTGACAATCCACAGATGGTATTTTGGCTTAAAATGAGCAAATAACTCATTAAAATAAGTCATTAGTTTCCACTTTAATAAAATTACAAAGTGGAACCAGTTTGTCTTGTGCAGTTATGACCAAAATCTCAAGCGTGTCCTGTAGTGTTTTTTTTTTTTTTGTTTTTTTTACAAGGCACATAGTCGCGGTGGAGAAATGTAACCGTCACATACGTCTCATCTGCATTTCAGACCTGCACCTTTTTTTCTTTTTTTTTTTTTTTTTTTTCCATGAAATTTTGTAAAGCTGAGACATGTTTTTTGTTGATGACTAACGCTCTTGGTCGGGTGAAGACATGTCACACAGTGAGAGTTGCTGTTTGTGGTCAGCCAGAGTGTTAAACACAGTGTAATAAGTGTGAAGCTTAAGATGGAAGACGCTTGACAAACAGAGGTCAACAGTTCGTGGTGTGAATATATTTCAACATAGTGAGAAGACAGCAGCCTTTATTATAATAACACAAATGTATTCTTCTTGTTCTTGCTCTCGCTCTTCTTCTTCTTCTTCTTCTTCTCATTCTTCTTCTTATTATTATTATAATTAAAAGGGGAAAACAAAAATGTGAGGTGCGGAGAAGTGTGTTCATGTCTGTAAATTATTGAGCTATAGCTTCCCAGTCATTGGCTCATAGTGTTTTGTCAGCAGTGGTTTTAAAAATGAAGGACCACTGCTGCATAGAAACAGACTAACGTAACGTGTGCGGGTGATTTAACACCTTGTTCAATATGCCAGCTCACTGTTTAGCATGAAAACTGACATTAGCAGTAAACTTCCCTCCTGGTTATTTAGTTAATTTTGGAGGAAAATGCATGTTTCATGTTGAAATCAGCTCCGTCAGAAACCAGGGCTCTTTCTGACCAGTGATCAGTGATGTTATTTCTTGATGCTAATATGGTTTGTTAAAAATTAAATAAATTTTAAAAAAATCTGTCTTTGTCTCTGTCTTTATTCTTTACTAGTTCCAGACATGAAAGCACTGAATTTTGGATTGTGATATCCAATCATTTCTGAAGTTTATTGATTGGCTGTGTGTAATGCAAAGAAAAACCTAGAAAGATGCTATTATTATTTGTAATTAGAAATAATATTAATAATTAAAATGTTTACATTTTTAAAGTTGAACCTCAACAGTGTTTGTTTATTTCTTTTTTATTTGGTGTCTTTTCTTATTTTCTATGTATATGTAATATGTAATGTAATTTGCTGCCTTCAATATTAACAACAGAATGAAAATGCGGGACTTTGAGGATGCTTTGCTGTTTTACACTAAATTCTGTTTCATTTTTTGTGTCAGCCACAATCGTTGCTCATCGATATCATTCGTTGTTTGTTTTGTTTTGACTTGATGTGTCATACTGTAATGATGTCACTGTTGCTGCTGTTGTTGTTGTTGTTGTTGTTGTTGTTTTCATTCTGTGTTTACTGTACGAGCCTAATAAAATTATCTGCACTGTTTCCGCCATATTTGTCCAGACTGTGGTCTGTGTGTGGGTGATTAAAAAGAAATATTAGTCATATTCCCTTAGTGAAAGTTATTTACATGCAGAAGAAGTGCACTATAATAACTGTAGTATTTCTATTTGAATCTATTAAACTGTCAGGCTGAATTAATTAACCCCTGTCTTCACTGTGTAGTTTACTTTCTACTCCCACTTGCAGTAGTATGATTTCCACACTGCGGTCTCCCCTGTTAACGTTTTGCAGCGTTGTCGAGCGGGGCGAGTGGGTGCAAAGTTGCATCCATCACAAACACACACTGGCTGATAAGTACCTGCTTTTTAAATACCTTTTTGAATAATTCGGTCAAAAATACACTCAAGCGAAATCCTCCGCCACTTTTCTAACACTCAAACTGACGGAACAAGGATGAATGAAGGTGATTTTTACTGATTGAGAAAAGAAAGTATGCCCGATATTACCGTAAGTGTACAGGAAGAGTACAAAGAGGGCGTGGGTGGGGGATCGCCTCTTCTGGTCCTCTGCAGCGGCACCGCAGCAGGGATGACACAGCTTCTTATAACATTTAATTCATTCTTCACTGTCATTGTCAGTGCGTTCAGACACATTATCAGTAGTTACTTAAGTGTGCGGGCGATTTAACACCTTGTTCAATATGCCAGCTCACTGTTTAGCATGAAAACTGACATTAGCAGTAAACTTCCCTCCTGGTTATTTAGTTAATTTTGGAGGAAAATGCATGTTTCATGTTGAAATCAGCACCGTCAGAAACCAGCATTCTTTCTGACCAGTGATCAGTGATGTTATTTCTTGATGCTAATATGGTTTATTTAAAAATAAATAAATAAATACAAATCTGTCTTTGTCTCTGTATTTGTTCTTTATTAGTTCCAGACATGAAAGCACTGCATTTTGTCAGTGTCTTCAGACACATTATCAGTAGATATAAGTAATAGTAATTCAGATAAATGACAGATATCAAAACAAAGGATTTAAACGTACGTTATGTTAATTAATTCAACTGGATCATGTTGAAGGCTGTGAAAAGGTTCCAGGATGGGAATAAATCACCTGTTAAACGCTACTTTTGTCTGATTTAGACAGTGTATATTAAGTAGAGTTAAGTGTATTATTAACCATTGCTAAATGCTTTGTAAGACACAGAATCAGGTGATATTTATTTACTACTGACAGTTTGTTATTAACGATCTGTAATTAACTGTGAGCAGGACACATCAATGCTCAGAAGTGGTCTAAAAACACTCAAAAATGTGTTTTGATATATATGTTTTATGTGTTTAATTTCTCATCCGAACATGTCACATATAATAGTTTTTGGACAGTTTTGAGATAGATTTTGCTGCTGGGAGACAAGACGATGTCTGCGTCACCTGCTGCAGTTTAAGCACCAGCTGACAATGACCTGCTCCTGATCCAAATGTTTCTAGCTGAAAAGATGACTTTCGCACTAATGTCTTCTTCTTTCCAGTTGAAAAGGATTTTTTTCTTTAGGTTGTCTACAACGCTGAGAAAGAAAATGGAGGATAAAACCAAGCCCACTTGTTATTTTACTGACAAAACGTTAAACCCAAAGCATTCTACAGATTGATAAGCAGCAAAAATATTTGTCAGCTGAGCTGCAGCTGCTGACTAATTTCAGTCCTGCTCAACAATACTGTCATTTACCTGGAAACAGATTCACATGCTTTTCGTTCTCATCTGTTCAAAGGACACGGTACCGCTTTACGAAAAGACGACCATTATATAGAGTAGCTAACCATCGATAAGATGTTACGGCGTGTTTTTAAAAGTGACCTGTTGTTTGCCGAATAGTGAGGCCACGTGAACCTCGACTGTTCAGCCTCCGATCGTATTGGTAACCGAACTTCCTTGTAAACCTGTCAGCTTCATCTGCCGTTTATTCATATGGTTCAGCGCGCCGTGATACCGTCTTTTGCCGTGTTCTGTTTTAAACTTCGCAGCAGGTTCCCTTTCACCAGTTATGAATGCCAGTTACTCGTCAGTTAATGGTTTTACGATGCTGACTGACAAAGGGGCAAGATGAAAATGAGATAAAGCGACTAGTGAGATTTATAATACATATAATGGAACAAATGAAAAGTCCCGCAGTAACTCGACCCGGTCATGGAGCGAGACTGAACCCATGCACAAAAACAACAACAACTTCCACTTCATAAGCCCTTGATAAATCTTTTGTGTAGTGTAGTGGTCTTACTGTAAAGTGGTGCCAAGGACATTAATAAAAGGTTAGAAAACCAGCTCAACCTAACCCTAACTGACCTGATTATCTAAAACAAAAAAGCATAGAGACGCTCAATCAAAGACGATGAGGATCTACGTGTAAACAGGTACTACGAGTCCACTGGATCAGTTTTCTTTTAACTCAAGGCAGAGACGTTCACCTTCTGACACCGTGTGTGTTCAAAACTGTAAAATATAAACTTGTACCATGAGCCAAAGGAGACAGGATAAGATCATTTCTCACAATACACACAGCTGTTAACATTTTTTTTTTAGGTGTACGTCTCCTTTTTTTATCTACAGTAAATACCAATGTTGTTTACAGAAGCAGAATGAAAGGTACAAGAGGTGAGTGAACACGACGCCGTCACTTCTTAAACACTCCTCATCTACCACGCTTTTTTTTCCACAGATGCGCACACCTGATCTAATCCACTTCTTCAGAGGGATGGACTGAAGCGGTGGAAACAGATCTCCCCAAAACAAGTTGAAGGTGAAAACGCGAGACATTTAAATAGGTCAGGTGTGAAATCTACACGGAGGGAATGAGGACGAGGATTACAGGAGACACGAAGTGACATTTAAACAAAGTTCAAAGTTTTAACATCAAAGTTTCAAACTCTTACGTTTCGCAGCTTTTCCCCTAACCTACTAAAAAGGGAAAAAGAAGAAGATGCGCTAACTTGTTTGATGTATTAACAACTGGAACATCAAATAATAAAATGATGGCAAAAGAGCCTGTTGTGTAACATATGTGTAAACTACACTTAGATTACACATTAGTGACTTTTAACAGGAATCCAGGAGATTCCGCCTGCTCAAGTTTTCATGTTCAAAAGATGTTCATAACAATTAAATAGGCATCTACAGACACAATCCACTAAATATGTTAAAGCTATTTCATAAAGTTGAAGTTAAAAAAAGCAAACATACCCCTGATGCAGTCACTCTTTGCTTCTTCTAAGCACACTGACGGTTATTACTTTGTCTTCAACTTGTTTTACTCAAAGGGGGCTTATGAAAATAGGTTGCTCACATAACGGTGACACATTCATGACCTTTAAGTTTTAATAACATAATCGCCTTTTACCAGCAACGACCAGACTTTCAGCGCTTAGTTGTTTTGGAAATTGTTCATTTTATGGGAAAAGAAGAACTGCAGCGGAGCAGTGGGAGTATTGAACAAACGTTGTGATGTGAACGATGTTTAACCACAGCAGTAGGGGAATAACACTCAGCTGAGGGGCTGTGAAACTATTAAAGGCCACGAAACTGCCACTGTACAAAAACATCAAAACTCCAATCGGAAACTTTTGTACTGAAATCAAACATCCAGCGTTTAACAAAACACTGACACCTACCCTTCTCAAATGATCCTTTTGATGTTAAAACAAATCTGCAGAAGACTTTATGTTTATAGGAACACTGAGGTTATCTCCTGACACCGTAGATGTCATTTTTCAATTAATACGGTCTAATTTGGTGGGTTTTTTTGTACCACGCAGCCGTTGAAGCCCTTCAAAAACCACCTTCGTTTGCAAACAGGATAGTGAAAAATGCAGCTTTAAAGCTTTAAATAAAGAGGTGTGTGCTATTAAGTATCATGAGGCATTTTAAAGAAATGAACTCTCTCATAATATCATGACATAATGGGTTAAGGAGCCTGGTTGCGATCATCTGCGTCCCCTCAAAGCGAGCTCCTGTACTCTCACCTGGTGTGTGGTGTCCTTTGAACTTCGACAGGGTGGGTGGATTTGAGTCATAGGGGGGAACAGAAAATTAACCTTTGAAATTCTGGCCTTTTGATTTGGCTCATCTGTATCAATTCCATATCGCAGTTTGACAGCTGAAGAGCGTGAAGGAAACGCATATCAATCCTGGCATTCGGATACTGTACTTAAAACAGAAAGCGTGAAAGTAAACAATAACAGATGAATCTCAAGCTTAAGAAGGTGTGAGATATTTGAGTTATACAAGTTCAAAACTAAAAAAAAATGCTATGACAACTTAAAAGTGTCCTGTCTGTTAAAGTGGTTATAAACCATGGCTATATTGACACTGATATGCACTATTGCGCAAGAATTTTTAAATCTAAAACATCACAACATCCATTCACGACCTTGTACTCAATAGGTTTTTTTTTTTGTATTTTAGGAGATTATAGTATATTAGTGCATGCATTTATTATAGTGCAGTTGCAGTGCACTTTGTTGTTAATTGTTAAATGTAATCTTTAGTGTATGTGTAACTACTGTGAATAACTATACCATTAAATGTGCTTCTGTCTTTCTTTCTGTATGGTCAAACATTTAGTACATGGAATATTGTTGAAAGCTGGATATCTCTACAAGGGACGAGACTTTTCATATTTTCCGCCTGATGTTCCTTCGCTGTCTCGAATAGGTTATCACAACTTTCACAATCAGTTGCAAGCATCCTCAAAATAATAGGCGGCCGTCTCACGGCTCGGAAAAACACGTCACTTCAATATCCTGTTTATTTTAACAAGGTATTGTGTTTGGGCCCAAACCAGACTTCCGCTGTACATTGCGATTTAATCAGCAGGAGTGTCTTTCCTAGAAGATGATCAGAATATGTAGGCAACACAGCAGTGTACTGTATACAGACGATGACTTGGTTCTATAACTCAAAACATGAAGTGAGAGTGACTTTTACTAAGTTACTCATCTTCACACTTGTCATTTCTGTCTACAGCTATAGAAGTTAGTGTGCACTTAGTCATATGACTTTCATATGACTTTCAGTCATATGCACATAAAACACATAGACATAAGACATCAATCTGCAGTTTGACGCTGCATGTTACATGTACTGTAAATATTAATGTAAATGAAGCAGGAGACAAATCAACTCTGAGGAAATATATTTATTTATGTTGAATTGTAGAAAAAAATCTGTGCAAAGATACAGAAATATTTATTTACAAACTTCAAAATGCTACAGTATGAACTACTGACTGTATCAAAGGTGAATATTTAAAAAAAAAAAAAAAAAGGCACAAGAACAAGACTGTAACACAGTTGAGAAGTTCAGTACAGGTTGGTCTTCTTCATTATCCTCAAGAACTCCTGCTCGCTGACCTCACCGTCTCCATCTCGGTCGGCCTCGTCGATCATTTCCTAAAAGAATAGAAACGATCTGCTGTAGTGTGTTCAAACAGAAACGGTTCAGATCTGTAATTTGTTTCACACATCCAATTTCAGCAGAAGCTGACAGACTGACTAATACTAGCCAGCCAAATTCTGGTAACTTCTGTGGACTGTGGCTGTCTAAAGAAAATTAAATAAATCCATATTCAACTTGGATTTACCTGCTTACTCTACTAGAATACCCTACATGCATGAATAAATTAGAAGATACTAAATGCCAAACTGACAATTTTTCTGCATAAACAGGACCTAAAAACAGGATCATGTTTCATGTACGGCTATACTTTTATATCGTCATCAGGCTAATTATCACAATATATGCTTTTCTTTTGTCTTTAGGGTTTATTTTATTTACATCAGCTACAGCTAAAACACTTGAAAAATCTTTTACTGTTTTGTCATTTTACCTGATGCATATTGTGATGTTGAACAAACATTTTATCATTAGAATTGTTCTGAATGTTCTGTCTCTAGATTTGTGAAATATTCTACTGTTTGGCAAGAGTTTGTCATGTTCTGACCATAAAGAGAAGTTTAAACCCACAAATAACCATCTTTAAAACTGGTTTTGTCTTGCTGCATCTTTTACGGATAATTTAAAACCGAAAATCTGGTTTCTTCAACTTTCACTCAGATCCAAAAATTAGCCTTTAAACATGAAAAATTATTAATGTTATTGTGTGATATGAACATTTGTAATTGTGATAACTTGTTTCCTATATCACCCAGCGCTAATTTCACACAAACTAGATAAAGATTAAAAAAAAAAACCTTTCTGTGTGGAGTCAAATCTATTAGGATCTACAGTATGTGGACCGTCGCGACTAAATTATGAAGCTCCATAGGAAATGACTGTACCTGCAGTTCCTCATCAGTGAGGTTTTCCCCCAGCTCCTTGGCAACTCTCTTGAGGTTTTTGAATGAGATTTTGCCTGTGCCATCATCATCAAACAGCCGAAAAGCCTTCAGAATCTCTTCTTTGGAGTCCTTTTCACTCTGTTACAACAGACCAAAACATATTAACCACATATTTACAACAGCGTATTAGAGCCACATAACATTTCGATTAAAAAAAAAAGAGAAATGTTTAAGATTGAAGTTGTAAATTTACAGAGAAACAAACGTGGTACGTAGAGCTCAGAGAATATCTGAGTTTTTTCCCCCCCGTAAATTTCTGGCTTAAATCTGACTCCAACTCATGCATCAGAGCAGGAAACTTAAAACTTTCTCAAACTGTTCTCATAAGAAATGTGCTTAAATTATGTTATCCTAACTGAGAAGTGCAGCCACATGTGATCAGGACAGGAAAGGTATTTTCAAACTTATTAGAAGTTTCCAGATTTTGGATGGAAGCTGAATTTCACTCACCATTTTCAGTGTCATAATACTGAGAAAATCACTGAAGTCAATTGTTCCAGAGCCCTCTTTATCAATATCTGCAATCAACATCCTGATTTCTTCTTTCTTTGGTTCAAATCCAAGAGCTCGCATAGCAACCTGTTGCACAGATACATAAAAGGGGTGATGCAGCTGAGGGACTGTTCTCTGTATTTTTGTTGATCTATATAAACACTTGGGAAGAATATAACGTATTAGGGACCAACCTTTAGCTCTTTCACGTCTATTGTGCCGGTGCCATCTGTGTCAAAGAGATCAAAAGCCTCTTTAACTTCTTGTTTTTGTTCAGCAGTCAGCTCAATTTTGCAAGCTGCCTTTTTCTTTTGGCTAGCCGAAGGAGCGGGTTTCCGGTAATTCGAAGCCTGGAAAAAGCAAACAAGGCGCGTCTGTATACTTTATAATACACAAACTACGTAGCTATTTGTTTGCTATACAGAGTAACATAAATTCACATAACCACTGTTGCGTTAGCTAACATTAGCTTCCACGCTGATGCACAACAGAAACACGCTATTAGGCTACAAACTTTAACTGCATTCGAGCTTTTAACGATACCTTCCCAAGATAAACATCGCATGCATTTAATATTAAACAACTGTATAAAGATTTACCATTTAAATCAAGGATTCAACAAGGAGAGCGTCAGTACTGTGTTTGATGTCAACAAAGTAAGTAGCAACGGCTAATTTATTCTACAAGTGACACGGGGATTATCCAATAGAATCCCCGAAAGCGGCATCACTGAATCGTTGTACCCAATTGCAAAATTAAGTGGGCGGGCTGTAGCGCTTTTGGCCAATAGTTAACATCGTTTCTTGTCTCCCAGCAACCGGGGAACACAACGCATGCGCAGTGTTTACCTACCGTAGTAACAACAATGAGAACAGATGGAACAGACACAGACGTCGAAGTAAAGTAACATTACATTTTTTTTATGGATACATATAGTGTATTGCAGGAGTATACTTTGAAGAGTTTTTGGTTCATCTTTGACTCGTTATAGACCTGCTAAAGTAAGTTTTGTTCCTTTCAAGTTATTAGCTTGTTAGCTTCTTAACTGTTAGCTGTTTGTCTGTGGTGTCTTGTTAGCATTATAAGAAGTATTCCTTTATTTAAGTAAAAGTACTAATGCCACAAGAATTAGGTGCTCAGTGCTTTTGTGCAGCGCCTAAGCTAAAGACACAGAATAAATGTTTCTAGAAAGAGAGACATCGAGAGTTCTCTACCACTCTGAAGAAAAGACACCATACAGTATTATCCCGTATGAGATTTGAATTTATGATGACTTCATCAGCGAGCACATTTGTTTTGCATTATGAGGTTTTTTTAAAAATATATATAATAATACAGGTCCAAATTTTTGGTGAAAAATGCATAGTTTTTAGTCAAAAAAACAAAAAGCCAATATGACACCTGAGCCCTGCACATATCATGGGAAATCCTGTCTAATATCAGGATATGTTTGTATGACGGAGGAGAATTTTCTCAACCCATCCTGAAAAATTGCAATCTGAAAAGTAACTATCAGCATTTGCCTCTGGGATGTAGTGAAGTAGAGCTGTGAAATTGAGTAATTTTATGATTTATGATTATGATGATGATTTTTAACAAAAATCTTCACACGCAGGCCAAAGCACTTCATTTCAATTCAATAAAATAGATATACTCTGTGATTAAATCTAAACATTTATACTTTCCACTGGCTTAATGTGAACAAACTCAAAACTTGCCTTGTCCTCGACAGTTAAGGCACCCCGAGTCATGCTGGGAAGTACAATCGTCAACCACCGTCAACATGTTGGACTGCAGAAGCTGTCAGCGCTGGCAGGAATCACAAGATCCTCTCTAGGCCCCAATAAAAACTACAAGTTCATCCAAGATGAGACAACTGGAGAGTCAACACTTGTGTGCTCATGTTTTCGCATCCTTGAGAGCCTGGAGCTAACCTGCACTGTGGGACAGCTGGTTTATGAGACCATAGAGTCACACCACCGAGTTTATAATACAGGGTCGGGATGCCTGCTGTTTCTTGCTGGAGCATGGAGCTGTGCTGCACTGGAGGGTCTTCAGAGAGGAATTTCAGTCGCACACATAATCTCGGCTCTGTCTGAAGGGATGGATATATGCTTGGATGTTTGCAGGCAATGCAGCATCTCCATCAAACGTCTTGATGTGGCACCATCAGAACTTGGCCCGTCAAACAAACCCACTGTTAAGGATTCAGATGCATCAACACGTCAGCAGTGGACACGAAGAGGCTGTGAGAAGCCCTTTAACACAGGACAACAGAGGAAACTAAAGCTTAGCAGACATTTTTATGAGCCAGAGTCTGAAAATGTTTCCATTACACCTGCTACTCAACCTGGTTCTTATGAGCCTCTGTTTCCTGACATTGCACACATCACAGAGACATTGAGCCATGGTTGTACTGACGCAATGAATTTAGTAGTCAAAGCCAGCCAGATGCAATCAGAATGTAATCCACAAGGTATCGCATTTGATGTTACTAAAGTTGTGACTTGTGTGCTGCCTGGTGTAGTAGAGGAACATGCTTCCATTTTACGAGGCTGCGTTGTTCTTCTACCTGCCGAACAGGTTTCAGTTGCGCATTACTTAGAAGAACAGCACTTGAAGGTTGCTCTTATTAATGGAGATTTAGCAGCCACTTACCGTCATCTTGGTTTTAATAAACCAAAAGGTGTGCAAAGTGTGAGTGACCAGTTAGAATTTTCACATTTAAGCAAAGAGGAACAATGGATGGAAAAGGTTGTGACACTTCTGTTGAGCTTGGAAGTGAACCTGATACTAGTCACTGGAGTTGCTGGTGAGAAAGTGATTGAGTGTTGTCGGAGACGTAATATTCTTGTGGTGGAAAAAGTGAAGGCTTCTGTTCTGAAGGCATTTGCAGTTCCAACAGGAGCTGTTCCAGTGACTTACGCCACACAGTTGAGTAAGCACTGTGTTGGTACAGGGCTGAAGGTCAACATATGGAGGGATCTCAGCAACAATGACAGGAAGTGTGGAACAGCTGTGAATATTTCCACTGGTGGGAACTGTGGATTGGTCACAGTGGTACTTACAAGCTCTGTACATGGAAAGCTACAGACCTTGGAGGATCAGTTTTGGGCTTGTGCGTATCGTTTACACTGGGCGATGACAGACAAAGCCCTTCTGCCTGGAGCTGGAGTGACCGAAATGGTTTGCATTCATCACCTGCAAAAGCAAGCAGAGCAACATGTGAGAAACCCCACAGAGAGGAACGATGACTCTGTCCAACATAGAGCAGCAGCCAATCCTTACAGAGGTGTAGTGTTGTCCCTCATGGCAGATGGTTTAATGGATTACATATGCACTGTAATGGTTAACACTGGGAAGTTTTCAAAAATCAGAGCCAGAGCTACAGTGATCCAACAACTGCAAGACTATAATGGGAGTGTTAGTGACATTGTTGCACAATTCTCTCAACTCTTATTAAAATATGACACAGAGTACAATGCAGCTCCATCATCTGTGAAATCCAGAGCAATGACAATCTATGATAATCTCAGTGTGAAGCAGGAAGCTTGGAGGAAAGCATTGGATCTGGTTTTCCTGGTCTTGCAGACTGATGCAGAAGTGATCACAGGTGTAGACCAAAAAAACGATGGAGCACAGGAAGATCTGATGTTCTTATGACCCTCAGGCAGAATCTTATGGACCTACTGACCTTGTGTATCTGTAAATTGAGGAAGTGAGAGAAAAAATGTCAGTATAATAAAGTGTTTTAAAAGTTCTGCTCTTTGTGTTATCAGTCATTAACTAAATAGTCAAATCATTTTTCAAAAATGAATTGAAATGAAGCTATGCTATCTACTTTTTCACCACATGGGGGAGACAAATGATTAAATGAACTGCAGACTTCTGTCTTAATCTATGCATGTAACACAACACTGTTTAACTCTAATACTGACAGGGTGAGAGTCACAAATATTTCAATGATCTCTAAATAAAATTAAGAGCCAAGACATGAGCCATGGCATAAAACACTGTTCTCTGCATATGCTGCCTGACCGAATAAAATAAAATATGACAAATTAAATGTGTACATACATATCCTGCAATAAGGAGTAAGCAGTAAGGAAAATAAGCCCTTTAACAGAGAAATGTGGATTTTTACCTTATCTAACTTGTTTTAAAGATACTGTGTAATAGTAAATGGCCTAAAGTTACAGATTTGTATTTGCTAAGCCTGACTCAGCTCACACCAGCTGTACATAAGGTCATACACACCTTGTCTTCTTGCTTAATTCAGCCAGGGAAAATAAATTGTGTATATCCAAAACCACAATTAAATTTCCGTCTCATGGAGCAGGGGAGTGACCGTTTGGTGCCAGGATGTTCTTTAGTTTTAGAGCACTTCCTTTACTGAATTTTGCCCACGCTTCATTATGTGCCTACAGCTTGGCTTGCACTGTTCAGACTGAACACTGACTGTGCGTCTGTGCCAACTGCGGTGGTTTTATGACCTGCTCTGTCATAATGGGAATGGTTAATGGAGACGGAACGCCTCCAGACAGAGTGCATGTTTTTGGTTAAGTCGTATTAGCTCCTGTCGTTTTAAATATAAAATGAAATAAAGGCGATTACAACTTCTGGAAGTTATTTTAGTTTACCTTTCCCCGAGTATTGCGTTTCAGAGGCGTCAGTCGTAAAGACATGTAAGACCTTCCGTGTCCGAAGATCCGAGGGAGATTCTTATAGGTTTTTAAAAATAGAACAGTGATAAAAATATGTTACAAACGATTTATGGTGGAGCTGTAACAGCCTTGACTCAGACATCACTCAGCGGTGGTGTAGCAATGAGAGGGTGGTGCATGACATAACATAACAAACACAACAGGGAGGGAAAAAAAATTGAAAGATCGAAATGCCAAAGTTGGTGACACACATGTGGGTTCAGGATAGGTCCCCGTTTGTCATACGCACAAAGACATGCACAGATTTGTAGATTACATTAAAAATATAAAAAGAGGAGCTGGGAAAGTTAAGCCAGTTTTCATGTTTAGGTGATAACATTTTAACATAGAGTCTCAGAATCAAACATTTTCATTTTTAAAAAATGGGGAAAACACTGGTGAAAGGTCAGGATGTGTGATAGCACCGAAATCTTATATCTGATACGTAATGGTACTTTTATATTTTCTGTAAATGAAAAGGTTAATAGTTTATAGAAAATGACCACATAAAAGGCCTGTTTATTACATTTTGAATTAGGTACTCACCATTTAAAAGGTACTTAGTCGAAAAATAAATATTTTTCTCCTTTTTATTGTGAACCTTTGTGCAAATGTTCAACTATGCGTGTAACAAAATATGTTTGAATTGTAGCAGCAATTAAAGAAATAAATAGTGTGATTTGCGTCACAGTGAAGTAAACGGTAGAGGCATTTGTACTTCTTTTCTTCTTTATGCAACTTCTACAAAATGGAAGGTTCTGGCACAACTTCACCTACTTCCAAGGTGCGTGGAGGAGTAAAAAAAAAAAAACTAGCAGCGGGTCAGAGACTCCAGCAGCAGTAGTCGTATAGAACAACTTTATTAGAGTTGCAACTTCTACTCCATTACATATCAGAGGCAAATATGACGCATTAAACTATGCAACAGTATATAAAATACTTCAAATGATAGAAACTTTATTTTCCCCCCATGGGTAAATTGGTTTGCTGCATATTCACTAGGCGTTTCATCTTACATTGTACATAATCCTACACATATACACAATAATCACCTGCAGACATACTGGTATCCACTGGACACCCTTGCATGTATTGCATGATTTAAAAAATGTCAAATGTGGATCTATTTTTTAGTGAATATCATCACCCAGATGGCAACAAAACAAGCAAAGAAGCAACTGAGTACCTCCCACAATGCTGTTTGTCTTATTACGATTCTCTCCCAGTAGATGCATTCCATACTTAGTAAGGTAATCACCAACAGTTTACTGTGTTAACTGTTTCTGAGCATTACCAGTAGTATTACCAAACCAGCAGATGCTGAAGAAGGCTAAAACACTTTCCGTGAAAGCACAATAAAACACATAAATGCCACGTGTGAATCACAGCAGGGACGCCACAGAGCAGCGCCCTGGAAGCAAAGAGAGCTTTGCAATCTCTTAAATGAGCTCAACGTTAAACCTTAATCTTTCAAATGAGATCTACAGCAGCACAAACATCGTTTATAACAGGAAAACAATGACAAGGGAAATTTGACTGCACAGTAACTAATTTAGCTTTTTGTGTTTTCAGTACATTTTGCTGACAATACTCCTAGTGCAGTACAGAACACATTAACAGTGTGGTATTAGTATTTCTACTTAAGTAAAAGATCTGAGTACTCCCTCCACCACCGGACATTGACAGATGGTGAAATTGCTAAATGTGAATTCATCTTCAGTGACTTTACAATATTATTTTTCCAAAACCACCCAAACTTTTCTGTGCTTCATCTTAGGTTTGTTTTGTTTTTTTGAAGTCCCACAGCTGTTCAAGTCTCCAGAGTTACTCAGTAACTCAGATGGCCTGGTTGGAAGTCAGCTGTTTTGCTGACCACTTCGGGAGGGTCACCAATATGAAGTGAACCCAAAGCACAGCTGACTTGCAACGGATCCAGCGAAAGTTTCAGATGTGGTTACCTTTACCCAGAAGCCCAGACCAGTGTGTGCCTATTTTGACAAATGGATGGCCTTGTTGGTCATAAAATCGAAAAGAAACAACTCCTGCAAGTATAACTCCCCTCACTAATCCGCCGCACACCCGCTTCTGAAGAAGTTGAGAATAGCAATTAAAATCTCTCATACGTGATGTAGCCTGTTTCATCAACGTCTACTGGTGTGTCCTATTCACATTGTTGCTTTTTACCTATGAATAGCACTTGGAGAATTGCTGAAAAGCCGGCTCCGCTGGCTTTCTTTTTCTCTTTTCTCTTGAACGGGCTAGATGAATGAAAACACTGGTTCTGTTCACATGGTTGCTGCTGCTTTTGGCACTCTGAAGGGTCTCAGTGTCACAGTCCAAGTTGCACGTCTCCCTCCTTGCCCTCCTCTTCTTTCTTGGCTTCTGCTTGGTTGGTTGGTTGGTTAAATCAGTGAGCATTAGTGGGCGTGAGTGTGTGTGTTGGTGCTCCTAAAGCGCATGCGAACTGAGGCCCAAAGGGGAAAGCCTTCCACACAGATCTAAGCCAGCTGCCCCGCTTTAAGCAGTTCATTGCAAGAAGAGCAGAAGAGAGGGGGAACCCACATGCATCCCCCCAAACGGAGAGCTCAAACTGCGCTGGCAAAGCAGCTGCCAGCACTACATACAGCAAATGAGCAGCTACAAATGGTAGATTGACACGTTGATTTTAGGTAGTAGGGTTCTGCTTCAAATTTCCGGACCTTAAAGGGCACTTGTTGCCCTGGAAGGGGGGTGTTCAAGCAAACTGACCTCAGGGGTTAAGCAGAATCAGTTTGTGTGAAGCTGTGTGGAGGAGGGGAGGAGGGAACAGTTAGTGAGGGGTGGGAGGCCACGGTGGGGCTCCTGCACTGATCAAGAAACAGACGAAGAAGCAGTCGCCGGGAAGCAGGGAAAGAGGAGGAGATGGCCACGGGAGAAATCACAACACTTCCCTCCACACCTGAAGACGGTGGCAGCGGTGGCTTTCCTCCTGGGAGCTTCAAGGATCCCAAAAGACTTTACTGTAAAAACGGGGGCTTCTTCTTGAGGATAAAGTCCGACGGGGGAGTGGATGGAATCCGGGAGAAGAACGACCCTCACAGTAAGTACTTCCAGTCCCCTTCTTCTTGCTTAGCACACAGGCCACACAAAGCTTCCTTATGTTCTTTTTAATATGCAACAGGAAAGTAACAGTAAAGCACAAGAAAAAAAAAATCATGGAGGGACGATGTGAATTTTCCAGCTCGCAGAGGTTTATTCTCCAAGTGTAAACAGTATAACCAGCATGTGTGTCGGTCTACTTTTAGAAAGTATAACTCAAGTTCAAGTGCAATTAAAGTCAAATTTTGATCAATAGGAACTTCACTGTGTTGAGTCACAGCTATTAACACCGCTCACTGTGTGGTTTATGTCACGTGAAGCAACACAAAGAGTGGATTTCTGGTCAACAAGGTGAACTAACTGAGTCCATTAATGCATTTAGAAATAAGGCCAAATAAAGACCAAAAAGAAAAAACCATAATCAAACCATCGAGGTGGTTGAGCTGAAACAAGTTATGGGCATCTTTACGCTTTAAGATTCATAGCAGCTACCAACGTGGAAATATTTACATGCCTGTTTGGACAACTGAAATACTCCTCGGTCGCTCTGATTGCTCTTACATTTGTGCCCCAGGTTGCATCATGGAGTGGGAGTGGAGGGGAGTAGTTGGGGTCGGGGGGTAAGAAATGTTAATTTCCTAAGAAAACAAATGCTGGGAAGTTTGTTGCCCAACATACTCTGTGACATTTCAAGCAGGTGTGCACAATTAGACGACTGATATGGATGTAGTTCCAGGAGAGAGCAGCTATTTTTAGAAAGATTCAATCGCACTTCAGTTAAATTCAGTCACATGTCTTAGTGAAGTGGTGAAAGTAACTAAGTACTTTGATTCAAGCGCTGTGCTTACAGTTTGGACGTACTTGTACTTGAGCATTTCCATTTTATGAGGAGGTAATGTACTTTCTACGCCACCACGTCTATTTGTCAGCTTCACTTGCTATTTACTTTTCAGGTGATGATTTTACACAATGGATTTTAAAATACAACACATTATTATAGGTTAGACCAGGCAACAGCTCCATCAAATAGTTATTTTTTTTTCCGTCTAAATGTCTCACATGGTTTGATTTCAGTAAATATTCAAATCATCAAATCTCCCCGAAAACCAAAGGGTAGAGAAAAGTTCCAAAAACCGAAAACAGATTAGTGTCTCGGAACTTTGTTTTTCATCTTTCCTCTCCCATTAATCCCATGTTTACCTGTATATAAAACCTGATGTGCTCCACGTCCTAATAATAATCTAATGATGTAATGTTGCAGTCAGAGGGACCAAACCAGTACTTTCACTTCAAAACATTAACTACAATCCGTTACATTTAATGCTGTACTTGAACTTTCATTGCCGTATTGGTACTTTTACTGAAATAAAGGATATGAGTAATTCTTCCACGGTGTCTTTTTTGTAATATTCCACAGCAGTGACCTTGTCGAGGTGAAAAAAAAAAAAGTGTGTTTGTCTGAAAAATTTCCCATTTTTCTGGGTATCAAGGGGCAGTGAAAGGAATATATCCAAAATGAGTCACCAAATAGAGACTTGTATTAATCATTTAGCTTTTTACAATAATAGTTTCATACAGTTTATGTGACCTGAGCCGTGCGTCATCAATGGATCTTTTGTTAATGCCGTTATAGACCTGCCAACATTTTGGACAATGTAATATACAGTACCTGGAGAAACCGGAGCTGTTATTAATCGAGGTATCCAGTGATTCACAAAATGGGATTTTGTGCTAAATGAATGTACGTTATATGTTTTCAATAACGTTTGTTTTCTTTAGAATTAAGTTCCCATGCACAAGGTTTCTCAGGGCAATATCGCAGACATATCCTGGACCACACAGAGCAGAGACAAGAAAAGCTAAAGGAAAGTTTTACTCTATTCACAATAGCTGTGGGAGATAATACGCACTGTAAACATCGAACACACCACAGCACACTCAGACTAATTATACATTTTCTTCACGGAAGGACACCTCTTTGATGTCTGTCATGAATCATCCAGGCAGCAGGCCAAACTGCACACAGATGCGTGTCTATTTGAAGCCTTAATGTAGATTAATTCTGGACGGATCTCCCAGTTTACCTCGCGGGGCCCCTGTTTCCTTTTTGCCGGCCTTGCTTCGTGCCAAGTATGCTCCGTTGGCGAGTAGGTGTGTGTCTGTGGAGATGCATCTGTGAGGTGGTGGATGCCAACAGGTAGCGTTGCTCCTGCTGTCAGCCACAGTCTATTGTATTGCTACTGTTTAGTGGCTGGTGTAAGGCAGCTTTTTGTTAAAATTAGAACCAGTGGTCTTTTATTCTTTGAACTCAAAACAAAAAGTGTGAGGTAATGTCAGCCCAAACAGAGCTACGTTTCAGACGTCAGAATCTCAAATGGCAGTTCTGCTTATCGGACCGACGACAAAAAAAAAAAACACTTTTTCTTAGGGATTCCTTTTTTTTTGTGTCAGATTTTCAGGATATTTTTTTCACCTGTGTCTTCTGCCCCCTGTGCAATTACGTGTTGAAATGTCACTGATTGACTGATATTCAGATTATGCTTTGGTGTGAATGCAAAAAGCAGCGAGGCTCAGGAAAAACTCAGCCAGCAAATAACCCGGTGCTGCCGCTGCATTTAAGATAGAACGTAGTAAGTCACATTTCATTCATAAAATTGCAAAATAGACACTTACAGGTTTAAAAAATGAAATGTAAAAAAGTTTGAGGTTAGCTTTAAAGCCTTTTTTGGTACATACACTGTGTCCTATCAGCCTCATTTAGAGTAGTGACCCTCCTTTAAGTGTTATCTCATTGTTTCCAAATATTTTAGGACAGTTTGCTTCAGGGAAACAAATCTTTTTGTGCCATAAAGTGAACCAGATTTCCCCTCAGTTTTAAGGGACCCCACATAAAGTGCTCTGTAGAGGCCAGTAGTTTGCACAAGCTGTCACCTTTGTTTGCTTTTCTGCCACGCATTGGTGCAGTAATCAACTGGGGTTAAAATGCCACATAGCTTTACTATGATTTGTTACTCAGGTTAATGGCTCTCTGCAGTTTATCTCACGATAAAACATTTTACATCCTGAACCTCTGCGGTGATTACCCCTTCACTGTGACCTACGTTTATCTGGTACTCAGATGGTTTACGCCTCCTTTTTTTGAAGAACATATTGAGTAAATAAAGCACTTCGTCTTTTAAATATTGCCGAAGCAACTACAAATAATTCATGTTTTTGTCTGTGTTTCTTTTTCTCCAGTAAAGCTTCAACTCCAGGCAACCTCAGTGGGAGAGGTTGTCATCAAAGGGGTTTATGCTAACCGCTATCTGGCTATGAACAGAGATGGACGACTGTTTGGAGTGGTGAGTCAAATCATTGTGTCTCTTTAGGAAGAGTTTCTGTCTTATCTGTTAGTCTGACACCAGCATTTCATTTCTGTCTGTAGGAGGAGAGGAAAAGTGAATAGATCCTCATGCTCTTATCACAGGCAGCTTTTATGCTGCAGTGTTTCGGAAACTAAATATTTACCCGCCACTCATCAAGCGAAGAGAAATAATTAGGTTGACACGTATTTGTCAGCACGTTGAAAAGGCACGCCACATTGTGTACTCCCAGGTCAAAATGAAGCCTGTTATAGATGTGTGGGATTCAAAGCTGAGGTTACAGTTTTAATTACGTGTCCGTGGCACAAATTTAATTTAACTTGGCACTTTTGCTTTTAATTGTTTATGTCCTGACAACAAAACACTGCTTTGTATCTATGCTTCTCCTGTTTGTTTTGACCATAATTTGGATCCGTTGAAGCCTCTCCTCCAAATGCAATCAGTTCGACCGTTTGTCTTTCTTTCCATTCTTGAGTCTTGTTGTCTTTAATGTTGTGAGAAACAAAATAATGACATTCATCATGGTAACGCCAAAAATGTTTGGGCTCTGACTTGGAGTTTGATCTTTATTTTAACAACATACTGTACCAGTAAAGTTCAGACTGACTAAGAGACAGACTCTGCCCACTCTGATAGACTTCATATGAAGTCCTTTACACTTCATATTGTGCCAAATGAATTGCTGTGAAACTGCTGTTTCACTGAGAAATAGCCAACACCAGTTTGGCACCCGTACTGTTCTGTGTTGCCGCTCACAGCGGCAGTGGAAGTGTGAAGTGTGGTGTCTGATGTGGTTTGGTGGTTATGAAGACTTGTCCACAGTCCATATTACTGGCAAAGAGCATTTCCTCTAAATGAGAAGCTACAGCAGCTAGCTGCCACCCAAGGCGTCACTCTGCTTTGCTTTTACTCATTTGTAGAAAATCATTAGAAGCCACAAGACATTCACAGTCTGCATTTTAATGTATAAATACATTTTATTAGCTGCCACACAAAAATGGGTATTTGAATTTGTCTTACAGGTAAGATTTTATCTCCAGCATGTTATCAGTATAACAATGTAAAACTTAACCAAAATAATACGTTGAAATATAAAAGTGGATGCAATGATGACTAGCTAGTTTTAGGCTCATACTAGCCTCCTAAGTAATACATTACTAAATTCACACTGAACGCCATAGTTTCTGATTCAGATTTTTTTTTTACTTGGCTGTTTTCATTATTTTTTACAATGTGGCCAATGTCAGATTCCAGTGTGAACTGGTCACGGCCCTCGACTGACCTGTGTGTACAGAAGCAGTTGTGGAGGAAGTATTGAGATCTTTTACTTCAGTAAAAGTACTATACCACTTTGAAATTTTTTTAATTTCTGCCTTCAAAATCTATAGTATAGTATAAATATTATCGGCAAGTAGTCAGTTAAAATGGCCCCTGTTTTCCTATTATATATGATGTTTTCGGGTTCATTTTACTTCAGCATTAATGTGTATGTTGCATTTTACTACTGCAGACGTTTAAGGTTGACCGGTTGCAGAACTGAGATGAATATCTAAACTGGAGAATGATGTAAAGGTTGCGCTCCATGACTGTTCAGACTGAGGTCACATTGAAAAAAAAAATCTACATGGAAGTGGACCAAGATACCGTGTGATTTATGCTGTTCACACTGTCATGAAAAAAAAAACGCATATGAGCAAAAAACAATCAGATCTGAGCCACTGCCTCTGCCTGCCTTTCTGAACGCAGCCCTATCACACAAACTGTATGAACACCTCCTCTGCTTCGGTACTTATACAAAAGGCTATTGCTTTGGATAATAAAATGAGGCAAACAGGTCTAGGTGGTTGCTAGGTTATTGGCTCCGTAGCTGCAGTCAACTAAAAACAGAAACTAAAACAGAAACCTCTTGTTGGACAGGGTGTAGGGCAGTTAACGCCCAGAGAGACAGAAAGACCTTGGCCAGACGTTCAATAATTAATGTTTTCTTCATGTATTTTACAAAGACAGAATAGTGTCAGCACTAAAAATAAATGCGGACAATACAGTGACATCACCTGGGCCAAAGTGTTGCGTTTGCTTTTTCACTGCCCCTTTTCAGAGCGATATCCATATCAACATGAGTTTGTGTTTTTTCATGGCATCTTAATTTGTTTTCGTCTTAAACTTCCTGTTTGAATTCTTCAAATTGATCATGTCTTGCCCACTCACCTCCATCTCCATGTTTAATTTTCAATCATGATCAAAAGAAGCTGAACTGAAAAGACACAAAACAGAGCTGTAATAATGTCCCCGGCCGAGCACCGAGCAGAAGTTAAGGATGACATTTAGTCCTGAAGTGATTTATGTGGTAATTTAATGTCACAAAATGTCATCCAAACAAAAACAACTTTTGATTAAATGCTGTTGCAAATAACCAGATGTCCTTCAGTTTGATTTTATACAGAAATATTCTTGGCAGATTACAGTACGTGAGCAGAGAAGATATTAATTAACATTAGTGAAACACCAAACATGAAATCTACAGGCTGATGATCTGACAGCAGTTTTCACTAAACCATATCCCTGATTAGTTTCCCAGTTTTCTTACATTTCCTCAGTTAATTTAAGTTCACACAGAGGTGGAAGTGCATCCGCTTCATGTGAACAAATAGCTGCAGTTTAAGTCCTGTCCAGTTGAACCCTTTCGCGAATGAATTGTATATATATATAAAAAAAAAAACAGTGAATTTCTTACATCATTTCTTTTACTCCCAAACACGACTTAAAACGTGTACAAATCAATTTCAGTATGTTGCGAGATCCACAACCGTCCACTGTGCATCAACAGTTTAAAATGCACTTTAATGGTTGTATTTTTTTACCATGAATATGTGTCGACAAAGCTTAAAGAAAGAATACATGTCTGATTCATGGAAAACACGGCATGTAAAATCTGACTGTCCGCTGCAGTGGATGTCATGCACGACAGTACACCTAACAGTAAATCGGTCTTTCCTTCTTTGTCATTTCTTCTGTCTTTGTCTTCAGAGACGAGCAACAGATGAATGCTACTTCTTAGAGCGGCTGGAGAGCAACAACTACAACACCTACCGCTCCAGGAAGTACCCGAACATGTACGTGGCGCTGAAGCGGACTGGCCAGTACAAGTCCGGCAACAAAACCGGACCGGGTCAGAAGGCCATTCTTTTTCTTCCAATGTCTGCCAAGTGCTAATCTAGAACCTGATTGAGAAATATTAATGTCTTAGTGGCAACGAAAAAAAGATGTGATGGCAATGAAGACAAAATATTCCATCGACATTGCCCAAAACAACTGTGATGCTTTCCCGCTGTTTTTATCCTGGGGATGTTTGCTGAACATGTCTGGCTGCTTCTCAGTAAAACCAGTCTTTTACTGTGGACCAACCAAGTGCTACAAAAAGAACAAAAATAGAACCAGGTGCCCTGCTCAAGTACACTGACTGTAAAAACAACAACAACAGCAAAACATTATTTGTTCATATTATTTTCCCTCTGTGGCTGGGGATTCAAACCAGCATCCTTCAAACACAAGTCTGCTTCGTAACATTTAAGATGTGGTACTGATTTAGGTTTAGGTTTTAAGGGATGTCTCCTTGATTCTGTAGTTAAAATGAGTGAAATGTCTTATCTTGTAGGTAAGACGGGAGGAAGGTTTTAAGGTTATTTTGGATCTTCTGGTGCAAATTTTCATTTGAAAGCACACTAAAACACACTAAGATCAAATCAAAAGCACACTTCATATTATATGTAGAAATATGTAGGATACATATTATGCGTCGCAGGTTTACTGGATATATCTGTATGATCTGAAAGATTTATGCTCTGTTATATCTCACTTTATTTAATATGTTTTGTACTTTACACAGTACACAAGCACGAAGCTTCTTAAATATATTGAGATATCTGCAAAAAGTCAGAACTCTCCAAACGTCGACACCAGTTGCCTAACGTGGCAGGCTGATGAATCTGAATCAAACTACTGCGAAAGACGCTTCTGGTGGATGACGTTCAGCTCACTGACAGATAGGCAGGTGACTTTAACATGAATACTATTTTGACATATTTTAAGTAGCTGGTGGACGTACTTACGAGACAAACAGTATAAATATTGCCACTACTAGTCACGTGTATTAGCTTCTGCTAGATAACTGCGGTAATTTGTGGTATGTTACTGAAACTAAAACACTGACTTGTGTGATATGAGCTTCCAGGTCTCCCTCAAGAAGAAGCTTCTCAACGGACATCTTAATTAAATTAAATTCTTGGTTAAATAAAGGTGAAATGAATGAAAATAAAATGATTTTTTTCCCCGTCAACAATAGAGTTAAGTTAGTGCCTTTAAAAACTGTACGCAGCTTCTCTTCCACAGCTGCAAAAACGGTTTAATTAGTGAGACTGTATAAAACTGCAGTCTTACAGGTACCACTGAGGCTATTCTCAGCAAACTATAAAATCAGTGTGTTTAGGGGATACATCATTGCACCATATTTCTAAAACTGTAACAGTTAATGTGCAAAACACACTGCAATCTTCAAGTCCAGTCATAAATACACTTTAAATATGAGTAACACTGACAACAATGTGTCAGCACAGAAGCTACGAAACACTAGAACTCATCAGGTCGATGTCTTGCTAAGACTTCAGAGTTTGAGGAAGCTGCCTGTGGTACAGCTGGTAAAACATGCCCGAGTAGACGGCAGGGAGCTCCTCCACGGTGAGGTCGATCTTGTCGAAGCCCTGCTCCAGGCCGTGAAGCAGCAGCCTGGCTACTCGAGAGGTGATGGGCGTGGTGTGGTTGGTCTTGGCCAGCTCAGCGAGGTGCAGCCACTCGCAGCGCAGACACTCCTGTGTGCAGAAGTTGATGTCGTAGGTGAGCGGGCCGAGCCGGCAGATGATGTACATGTCCGACATGCCGAAGGCGCCGGGGTGGTTGTGCTGCTGCCGGATACTGAGCAGAGATCTGAACTCTGAACGAACACCCGTTTCCTCATAGACTTCCCGAACTGCAGTGGCACCTGAAAAAAATGTGCAGGTATTCAAAAACTTCAGACAGAAGGAATTTATTGAAGTTTCATTGTCAGAATGACCTTGCAGACTTTTTTGATGGTGGGGGGGAAAAAAAAAAAAAAAAGTAAAATACATATATTTTTTTGTAAAGACAAACTTTTGACGCTGCTTTTTTTGGGTTGGGTCATGGTTAATACAAAAGCTGCTTGGATGTTAAATGTTATAGATATAGTAAGTCTATATTTCTTAAACTCGTGGGCTTTGTTTTGTACAGTTCAAATGAATGTAAACGTATCATTTTAAGCATAGAAAGTAAACGGGAGGTTTTAGCTAGATGTACTGTATTCGTTTTTCGCTCCGTTGAGCATGACACTCACCAATATTTTCTCCTGGATCAGACAAACCTCCAGGGAACTTCCAAGCATTCTTTGTCTGAAATACAAGAGCAAAGTTAAACTTTTACACCAGTTGTGATAGATGACACTGCTGTCGATGCATCTTAAGAGCGTTATTACCGTGTACACTGCAAAAAAAAAAAGAAAAAAAAAGTGCATTTTCATCTTGTACTGAATCACAACGTCTGCCAATGGCTTGAGATAATATTTTCCCTTGGAGTTTTTTCTCTGATACTTTAATTCAGTGGTGAAAGCTCATAGTAAGGCAGTAGAGAATGACAGTCAGTAGTAGATCATGTGTATCTAAAGTAATAATAATTACCCACACACACATAAGTTATGTGCTCTGATCTGATTCATTCATGTTTTATATTTAGTGCCTCACTCTTTAAAGTTTAATACGGTGAAGTGTGCATCTACCAAAACTGTTTCACCACTTATCCTTTATATTTAATTACAATATGCTGCTGATTAAATTATGATGTCAGTGTTGTATATATATTTTTGTAGGTCTTCGAAGAATTTTGTATGCAGCGCTTTTTTCTTTTTTTTTTTGTCAGAAAATGCTATTATTTCTTAGATTTTCCTCATTTTAAAAACTTGTCAAAAGGATCAAATGCACTACTACAGCATTTATTTTCATGCATTGTCAACAAAATGCTATATTTTTGGAGCTGTTTGTTTGCAAATGTGCTGTTAAGAAATAAATATACGTTGTGTAACTGTAATCAGTGTGGTTTTTCAGAATAAAGTGTCTCATCTCACAGGAGCAGGCAGAACTAAATGTGAAAATAATAATGCCAAAGGCTTGCTGGAAGGACGCCTGCCATACTCAAACTGTTCACACTAAATTTAAAGGGAAATGATGACTATATGCCATTGGACGATGATTAAATTAAACACTCTTACCCATGACGTCATGCAGCTCCCCAGTAGATGAAATTGCCTTCATCCACTGGGAATCCGTCAGTCGTCTTTTGTACTGATGCGAGAGCGATAATGTACTGGTTTGTTTTCAGGAAGTTCGTAACCCTTCATGAGCTCTGAACTGGCTCAGTCTGCCAGAGAGACTCTACTGCCAAGGGCCAGACTGTTATAAAGCCTATTTCCAGTAAACAGCTCGATGTGGAGGAGGAGGAGGAGGAGGAGAAGAGATAAAACACTCCCCACACTTCCAGGCCACTAACTGTTTCCCTCTGCCTGTGATGTATTATATGCCTCCGAGATGCCTGGCTGGGATACATGTCATATGTTGTGTTAAATGAAAGGGCAGCGTAGTGCCCGCTTCACTTCTGTCAATTGTAGTGTGAACTATATTTGTCATATGATCCAGAGTTTACAGTAAGCGCTCGCTTTAGTTTTACTGCCAAGGCTGAAGAGAAATGAGAGCAAAGTTTTATGAAAATAAGAGAAATGCTGCACATTTTCTAAAAATAAGAAATGTGCCACCGGCATGGATTTTAGTTATTTCAATTCATATTGTACTTTGCATTGTTCGCTGTATATATTACGTTAAAAGGGACAGTTCGCCAAATCGTACAGCTTACAACACATATGTTCTTACTGACTGTTCTGACTAGGGCTGTCACAATAATGTCATAAATAATTGTGATTAATGATTGCTTTTTCTATTCTGTTTTCTAGTCTGTTCACTATTTTAGTATAAGACTAACAATAATAATTTCTACGCATACAGTACACCTGCTGAAGAAGAAGAGCCATTTATCAGCATTAAACACTGGGAGACTTTAATGAAAACTGTTTGCCTTTTAGGCTTTGTAACCAAAAATTCCACAGGGCAAAACTAACGTACAAAGCCTATTAGTGAAATATACACAGAAATAACTAATAATGACAGGTAACGTAGACGTTAAGCGCCTCGAGATGACGTCATTAGTGCACAGCGATGTTTAAATAGTGACAGAAATATGACTTTTCTGTTACTTTCATAGAACTGTTTTTTTTTTATACAGCTGAATAATTGCAGTTAGCTCAAATTATTATGATAAGGTGAGTATGTGACAGGCCTAGTGCTGACCAATAAAATGCATCTAAGTCATCGGGATATGAATATGGTTTCGCCATCAGCTATCCTTGGTGTCAGTATTGTAGCGACTGCAAGGTTAGTTCATCTATTTACTGCAAATCATATTGTTCGTGCAATATTAAACAATGTTATTGCACAGTGCAGATATTCCTCATATCGTATGCAGGCTTAACTCTTACCATTATTTTGATATATTTGCACATAGCTTTACTTTGGCCAGGTTTTAATATATCCATCTCTGAGATTTCTGCTTCGACCCGAAACACAGGATAGAATTCAGTTCTGTTTACTTGTAGTGCTCGTAAAGAAAAAAGTTTCCCATTTTGCAGCATCATTGTGCAATCACTTTTTAAAACTGGTGGCGGTCTCATTTGGGCCGACTGAGCTGCGTAGACGGGTTTTAAAAAGAAGCCTGTTATGAGGCGACCTCATAACAAGTCGAGTACTACAGCAGGGCTCTGTGAGCGCTGACACAGAAACACACTCACAGAGTTGTTTTAGTGCGTTGAGCTCGTGTAAACAGCATGTTTGCTTGAGGTCAACTGATGGTGCATGGAGCCAAGTTAAGTGCGAGAGGAGCCGAAGTCTGAGAGGATTTCCACACAACTCTGGATCAACAGAGGCAACATAGAAGTGACTAAATAAACAAAACTAATCACAGACATTTTCGCAGCAGATCAATGCTCACTGAATGACTTCCACAGAGGATGGATGAGGCTGATTTAGCAAACTGCCAAAACAAATTTTTACCGGCCAAAACATGTCCTCGTTTTTTAACAGAAACGTGTCATTCTCCGACACATAGTACAATAACGACATTTTTATTTAGCGTTCGTGAGATTACGTCTGGTTTCTTAAGTGAAAATGGTAAGTCAAGATGTGCATTACTTTTACAGAAATATACATAAACTGGCCCCTTGTTCACGGAATTCAGGTTGTTTCCATTTGGTCACAGATAAAACCTTCCAAGACGGAGGACCGGATTTAAGGACTCATCTGTCCCTGCGGCCTCTGGGCTTTCGAATAACGCGATGTCAGTTGTTTATGTGTTGACTGTTGATGAGGATTGTGTTTACTGCTGGCTGTGCAACAAACCGCCCCTTGGGCTAATAAAGATTAGAGATAGGCCGATTGACTGGTGTGGATAGAAAATTTTACAAACTGACGGTATTGGCAGAAGTCGGCGCTGACAGTGGCCGAAAAGCTAGATTTTTTTTAAGGGTTAGATTGATGTTCGGTTTGAGTTCGATGTTCACTGCTTCGGATTTCTTTATTTAGGTATTTATTACTTTGATTCAGATGTTCCGTTTAACAGTTCTTCTTTTTGTAATAAAGTCAAAGGCAGTAAGTTTGTTAAGGTAGGTATCGATTAGTCCGCTATCAGCTTTTTTCTGCTGCAAACTATCAGATTACCTTATCTTAAAGAAACGTATTTATTCTAATGATCTTCATATCAAAATGTAATGTAGTTCATCTTCAGTGTATTTGGTAACGGTGTGTTTAGACAATTAAGTGACAAATTTACCTTATTTCTGTCTTGGACGACCAGAACTTTCCCACTGGACTCATCAACAACTGCACCTGAACGGAAAAAAAAGAAATGCCACTCTAAATATTACCCAAGCACATTTATCTGGAATATTCTGCATAAATTATTTGACATCTTGCAGTATATCAGTAGTGACTGTAAGGACAATTCAATTAAATTCAATTCCTGTTGTCAGTGAAGGGCAGAGTTAATTATTAGATCGGATGAAACAGTGTGTCGCCTTGAGCCTCATCTGTTTACGAACTCAGACAACACGACAGCTGCCTCGTCTGTTTGGAGTCTCTAACACGTTTCTGCTGTAACAGATTAATCAAGCCCGCGGGGGAAAAGAGTCAGGCGTAACGAAACCTGGGCTTGTTGCTTATAATGGGAAAGATATGGACATTTGCATGTATTCAGTGATTCATTTGGTTCTTCACGTGCAAAGCAAAACGTTTCCATCACGAGTGAAGTTTCTATCTTTGACGAACGACAAGCTCGTCCGTTTTACACAACGTCTGGTCACGTGCAGAGGAGTTTCCACATCCTTTTCTTCAGTAAAAGTACCAGTACGTCAATGTAAAAATACTCCATTACAAGTAAAAGTACAGCATGAAAAATCCTACTAAAGTAAAAGAAGGTTGTCAGCAGAATGTAGATAAATAACTTTGAGTAAAAGTAGTGGTTTAGTCCCTCTGACTGATATATTATTACAATTGAAATGAACTTGGGACAGTATGGAAAATGTTGATATTAAAATTGACTTTGACTTGTATTTCACTGTCATTTTCATTGCATTGGATGATTTGTTTGGTCAACTTCATTTCATTTGTAAATATACATCCATTCCTGACATTTGTCCACAAATAGAATAGAATACATCGAATTTTCCTCACACAGTTGTTGTCAAACCGTCGACCCTCGGCCCACGTTTGCTCCTAAAGGACCAGATCTTTCCTGGATGCTGCTTTTGTACCAAATCACGATTAAAAAAGAAAAAAAAAATCACCTGTTCACATCACCTGTTTCAAATCACATTGTTATTTCATTATTTGACTCATCTTTAGGACTAAATTGCTCCCGTTTCATCGTTTTGAATGTCAGGGATGGATGTATATTCTCAAATGAAATGAAGTTGATCAGACAAAGCATGAAATATGTTGTGTTCGTATGGTCTGCAGTGAAAAATGCTTTCATTTTTAGTTTTCCACACTGTCCCAACGTTTTCTTATCTGAGGTTGTATGTCTGGCATTATTCGATTATTGATAGTGAAGCGTC
>JAPQRN010000002.1:9231511-9245048 GCA_037367275.1 Coranthus polyacanthus
GGAAGTCAGAAAAAAGCCCTGTAGAAAACCTGTTATTATGTGAAATGATCCAGTGCTTTTTGTGAGAAAGGAAACGATTCCACCGTAAACTTCAAATACGTGAATGTCTGACTTCAGGCATCCCGCCGCCACGAGGAGTCCTTCTGTACGGTCCCCCCGGAACAGGGAAGACGATGATAGGACGAGCCATAGCCAATGAGGTCGGAGCTCACATGACTGTGATCAATGGTCCAGAGATTATGAGCAAGTAAGTGTGGTCATAAAAATGCAAGATTTCTGACTTGTTTCTTTGGTTCGCTTTTTCCTCCTCAGTAAACGAAGTGAACGACGATGCACACCGCTGTGACACGCAGACATCTGACAAATTAAAGAAAAAAAAAACAACCTAAAAGTGCCTCATTAAGGTGTAATAGATACAATGCTGACTTGTGCTTTTACCTGACCTGAAATCAGTCTTCTCTGTGTACAAAGTTGTACTGACTTGCTATGACTGTTCGGCTCTAATGGGGGCAGGTGGACCTAAATCATGCCAGCAAAACACACCCCACGCAGTAGAGCAGAGCCACCGGACCCGCCTCGGGCCTTCACTGCTCTCTCGTTGAACGCCACACATGCTGTACGTACACTCACCCACTTGTGGAGAATATGGTGAAGATGACTCATCTGACCGTATCAGTTTTTTTCCACATCTCTGTTGGCCAGTGCAGATGGTTTTTGACCACTGAAATCAAATGTGCATTCATCTTTGTAATGAGGGGTTTATGCCCCGCAGCCGTACCATAATATCCCCCTCTATGTAATTGTTGAACTAATGCACGGACATCACAGTCATCAAATGTGCACTGCCGACCACACTTTCCGACCCCTTTTGCTGAGGTCTCTCCCGTAGATCTAAATGTCACTTCAGTCACTTCTATCGCAACACTCACCAGTCGAGCAGTGTCTGTGATTGCACATCTGTTTCCCCCAACAACGAACCCTCTTTCAAAGTCGCTCAGATCTTTTCCTCTTGTCGTCTTGCTCAAAAATCAGAATCAACTGGGCCTGCTCAGCTTCTTTTTTTTTTTATACATAATGTTACAGAGCACGGTTGGATGTTAATGGATCATCTGTCCAATGCGAACAGCGAAACCTTTGTGGAAACATCTGCAATCGTTATGTTTCTTGCTCATTTTTTAAAGTTTTGTTTATAATTTTTCACCCGTTTGTATGTTTGTGTATTTTTGCAGGTTCTATGGTGAAACAGAAGCAAGACTTAGGGAGATTTTCAGTGAAGCATCTCAGAGGTAAGGCCTGAGTCGATCATCAACACCAACCTCGTCTATCCATGGCCCTTTAGTTTTGTGTACTCAAAATGCTGCATATTTTTTGCAACTAACGACATGTAACACTTGAATGGAACCGCAACAATCACATTGAAAAGCACTAAATAAAAGCTGAAAAAGCACGTGACACGGATTTCCTCGTGAGTCTTGTGGCTCATTTCAGCATTGTAAATACTGTTAGAGTGAATGTGTATAAATATATCTTCTGTTCACTCTGACAGGCAGCCTGCCATAATCTTCATCGATGAACTGGATGCCCTGTGTCCAAAGCGGGAGGGAGCACAGAATGAGGTGGAGAAACGAGTCGTTGCTTCTCTTCTGACTCTGATGGATGGGATCGGATCAGTAAGTACCCCTCGGAGGAAAACCTGTAACTCACTCTTACAGTAGTTCCTCGTACGAGTTAGCAAATTTGTAATTATAGAGAAAGTTTTATACATCGGGATCTTTAAGACACGTTGCTCAATGTTGCAGTAAGAGGTTCTCATTTAATAGACGTACAACAGAAGAATAAAGCAGCAGCAGAACGTGGCTCTTTGAGGATGAGGCCTCATTGGAAATGCAGATTATCATGCAGAAACCATCTCTGCGTGCTGGACGTCCTTCAGACACTGCGAGTTGTGTCTCCTGGGTGTCGTTTTTCCACCGAGCGCTCTGTCAGTGCCTGATGAGAAAACAGATGATTCCCCCCCACACACACCCAATGGGAGCCTGGGAAACAAATCACCTAAGGTTGCCGTGACCTGCCAATTTGATATAACTTCATCAACAGAACAACTCCATGTCCCCAGGAATAAAAGGGTTCTTGTTTGAATCGGTGATGTTGCACAGATACGCTAACTTCCAGTGTGTTCCCCGCATCGTTCCTGTCTGTTTTCCAGACCGGAGGATCCAAGGTCATCACTACTGATTAGTTTGTGGAATGTGGAGAAAGCACTTCCTGCTCCTCAGCATTCTTTCATGCACTGTAATTTATTTGCGTTTCAATTTTCCCTGTGGTATATAAAGCTGGAAAAAAATATTCCTCATCTTGCTGCCAGACCACCCCAAGAAACACTGAACTGAGTCAAGTTTAGCATCAGACCTGGGTCAAAAACGAGGCCTTAAAAAACACATGCACGGGTAGAAACTAGAGATGGACCAATTAATCGGCATCGGCAGAAGTTTGCACCAACAGTGGCCGGCGGCTAAGATTAGGTTTCTTAAGTGGAAATACTGACTTTGAAAGGAAAATGATGGTTCAAAAGATAAAAGTCGCATCCAGATATGTTTTTTTTTTTGCATGGTTACTCTGATGTTCACTGATTCAGAGTCATTCATTTTGGTATTTATTTATTTGCTTTAGATATTCAGTTCAACAGTTATCCAGTTTCTAATGAAGTCATAGTTAATTTCAGATATGCGTACTACATTTTCAGCGT
This sequence comes from Coranthus polyacanthus, assembly GCA_037367275.1. Taxonomy (NCBI): domain Eukaryota; kingdom Metazoa; phylum Chordata; class Actinopteri; order Kurtiformes; family Apogonidae; genus Coranthus; species Coranthus polyacanthus. The sequence goes on from JAPQRN010000002.1 coordinate 9,234,258, forward strand.
CATCATTTTTTGGAGGTGGGGATGATATCTCCTGATTGATTGACTGTTGACTGGGTTAGTAGAGACTAGAAAATTCCTGTTCTCAATCGCTACATTTAGCATCTAATTTCAGTTTTAAGTCTGAAAACAGATGTTGAGGTGATTTGAAATGTACTGCTCCCGATCCATCAGTTTGTTTTATGTTTTTCATACTTGCACAACTTGCACAACAGTCTCAGAGCACGTCAGACGACCTGAATATGAATCCCTACTGTTTCTCCTGTCCTTAAAGGAGGGTCACTCAGGTCAGCTGTTGGTCCTTGGGGCCACAAACCGGCCCCACGCCCTCGACCCCGCCCTGCGCCGGCCAGGACGCTTTGACAAAGAGCTGGAGGTGTGTATCCCAGCCGAGCTTATAATGGCTTTGCGTTTTTCATTACATTTTATTTGTATTTTAATATTTCTGTAGTTTTTATTAGTTCCAGCGGTAGTTTCAATCCTTCTTTCAAATGTGGGGTATTTGTCAGGGGTGAGATTCAGAAGGGTTTGTGTAATAAAAACTTAACTAAACATCATAGTGTTTATAAAATCAACATTCACTTAGGACAGATGAACAACTAAAAAGATGTGTGAGTGTCTTAGTGTGTTGGGCTTATGCATAAATACATTGGAAAAGACAAAAACTAAAGACATTTTCCCCGTCATTTTAGCTACAGTCTTTATGATCACTGCTATAAGTGTAAATAAAATGCTTTGTCTTATGGTCCAGGTGGGAGTTCCTAGTGCTGCAGAGCGTGCAGATATTTTGCAAAAACAGCTGAATATGGTACCGCACAGCGCCTCCGCCGAGGAGCTGACGCAGCTGGCGGATGGCGCTCATGGATATGTGGGAGCGGATCTCGCTGCTGTCTGCAAAGAAGCAGGTAAGTAAACAATGTCCTACTGTTCAGTAGAAACTCCAAATACTTTCACAACCTTTGCTGTAGTTCTAGGAACCCGATACAATCCAAAATGTTTTGGATGATTTCATGTGAAGCTGGATACCATTTGATATTCTGAGTTTAAACATGACATATTATACGTTTGTCATTGATTTCCCTTTTATTTTTTTGGGCTCTTTCATGGAAAAGATGGGGAGTTAACCAGAAAGCAATTGGAATTACAATCACAAAATGCTTTACATACGATTCAATAAGACAATATGACATTTGTGAGAAAAGTGTCAGCGCAAACAGAAAGATTGTGCTAAAACCCGTGATGTTTTTTGTCTCCGTAGGATGTTTGTTTTGGTTCTTGCAAGATGCGTTTCTGAAACATGATGTTTTTTTTGTGTCTTTGTTTGATACATTTTGTAATTTCAAACTGCTTGTTAGAGAATCATACGCCATTTTTAACAATACGTTTTGTTTGTTTGCTTTTGACAGGAAATTAGCTCCATACTATTATAACAATGTGATGTTATAAGAACTTTATTAAATGGAAACACATTTATCGATGTTATCACATGTATTCCGATTTGACTTTATTGATGAAACATATTCCAGAAATGAAGCTATGGATTTTGTTAAAGTCTTAAAATCCACATCATAAAGCTGCCACTGAAGCTCCTCGGACCAGTTGTGAAACATCACGGCAGCTCATTACATTATTTTCCATTTGGCACTTCCTGAAACCCGCGGGGTTTGAGAAACCAAAACAAAGTCACACACGGCAGCTTGCCCAGAAACGTTCACTGTCTTTTAGTAGTTTGGTTTGCTTCACAGGCTCGGCATTTAACCAACAAACAAATGGTCATGTACAAGCAGAGTGTTGTTGAGTTTGAGCTGCTCGAGGCCTCACATCGTCCTCCCTCTGCGTCTCGACCCCACCTCCACTTGCAGTGTTTTGCAAGCCGTTTCTCTAAATGATTTCTGACTGTTTGTGTGATGTTTTCTGGGACTGTCTGACATGGCTGCAGCCCCTTTGAACACATAGGGTCAAGCGGCCTTTGCTGTTTGCCAAAGAGGAAGTTGGGAGTTTGTGTGGTATTCAGATCCCAGTGAGAGAAACCACTGAAACCACCACTTGTTGTGAAATTCCTCTGCCCCCTCACCCCTAACGCCACAAACCAATCCACCACATATGAAAATGCAAAATGCAAAAAGCGTATTGCCTGATGTGTGTGTGTGTATCTACGTGTGCTTGATCGTGGATGTGATTATACAAGTACGTGCACATTTGTTTTTTTGTGTGTGTGTGTGTGTGTGACCCCACTTGCCTCCTGGGTGGTCCCGGTGCCTGGGGTATGTGGCGTATTGCATTTCCAGCTGAGGAGGGAGCTGGGGCTGCTGTGCGGAAGCACTCCAGTGAAGAGCGTGATTTACTGTCCGCAGAGGGCCAGACGTGACTGGTAGTGTTTTCTGAGAAACCTCCTCGCATCCCGGAGGGAGACAACAACCTCCCCAACCCTGTTTGACTCTGCTCGTTTTCCCCCAAAATCTGCGAACCCAAATCGCTAGACAAACATGAGCCCTGGCTAGTCACCACTGGAGAACTAACAGAATCAGCGTTTGCAGTTTCTTCCTGTCTTGGGTTGATCTCTCTTAATCAATCAAATAAAAGTGAAATTAAATGAAATCTGAATACCCTTACAAGGACCAGATCCCCTGGTTCATCACAGGTTCATCCAAAGTCTAGTTTTGTGCTTTTTTCCCCTCTATTTTACTGTTTATTACATAGATCTTATCTGTTAATGAATAAAAATGACAGGCCATGTGTATGATGACAAAACGAGATAAAACAAGGAGATCGTACCTAAAAGAAGGACTACTTTTGTTGCATACATGTGGTTTGGGATCAGAAAAGTGTATTTTGCAAATTATGCAGCAGACCAGTCCTCACAGCAGACTCAGACATTACTGTAATATTATATATTTTGTCATATGTTTAATGGAAAATAATCGAATATGAGCGTTTGCTGAGTATATAATACATAATGTATAAAATATGTAATAAGAAAATGGCCTTTCCATGTGGTCGTTTTGTATAAATGAATGACTAACATTGAATATACAGAAGATGCACTATATCATGATATGTATCTTTTTCTGGATATGAAATGACTGACATCAGAATATGGGATCTTAACACTAAGTGCTCAAATATTGTATATAATATTCATTATTTCCACAATGTATTCACCTTTTGGATTCAAATAGCAGCATTTAATTTATTAAGGAACATAGGTTTTGGTTATTTCTTAGCCCTTTCTGTTTTGATTCTTGATTTTGTTGTTCGCAGTAGTGTAAATGTTCTGTGGGTTGTCTAGGTCTTTTAGGTTTTAATAACTACAAAGTCAAGATAATATAATATGAATATGATAATACAATAAAATAAATACAACGAAGAGCTGATTGTTTAATATGAAACTGATAAAAATGTATAAAATTTGGATCTGAGTCCAGATGAAAGAAACAAACTAAAGAAAAAGCTAAAACTAACTAAATGCTAAAATTGGCTGCACGACTGTCTTGTTTGACCAGTTGTTGACTGTGTTTCTATAGTATGTGTGCGGTTTAACTTATGTGCAGTCTTATGATAACAAGCCCCAAGATACTAGATACTTATAAATACACACATTCAGTTGCACAAAACACACACATAGCCAAAGGTTGATATCTGTTTTTTCCTCCTTTGCTTTCATTGAAAGGAACAAAAGCCGAAGAGGCACAAAAACACATCAAGTAGGAACTGCAGTTGTTTCCTTCTGCTGCTCAGGTAACAATGAGCTGCTGGGGGAATGTACTCTGCCACACACCGTTTCCTGAAAAATAAAAATGGGGGGACAATATCAGAACGGCTGCGACACGCTAGGGTCACGCACGAGATCCCCCACCTTGTAGAAAAGCACAGCACAGCTGCAAACAAGCCTGCACGTGCACATACTGATCACATCGGCTTTAAATGTACACACGCGCGCACCAGAAGTTCTTTATGGCGGGGGGTTCACATCCCGTCCTGAACACAATGCCAACCTCCTTATAGATCAGAGAATAAGACTATTTAAATCCACACTTCATCTCTGGACAAGGCCGGAGGGGAGGACGACGAGGCCAAGTGGTGGCATGTGTGTTGTGAGCTAGTCTGTGCGTACATAAGAATGGATGGAAATCTTGATGTCATTAGGGAAGTTTTTGTTTGTCCAGTCAGTTGTACTGAGCCTCAGAAACAACTTGACGACAGATGTGTTATATAATCAGCACTTAATTACAGTTGATCACGGATGGGCCAGTTTGAATGTAATGCAATGCAAGAGCACGCTCGTACCAGATCGAGTAAAGTCTGTCTGAGGTCACCTCAAATCCCTTCTAAGCCTTCACTGAGCACACAAATTATGAAGAAGATATGCACTTTACATCTTGTGCACTGACCGAGGTTGAACGCCATGATCCCTTAATGAAAAAAAACATTTATAAGCCTTCGGAGGAAAAACGGGAATGCATTTCAGTATTACGAAGGCACCGACATGTACACCTGAATAGATTTAAGCACACCTGTTTTTAACTTGCATACTTAGCCTTGCAGAGTATTTTCACATTTGTTTGAATATTACATTTTAATACGTTTTAGTAATTTTCAACAGTGTCTAACCAGCATTCTTCTGTCTTGAATTAGCAGTACAGATTCATAGTTCTTAAGTCTCTAATAAAAGCGTTGATTATGGTGAGTGGTACTTTTACTTAAGTACTCTACTGATCTATACATTTGAGGTACTTGTGCTTTTACTTGAGTATTTCCATTTTATGCTTCTTTTTAAAATTCTACTTGTAATGGGATATTTTCACTGTGGTATTAGTACTTTTAAAATGATCTGGATACCTCCCCCACTGATGAGATGAAGTAAATATTTTGATTTACAATATTTATAAACTCTTTACAAAATACAACCTACTTTTCATCATTTCATGACTTGTTGCTGCTGGAGGACAGGTCAGGTTACTTGACATTAAACAAGGACCTCTAGTGGACAAATGTTACACTGCAAGGCCAGACTCTGCTTCAAGCAGTATTTGTATCGGTAGCCTGGAGGGCCGAGGTAGACCAAAATCTAGCCGATAAACTCACAGGGTTAGTTGCTGTTTAAGTCTTTATCATAACTGACCATATAAGGATGTTCTTCTTCTCTGTTTCATCTGTTTAACTTTTAAATCCATCACTGAGTCAGGATTCAGTAGACGAACTCCATCCTTCTGTCAGTGTCTGTGCCGGTATAAATGCTGACCTACAATCATCAAACCTGCTCCTCCTCTCAACTTATTCAGTCTTGATGTCTGAAGTGGACATGGCTTTCATCGTAATTTCTTGCTTTTTGACAGATTTATGTACACATTAAGATGATCTGCTGGACTGTGTTAGTCACAGCAGACAAATGTACTTACTGCCTGCACGCCAGTAACTCTATTTATAAACATTTTCCTGACAGCGTTTCTGCCGTATCTGATGTAGCTCCTCGTCACGTCATTCTGACTGGGCTTTGTGTCAGACGTGTGTCAGCACGCACACTATTACTGGAGAGGCTGACACAGATAGAGCCATTGTAGAAAGCTCGTGCTTTATTGCCTATCAACTGCACCGTGCTTCTCTGTCAGAACGTTTTCAGACTCGCATGCATTTTAGTTATTAGAACTTGCAAAGTGCAGCCTGAAACGTTCAAAATGTTTTAATACACAGCATTCATACAGCATATTCAGCACTTTACTGATTTGTTCAGACTTTAGCTAGGCTTAGGTCGATGCAGATTTACAAATCAAATGATTTTAATATGTCTTAATAAAATGTCCACATTGGAACGGTCTGTTTCTTACTACATGTTAAATTATACTGCACAAATAAAAGTTATTACTGATATTTTATTCATTTTCTCCTTTTATTTAGAACCTATGTGAAACGCTAAGGCATAAAATATTAAAAAAATGAATAGAAAACACTTTTCAGCTATAATTGCAAACAAAATAAAGGTCTGTGAATGTGAATATGGTCAAAAATATCAAAACTAAACATATAATATAATGCATATAATAATTGACAGTTCTGTCTTAACTATTACATTTGACAAACCGAGATCAGCAAAACATCACAGTTTGAAAATGTGTCCCTTTTTTATATTATCATAAAAGAATGAAAGAAATTAGGATTCACATTAAGTACTAGTGATTGTCGTTCAAAAAATAAGTCAATAAGCCTGAATAAAATGAAAACACATTGAAAGGTAAATCAGTAGTGATCAGATTTCCTTTGATATCGTCACATAGGTGCTGATGGCTTCTGATCTTATTTCCCCAAATATTACACTGTCGCTGTTTCCAGCTCGGTGTGGATTATACAAAACAGCTTTTCATAATGAATCCCTGTAGGTGTTTTGTGCGGTATTGGAAGCTATCATGTGGTCTCTGGGAGCCTCGCAGACTCTGGGCGTCTCGCTGTCGTCCTGTTGGCGTTCAACTGATCCCGCTGCCTGCAGATGACTCATTTCCACAATCTAAACAGTGTAAATTGTGTGTGTGAGTGCGCATGTTTGTGCGTATGCGTGTGTGTGCTTGTTTGGTTTGTGCCACATCCGGACCCACTGTTTACAAGCCTCTCTAAACAGGGGAAGCCCACCGAAACAAAAAAGGCCCAGTAAAATTGATTACGTGGAATAATAAACACACAACTCTGCACTGTGTCCTCTGAAAGCTTTTTGGTTAAACTGTTATTTGACTGCAAAGATCAGACTCGATATTTAGCATCCACTTCTTCAACTCAGACTAAACGGCCTAAATGATTTACTCAGCAAATGTGCAAAGTGATTTGGCTAATACGCTTAGTGCAAATCCCTCAAACCTAAATATTCGGTGCTTTAGCTTTTTTAAACCAAACTATTGATCTTTCTGGCCGACACGCTCAGGAAATAAGTACTTCTCGGCTGTGTAGGAACAGAGAGGAAAATCGGCGGCAAAACGAGCACAGTTTTGTGTGTTTGACATAAATTCTGCCGTTGGAGACTAAATGGGCCAAACAGTGCTAAATGCTTGTGATGTTTACAGCGGCAGCCTTGCCTTATAAAGTACTTTTTGCAACTCGTCTGTCCTTTTAAAGACACTTTAGGAATTTCAGTCCAGGTCACATAAATATCAGAGGATCAGCATGTGAAGTTTATTTGAGGCCTCTGTTTATAAAATCCGGAAATGTGCTGCTTGTACTCCTTAACCCCAGCGCTTACCTTTACCCAGTGACAGCTGTGTGTGTGTGTGTGTGTGTTCTCTAATATGTACTGTACGTGCGCGCATTTGCGTGTACGTCTACACACGTTTTCCGCATGCTTGGAGTGTGTGCGAGCATGTGTATTTGTCATCTGTGTGCGTCTGTGCGTGTGCACTTTAACAGCACATATTATTGCGGTGTTTCAGCTTTGAGAACAGATGTTGGGTATTGTAAATACAGGTGCAAAGAGCGCTCCGGAAGCCCCGGCGAGTAATGAAAACGTTCCTGCAGTTCTGTAATAGTGTAATGCCCAAAGTATTTCCCAATTCATCTGAGGACAGCTACGCTGGAGAGCTGCGGCTTAGCTTGTGGGTGTTCGATGCAGCGCTATACAATGCAACACCACACAACACACAGTCCCGAGCCTTCCCCGTTGAAATCTGGAATGTGCCGTTGAAGTGCAGAAGGACTTCTTTTGACACACCTTCCTGCATTCTGTGGGTGAGGATCTGCTGTCTCTGACAATGGAGCTCTGTGAGGCTTCCTTTTGAAGTCTTACTGGAACTTTTAACCTCCACGCACTTCCTACCTCATCTTTATTTCTTCCTCCCTGAAAGCTGAGGGCAGGTCTCACGCGTTGCACTGAGATTACTTGCAGTCACATGAATGAAGCATTTGTTTAGTTTACCAACAAAACACAGCTGCAAGTTTGCACATAATTTGTCAAAAAGTAGGTAAAACAGAAGAGTTTCTAAATGACGTCTAGAATATCTGATGCTTATATACTGAGATTTTGTGTTACTAATTGGATGACACGCTAACAATATATGCGCCTATGAGAAGATAATATTGACTTGTTTATGTACTTTGCTGCAAATGCTTTGGTTTATAGGTTTTGTCTGGAACATAGCTTTAGTCTTAAACATTCAACATACTTTTATATGTGCGGTGATGGATGAAGTATTCAGATCGTTTACGTAAAGGTCCAGTGTGTGAGATTTAGGGGGATCTAATTGCAGATGATTAGTTTATAATCACCTGTAAATAAGAACCTTTTTGTTTTCGTTCCTTTGTTCCTGAGCACGAGTCATTCATACCTGCAGAGGGATCGGCACGTTACGCCACCGCGCTTTTATGGTAGCTCAGAACAAATATCTTCGCCTTCTTCTTTTTCTGTTTTTATATCGTCAATACCTCCTCAGACAGCGCTGGCTCTAACGAGAGCGTTTTGCGTGTTTTGGGGCCACCGTATGGGGAGGGTGAGGGGGGTGTTTAGTTGGTTGCGATCCGCACCTTCGCTGCTAGATGTCACTAAATATTACACACTGAACCTTTAAGTAACCATACTAATACCACACTTTGAAAATACTCCAATACAAGTAAAAGTGATACATACCAGACTAAAAATGAAAGTATTATCAGTGAAATGTAAAGTATGAAAAGTAAAAGTAGTCACTGTGCAGAAAATTGGTCCCTGTCATTGTTTATATAATGCGGTAGGTGTACTGTATATATGATGTTTTTGGGTTAATATTACTACTGCATTAATGTGTCTGAGACGTAGTGGAGTGGAAGTATCAAGTAACATAAAATGGAAATACTTAAGTAAAGTACAAATACCTCAAATTTGTACTTCAGTAAAGTACTTGAGTTACTTTCCACCACTGTATTTGTGAGCCGTGCAGTACTTATTTAAGACTCCGATGCCGCTTTTTCCATTTGTAAACAAGTCACATTGAGATGGTGAATCTAACATTAAGATGAGTAAATCTGTTTGTGACCATTGAACAGATGCTGAGACTTTCGATCTATACCCTTTTGTGGAACATGAAACTGATTCCTCACAGTCATTACATTTCACCCCTGATCACAAATAGAAGTTGATTTATTGAAATGTATTTCATTGAAACTTATCGGTTGTTTGTGAGTTTCAGAATTCCTACATTTGTGAGTATAATATTTTGTATTCAGGCTATCAGTTATTAAAAAAAAAAGAAAGACAGTTTGGTGCGAGGGTCAGCAGAAGTGACCCGTGAAGAGAAGGCCTTGATTTGGGGGAAGGTCTGTTTTAGACCCACGTAATTAGGACCATCCCTGTTTAAAAACCACAAATAGCCGTTCTCCGCTCCTCTCTCTTCACCAGCTCTTCGTTTTCTTCCATACCTAGTTTGGGCTCTGGTGTGATGTTTTGCAAATGTGCATTCTTGTACATTTAGGGGGCCCCTTTTTCTCTCAATTCCCACTAGATCTCTGTCGAATGTGAAGCATTCTGGAGAGGGGAAGTGCAAGAAAGAAATAAAGAAAGGAGAAAATGAGTCCACATAAGGTTCAGATTAAATTTTGTTGTGTTGCTTCTTTTTTTTTTTTTTCTTCCTTCCCATCGGATGTTTTCATAACTAAACCAAATGTGTGCTCGCAGTCAGCCAAGAGGAGTCAGGAGAGAGAGAATCCCTGAAGCAAAATGTTAAAGTCACATCATTGAACCAAGTTTCCGCTGCCCCTCGGGCGTTCAGGCTGGACTCAGAGCTCTGCGGCTTATGAAACCGATTTCCCCTCTGGTCCGGCTGCTTCTCTGTGAGGCTTGTCATTACAGCTGGCAACACACGAGATTCACTGTGGATAATTCCCGGTGAAACATTTATTAAACACTTCAGAAACTGCGTTTTTCTGGCCTCAGGGGTTGTAGGCGTCCATACTTTTGTCCTGACACTTTAAACCAGCAGCAATTTGTATTTAATTTTAAAAAGTTAAATCGATGTTCAGTTTTAGGCACTGGATACCAGATTGGAATTGTATTGGAGTCTGTAAGACTTAATACTTTTAAGTACTCGACTTTGGTAACTTATATTTGATCTTTTTTCATATTACAGTTTATCTGATTTATTTATCGATTTTCATATAAAATCATTGGATTTATTTTCTCTTTTGCTTTTGTGTGTATTGCAGTGTACATTGTCGGTGCATGTGTCCAGAGTATATGTTGTCAGAACCTTGCACAATGCATTTTACATATGTCTACTTGTACTGTTTCAGATCAAATCTTTCCTATCTTTTGAGGACCTGCACAGGGTTGTCTATAGCTTCATGTTTTTCCGTTTGGATTTCTGTAATGCAGTCTACAGAGGTATAACTCTGGCTTCCCTGCGTTGCTTTCATTGGTCCTACTTCCCAGTGTGTAAGAAAGAGGTTCACAGATTGCCGCTGTCGCTGTCTTGTGACCAAAGACAGCCTGTGAAAACATTCTGACAGTGTTAGAAATTGAAGATGATGATCTGACATTGTCACTGCTGCTGTGGCGTGTGTCTGCTAAACATCCAACAGGCTATGCAGCATGAAATGTGGCACTGATCAACACAACACGCATGTTGTATGCAAAAAAAACACAAAATACTTTTCAAAACTTGCACCCCAAGATGGCTTCTCTTTCCAATCCATGCCTGGGTCCACATTCTCCTCCTCTTTGGATTTTTTTTAACATATGCATAAACACCACTATTGTAACGGCGTAATCCTTAACTAATTTTACCACTTAGCAGGATGCACATACTGTAGAGCGCAATGGACAGCACACAATTACGTTTTATTCTTGTA
>JAPQRN010000002.1:9250682-9274737 GCA_037367275.1 Coranthus polyacanthus
GCTCTGAACGGATGGAGGGAAAAGGAGAGTGAGGGAGAGGAGGGAGAGGAGGGAGGGAGGGAGGGAAGGAGGGATGAGAGGACAGTGGTGAGACTCCAGGATGTTTTGGAGTTTGCATGTGCAAGACATAACGGACAGGAAGAGGGCTAACATCATCCTCCACCGGTAATTGAAAGCAGATCGCTGATGGTTCCTGCCAGCAACCCAAGAAAAAAAAAAAAAAAAAAAAAAGAAAAGAAAGGAAAAGAAAAAAGAGAAGAAGAAGAGATGTCCTTCCTCTCTCTTCACCTCCCCTCCTTTCTGTGCAACACTTTGCACTGAGCTCACCCAGAGACGTTCAGTCCTTGCGGCTGGTTCCTGGAAACGAGAGAAGAGTGAGTTTGAGTTTGGATTTTTTTTTTTTTTTTTTTATCCCCCTAGTGCAGCTCAGCTGAAAGGCCAGCCGCAGAGCCCCGGACTTGATTATATCCACATGAGTGCAAACATTTGTTTCTAATCCATTTTATATAAGAAACTTCCAGTGGTGCCGGATGAATACACGCCTCAAGTTCCTCGGAAAGCTTCTCAAATCACGTATCTAGAGATTTGAGTTTAAAGATTCTACTTCTTGATTGATGTTAAAATAAGAAATATCTTAACAGGTAATTCTTTATACTTTATTTTCCGATCAAAGATTCTTCCTCTCTCTCGTTTACCAACCATTTGATTTATTTTTAATAGTAGTCTGGGCTTAATATTTTCATTTGGCATTAAACTTACTCCTCATTTCTCTCTCTCTCTCTTGATTTTTTTTTTTTTCTGAGAAGTCCCCCACACCCTCCTTTCAACCCCATCAAAGGGCCTGAGAGGCCCCTTGTAAAGTTCAGAAAACAACAGTAAAAGATAATAACTGGGTCTCGTACAGAAAGGAAGGGAGGGAAGAAGGGGGGAAAAACACAGCACAGCGAGGTGTGAGTCAAAACATTGCCTTCTAATTCCATAGGTGCTTTATTTGTGACAAAACACACCTTGCAATTAATGTGTCTTTATGAAGTTTTTTTTCTTACAATGCCTTCATTAAAACTGCAGAGCTTTAAAAGAAAAGCAAACAAAAGGGGAGGGGGTATCAGTAAGGACGGTTGTGTTGCACATCTGCTTCCTTGGTGGGAGAAGCAGGTGATTGATTTGTGTTCAGGTGATTGGCAGGTCTGAGGATTTTGTCAGTGCAGCCCCGAGGCTGTAGATCTGTAGAGCCACAAAACCACTAAATCTGGTACAGAAAGCAATTTCGTAGTGTCTGGCCAAGAGATAGTCCAGCACATAAACCCACATAAAACCAAGCATTCTTTTTACTCTTCACTTTGTCTTTGGATTATGCAATAAGATTGTGTTTTTCTTACTGAGCTTTAGGTGGATTTTTTTTTTTTTTTTACCCTTGGGCAGAACGATGCTGGACATTTATCCTTGTTTTCAGTCAAAACTAACTGGCTCTAGTTCCCAAAATACTATTGTTCAGCATGGAATATTGAATAGTATGAAATACTTGTTAAGCAAAGGTTTGAACAGTGGTGGAATAAATACTATGATTACTCAAGTAGTGTACAATTTTGAGGAATTTATGCAACTTTATATTTCTCTTCCACTGCATCTTAGGAGCAAATATTATTTTGTTTTTAGCAAATATTGTATTTTAAACACTAGTTATTTTTAGATTACAATTTTTCATCCCCGTCCTGTCAAGTGAAAACCACTTATCTCCTAACGTGTTGATGAGTTTGAATGTTTGTGATAAACTGAAGGTGCTCTTTACGTTAAGACTCTTTAAAAAGCATCTTGATGATACATTGCAGTAGATTAAACTATCAACAGTATATAAAGTAGTTCAAATGAGCACAACCAAATGCAACATACATGTTAATGCGGCAGTAAAATGCATCAAAAACAACATAAATTATAGTAAAACACTGACCATTTTACTGCACAATGACTACTTTGGGTTTTTATACTTTTAGCACATTTTGCTTATTATGTGTGGAGTTTTACTTAGTTTTAACGGGCAGTGGAGTATTTTTAGGGTGTGGATTAGTACTTTCACTTACAGGAAGGATCTGAATACTTCTTCCACCACTGGGTTTGGTTTAAAATAGCCAACTCTAAAATGTCCCATGAAACCACCCTGTCACAGTTTTTATATACGATAAAGAAAGGATTGGAGATTAAGACATCAAAAACCAAAAAATTAGTTATCAAATTAGTAAATATAGTTGGTCATGTAATTTGAGAATTGCATAAGTATCACATGAAATACAGTGATAAACTGTGATTTCCTGGGAAACAGTAAACCTTTACCATTTACTTAATAGCACATTTAGTTCAAAACGTCAGACAAGAACGCTACTGCAAACTTTTGCACAGTTTTAGTGCTTTTACTCGTACTTCCACATCACGTCATAACTGATATCTCCCTCTCTCTGTATATTTACGTGTCATTACCCATCATTCCTCATCTTTCTCACCTGTTTCCTCCATTTCTCTATACACACACCTGTTTTACCATTGTTTTTATCTCGCTGCCCTCTTTATTTCGTTTCGTTTCTCCTCGGTCCTCTGAATAAGTGTTCTGGCTCGTTCTCCTGCTTCCGACCTATCTCTTCATCTCTGCAACACTCCTCTCTCTCCCTTCCTCTTCTGCCTCCCCTCCCCTCCATCAGTCCTTTCCTCTCTCAAGCTCGGCGCTGTCCATAAATTGTTCGGTATTTACAGTATGTGGCCAGACGCCAGGTTTCCATTAGGTGCTTCGTTCCCCGGAGACGGCGCCGGTGGCCTGGGATGTGTTACCTCTGGATGGAGAGAGGCCAGGGAGGAGGGGTGCAGCCGGGGGGGGGGGGATGGAGCACGAGAGAGAGACGCAGAGAGGAGAAACACTGGAGGAGGTAGAAAGGGAGTGAAGAGAGCAGGAAGGAGGGAGTAAAAAGTAAGAAGCAGTACGCAGAGAGCAAGAGATGGGGTGATAGTGAGAGCATAAATGAAGAAAGGGAGTGCTGTAGAAATAAAGCAGACAGGAAACAGAAAGATGAGGAGAAGGAGAGGGCAGCAAGGTAGATGAGCATTGCATTTTTGTGTGAACTGGCAGCTGGGTAACAGTTGGCTTTCTGCAGTCGTTTTGATATCATGTTCAAGAAACATTGTTTACCGGGTATTACATTGCAAAAACAATTTACCCAGGGTTTTCTGGCCCTGTGTGCACATTTCTAGGCTACGTTGCACAAGTGAGAATGCACGTGACAAAGGCAGTGTGACTTGAGTTATAGCAGCCAAGGTTAAAGAATAACAAACTAAGGTTGTGTCTCAGGAAGAAATTGGATTACTGACCTGCATGCATACGTGCACTTTACTGTAACCAGGTTAGTACAGTAGTAACCTGATTTGTGAAGCCTTGAGTTTGCCATTTTGGTCATCACCATCTTGTTTTGTTGGAGCCTAAAGTGTCCATATTTGACAGACAACACTACTATGAAATGTTACAGCTAATGCCACCAAGTAATTTACAGCTACTTGTTAAATGTTAATGCATACATTAGCTTTGCGTGAGGTAATAACACATTAATTAGCAGGCTAATGTATAAACCATATAATGTGATACCAAACTGAAGCTAATGTAAATGAGTTCTGCTAACAGGCTGGGTTTTGTAAACTTCTGTAAACTTCATGAAACAAAATCTTTTAATGGTCTTGTTAGTGTAGCTTCTTAACCACAACTACAGTTGAGCTGCCTGTTACGAAAAAATAGACATTACACCTACACAAGATACATGCACATTTCCTTCCATTTCAAGCCGTGGTTGTTGGTGTAAACATACACAATGAGAGGGCCAAGTGAGAGAAAAAAAAACAGTAAAACAGAAAAAAAAAAAGAGAGGGATAGTGAGGTGGATAAAGAAAGGTGGAGGAGAACAGAAAGTCATGGAGAGTGCAGGACTGAAAGGCAAGGAAGGGAGGGACGAAAGGATTGGTCATGAAGAGATGGACATGGATAAGAGACGTTTGAGAGGGTATCAGATGAGGGTTTCTCTTCCTTATCTGCTTTATTTCCTCCGGTTGATCACTGCTGGACTCTCTCCTTCCCTTCTTCCCTCCCTTCCTCCCAGCTTCCATCTGTCAGACAGACAGCTGTTGGCCGACTCCCACAGTTGTTGCGTTCCCCCGTCCAGCGTCTCCCTGATTCAACCCGAGCTCTCCGTTTCTCCATCTCTTTCCAAATATGCTTTTATATTTCACTTCTCCTTTCCCCCGGCTCCCGTCATCACTCTGGAAGAACGCGCAGTTCTTTGCAATTTGCGCTGGCGGTCAGAAAGTTAAAAAGGTCCTCAGCGTGGGTTACATGAGAACATGAGTGACATCAGCGTGCAATCAGAGTTTGTTTGGTCTGTTGCATTTATTGTTGGCGATGTGTTTGTGTTTGAACTGGAGATTATGGCTGTATGATACTTCAGAAGAACTGGAGCGACTTAGACCATTGTTGATCATTTATTAGAACTTGGCCACTTATTGTCATCCAGTTTAAAACCTATGATGAAGTTTGTCTGCATGTTATTGTGTGGATAACTAATACCATTGAACCTGATGTTTATTATTCTGAGTATTCTGACTGGATTTTGTGCAAGTGTTCTGCATCTTTCTACTTCTTCTTCTGCTCTTTATTGTTGTTTATTTTTATTGTTTTACCTACTATTTGGGTTGGGTATGACATTAATTTGATTAATTGAGTTTCTGGCATTGAATGATGTGAAAAAAACGGCTAAATGCAAAAGTCAAGATTAGCGCCTCCTCTTGAAACCTTTCTTGCAAAACAAAAATTCAAAACACAACCTGTTTGATTATAGTAATATATTCATTGTGAATTTGTTTCTCATCATTACCTAACAGTGGTGTGTTATTTTATCGATAATTATTTGTATTTTTAACAAACAATTTAGATTGACGCCTTGAAAATGTGATTTTTGGTTGTTGTTGATTTTGTGGATTTACTGTGTACAGTTTTAAAAAAAGGAGTCTTGAGTTCATCTATTAAAACATGAGTTGTCCATAACACTGACATTTTGTTTTTTGGACATTTTGTATATCATGATGAAAATGCGTTCCTAAAGCATGATAAAGTACAAAAAAAAACACTTGATACTTCAATCAAACACACAGGTAGTAAAGAACCCGCTGCGCTAAATGGCAAATGTCTATGATTTTTCAAGAGTTATGAGGTATTGTATTTTGCATTGCAACTCGGTTAATGCATGGTGACCTCGCAGGGTAGTTTGCCACAGCACTGCAATAAAAACCCAAAGAAAGTAAATATGTTTAGACTTGGAAAAACTACATGTTCTTTGTGTCCAGGTCCGCTGGTCCGATGTAGGCGGGATGGAGGAGGCAAAGCTGAAACTGAAGCAGGCTGTGGAGTGGCCTCTGAGGCACCCCGAGGCCTTCACCCGCATGGGGATCCAGCCCCCTAAAGGAGTCCTGCTCTATGGGCCCCCGGGCTGCTCCAAGACCATGATAGCCAAGGCCCTGGCCAACGAAAGTGGCCTCAACTTTCTGGCTATTAAAGTGAGTCCAGTTTGTAAGAATGGTATATTTTACTTTCTGTGAGTGTTTTCGGAATCAGATACTGTATATGTATTGTACATTACACATATTTCTGGAGTAGTATACAATATGTGAAAGTGACTTTAGTGTTTAGGCACATGACTATGAACCTTATAAGATCACCATGGGAACAGTTATCTGGCAGAAGTTTCATGTTCCATTTTTACATAGAAATCTATGTGAAATCATTGTCATCACTTGCCACTGCCAGTTGCTCCCTAGTTAGATTTCTTTGCTCATTTCAACATCTCAAACTGCGAGAGTATACTATTTCTTGTTGCAAATCATCACTTGTATGAAAATGATACGATAGCAAATCATACCATATCAATACTTACACTTGTAGTCGTTTCCTCTGCAGTCCACATGCACTTTGAGGCATCCGCCACTTTTGCCTAAATTTCCTGATCCTGGTAATGACTCAGTCACAATAAGTGTCAAGTCTTTATTTCTTTAAAGGCTGATTTGTGCTTCTGAGTGACAGATGATGAAACCAAATGGGTAACTGTGGTTTTAAACTATTCTGCTACCAAAACAGTTCAGAAATAGAACATGCAGTCCTCAGGGTGCTATCTAAACATTGAAATTAAATGTAACATTTGTCATATTGATATTGAGGAGAATTATATTCCTATTGTTTTATCACCCAGTCACAATGCATTACGTCACACAGATATATTTTATGTATCTGTGTGACGTACTGCATCACACAGATACATGAATGTGGCCGGTGTGGTATGTCATCAATGTATCTTTGGCATATAGGAAATGTTCAAGTTCATCCCATATTCCTTAGTACTTACTTATTTTGGTCTGAATCAGTATACCAGTAGTAGATAATATGTAGTCTGCCATTTCGAACAGACTCCTTGTCGAGACAAGATTTAAAAAGAAACGTTGGCTTTTATGGTGCAGTGGAGGATGAGTTCAGATCAAACAGGTGCTGGGAAAGAGGTTGTTGTTTTTCCCAACCTTCATATGTGAACAAGTAATGCACTACAGGTGTGCCTCTTTATACCATGCTTGATTGATCTGCCAAACTCCACAAACTTTCAGATGACTCAGTGAAGAAAAACATGGGAGCTTTTCCAAAAAGTTACTCAAACAATATGATAAAACTTCAGTTATAATGATGCTTCACTGATGGCCAACAAACTTTAAGTGCTGCCTTAAGCTGATTGGTTGCTTGTGAATTAAATTTCATCTCCAAGGGAGGTCATTTAACCACCATTTGTAAATAACTGACATAAACTTGTGTTAATCGCATTCCCATTTTCTAATGCTATAACCATCAGATGACTAGTCCAAAGTAATGTAACTGAAGGAAATAGAGGATAAAATGTGGCGTCTATCTTTTTCTAACTTAAAATCGGACTTTGCTTTTTTATTTTTTGTCATTAAACCTTTGTGGAGGGCATCATTCACATGTCACACACACAACTATTGATCAGTTACAAATGACATCAGTGGTGTTAAAGTAGTGGACATGTTTGCCTAATGACTTGGAGACAGCCTGACTGTCCAACTTCCTCTTTAGAGGGCTCCCTCTCTGACCTCCGACCCCATGTTTGTCCCCTCTCATTCATCACCCCATCCTTTCCACCACCCCCACCGTCACCCTCGACCCGCCTGTCCAGGCTCGGCCGACAGAGATTGATTGATCAGCTCGTTGAATTGTTGATCAGTGAATATTTTGAGAGCTGTTGCCATGTGAGACAGAAAGCTGCGACAGAAGCTCTCAACTGGTGTCATTAAGTCAGCGGCAAATGTCAGTGTCAGTGTGGCAAGCTTTGTTTTTCTCAGCAGAATGATGCTGTGGTATGCACAGCGGCAAAGTAACTACGGTTCTGAAATAAACGTACTATCTATCTCCGATTACATCGACACTTAACTCTTGTCAAGAACAACTTCAGACTCACCACACATATCACTGTGCCACTTTTACAGGGAAATAAAAAGTATGTGTAGTTTTCAGCTTTGTGATGATGCATTTTCCAGCAAATCCAAGAAGATTTTTGAAGAGTTTATTTAACTTGAGAAGGAAGGTCATTTTTTCAACCAATAAGGGAACGCTGCGACCTTCAAGTTAATCACAGCTACTCAAATCCACACATTTGGAAATTTGTGATTTTCACTGGAGAGAAAGGGGCTAAATATTTTAATCTGAAAAGTAACTAAAGCTACCAAACAAATGGAGTGGAGTAAAGTATAATATGGCGTAAAGTACAAGTACCACAAATTTGTTAATGTCCATTCCACGACTAAGAGCATGCATTTGCAAAATAACAGTTAACAACAATCAAAAGATTACATCATGGAAAGAATTTATACTGCTAAACCGAGTTACAATCAAGTGAAGATATTCAAGAAGATTGCATTATTTGCTGGACATTGTTGTCATGCATTTAATTCCTGACATTATATTTAATACCCTCTAAATGTTTTCACTTGAACTATAATTTCAGGAACATCATCATTCTTTTACGATATATGTTTTGTGTTTGTTACAAAGGTAATAGACAGTTATGGTCTAATCTGTGCAGCAGTTCTCAAGTCATCAGGAAAACTGTCTGCTATATGAAAAGGGTAAAAAACTTCCTGCCCCTCCTGCTGAAAGCTGGCTCTCCAGCATCTGCAATAACAGTATCAGGTTTTTCCAGTGCCGCGGTTGCTTTGACATAGATACGTTATCCAGATTTAAATGTGGATACTTTAAGGCTCAGCCTGTTTCCTCTGTGTGAAAAAGCCCTATTATCATCTTGTCAATTTTAGTTTCCTCCCACTGTAGCCACTCAAACGCACACACATCCGCAGATGCATACGTGCACACAAACACAGCTTGTGTCTCTACAGTGTCAATGGTTTTAAACTCACCATGTCCAGGCCTTGGCTCTGCCACAGAGAGAGGAACCTGGGATTAATGAGTCAACCTCCACACTTACTACAGGAGACAAAAGGGCTGGGAGTTAAGTGTCGTCTCCTCCGTCAGCCCAGAGGTGTTGAAAGGGTGGATTGCAGGGAGAGGAAGTTCTTCTGAGGGTTGAGTGGATGTTTATCTGCTTCTGAGCGAGGGAGAGAAGAGGGAGGAAAGGAGTAGAGAGGCTGAGACAGAAGAGAGTGACAGGGTAGAGGAGGTTCAGTCGCAGTAGGACTACTAATAGGGTTAATAGTGGTAGAGGAGGAGAGGAACAAGAGGTGTTTATGACTGCACTGGGAGCAGTAACACTAACATTTTGCTAATCAATTAGGAATTTCAGTCACAAAAACGAAATCCAATACTTGCTTGGTGCTGCATTTAAAGTTTAAGCATTTACAGCTGCTCTCTCTTATGAATTGCATATCTTTGGGGTGAGGACTGATGGTTTCACAACACTAGCAATTTTAAGGCATTGTTGGGATTCAGGCCTTTCTTTGACATCGACGTTGATATTTAAAACTTGATCGAAAATCTGGTTCTGACTCAAAGACAACGGGGTTTTGTTTAAAATTGTCAGACATTTTGCAGGACTGAAAAGGCCTTTCAAAAAAGAGACGGGAAATATCTTCAGGAATCGGAAGCATGTACCAATGCCTTTGACTTAACGCTGCAATACGCAGATACACAGATAGATCATAAGAGTAAGTGATAGATCAACCAGTACCAAATGTAGTAAAACAGTAATAGTAGTGATTGTGAAAATGAAATAACTATCCATTGGATCATTAATCTAAAGGTAGCTCTGAGCCAATGTTCTTTCTTTTTTCACCCCAGATCTTTCCCGTCTACACACTCACAGTACTAATATGTAGACACCACATTGGCTGCTTCAGCCTGTTGCTGTGATACGTCAACATTGCTGTCATATTGAACAGAGTTGAGAGTGGCCGGTAAACACATACAAGTAAACAGGGATAAAATGAGTCATTTTGATATTCAAGGGTTTGTGGTCTGTGTGCTATACTGTCTATACAGATCATAAACTTGAATATAAAAATGATTCACTGAAATCATTTAAGACATGTCAACATTATAGTGCTGTTTATCCAGAAAAATGTGTTAGAGTTTACAGACCAGTCTTGACCAGTCCATTAAAGCAGTGACTTTGACATATAACCCGGCTGTGTTTGTCTATGCTGACAGTACCTAGGATTGGGTATCATTTGGGTTTTTGTTGATACCTGTACTAAAAAATGCCACTGCCTAAATGGTACCTGAACCAATACTGTATAAAAGAAGCACAAAAGTTTGTTTTTATCACTGAGGCAAATTTAAACTTGATATTGAACAACACCTACACCTACACCTGCTGCCTGAGTAAGTATGCTAACTAGTGATGGCAACTGCGGTGATGTTTTTGTTGCCTGTAAAGTTTGGTTTGCAGCACCAAAGCACAAATATTTCAATCATCACCTCAGGTGTATAAGTAGCACCGAAATGAGGCACAGAAAATCTTCACTGCCATTCGGTGTGATAAATACTGTTACCATATTGGCAACAGGTTTGAGTACACAACCCCAAGTACTCCCAGGTGCCACTTTACCAAAATTCATAATAAGGTTTGAAATCAGATACGTGAAACTCTGCATCAGTTTGGCTTTCATACATCCTCTCTAGGAATGATATTGATTTGACGCAACTTTTTTCTTGACATCAGCAGTTGATCAATTGAAACAAAACACAGCACTGTGGCCAGATTATTCATATAATGGAGTGCTGTAATGTTTCAAGTTGTCAGTATGTTAAATTATAGGCCAAATAATAAATGATTGCCATTTTAACTTTTTCAGGGGCCAGAACTACTGAGCAAGTATGTCGGAGAGTCTGAACGAGCAGTGAGAGAGGTGAGTGCATTATCTTGAACACAGGTCAATGGTTCATTCATATTGTTGTTGCTGTTTTTTTCGTAGGCCCCTTTATCCAGTCTGAAGTGTTAAAATTGAGGAGCTGTGATTATTTTTAGTTGTTTATATAATCAACGGATGAGCTGTGGTGTGATTTAAATGAGTTGCTGCTTTAATGAGTGCAGTATTTCCTGTGTATGTTTGTGTGTGCCGCCAGAGAATGATTCATTTGCACTGTTAAAGATCTGTCCTGTTTTTCCTCCCCGCTATTGTTGCTTACGCTTTGCTTGCAGGTGTTTCGGAAGGCAAGGGCCGTTGCTCCCTCCATCGTCTTTTTTGATGAGATTGATGCTCTCGCCAGCGAAAGAGGAAGGTATAGGAAGTTACTTTTTTTAAACCACAGGCCTAAAATCACAATTAAGATGTTAGGAGACTTCAAAACTAGTTGCAAATATATTTTTCTGCCCATATGCACCACGACGCGCCACCTCTCTTATTGTCGCATGGTTAATTGGTTTCTCTCCACTACTGCTTTTGACCAGTTCGTGCTATTTCCAGCACTGTGGTCATTCATTGTTAAGGAATGTCAAATGTATAGTCATTGCTGAATTCTGCTCAGTTTTCCAGCTCGTGTCCCTGTATGTCTCACAATGATTCACGTATGAATCAGTGGCACAAACATCCCGAAAAGTCTGCATGACTGCACTATCAAAGCCAGCTTCTCGGTTCCCATGGTGTCCTCTTAGACTTTTGCGGCTTTTCGCTACCGGTGAACACAGAGCACAGGCTTGTCCCGAGGCGCTTTAGTGGGATGGCACTGGGAACATCTGTGGCTTAAAGGAAAAGAGGACGGGGGGGCGGACAGAGGACACAGACCGGAGGCGCACAGACACTTCATTGTGCCCTGCCACAGCAGATGGCAAAGGCCAAATATGCAGCATGCTTCCTGGTAAAGCTGTTGATGAAAATAAAGGTTGTAGGAAGGAGCACAGAAAGGCCACGCTGTTGGCCCGTTGTCAGATGCTTCAAACCCGATGCGGCGGAAAACACTGAACATGTTCTGCCAGTATTGGTTTGGTTAGTCTTAACCATTTGTTAAAGCTTCAGTGATCTTTCCTTTTATAATACCAGTGACAGTGTTTTTATGTAAAGCTGTGCCTTTGGGGACAAACCCAAAGTTTTGATATGTTTCAGTTCATCTTATTATTTCTAAGACAACTTAGAGGTTTTTTTTTTACTGATAAACTTAAACTACTTCTTCAGCAAAAAACAGAAAAAAAAG
This sequence comes from Coranthus polyacanthus, assembly GCA_037367275.1. Classification (NCBI taxonomy): domain Eukaryota; kingdom Metazoa; phylum Chordata; class Actinopteri; order Kurtiformes; family Apogonidae; genus Coranthus; species Coranthus polyacanthus. The sequence continues at coordinate 9,262,402 of JAPQRN010000002.1, forward strand.
TTAGCAACTACCTGTTTGTGGAGTATTAATGTTAAGAGATAGAAGCAGTCAGTGGAGGACAAAGCAGAGATTAAAGGAGAATGACAGACTTAATTTGTAAGTAGGATATGCATATTTAAAATATTGAATACATGCTGTTTGGGCGTTTGGCAACACTCTTTTCTCAAGTTTGGTATCAAATGGCAGGTGGCATTCAGCATTAAGGTGCATTACCATCACCTACTATGAGTGTGGACCAGAGTTAACCAAAAAACCCAGAACAGACAAACCAAAAAGTAGCTCTGATGAGGGCCTTTCATTTTCACATTTTTAGCAGCCACCGTAGGGGAGGGTGAGCCGAGGGGTATTCACTTGCAATCTGCGACTTCACCACTAGATGTCACTAAATCACACTGACACATGCACTGAACATTTACCATTATTGAATGTTTCATAAATATACATGACGGCTAATTATTATTGGAGTTAAATTGCGAGGGTCAAAGCGGTTCTTCACAGTGTACTGAACAATTAGAATGATCAGAGCTTATGACAAAAATGAAACCGAATCCATTAGTGCCCACATGCGCAGCGTTGCCCGATTGGATGTGTTACTGGAATCATAAGTGCTAATAAGACAAACTCAGTTTTTAATTTGCGATAGTTTAAAAGTTTCCTCTCTGAATATCAGGGATGAATCCTGGGTTTGTCTTTTTAACTGATCCACAGTTCAGCATTACTTTGAACTTGCTGGGTCTGATTCCCTCATTTTAAGCAGCTGACTATCACTAAAAACTATAAAGTCGGCCTTACGTTTTTTATTTTGTGTTTATCAGGGAAATTTTTTAAAACTACTGGGAACCTTAAGGTGTGCATTGGTGTTCGTGTGGTTTTCTAAACATAGTCACGTGAGGAATTGAGCCATTGATTGATCGTGTGCTAACTCCTGTCTACATTGACTGTTACTTTGGATAAAAGAATGGCCTCCAGCTCATCTGAACAGAGACATGAATGAATTGTTTCAGAGAGTGATTCAGCTCTATTTAGTATCCCAAAGTAAAAAAAAAAAAATGTCCTGTGTCTCTACTAGTGAATAAAAGTGAGAAAAATGGACTTTCAAAATGTTTCACATAGTCATACATTTGTTTCCTGTGATGTTTAGTACAGGTTTTGCAAGCAACTCTGACTCATGATGCACTGCAGTGGGAGTTTGTCAGATTGCTGTGAGGGACGTGAGGCATTGAACCCACTAGCCATTTTAAAAATGCACTTAGTGCTGATCTACAGAGGTTATTTATTGGTGTTCACTTCCTGCCATGTTTAATCAATGAAGTGGCTCACGCACACCGGCAAGAATTCAAAACTGTTGACACAACCAGACAGCCTCTGCCTTATAGTGTATGTGTTTTCTTCTCTCTCGAGGCAGGAGATGAGAAGCACCTGTAAATCTGTCAGCCTACCTGCCACGAGTCCAAACTGGTGGAATGAAATGAAGAAGACAGGACGAGCAAGGGAGCCAAGGAACGTTAAATAGAGGCACAGATTGATGGTTACGAAAGACAAAATGTTTTCTAGTTACAGGATTTTCAGCAGGATTGACTGAAATGAAAATAAACTGACTTACAGTCCAGACAGAGGATATAAAAAAGAGGTTAAGAAATAAGGATCATTATATTTGAAAATGACAATAAATAAAATTAATCGGAATGTTTTGATGAAAGGCCAGAACTTCTTTTTCTCTCTCTTTATTTCTTTATTTCATCTCTCCTTTATTGTTTCTGGTCCCCCTCTTCTTTCCTTTCACTCTTTTCTTTCTTGTCTTTCAGCGTTTACCCTCCACCCCTTCTCTCGTCTCTCCATCTCTTCCTCACATGCCATCTCCCCTCAGCCAAACTTTCTGTCCCTCTGCCTCTCTTTCTTTCCCTCCATATCTCAGTGACAGAGCTCCTTTGTGTTCCTCTGCGGCCTTGTCTCTGCTAATAACGTCTGGCACTTCCGCTGGCCCTGTCAACAGAGACTGTGTCTGTCTGTGTGTTTGAGCTGGAAGGGTAGCTGTCTGCACAGCGCTATGGAAAATAACCACCTTGTGATGCAGTGTAACACAGTGATGACTTTAGTATTTTACATTTATCTTTATGTCAATATAAATCCTCAGTAAAAAAAAAACTATGAATTGATCCAAGAGACAAGTATTATTATTGATTCCAAGCTAACAATTACATTTATAGAATATAAAATAAAGACAGGAGATGTGAAGGAGAGATTTCATTTACTACTCTGTTCCATAGAGCTCCATTATTGTCTATAAAACACATGAGTGAGCCTCTGCTCTGTGTAATGTTCATTATAACGAACATGGAAAATGTATTTTATGTGAGTCACCATCCTTTCGCTTAAGCCAAAAAGACAATATGATGATCTTTTGGGATCTGAATCACAGGCTTGTTACAACCAAACTATTTACATAGGTGTTTGGAGGAGTTATGTGATGTGATGGCTGTTTTTGTTGGGGTTTTTTTTGACAAAGAACTAGAGGTAGACAGGGTAATCAGTTTAGTTTTGCATTGGTTTTGGCAAAAGTTGGTACCAATAGTGGCTGATTGCTAATATTTGACTTCTAAACTGGGAAACAGGGAAAATAGTAGCTTAGAGGATAAAAATGCTCCCAACTAGATTTTTTAAGCTTAGATCGATGTTCAGTTCTATATTTATTGATTCATTATTTCAAGTTTGATGGCCAGTTCAACAGTTATCCAGTTTCTAGTAATGTGATAGTTGGTTTCAGATGTGCATAATGTGTTTTAAGTGTCAGATTTTTTTGGGATAGGCTGTTTTTTTTCCCTCCAAACTATCTTTACTGTATCGCCCTTTAAAAGTCCATACTAACATGTATGCATTTTTTCATAATTCTGGACTGATATTATTATTACTCAGCTGTTTTAGCCTTTTTTAAAAGTCATTTATAAATGCATAGTTTTCAAAGATTTAAATTTTTTCTAACATGCACTTTTATAGGTCAAAACGTAATGACTTATTTGTTTATCTTGTATAAAGGATAACTGAATCATTTTAAAGGGGCGAACTGCTACTTGGTGCAGGTTTCTATTCATTTCTCTTGGACATCAGTGGTGGGATTGATTGCCTTTGTTGCTACAGCGTTTGTGATGAAGAGCTGTGCTAATGAAACAAGCTTTACTCTCTACTATCTTTACTTCTTTCTTTTAGTTTTTCATCATTTTTCACCCTTGTCTACTTCATTCTTTTACACGGTGTCCTTCCTTTCGTCCATTAACTCATCCATCCATTCATCTAAACTCCCATCAATTATCCAACTGTAATGAATTACTTCACACCTCAACATTTTGCTTTCACCCACTTCATACCTCCCTTTCTCTCACTGCCATCCATCCTTACATTCAGCCGTCCATCCATGCATCAATTTCATCTCCGTTTCCTTCTCCGTCCACTCATCTGTCTTATGTTCTCATCCACTCGTTTAGCTCCTCTGGCTCTGGTGGTGTAGGCGACCGGGTCCTGGCTCAGCTCCTGACAGAGATGGACGGCATCGAGCAGCTCCGAGACGTCACTGTGCTGGCCGCCACCAACCGGCCCGACATGATCGATAAGGTAAACAGATGCAGGCTCTCTGTCTTTATCTCTCCTTCTTCCTCTTTTGTTCATGATTGATAAGGCTGAGGAGATGTTGCCTGCATCTCACATGTCTCCTCCTCTACCTCCCTTCCTCTGTTGTACATGATTGATGAGGTTAAAGGTCCCTTGCTTCAGTCTGTCATCCTTGACTCTCTCTTTACTGTTTGGATGTTGTCAAACCTCCATTGTTTTGAATCATAAATCAGATGCTGGGTGCTTTGTTTTGTAAGGGCTGCATTCATGTCGAGCATGTTTGGAGTCAGGCTGTTGTAGTTGTTTGGTTAACTGGCAGCAAATTGCACTTGAAAACCTGAATTTTTTTTTTTTATCCACAAGAGATAGAGGTAGATGTTGACGTTCGCATTAAAATCTAATCTGAAATGACAAGGCCTCTGCTAAATATATTTTGTTGAATGTTTCCAACAATGTTCAAATTCAGAGAAATCCATAATTTATTCACTGTATCAGTCCATTTCATTTGGTCACCTGTCAGTGGTTGTGAGTAAAACTTTAAGTTATTTTATTGAGTTACCTCTTAGTGAAATGCTCTAAGTGACTAAGTTCAGTTACAGTGTATACGTCTTGGGCTTTTATTGTAAAAGGTAATGACAGAAATGGTAGGTCTGCAATGCTTGCCAATTGACATATTTTGCTATTGTTTTGATTGACAGAAAACTCATGCTTAAACGTATCGTTTTAATGTACAGCCGGGTGTTCATAGCACAGCTAAGTTCATTATGCTGTGTTAGAAATAACCAGTAAAACTAGAGACTCCAAAACTTTCAAAACAAATTTCACGGTAGTGCTTTCAAATTACAAATTCCGCAAAACACAGATTTCTAGAAGTGCAAGCAACTTGTGTTTTAATTATCATTTTTGTAAGGATTGCACGAGTTATCAACAGTGATTGTCTATTGGGTTTCCTAGCAATGACAAACAACAGATACCACCGCAAAGTAACAACGTGACCTCCTTCCATCCATTGAAAATGCATTATAGGTTCAATTTAAACATTTCTTCTTTCTTCCGTTCCTCCACGAAGATCCTCCTATCAGGCTTCTTGTTCTCTCGACCACCTCCATATTTCTATTTTTCTCCCCTTTTATCTCCTTCTCTTCCTCTTCTCATCCACTAAAGCTTTCTTTGGTCTCTTATCCACCCATCTCCGTCCTAATGAAATTTCCTGAGTGCTGATCAAAGACACGGTCTGTGCCTTGTCAAAAAGGACACAGGAAAGGAGAATGTCCCAGTGCTCCTTAAGCTCCTGCTCATTCAGGCAGCCGTCTGTCTCTGTCTTTCTTCCACTTTTTTTGTCTCCAAGACTCGATCTCTCCAATTACTTTAAAAGTATCTTAGATCTATGTATGAAGCTGTGAGGAAATGCTTTTCCTCCCTTAAAAAGATGATCTCACGTGCTAACATCATTTAAAATCTTTTTTACTTTATTTTACCAATAAAAGAACAACCCATTCACAGAAAATAAAACGTTCCCATCGTACATTTCTGCAAACCATGGATACAAAATCTCAACATTTCATATCAACATTTCCAGATGTGTGTATATCAGGTTTACAGTGTTTTAACCACGCATGGTACTTTTGGCATTTTGAGGCAATAAAATGAGATGATACACTGCAAAAATATCCCTATAAGAAAGACGCCAATATTCTTAAATATAACCAAATTGTTTTGTATTAACCCAAAAAATCCAGCCAGTGGGGTAAGAAGATTTTGCCAAGATTGATCTAAGTTGTGCTTATTTCAAGCAACAAAAACAGCTATTTAAGAGTTATTTAAGATAGACTTAATATTCTTAAATTGAGAAGTTGAGCAAGTGTTCTGTCTCCCAAAATAAAGAACACAGTCTTGTTTCTTTGCTGGGATGTTATGCAATCCATTGTTTTAGCTGGTTAATGGTTCAATCGACCTCACTATTGGCTGGAATATCTTATTAAGACAAAGACAAAGATATATTTTCAAAAAATTAGATTACTTTTTAATGAAAAACATGCTTGACAAGACTAGTCTGAGAGACGCATGATTATTTTTATTTTCAGAAAAAAATAGGACTCATTTCCCAGAAACTAGGCTTTTATTTACTTTCTTGAAATTTCTTTTTTGCAATGTAATAACAATGTGTGTCTCCCAGAAACAACAGCATTATTAAGCATCTTGTGTTTAGGTTTGGGCACTGACAGCATTTGGTCAGTGTTATTGGAAGATACCAGGGCTTGATTTAATACAAAAAGTCTGCAAAGATGTGAGGAAAAAAAATGACTTACAATGTATTTCTTACTATTTAAACTAAACCACAGTCTTTTTCCTAACACTAACACAAGCACTTTTATTACCTAAACCTACAAACCTACGGGAGTCGGGACACGAATGCCGCTATTTGATGAAAAAGTCCTGGATTTTGTATATCACCATCCACCCGAACCTCCTCCTGTCAAAGTATCATATCCTTCAATGACAAATCATGTTTAGATTACACATATCTGTGGTTTTGCAGAAACATACAATGGCAACATTTTATCCTGGCAAATGGGTTGGAAAGAGCGTTGATGACCCATATGTAAACTGGTAGCTGAAAATCCATTGGCACTTGGAGATAATCCTCAGAGAAATCCTCCACATACAAATTTTGAGTTCCCCCCACCCCAAACACTAACACACACACACACACATACCACCACCCCCTCGTCTCAGTTCTTAGCCCACTTGTTGAGAATTGATCCATGGCTGCGGTGGAGAAATGACAGCAACTTCCTCCACCCCTCAACTGGTTGCCGTCTCATTTCAAACTCCATTAGCCGTATGGCAGCTAAGAAACAGCCAGACTGTGTGCGTATTTGCATGTGTGTATTTAGAAAGATGGATAAAAAGAGGGAGAGAGAGGGAGACAAAGGAACTCTATTAACAGTAAGTAGGGGGTCAGGCCCCTGGGTGGACAGATGGGAAACCCCAGGCATCCTTCCACAAGTTGGCCCCCCTCTCAGGAAGTGGTGTCCCAGGCAGCTGAGAAATCAGATTACCTCCTCCTGCCCACAACCCCTACTGAGTGAGTGTGTGTGTGTGTGTGTGTGTGTGTGTGTGGTGTAGTAAGGTTCAGGCTATTTGAATAATGAACCCAGGAGCTACATTGGGAACGGAAGCTGCCAAATGGACAGATAGGCGGCCCATGAACACCCCCGCCCACCCACTATAGTTTTTAGCACCCATCTTGCCTTTAATGCCCCTTCGCCGCCACTGTCAGTTTACACCGGAGATGGGCAGCCATTTCCATACCAATAGCAGGATATGATGGGACAAATGAAGATTAATGGGACGCTTGGGTGTCAATGAAGTCATTGTCGGCCTTTGGTGGAGCAGAGGACGCTCCTGGGGGCCTCAGCTGTTTGATGGACAGAGTGGGAGGGATGGATAGAGGAAGAGGAGAGAAAGTGGCGTGTACTTTAGCTCGAAAGGAGCTGGTCTGTTGTCCATCTCTCAGTCACTTCCACAGGACGGTTTCCGCTTATCAAGTCCTTTTTTTTTGTGTCACAATGAAGCTGTTTTCACTGCGGGAATACTTTTTCCATGTGGCAAAAATGTAACAATATGCATTTTATTTCATAGACTCATGAATATAAAGTCTGTTAAACAAAAGCATCTATATTATGTATTCAGGTCACAGACCACATGATTGTATTTAGGTCACAATATGTTGTTTATATGAAAAATGTGGTAATTTAGCTTCTGACTTTTTTTTATACAAGCAAAAGGAACCTGCAGCAACTTGTCCTGCATTACTAACACATCCTGTCCTCAAACTTCCTGTTGCTTTTTTGTTACATCAGTGACAAATATGAACACCGGTAGATGTGCAACAGCACATGGACATGATGTGGCCACTGCAGCTGAATCACATCCGAACAAACGGATAAAACAAAAGATAACAAATAGATCATTTTCATACAAGTACACTAAGTCCCACTGCTTCCTGTAATTGTTCATCACAACAGAGACAAATAAAATGTACGTTAAAATGCATTATCATCCAGTCTGATATTGTGCCAGAAACACACAAATAACCACTGATGGAAAGTACTTTTACTCAAGTACTGTACTTTAGTACAAATCAAAGGCACTTTTACTTTGAGTATTTTTATTTTATATTTCTACTCCACTACATCTGAGAAGCAAATGCACAGCTCACAATGTTTCATCCCCTCCCTGTCCAGTGAAAATCGTAACTCCAAATGTATTGAATTTGTGATCAACTGCAGGATGAAGTGTTCCTTCATAGGTTGACTCAATTCTCCTTCCTTCTCAAACTAAATAAACTCTCTTTAAAAACACTCTTGGATTAGATGCATTTGCCATGAAGCTGAAAACAGGCCTGTTCTTCGGAGCTCACGGGACGTTGACTTGTTAGAGATACGTGGTTCTCACAGGAGAGCAATGCTACAAACATATCCCATAGATTAAACTACCAACAGTATGTAAAATAGTTCAAATGAGCTCAACCATAAACATCTACACGAGTAAAATGCAGCGCACACATTAATGAAGCAGTAAAAGCACTGTAGCTATTGTAGAATCTAGGTTTAAACCCTTTATTTGCATGATGACACGTCACCAAATAACCCCCCCCCCCTCTCACACCTCCAACTGCCCCCCAGCTTAGAAAAACTTTGTACACTTCCTCTTTCCTTTGTATTACACCAATCACCCAAGCCCACCTCTGACCTTCTGTGACCGGGCTGCGGTGATTGATTTGTGCCACCGGGAATATTTATACAGCCTGTTCAGTAGGTACAAGCCCCTGTCACTCTGTTTGTCGAGCAGCTGTCCATCTAACGAATTTCACACACAAACAGGATGTCACTTACGGGCATGTGCAGTTTGCTGAAAAACATTCTGCAGTTTTCGTCTACGTCTGGTTTGCCGTGAATCCACAGATGACCTGTTCGCAGAGGAACGTATATTCCACTGAATAGCCTATTTGTTTACTTTAATGTGCACTGGGCTTCATCCATGCTATCAGGAGGCAGGAGCGCTCACAGCGGAGGAGATTACTTGCAGATGGGTCTTTGTTTGGGACCAGAAGTCACCAACTGGGCTCTTATCAGATCAAGGGGTGAAAAGAAAACAGAAGCTACACAGTTAGAGTTGAAGGGACAGTAAGTCTACCCTGCTGCTCTCAACAGGTACAAATAACATGGCGGCGTTTGACAGTTCAAAGTTAATATGACTTCAGGATAGTGTGTATTTCCTCCACTGTTGACTTTTGGAATATGATATATTGCAGTCTATTCTTTGAACAAACATGATAATCATAAACTTTCTGCTGAGAGATCGCTTCCCTCTCAGCTACTGATAAGAGCTGAAGTTGTTTTTTAATGTTTAGGATTCATAAGTAACTATATTTATGCTGGCAGATCATGTCCTGACGCATCAAGGCACAGTGGCCCACCAAATTTTCTTTCCCCTAGTATTACTTCCCACTTTAAGTCACTGTGTTTTGGGTGAAATTGTGCCAGAATGCTGTTTGAGTCACATTACGACTCCCCGGGCATGCTACCATGTTGGAAGAATGACAACAAGTTAAGGACTGTAAAATTAATACAGCTGCCTTCTTTGAAAGGGAAAAAAAAAACAGTTTGCCAGATTTTGCTGTAATGTACCAAATTTATGGCTTGCAGCATGTTAACCACTAGCTAACATACTGCAATCAGGATGTCTTGTCTTCTCCTACCCACTGATGTTGTGGATTTAACTTGTCCCCCTCCTCATGTTCGCTGGCTCCTCCCTTTGAAAAATCAGCCTCTTACGCTGTAGTGTGGCTTCTGTAACAGGAGATGGTGCCAAACTTGACATGGGTCAGTTATTTTGAACATTTTCTGAACAGCGTCAGACAAAACTGATTTCTAAAAACTGCATAATCAGTGAAAAAAATATATTATGCAACCTGACTCTTCAATCTTGTCATTGGATAAAGAAAGAAACCCATTGCAGTCGGAGGTTCATTTACCATGAAGGACACTGAGCCAACTGAACAAATTTGCGTTGCATAAAACCAGGCTGAGCGTTAAATTTAGCTGTGTCATGGTGTTTTTTTTCTCCTTTTTTTTTTTTTTTTTTTATGAACTTCTGAAATGCGGCTCCACTAATGTACACTGAAACGTGAGCTTATCGACCTACTGAGATATTTCATCAACCTTTACGGTCTGGGGATCTTGTGTCCTGACACATACCTCTACTAGCACAAACCAAAGTTGTAATTGTGCAACATGTGACCATTTCACGGTCACTTTTCATAATTGCAGGTCATGCTTGTCTTCACAGAGTCAGTGCTGCTTTTATAACTTTTAATTTCGGACCCACTGATTGTGACTGTCCAAAGAACAGCATTAACTCAACCAAAACCACCTCTTCTACTGTACACTGTAATTTCATGCACATGACTTCAGTGCATCTGGCCCCGTGTCCTCTTTCAAACAAATGTGTTGTGCATGTTGATAAAGGTGCATTAATTCATAATGTCCCTCCGTAGCCTACTGGGCTGCAGCAGGAGTCATATAAAGTAAATACCCGACATCAGGCCAGCCTGAACATCTGCCAATGTTTTCCTAGCCAGTCTGGATGTTGCTAATTGTAATCACAGTTGAATTCCAGCAGACTGTAATTAGTGGGCCACTTGGTAAATATTCAGGCATTAGCTAAGTGAAGCTTTGATTCTCTCTCCTACTCTTTCTCCCTCTTGCATTCAGTGCCTGTTTGCGTGTGTGTTAATGTGTGTGCATGCGTGTGATCGTCACAAGCCTGCACGCTTGTGTCCCAGATTTTAATCAGCGTGGTTCAGTAAATGATTTATGCTTTTGTTTTCACCTGCCTGCCGAACCAGGATAGTGGGATTTCCCTCCTCGTGCACTATTAAACAAGTGACAGACAACTTATAAATCACGTACAAGAAACGTTTATGTACTCCATTGTGATTGGAATTCATCGTCATGATTTTCTTTACATAGTTTATCTGTCGCTTGTACTTTAGGATTAATACTCTTTTAAAAGGCTCTCTATGTAACATACTGTATATCTCATGTGCTTACATGAAGTTTGCTTTGGAGTCTGTTTTGTGCTGGTCGTTTGTTGACACTAGCTAACTCCATTTCTAAGCTAACGACCGTCTCAGTTGTCTATGATAACAGCCTGTACAGTGATTTCTATGTAGGGGACTCAGGACTCATTTTTTTTTTTGTGAAAATCCTTACCCTCACCTCCAATTTCTTCAGTGCCTCACTTCGGCTCCTCTACAGCAGCAACAGTGTGTGCAACACTAGCTACCGTTAGCTTAGAAATGGAGTCAGCAAATGAACCCAGCACAACACAGACTCCAACAAAAACTTCACGCGAGCACACAAGCTTGCGTGAATGTTACGTATTGAACTTTAAAAGTCACATTTCAAAGCAGGTCCTCACATTCGAGAAGTTGGAGCCAGCAAATGTTTTGTCTGACACAGTCTGTCTTCATTCCTACTTTAATTAGCTTCGAAACATATCAGTCTTTGTTATTTGGCTTCATAAGATGGCATCTCGGAGTTTCACTTTGTGAGTACGTTTTTGTCGTACCTTTTCTTTGGCACCTGAGCCGTGCCTCCACTCAACAGGAAACAACCCTTAGCTAAAAGAGCATCTATAAGCCAGCCAGTCAAAACAGGCCATATTTTATTTTGTGTTGGACTGACATTATCATCTCCCAAGCTTTGCTCTCCTCTCGTGATGAGCCAAGCATGATGGAATCTCTATTGGTGCTGTCTTAAAGGATTAGAGCTTATTCAGTGTTTTTTCCTGACTGCACAGTTCTGAATAGGGCCCCGCTGCCACAGTACAGGGCGTCCTGCTGAAACTGAGCTGAGCTGTCAATATCATCAATGCTATCGCTAATTGCGCCTCTCAACTTAACTGCTGTATTGTCCCTCTGAAGTCAACTTTGTAAGCATTTTAATCCAGACCACACTGTTTTAAGTTCCCAATATGAACCACTAGGTGCAGTTTTGGTCTCCCTTTTTAAAGACTGTTCTGTTTTCAGAGTAGTCAAAGCATGTCCTGCTCTGGTTATGTTTCTGAGATGCAGTAATGAGAAGGCAGAGTGAGAGTTCTGGCTTGTGGCTTAGTGAAGCTACAGTGGCGAAAGAAAACAAAAAGTGTGTGTGTGTGTGTGTGTGTGTGTGTCATTTTCCAAGCAAGTAATGGGATACCACCTAGGGATAGATGAGCTATGGGAAGCTGTGTGCATGTGTGTGTCTGTTTGTGAGCACTGGGGGAGCTGGATCCCCAGGCAAGTATCAAACTTCAAGGGCTGTATTAGTATCATCTTACACATGTGTGCATCCAAGAATACCACCGCAAAAGCCTCCAATCCGACCAGACGCGCAGAAAACCTGCACAACCGGACTTAGGCGACTTAGATCTATCCATGAAAAGATCTAACTCAGTTGAAGGACATGTAGAACTTGATTAATGAACTTTAAAGTTTTGGAATACATTATGTATTTAAATAAAAGTCTTTCACCCGCTTTTGATCGAGGTCCAAGTATTCTTGACACATCCTCTCTGTCTGAAGATGTCCATAATAAGTCTAAGACCTACCATTTATAAATAAATAGATAGATTGCACTTCCGTCAGCCCCTCCTCTGTTTTGGTGAGCAAGAGAGAGAGAG
>JAPQRN010000002.1:9282688-9293745 GCA_037367275.1 Coranthus polyacanthus
GAGCTGGACTGCCTTCCCTTTGGCTTTCCCCTCTTCCTTCCTTCCTCAGTTCCTCCACTAATAGCTCCCTTGTTCCTGACTAGTCAGGGCTGCCAGTTGAGCGGTCATTCGTGGAAGATTCATTCGCAGCACGGTAATTGTAAACAGACAGAAAGAGAGAGAGAGAGAGAGAGAGAGAGAGAGAGAGAGAGAGAGAGAGAGGGGACATTCGAGCATTAAACCCACTGGTTGCAGACAGAAAGCAGAATGGAGCAACTCTTAACTGTCTCTTTTTTTGGACTCCTCCACCATCTCTCTCCTCCTTTTCCTCTCTCATAATCTCCATCATCTTTATTACTCATCCGGTTGCTCCCCCCACTGTCCCTCCTTCTCTGCCTTTCCTATTTTCTGCCCCTCATATTTCAGGCAGTGCTTACATCCATGGGCGATCTGCGTCTTGTTTCACTGTTAAATGTTGCATGGAATTATGTTACGCCCTCACATACTTAATAGAGCCCAGATCCATGCTTGTTATGTTGTTTTGCTTTCCAGAAATGGAGGTAGATGTTTGAGCTGTTGTGCATCTGTTCCAGCCACAGGGTCCCTGACCCTTTAACAGTGACTTTGGTCTTTTGGTTAATTTTAGACGACAGTTAAGTCGAAAGTTAAGCAGACTTTGAATTCAGCTGTTAAATCCCGTAACATACAGTAAGTATTTTGAACAGTATTATTTAGGGTTTTAGGTAGGTGGTGTCAAACTATACTGTTTAGTCAGGTTGAATTGAGAATGCATCTCGGTAACATCTCAAACCTGTTGGTAGTTCAGTTATTATCACCAAGTAGAAGATCCCAATGACAGATCTGTGAGAAATGTGTCCGTAACACTGTAAGTATATATACACCACTACTAGTGTGTCCTGATTAATCTAATCACAGTCGCTATTTTTTGTTATTGTTATTTATTTAATATTGTAAGATATTAAGTTGTTCTGAAAACAAAAAAAACAAACTTTTTTTAGTCATTGTTAGAGTTGTCAACTATTTATATATTAGTTGTCAACTATTACATTTATTGCCAATGAATTGCCAACTGAGTAATTTTTTAAGACAAAAAAAAAATCTAAATTCTATGGTTCCAGCTTCTTAATTGTGAATATTATTTGGTTTCTTTATTCCTCTGTGACAGGGCAGGATGTTTTTCAGCATCCTCCCAGAATCGTCTCAGAAAACAATCTAAGTCATCATTAATGTGAGCTGTCTGAATTTAAAGAATTTTTCCACATTATCATTATTTAAAATCAATCATCAAATGCTCAATAATCAATCACATAATGAAACACATATCGTTTTTTTGGTTTTTCACCATTTTCTGACATTAATAGACCAAACGAGTCATTGATTAATTGAGACAATAATTGATGGATTAATGAACAATGAAAATAATAATAATGTTCATGCTATTTACATGCTAGTTGTATGTTGTTGAGAAAGTTGACAAATCCGCATTTCAAAAATAATCATTCCTTGATAAGGAAGAAGACTTGTGAAACCATTTGTTTTTCATATTGCAATCGCAATACTGTCCAAAAGTATTGTATTTTCACCTTACCATGCATCCCTACAATGTATTCATATAGTTTTAGTGTTCTTATACTATTACTTGCAGCTCAGGTCTCTTCACTGCTGTGTGTTGAATGTGATTTCTGTGCAGGAGTGTATTTCTTCAAGTTGCCTCAGTAACAAGGAAATGCTTTGTTGGCTGGTGGAAACGGTAAACATGAGAGAAGATGACACAGGAAATAAGTGTGTGTGTGTGTAAGTGAGAGTCCAGTTGTGCCAGGCAACCAAACCTGTCCCTGACCTCAAATGATTGCCCGTTAAACTGGTCCTGTACGCTGTAAGCAGCAAACCAACGGCTACTGCTTATCTCCTTTTCCCCCGCCCAACCCTTTTAATTCCTTTATTCTCACACTGCTGTCTAGCAGTTTAATCTGTGTTTTGCAACCAGCAGTGCATCCTCTCTTGTCTACTTGAACCGTTCTTGCTTTCCAGCTAAGTCAGAGTGAAGTCAGCTGATTTGACAACTGAGAGATGTCCATTTACCTGCATCCCATGCAATGCACACACACCTTGAATGGAAAGCTACATGGGAGTGTTTACTCATCTGCGCTCTGACACAAAACCACTAAAAGACCACATACCTGGCTATAAACATACCACAGTAATCTTTAGCTTTGTGATCTCCTGTGTGTTTTCACTCACAGTTAGCTTTTGTTGCGTGCAATAAACATGACTCAGTCGTTAGGTCACGGGTAAACATTTGTGTTCAGATAATGCACTTTCCACAAGCCATTATAAAGAGCGCTTATTACATATACAGAAACCTGGCTTCCACATGAATGGGGCATTATTTAGTCTTTAAATAGGTTTAATACATGTGCAGCACATATAAAAAGTTTTATAAATAATGAATGACTCAAGTTTTAATGAGGATTTATTATGCTTTGCTTTCGAAAGACTGTAAACTTTCCATTTTAAAACCAGCACACTCTCTGTGCATCTGACCTTTGATCTTACTGCACTGGTTGCTAGAATCGCTGCTCAATAAGGATCGTGCTCTTTCTTAAACACCAAAATGCCAAGAATGTAAGTGCAGTGCGTTTGCCTGTATTATTTCCTCATCCTTCCAGAACTTCTGAACATGTGTTTACAACATATGAATCTTTTCCTATGGTCCATCCCACACCCCATGCTGATTTATTTCCCTTAAAAAAAAAAAAAAAAAAAAAGTGGAGGAAACTAAAATAAGAATGAGGTTGACTGTTCTCCGCGGCAATATACTTGTGCTGCCCTTAAAAACGTTCATTTTGTGTCTTGATTACGGTGTACTGTTTCTGTCAAGACAAACAAAGCACACTAAATGCAGCACGGCCAATTGGTCCAATCCCGAATTAAGGCGGAGGGAAATGGAGAGAAACCAATTAGGAGACGGAAGCCACTAATTAAAAGCTGCATGCTCTACAGATTGCATCAATTTTATTTTCTTTAGCAATGGCCAGAGCCATAATTTCAGAGCTCGCTTGTACGCCAGTGCACATTCCAGGACAGCTGCCTTCTGTGTTTGGAAAGCCCTTGTGCACAGAGGCAGCACTGTCTATCTTCCTCTCTCCCTTGTTGGTATAGGAATGAGGAAAACAAAAAGGCACAAACTCTGGAAATTTGGAAAAATCCTGGAGACTCCGCAACATTCAGAATAGACGAGAAACCATTCATTAGGCTTTTTCAACAAGAGTCTCTTTGCAGAAATGTTTCCCCTTCCTGGATTAGGTTCCATGGATAGCTGCCAATACATTTTGTGTGTTGTGAATCGGAGATTGCATTATGCTCGAGTGGTTTGGGTGGTTAACCAATACGCTTGCTTTGGAAAGCTGCAGGGAAACGTTGAGCACCTGAGGAAAGCCACAGGGTTGCTCTGATCAGTGGGATCACAAAAGACTGGGACCTGTATTCTTGAGAAGTTCCAAGAGTAATGGTGTTGATTTGACTGATTGGCCCAGAATGTTTGTCTTTGTGCTCTTTTTGTAAGATGAGGACACAAAATCCATTTTCTGTTGTTTTCGACAAAGGGGATGAGCAGCGTTCCCAAAATTAGGTGAGCCCCAGAACTCCACAATAGTGGAGACGATCTGACAATCTTGTATTGCGGAATATTAGTACTTTTCCCACATTAATGCACTTGTTTTAGAGCAGTTTTTGTATTTTTTCACTCACACTAGCTTACTTTTTTTGATTTTGTGATTTTTACTGTGAACTACTCTTCATGCTTTGAAATTGCCCCTAAGTGATAAATCAAATTATTTGAATTGAATTGAATTGGACACTTCTAATTTATCATATGATCTGCTTTTCAGAGGAGCCATACAGATGGAGTCATTAAATAAAAAATAACAGCATTCCAAACTTTCTTACTTCCTTTTAAAAGTGCACAGTACCAGTAACAATATGGTATTCCTCTGGAAACTTAGGGAAAACAATGTTATAATTTGGTTGTTACTAGCCTACATTTTACAAGAGGTGAGAAAAATTATGATTCAGATGTTGAATCTACTTCAAAAATGTTGTCATATGATCCTTTGCCAGGTCATTCATTTCCTGGACTATGTTCTTAGATGATTAAAGCAACTCTGCCTGACCTTGTTTCCATGATGAAGAGCCTAAAAAGTATTTATTTACTTACACATGAAATATGTCAGTCTGACATAAAATCCTCTCATGCTTTGAAAAAAAGCTCCCTTTCCTCTTTTATATAAAGCTCCACTTCCTGAATCTATTTCTTACTCATTGTTTTACAAGTGATTACCTAACAACTCCTGGCAACTTTTCACCTCAAGCTGTTACAGAACCATTGCACATAAACTCTCATAATAGCCTCAGACACTCCATATGGTCTAATTCTATTTATTGAGAATTAATTGAAATTCTGTAGGTTTATTATCTATGTTAGCTGGTTATTCCGGTGATTAATTATTAAATGTAAAACGTAGGAAATGACACAATTCCAGACTGAAAGACGGGTAAACAACAGGTATGGCCCTACGACCCAGGGCCTCCAGATCCATGACCAGTTGTCCTGCTCTGTAGCAAATACACAAGTGTCTCCTGAGTCCTCTTGTCATTGCTTCCGTCCCAGAAATGACCGCTTTGACACTCCAAAGAGGATAAAGCAGCCCCAGACTTAAAATGTTTCTTAAATGATGGAGTGAAAAGAAAAAAGAGAGGAAATAACTTAGACTTTGTCTCTTCCCTTTCCATTCCACCTAATGGTTTTTCCAGACCTTAAACGTTGAAGGCTGACCTTCCCTCTCGAACTGGATTTTTCCTGTACCCTACACCTTGGATTTCAGGAAATGTACAAAACAGGATAACGCAGCACAACATATTTCTTGTGTCAGTTTTCCTTTTTTTTTTTTTTTAAGAGACAAAAAACACTAAAACACAGTGACATCAGCAGCCAAGGTTGCAGCGTTTTTCCTAATTCCCTGTGTAGTCTTTTTTGCATGATATTTTGATTTACAGTTTATACTCTTTAACCTGTGATTGTTCAGACATAAATTTGTGATTTGCCTTTATTCTACAGATTTTTTCATTTCGTCCCATGTTCATAAAAGCAAGGAGAAAGAAAAATCCAATGCAAGCAAAAAAAAGTAATGTATTCCACTTGTGTCTTACTGTCCCTGGGTCAGATTTAATTTTCATGTTGAAAATGTTGGTCTCAGAGCACATCTGTAATTTTAGCATGCAGAAAGCCTGTATTGGCTCCATTATAGGCTTTGCTATACTGTTCAGGGAATGCATGTTCCAGGGGCCCTGCTATCAAACTATCCCTGTATTTTTTAGCCATATAAGATGATCAGTGGTATTATGACAACCAAGTTTCTGTTTAAAATGAGCATTAAGATGCCTATTCAGTGCTTTATTTCAACAGTATTTTTATTTGACCTTTTTCTTGAACTGAGGGTTTCTAAATGAAAAGAAAAGCCTTGCAGACTGCGCTTTTCCCCGTATATTTTATGAACTCAACTTTCTCCCAAAAAACATTGTGACTTAGTCATATAATTGGTTTTAGCATTTAGCTCCATGGTACAAAGCAGTACACCCACAGCGGCAACCACTTGCGGCTTTAGAAGCTCACACAAAGCTTTCTCGTTTTCTGTCCTCAGAGTATTTTTAGTATGAATGTGTTTATTGGCAACTGCTGGTAATTGCACCTGTCACTATATTCAGCAACACCATAACTGTGTTGCGAGTCTCTCTAGACTCACCCACTCTCCACGTTCCTTACCATGTTTGCTTTTCCCAATGTTTTCCTTCTCCACAATCAAGGGGAAATTATCTGTCTTCCGGAAAAAAAGAGGCAGCCCACTAATTTTAGATTGACTTGATTGAGCCTGGAGGCCAAAGGGATCAAACCCACATCCGTTGAAAACCAGGGATGCTAATTCTAACCATAACATAGCTAACATATGTTTTGCTCTCCCCAAGCGCTGATTTGAGACCTGCTTGAAGCGGAGCTCAAGGCCTGCTGCTTTCTCTGCTGCACCCGTTGCAAGGGACCATTCTTTCTTGTGGCATGTTTTGTGGGTATTGGCCCACCATGTGTATATTTATAGAGCCCGGGTCATGACACATGTACATGGACTACTTGTTCTTTCTTAAGGACATGAGGCAGCCGCTTGCCAGTGCTCGCTGTTTTTCCAAATGTAAGTGTAGACATTGTACTGTAACAGTATTCATTTTCAGGGTGTTAGAGACCCCTTTTTTTTAAACTAAATTGAACAGGAACCTGTTGAGGAACCTGGTCATGAAATAAGAAAAGATGCTTTATAGATTTAACGACAAGCTTCTTTCCATATGCAGCCCCTGGACAGTTGGATAGAGTCTCTAAATAGATTCTTTATACAATAAATCCCATTGTCCTTCTCTAATCATAATCTATCATCATCCTGTCTATCCATCATAATCACTACCATAACTTCTCCTTTCCTGTGTGTTAATCATTGTTTTTTGATCTTAGTATTGCCTTTTGTTCATTAATTTAAATTCCCTCTATTTTTCATGGGTTTTGCACTGTGATATCTACGTTTTCATGTTATTTTTGTTGTATGTATATCACTTTTATTGTAAAATTTCGGCTCTTTTTTCAATTGTTTTGCTTGTAGGGCTTTCGCTGATTTGTGGCAAGATGTCTTTTTTTTTTTTCTAGTACTTTACACGCAAGATATATTTGAAGCAAAAGGGAACTCACTCTTTTTTCTTTTCTTTTTTTTTTTAATCAAGACAATGAGGCAATGTGTACATGTGATCCAGAGCTGCAGCATGTCAAACCCTAATACTCCAGGCATCCGTCAAACATGCCAGAGTTATTTGTTATTAGGGGTTTGTCACCGGCAGCAATACTGGCTTCTCTAGAACCATCATAAAGAGCATAACAAATAGTTAGACTTAATCTTTGGCGTCTTCAAAGGGATTCTGGTAATGACAGTGTTGCTTGTGGTTTAGCCCTCAGGGTCCACTGTGGAGATGCTTAATTGTGGCTAACTACCAGACCAATTACTTACAAAGACGTCCTTAGGAAAAGACAGTCGCTGCAGCCACAGGAACAATCCCAGTTGCTCTGCATCCGCCCGCCCTTTTAGTGTAATAGCTCTAACCCAAACCCTGACCCGGTGTCAGCTAAAGCCTTTTTCAGCTCCAAGTCTAGAATTGTGTCGCCACTTTTCCTGTCAAGACTTTGTTATTGCCATCTTTGTCTCGGGAAGCTGACACTTTACAATGACTTTATTTGACAAATATAGTTTTCAGGGTCTTTTTTCTGTTTCATGGGAAAAAATGGGAGGAAGTAATTGTATGTATCCTGTACAGTTTGAACTTAAAAGCATAGGGAAAGGCGGTAATCGCAGATAGGAAACGGTTCCGTTAATGTAGTTAAACGTCCTATTGCTGCTTTTCCGAAATTATCGGATGTTTACCTCAAAAGTTTGCTCATATTTGCTATCAGTGTGCCATTCACCAGTCAGGGTTTTAAGCTTGTATATTTAGGGTCATGCAGACAGGAGGCTTTTGAGGCGCCTGAAGTTTATTGTTTCAAAACAATGGCTGTTTGTGGATCAGCAAAGGCAGGAAGTATACAGTATCCCTTCTGGAAAATACACATAGCCGAGTCACTTCATTACTCTTCCCAAACACGGTCGTATGGGAGGGATTTAACACAATCATAGTCAATAAGGGAAGCGAACTAGCTCACCAGTTAGCGTACTATCCATCACTCTCTAAGCATGCTGCCAAGTCAATGGAGGCTCCACTGCAGTTGGTCGAGCCGGGAGTAGTGTCTCATTCGTTGAGTCTTCTACAATCCCCCTGGCTTAGTCCCCATCTGGCCAGCGGTTCCGTGCTAAAGCTGGGAGATGCGTAGGGCCTAATTCCTACACACTAAAGCATTACCGCCTGTCCAGAGCCCACAGAGACAAGATGGTCGCCAGGTGTCTTCCTGTCTTCAAAGTGTCGGCATCGTTAATCATGCCCCCACCTCCTTTGCGTCGCCTCACATGTGTTTTATTTTCCCCAGCCTTTACCCCACACACCCTTACTCCTTGTTTCTCTGCCTCTCTCTCCTTATTTTTGGACAGTCTGTCACCCAGCTGCATTTCCTGCAGGGTTTATGTACAGTTTGGGCCCGATTGGAACCACATTGGCAAAACAGCGTGCCATCTTAATGAAGTCACTGTGATCCAAATGGGTGGGTGGGTAGTAAAGGGGTATAATTCATGAAGCTCATGTTTGCCTTAAAAGGGCCAGAAGACACTGCTAACCCTTTCGCCCCCAGCAGACTTCTTCTTCGCTTTAATGTGGTCAGTTTTGTTCTTGAATCCCCTCGTCTCTGCTTCATCCACTCCTTCAAAGACAAATTTATCTTTCATCTGTCTTTGCTAATGTTATTAACACAGCTCATGCTTGTGAACGCAGCCTACACAGCTGTGAGGCCTAAACAGCTTCAGAGAAAAAGTAGAACTTTTTATGTAGAAATAGGGTGGGGTATTTATGTCTTTCGATCTTTGCCAAATATTTGCAGTTTGTAAGCCCAAGATATTTCAGGATTATCTTTAAAAGCTGTAACAGTATGGTAAGATAGTAAAACACTTAAGTGCATCTTTTTGTGATCCAGAATACTTTGTGATGCCGATAAATGTGAATCATCAACAGTTTTGTCACTGGGGAGCTCTGTCTGTTCAGTTCAGTCACAAAAGATACGCACTTCCTCCATGTGAACTGTACTGTTGTTTGTAGCTCATGTCAAGGCTGCATCTCCTTTTTCTTTTTTGGAAAGGCTGCATTGGATTTAATTTGGCACATTGGCTGTGGAGGCCCAGTTTCATTAACGGTGCGGAGGGTGCACTCTCAATGCCCTCGCTGACGCAAAACCAAGCAAGTAAAAAAAGAGCTCTTTCCTCTGGAAAAGCACCAGGGGGGCTATTTCTGTAGTTTTAAATTGTTAAAGAGGGGATTGGGCCAGAGAAAGGGAGGGGGGTGGTGTTCAGTTGCAAGCAGCAGACTGTTTCACGTGCCAGATCTGTAATGCGTTCCTCCGGGCTGGGAGCTGGCTGAACTCTGGGCCATGGCGCTCCGGGAGAGGAAGTCCCAAGCCTGGGGAGTTTCAGACATCCTGTTATGGAGCACCATCGGCCAGGATCAGGGCTGTTGCACGCCACCTGCAGACTGTAGGATCACATCTGCCAACAGGGACAGCATTTGAACGTCACATACCTCCTGTAGTTATGCTCATAATGACTCTTTGTCTTGCTACTTGCCACCTACTCTGTCTGACCGCTATTTTCAATTTGCCTAATCCCCACATCTAAATATTACTTTACACACAAGCAATCAGTTTGCTTGAATAAATTGTACTTGGTTTAAAATGAGATGCCATTTATGCACTTTCTTCTTTATGTCTCTACTTGCATTATATCTCAATTATTGCACTTTATCTTTGTAGAACATTATATCATTCTAAAGGAATGTGGCTTTTGGTGGAAGAATAGTACATGAAGTACACGGAAAAAGAAGATGTGAGCTGAAATATCGGCCATAACATTTTATGTACTTTAAGATCTGAATTTAGCATGATTCCCTCTTGAGCCTGGGAGAAAATATGGCTTGTTCTAGGATTAAAGTATTCCTATATACTGTTCAATGAGCAGTTTGTTTTTGCAGCTATTTGTCAAGCACACTACCATTAACTTATTATGGTATCACATGTATTAGTGGCACACTTCCTGAAGTTTTAAAACATAACAAATTGAACGTTTCCATTTGTGACACATAATCACAAAACTAACCCTTCCATTGCTATTCAGTGCCATAACACAGTGTCCCTGTTCTCAAGAGTTCCCAAGAGCTGATAGGGCAGGAAGTTTGGTGAAGATAGCGCTTACTTGGTTGTTGCTATTTAGGACAACAGGAAAGGGTTTGTGTCTGTCTCGACCACCCCCCCCTTCTCCTTCCTTGATTGGCCTGGTCTGTTTATTCAGAGTCATTCTCACCAGTCCAGCTGCATTTTAGTCTTCCCTGTCCAAATGGCCATCATGTGACCTTTTTTAAGCCTACTTGCTATCAGCAAGACTTTTTCTCAACACTGCTCACTCTGAAAGACTTTTTGATCACAGAAAGATGTCAGCAATTAACTTCTGAACACAAAATATTAAAGAGATTATTAATGTGTTGTCATGTTTACACGTGTTACAACTCTGACCCTTAGGTTTTATGAAAAAATGTAGGCATTTGCTCATTAATCAAAATAATGGCAGTCAAACTAAAGGCAGGACCAGCGTTATCGTGTCACTTCACAAAAGCTTTCTCAAGTTCTATGTTTGAGAAGATTTTCTTGAATTTTTTTTTGCTAAATGGAGTACATTCTTTTGACTATGCGTGGCACGCACACTTAAACATACACCAACAAACACACGGGTGTCATGGGACTGCAAAAAACTCATATGGCATCCCTTAACTGGCCTGAAAACCCCTAAATGCTGTGGGGGCTCAACTTCTAACCCCAGGAAAACACCAATAGACCCTGTAGGCCAACTTCAAAGGACCTGCACATCAAACGAAACCGAGCGCATAGATGGTCAGCTGGGATAAAAACGAGTATGAACCCTCCCATTTGTCAGTCAGATGACTTATACGCATTTTCTCCCAAGTAAAACCAGGGTTTTGTCGAGGGAGCGCAAGGTGGTGGTCAAGACACAAGCTTACATGTATCACAGTTAAGAGTGAACGCCGCTGGCACACATCGCAGGCTGCATGAGCTGCTGATCTGCTTTGCCAGGAGTGTTATGAAAGGTTATGCCATGCACAGGGGCTTGCCCCCCATAAAAAAGGGAAAAAAGATAAAGAAAACATCTAGCTATTGTATTCTCTGTCTATCTCTGTGGATCCCTCTCATCTTCCCGCCTCTGTCCCATCACCAAGCACCCCCCCCACCCCCCACCCCCCCAAACACAGACGCGAGCTTGTCTGAGTGG
>JAPQRN010000002.1:9304546-9317311 GCA_037367275.1 Coranthus polyacanthus
AAAGGGAGTCAGTGGGGGGGAGGAATGGGGGAGGAGGGAGGGTGACAATGAGACGAGGAGGACCACATCCGTGTTTGCCAGGTGTTCCTTTTGTGATCCTCACCTTGCAGTGAGGCATGGAGGGAGAAACAGAGACAGGGAGGAAGGACCATGCCAACGGAATGGTAGAAAGAGATAGGAAAGGGGAAAGAAGAAGAAGAAGAAGAAGAAGAAGAAGAAGAAGAAGAAGAAGAGTGTGTCGGGGGGGGGGGCACTGACACAGACAGAAAGAGAAAGAAAAAGAAAGTGAGGGAGGGGAAATAAGCCCTAGATCCCGCCATTCTTCCACAGAGATAATCTGCAGGAAAGGTGCCGCAAACACGTGTGTGTATGTGCGCACACACACACACACACAGACACACACACACACACATTTGTCTTTCTGTGGGTGTGTGCTTCGTATTTATTCAGCGCAGGTTCATGGCTTTTATGCACGCTTTTATGCACCAGTGATAAAACGCTTTTCCACAGCCCATCAACAATGCCTTATCAAAGCCCTAATCACAACCCGGGCTGCAACAGCCTGCTAAACCTGAACGCACACCGATAGCACCGTTTTTCAGTCATTCACATTCAGAAGACCCCCCAAGAGAAGTGAACTCAGAATTTATCTATTACTGTAAATGCTATTATCAAGAAGGTTTTTTTTTTTTCGGTTTTTTTTTTTTTTTTTACTTAACTGCACTACAGAGGATGTAAATGTAGATAATGGGCATAAATTAGACTGGAGACCCCCATCTGAGAAAGTTTTCCCCAAAAGATCCTTATCTCAGAAGACTTTTGCTCTTAGATTGGATTTTACTTGAAATTGCAAGCAGATGGCAGCCAGCAAACAAATAAGTTTAACTTCTTTGTGATTGCCGCACTGCCGCGGCACAATTCTTACTAAAGCGTAATAGGAACTGCTTTAGCCATCCTGTAGCAATAATCTTGGGTAGTTGCAGCAATTGGAAAACGGCATTGTCCAAATTAGCTGTTCTCATGGGCTCTCAAAGTGGTGGTTCAATCTCAGTGTGCCGGGAGTGTTTTCCTGGACACAATTTTTGTATTCCCCTTTCTTCTCCAACTTGAAACTAAAACATTCCTGTCGCTTTTGTTTTAAAATAAGTCATGGTCTTGCAAACATCCCCGCAGGATTTGGCATCGAGTTTGTATCTGCGTTTGTTTCTGCGTGGCAAAAATAAATTGTGACAAGATCGCTTAATAAATGTCTATATACGTGTTAGAGAAAACCCACTGACAGGCAAGAAGACAATAACATAACCTCCTCAGGTAATAATAACAAGTATTTTTATTCTCCATTAAGCTGTTATCATTCTTCTTTAATGAGCGCTTTTATTCTTCATGCTCCAAAAGTACAATCAGCCTGTTCGGTAGGTTATTTCGCACACATTCTTAGGTGAATTAGTAGCTCTAAACCTGACCTAAGGTGGAGATGCAGTGACTTTCAGTTTGTGGTTTGTTAGTTTTGAGATTAAGCAGTTGACAGCATGCGAATAGACCAGTTTATCTATCTTTAGAAACGGAGGGTTGTTGTTTTCTTGCCAAAGGGAATCACCTAGATCCGGAGTTGTTACACAACCAGAGGTGTGGTTAGTTTGTGGATTTCTTACAGAGTAGATATGACATAAGTTGAGATAGGGAAACTTTTCGTTACTGGCCAACGCCAAGTGAATCTACATATTTTAATACAAACTGAAAAATGCTGCTTTTTGCATCATAAGTTGGCTTTTTAGTTGTGTTTGCTTTTTCTTCTATTTGCACCATTTGGGTGTCATCTTTCAAAAGAAGCTGCATTCAGAAGGCGTGAGTCATGAAAAATAACACTGATGCCAAATTCATTGCATGACATGGATTTCCTCCTGTTTCCGTGGTAATTTACACATGCAATACACTGTTAATGGTAACAGTATATAAAAGACAAATCTTAAAGGATTATGGTCATAAAGACGCAAACTCAAGGAGCTTATTCACAAACGAGGCAATGACAAGTGATGTTTTTAAAATACATCACTTGATTTGCAGGATCAAAAAACTTAACTCTGCATGTAAAGCTTTACAGTTTAAGTAATAAAAACAGTGTGAATGAAAAACAAACGCAATTAGAGTCACGCGACCTAAACACAGTAGCCACAAGATTATGTCTAGTTCCTAACCACTGTGACTAAGTCTGTATGCGTCCACAGCACTATTCATGTCTAGCAGTCCTGCAGAACATGATTCAATTACCGGTAGCTTACTGTAAGACAAATTCAGAAATAGACTGTATTTGTCTTACTGGTGGGCAGTGTTGTGTTTCACTTCGTGTACCCAAGGTCAGGAGACTGTAAAATAATATCCCCTTGTAAAAGGAAGGATATATGTCTCCGCAAACAGGGCGTTGCTGAGTTGACTGAATAGATAGGACTGTGTGTGACGCGATTATTACTTTGAGATCTCTAAATGCCTCCTGTCGATGGGTCAGCTCTGTTTGATTGATTGATATTAAGTCAGCATCACGCGCTCCAGCTGCC
Organism: Coranthus polyacanthus; assembly: GCA_037367275.1. Taxonomy (NCBI): domain Eukaryota; kingdom Metazoa; phylum Chordata; class Actinopteri; order Kurtiformes; family Apogonidae; genus Coranthus; species Coranthus polyacanthus. The sequence continues at coordinate 9,307,099 of JAPQRN010000002.1, forward strand.
ACACCCACATAAGCCTACAAGATATTTATACACTATGTTATAATATTCCTCAACAAACTACACAAAGTACACTGTTGTAGTTCCCAGGCTATACACATAGAACAAGTGTTATCTTGTTCTATTGTATTAGTCTATAGGACACGAAACACTAGTTACAGCTCTTATTACGCAGTACAAGTAGATGCAAGACAAGTAGGTGCAAGTGTGCACAGTTTGTGATGTGTGTACCTGAGTACCAATCTTGAAAGAGTTTATGACTATGTGTGAGCATGTTAGTTTTTTTATCCTAAAACCTCTTCAATTCAAAATTTCAGATTTCTCAGATTTGTTTTTTGCCCATTTTGATATTGCGATGACAGTGTAAATGTAAATTTATGTATTTATGTATGCAAGTATATACAGTAGACACGCTTAGCTCAAACCTAAGGGGTATTCAAGTTTAATAACCAGCCACGTGGTACCCAATATTGTTCATGAAGCATTCACAAAACATTTTCCTCTACATTTGGGCCTTTCATCTCCACACAAACAGCATTTAAGGTCAGTCAAATGGAGATATCCAAAGTTACTTATGTGCATCCATGTTGACATGGAAAACAGAGAGTTTAGGCCTATTGATGCTTTGAGTAATGAGAAAGCACCTGAAACAATAACCATAGCAGGTATATGTTTGGTTAGCACTACCAATTACAACTTCACGACTTAAGTTAGCATCGCTGCTTCACTTCAGCGAAACGAAAAGCCTCTGCATATCCCTCTTTCATATCCCTCCCATATAATTTACATTTTAAAGTCCACCAGATTTGGAGCATTTTGTAGTCACTTTTGTGTCTTTATGCGTATGGAGACATTTTTGAACATGGGGATTGTGTGAACACTTTTTTTTTTTAATTGGGGGGAAAGATATCTTCAGAAAGATATCCTACCTACCTATTGACTTTTTAGCTGCAGTTTGAAATCAAACAGAGTAATATCTTTAAAAGAGATTAATTGTAAGACATATTTGAGTGACTCAGGATATCAGTTGTCAAGACCAACTGCAAGTAGCATTGATTAGCCATAAACGTCCACCATGGTGGCTTTCAGCATATACAGAATATCCATGGCCGTGATGCTGCGGTGCCCCTTGACCCCCCGGATAAACCCCCCTATCAATTCTTCCTGCCTGAGTGAAGGATGCCTAAGCCGCCCAGTGACCTTGTGGCTGCGGCCTGTTATGTGGCTCACGGCGCTGACCTGTCACTCCGTATCCATTTACAGCATCCAATCTCATCCACAAATGGCAAAGCTTCCCCTCCTCCCTTGGCCGTCGCCATGGAGACAGCCAGTCTGACCTGGAATGCCACTGTTCAGCACTACTGAGGGTTTCACTCTTTCAGGGGAGCTGAAAGTATCAATTAGGCACTAGCAGCCCCCTCATACACTCCCCCACCCTCACCTCATCCCTCCTCTGTCTCCCCCTCCCCTGGACACAGAAATGCAATCGGAACTCAAGAGGACACCAATTTGACCAGATTCAACTTTCTCAAATTGCAGGAAAACACACTTAACTGATGGGCCCTCCCAACTTGAGAGGGGCCATTGTTGTGCACCTTACCCCCTCCCCCATCCCTCACTCCTCCCCTCACCTTCCTCTGGCCTGTCTCCCCTCCGTGTCACATAACAAGCTAAGAGCACACCTTTTTCCACTAGGCCAGTAGGCCCTTAACAGGAAGTCCTTTGACAAGCACAGGGCCTCTTTGGGCATCTAAAGGACCATTCTCTGAGGTCAGGGACCACAGGGGAAAGTGTGTAAATGATACCTGATGGCATGTAAAAAGATCATTTGATAGGTCTAGATAGAAAGACATGCCTGTCAACACTACAGTACAATTGCAAAGCACTGGGGGAGCTACGTTAACTTCGACAGCTTAAAGGCACATGTACACTTTTGGGACATTTTGCAAATCCATAATGTTTTGAAACTACTACACTCTGTGGCACCAACGAGGAATAAACACAATTAAATCTTTAGATTAACTTTAAATTCTGTACGGTTTAGAGTACATTTTTACTCCTAAAATACTTCCTAAAATACACATGTATTTTCTGCTGCTAGATGTCTCTCAGTCAAAACAAGCAACCCACGTCAAATGAATTGCAGATCCACCACTTCCATTACTACCTTTTACAATAAAAGCACTCTGACTTAACTTAGTCACTCCTAACTTTTCAACCGGAGACGATTCAATAAAGCAGCCTACAGTTTTATTCCCATGACGTTTAGCGATGTATATCCACTCATTTAATTCTAGGGAAAAATCTGCAAATAAAGTTAAACATTATTGTTTTTATAAACGGAGAATATGGTTTTCTCCCTCTTTTATTTATTTACAATAACCTTGATTTTATTAAACAGATTAGTTTTGAATTGAGTAACAGCTCTGCTTGATTTTAAAATTTAATTTACTCTTTAAACCTAGTTTTACTAAACTCTTATAAGTAATTAGATTCAATTAGAATTAATCTTTGTTGGTCCAACACAGTCTTATTGTAAGATTTTTAATTTTTAGTTTTGCATGACTGCACTGCTGTCATTCAGGTAAGTTTTATGGTGCTACACGAAAACGTTTTCATTTAGCATTCAGTCGACTAAAGTCCGTTTTGTCTGGCTTGTTTGTGTAACTGTTCCTCTGTTCTTTCAAAGATATGTTTAATAAAACAGGGCATAGCAAAAATAAATATACTAACAGGTTCACCCTTCAAACCTGTCATTAAAATTTTGTTAAATTGTTGGAGAGCAAACACTTGAAAATCAGTTTGTTGTACTCTGCTATACCATGGCAACTTATACGCTGAAGTTTGTCTTTTATCTTTAAAACTTTAAACAGCAATATTTAAACGTGTTATCTTCACAGTCACACCCCGCAATTATTCCTTGGCCTGTGTGTGTGTTTACCTGAGGTGATTCACAGAAATGCTCTCTGAAACTTGGCCAGTGTATCTAGAAAGCTTTGAGGGGAACTGCATGTGCATTTACAGTTTGCTTTGGTTTTCAATCTCTCCATCATCACTGAGAGACATTCCTCAACGCACCAAGTAGGAAGCGCAGTATGTAATTTGTGCTGTCTGAAAGAATTATTCAGCTCAGCTCAGCTGCTCCAAAAATGATGGGAAGTTCCTAAAAAAAGATCAGTGATGTAGGAAAAGAGGTCAGTGAACACCACATAAATCACCTTACCACGGCAAATGATTGCCCAGGAGCAGATGTGTCTTTGGCACTTGGCATGAGGTTGCTTTCTCGGATCAAAAAAAAAAAAAAAAAAAAAAAAAAAAGGACCAGCCCTCAGACCATAAACATGTCCTTCCTCAACCCCAAACGGAGGCTACAGCAGCACAGTGTGCCTCCCTCCAGCCCTCCCTCATTCTCTCTGTTTCAACACATCCCTCTCGACTTCCTTCCTGCCCCACCCATTGAATTTTAATACCTGCCTGTCATGTTTTCTTCTCCCCCCCTCCCCCCTCCCCCCTCCTTCACCAGACCCTTGCTGCGTATCTAGTAATTACCAGAGCACTGAGAAAACCCTTTCATTTAAAGGATTGGCAATTATCTCAGTGGAACACAATAAAATGGCTTCCCCTCAAGAGGAAGGGGAAGTTTGAGCTGCGGTACGCCGCTGCATGTCGCACCGCCTTGCTCTTGAAGTGGGAGCAGAGGTGGAGGTCCTGTAGGAGGTGTATTTTTTCCCCTCATCTCCTCCTGTTCAGATATTTGATAATCAAAGAGGAGGCTGGGAAACGACTTGGGTCAAGTGGTGGGGCTTTATTGCCAGAGATTTGTTTAGTCTTGTTGTTAAGTCGCTGCTCTTAAAATATGAATGCAGTTTAAATTGAAAAAAGGTTGAGATAGCTATGTTTAACCAGCCTTGATTTAGAGCCATGGCCTTCTGTTCACCTCCAAGGGAATCTATAAAGTTGTTCGGGCCATTGTAAATAACACTTTTATGGTACAACGGGGAGAGTTTGATCCTAACACCTCGTTGGGATCACTGTTAGGTAGATCAATTGGTTTGGCCCTTTTTGCAAAGGGGCAAATGATACTGTGACAAAGCACACAAAAATGTAAATGAGCATAAAGTTGTAAAATCTACGATTTGGGGAAGTGTGAAAAAGAGAGACTGTTGGATTTGGCTGAAGTAGCTGTTTTTAATGTTTCACTGTGTAAATGTAGAACGTGTTTGGGTTAGATCATAGAAGACGTGTTAAAAATGTGATCACTTATCCAGATGGTGATAATATGGCTAGTTAGCAACAGTAGCAGACTGCCATTGATCAGGGCCATATTTTATTATAATGGAAGAAAGAAGACAATTTTGTTGCTGTAGTTAAAACATTCCTCCAAAATCACAAAAAGTTTTTTTTTCTTTCTCACCTCTACGGGTATCTCTTCAGGGTTTTAGATTTTGTTTGTGTAACCGCTCAGTTGAAAGTGAAAAATGTTGTTCTGGTTCCCCTCGATAACTCACAGAACAAGTTGTCAGGTTTCAAGCAGACATATTTTCCCAAGTCTTATTATGAAAAAGTGTTGTGAGATGTCTGGAGTATCTGCAGCAGTGGTGGAATGTATACATGTTGTACATTTACTCAAGTACTGAACTTAAGAACAAATTTGAGGTCCTTTACGAGTATTGAGTATTTTCATTTTATGCAACTTTATACGTCTACTCCACTACATCTCAGGAGAAATATTGTACTTTTTGCTCCACTTTTTCATCCCCTTCCTGTACAGTGAAAACCGGTTATCTCCAAATGTGTTGATTTTAAATGTTTGTGATGAACTGAAGGATTAAGGATTCATTTCTGGGTTGAGACAATTCACATCCTTTTTAAGTTAAATTAACTCTTTAAAAACCCTATTGAATGAGCTGGAAAATACAAACTCATGAAAAGTTGTTTTTTTAGAAATATGTGGTTCTCAAAGGACAGTGATGCTACAAACATACAGTGATCTTATACAATATGATGCACGGCTATAGATTAAGGCTGGTCATGGAATTCAAGGGTCCAGCCCATAATTGCACATAATTTTAGATGCTCAAAAAGACTTGAGTGCTGCACCTAAGCCATGTAAAGGTAGGAAAACCCTGGAGAAAATATATAGTTTTTTGTATTTTGGGTGAAATGCCTCCCTGCTCCTCCTGTCCAATAAAAGCATGTCCAAACACTGTTTTGTACTGATAGAGACCACCTTATTGATCACTGCCAGCAGCGTTTTGTTTGCATGGCTGCTGGTGTTAACTTCCCACCTATGTGTCGTCTCAACATTGAAGTAGCTTTTTGTTTTCTCAAGCGCCTCAGTGCTGCTTCTACCCGCCTCGCAGCCCCACCTGTCGTTTTTGCCGCCGGCTCGAAGAGAGAGGCAAAGTTTGGCTGGAACAGCTGGTTGCCTTGGAAACACTTTGTGCCACCGCAGCGGATTGGAACAGGAACTGGCCTATCCATGTCAGTCTGCAGGCAGGATCTGGGCCATGCCTTGTGTTAACAGATTATCTGATTTCCATTCAGACGGCTCGGGTATCGGCCCCACTCCTCCGCTCTCTGGAAAAGCGACCCCGGCCAGCCTCTTTCTGAAAGCCCCCAGAGCCCTCCTCTCTTCTCCCATTTCCTGTCTTAATTACGCACTCCTTTGTGCCGCTGTTGTTTTTTTCTTCCTTCCCTCCTCCTCTTCTGCCTCCCCTTCTTCTTCTCTTGATCCCTCATCCCCTCCCTTCTCACTGTCTGTCGCTCACTCTCTTTTTTTGTAAAGAGATGAGGACCAAGATTTTAAAGTTTGAAGTCTGCTGAGGAGACCGTCCTTGGCTCTCCCCCACCCCCACCACCTCCTCAAACCTAGGTCCCCTTCTCGTTTCCATCGTCTCTCCACCTGAAAGGGAATACTGTGTTTTCGATGCATAAAAGGCTTGGCGCTGTCAACAGGATGAATCCACCAGGGCCCATGGAAAACATACTCAGAGCTGCAGCTACAGTTTCTCTAAAAGGGGAGAGAGGAGGAAGAAGAGGAGGGTGGATGGGTGAGTGAGGGAGGCAGCTGGAAGGGATTACTGTGCAGTTTCATAGGCAGGACAATTACAAACATACCAAGTGTTAACTTGGCTGTGTAGCATAACACCAATGATGATGCTTTGGCTCTTGAATTGGGACAAGCCTCCTTTTTTTTTTTGATGTCTTTGTGTATGTGTGTGTGAAGTTTGGAGGGATGTTCGCAGCTGTGCACAGACTTCCTTCACAGGTGAAGTAAAGCCTTGTTTAAGGTGAAGAAGACAAATGGGGAAAAATAAAATGTAAATGTATTGTAAACACAGTGGACTTGTAAAAGTGGGCACCTCTGCAGTGACAAAAACAGGTTTGTCGCCATCCTGCGCCAGATCCGGTTACCAAGCCAGGGAATTGAGGCGAGACCATGAGAGGGTGACCTTGTCTGTGGCGAAATCTGACACAGGTTTTCACATGCTGGGTGGGGGGTTTTTCCTTCTTCCTCCCTCCCTCTCTCTTTCTCTGCCTTGTTATCTCCTGCAGTAGGTGGCTAATTGCACTGATGTTGTAGATTACATTTAGCTCAGCTCATATTGGTTTTGTGGAGTGTAAGAAAACTATAACATGTGACATTTCTGCATTAAAATATCTAGTAACAACTAGGCCTATGTTATGTATTTTGTTGACTTGCCGAGTTACATTATATCAATTGCTTCCAACAATGTTCAAATTCAGAGAAATCTGTAATTATATTTGAGGTAACAGCCTGTTTTATTGGGTTGCCTGTCAATGGCGTCATATCACAACTTTAAAGGTAAAATATGTAACTTTTTCCTCAATAAACGTGATATAGACTCATCTAATAATAATCCTTCTCAATCATCACACCTGACCGTCTGTCAGTGTGTGGTGGTGTATTTACCTGCAGATGCCCTGTCCTCTGCCTGTATTTTCTATTTTTGTCTTGTTTTGCTGTATATGGGACGTCCACAGGGGCATGGACCTTTTGCCGGTGTTTTTGTATCTCCACCCAATAACAGCATCGCGCAGCGTGTGCAGGTGGAGTCCGGTCACCTCTCGGGTGTATATTGCTTGCTAGAACATTCCTGTAGAGTTTTGTGAAGGTATGGGTGTGTTTATTTGTATTTTAACAATATAACCACTGAGACAGAATCTGGAAATTTTCCTCGAGGAATAACAGCATCACAGCTTGTGCAGATGGAACAATACAAAAACAAAGTGACTCCAGTTCATTCTGCGCTCACTTACTGCACTACAGTGTTGCAGTTCTGTCTGAGAGACAAAACTCTGGGCAAAGCGAAGACATTGGAACCTCTGAGCCTGTCGCCCTTCTAACATGCAGAAGATCTCAGCAGACAAGAGGAAGCGTGTGCTTCGGCTGTATTTCCACTAGGACATTTTCATAGTTATGCAGTGGTGTGAGTGTGTGTTTTTGTGTTGATTTACTTTAGAACATAACTGCTGTGAAACAATCAGCAAATAATGTTTTATTTTTTTACGTCATATCTTTTTTCTCACTAACCGCTCGCTCTCCCCATTCAGTCTATTGCTCACTTGACCACCAGAGTGGAGAGGAGAGGTGATCTGATTCCAAAAAACAAGCAAGAAATGGCACATAATTTAACTTTAACGTTATTTGCGGCTATTTCATTAGAATGAAATGATGTAACATGAGTATATGTTATTTATCATAAAACTTTCATATATTACCTCGTCTCTAAATGTGATTTCTGTCTGAGCCACATCAAATACATTTTTATCGGCGAGGGGGTAAAACAACTCCCAGGACCCCACACTACTTCTCAACATCATCTACTGCCATTTCTTTTATCATTGTTTTGATTCAGAGACTTCTAGTGGTAGAAATTGCTTATGGTTTGTTAGGACTGCAGGTTTGTTTGAAATCGAGTTTCAGAGTCAGACACTTTGAGTCTTTGAAAAAGACTCAGAAGCTTTGTGAAACATTTACCAGGATATATTTTATACTCGAAGGTGATTTCAGCTGTTCTCCACAAGTTCAAATATAAGAATCAGACCATTGACGATTATCAAAAGATGTTTTCAGTTTTGACTGATTTTAATTAATGCAAAAGACAAAGAGCCCCGTCTGTCCAATCTTCATCTCATCCCAGCTTGTGTTTTTACCTTACTCTATTAAAACTTCCAGTTATCTCTGTCTCTTTGGACACATACATACTCGTGCATGTAGAGACACACACTCCTCTCTCTAACTCAGGCCCGGTCTCAGCTCAGAATGAGGGTAAACAAGCTAATGTTTAGATTTCACGGAAGTGGAAACTGATCCGGCCGAGTCGGCTCTGTCACTCAGCAACGTGCCTGTTTATGTTTGTCCCTTTGGTAAGTATCTGTGAGTGGCAGCATATGTGAGCATTAAAGTCTGTGTGTGTGGCTGTTTGGAAGTGTGGGGGTGTGTGTCGCTGCACGTGCACACATGCCTTAATATGAAGTCCTTGTGTGTGAGGCTGAGGGATTTGAAAACAGATTGGTATGGTGGTAGTGGTGGCCTTCGCCGACATTTACCCAGGATTCATAAAGACGATGATGATAGTGGTGGTGAGATGATGGGGGTAGTGAAAATACTACAGATTTTAATGTCAGTGATGGTGAAACTTGTTTTGAATTTGATGTAGGAGCATAGCTGTGACCTGCTGCACCGAAGAGAACCGAAATCTGCATTTGAATTTGGATGTAGGCAACATGCATAGTTGAAATTTCTGTTAACCTTTTTTTCTTTTTTCTTTTTTGCTGCTTTATGACTTTATGACCTTTAAAATATATAAAATGCATGAAAATGCCTAAAAAAAATCAAGCCTGCAAAATAGCATTTCAGCAGGATATGTCATGGTCTAATCGGATTGCCAACAGTTGTTTCACAGTTTTCATAGGAGGTGGAATAGAACAAGATGCTGTGCTAAACACTACGTTTGGGAAAAGTGCTACGTAAAAAATAAACAGCTGATGATGATTCGCTAAAAGTTATATCTGATATGTAGTTGGTATGCACTGTTGTCAACTTAATTGACTATTAATTAATAACTATTTAGTTCATTAAGTTTTCAGGTATCAGTGCGTTTTGAGTATTTATTTTGCTCTTAACTTTTTACTTTTACTCCCTACATTTCAACATTTGAAAATTTCAAGAGTACTCTCTACTCCTTAAATTTTCAAAGGTGGCTCGTTGCATTAGGTTTAAAGCATTTGAGGGGGGGATATTGATTCTTTTTATTTTGCATCGTTGCGCGCAATCCAATATAGAGACTGATTTCAACCTAAAAATGATGGAACAATAACACATAGAAAAGATGATCCCTTGGTGTATCCACATCATGCACAACAAACGCAGATGAAAATTATGGAAAACATGCAACAAGACAAAACTGATAAGAAAGGGAGACTGGACCGCAGTTAATGTTCATTATTTTCAGTATATTGTTTTTCATTATGTCTAAACTTACAATAGTCTTTGCATTATATGAATATGATGTGAGGTTCAGTTAGAGTAGTCGGTAGAAATGTCTTTCAAAAGGCTACTTTGTACTTTTATACTTTTAGTGCATTTCAGAGCCTGTACTTTTTCACTTTTACTACAGTAAAGATGTTGAATCAGTAGATATACTTCCACCAGTAAGTGTCTTTGTCTACTAAATAACAATTCTATAATCATTTTCTTATAATAATGTTAATTCTACTAAATAATATGTGGACATTTGCCATGTTTAGTCTTGGAAGTTGATTTTAATGTTATGCTTAAATTAATTCTATGTTTAATTAAATACTTAAGTATTTGATTTGAAATAAATCTATATGTCTTGGTGAATGGGTAGCGGTAATTTAGCAAATAGGCTAAAATATGCAAAAGCACCGCAAAGACGCGCATTTACTGCGAGGTGAATCTCAGTCCTGAGACGCTGTCAAACTTTTCAAAGCAATAATCCCTGACGTCCCTCTCTTTTCTTTCTACTTTTTCCATCAAGGACGACAAGGGCTGTCAGAGAAACACAAAGCACTCAGGGTTGCGTGTTAGGAGCCGCCTGAATGGCACCAGGCCTAACGAGAGCCCGGCAGGGACCCCGAGGTGGGCCTGGCACCTGCAGTCTGTCTCTGGGGGAAAGGGGGGCTGTGTGTATGTTTGAGGGTGTGTAGGAAGGGAGTAGGAGGT
>JAPQRN010000002.1:9319930-9338621 GCA_037367275.1 Coranthus polyacanthus
GGCAACTGAGACGGTCATTAGCTTAGAAATGGAGTTAGCTAACGTCAACAAATGACTGACCCCTTGCACAAAACACACGCCAACGTGCGTAAATCTCACTGAACCTTTAACAGATTAAACATGGAGACTCTGTGAAAGCAAAACAGAATTGTGTGGTAAAAACTGTCACTGGTAAGTGTCACTTTTAAACGCTAGCTCATTAACATAAGCAATGGGCAGTGCAACATTAATGCAAACGCATGCTAGCTTCTATGTAGCTAGTTTAAACCACTTAACAATCTATGTTCACCATGAAAGGAGATAACTACAGTATCGCTGTGTGGAGATATTTCCAAAAGCACCTCAAACTAGTCCCAGAAACCACCTCTCATTTATCAACACATATTTGACAGACCAGTGACACCAGTGACGCCTTTTTATCGTTAATTATGTTTTTTTTCTGGAAATTACGTCTTATATCTTGTTTCTTTGTGCGGAACCAAAGACAATTTTCCACTTTGTGGACAATAAAATTCAACCTAACCTAACCTAACCTCAAATGTTTTTTAAAAGATTTCGTCAAAGACACATTCATGCTTCAAGTCCTACAAAAAATGTACGTTACATACCAATATATGAAAGGCACACACTGAGGCAGCACTTCAGGAATAGAGCGCAACAACTGTTCACTGTGTTCACTTTGTATAACTGCAGCAGATGAAAAGAGAAGCTGGTGGAGGTACCAGATGTGCTTGGGGTCCTGCGTTTACAGATCTGGCAGGCCAAGCACATCTGATACGTACAGCGGCTGCAGATGCTGTCCTGCCAATATGGTGTGCTTTGATTTTGACTGACTGTGTGACGTCAACTACTGGAGCTCTATTGGTGAGGTCTGGGAGCACAGTAACATTGCTACATGATGTGGCAGAAACCTAAAATAAGCCACGATACAGACAGAATTTGTTCATTTGAAAAAATGAAATGGAAATTCCATTCATTACAAGAGGCGTGCTGCATTATCAACCTGGTCACCAGAATAAGATGTTGCCATTGAACTTTTCTGCAAACCACAGACATGTTTGATCTCAATGGACTCTGGCATTAAAGTAACAATAGGTAGGCGTTGGTTGGGGGGAGAGTGGAGTTCACGTTGTGACTAGTTTTAGGCAATAAAAGCCTAAAACTAGTAACAAGGTAAGGGTTAGGAAAAGGTCGTTGTTTGGATTTGACTTGGGACCGATATGATCCAATACTGGTATCAGTTGCCAAGACTAATCACTCATCGGATCCTAGACTGAGGTTATCGATTCCTGTGCCAATCCAGGTTATTTAGTCTGATCCTTCTGTGACATTAATATGAAACAGTCTGCAACTGAGTGAGCTAGTGCTTGTCGCCCGCAGAAGACAGAAAAGCAAGACCGTTTTTTTTTTTTCGTTGCTTCTTTCTTTACTGCTGCTGTTGATATATGATAAACGTCACGCCACATCAGCTGTCCATAACTAACATTAATTCTCTGTAGCCCAGCTGTACACAGCATTTTCACGAGTAAAACCAAGGCTCATCACATTGGTCTCAGCAGTCAAACTCTCCAGTGTAATTTCTTTTTTCATGACGGTGTCCATATTCAGGTATCAGAATCAGATCAGAACTGAAAAAAGTGCATCTGTAGTTTGGTTTAAATATTCCTAAATACGTAATCACTGTGAGTGGTTAAAACACTATAACGTTGATATACACATGTCTAGAAGTGTTGATATAAAACAATTTTTTTGGTTCAGAAACCTAGAAATTATGTGTAATGGGGACATTTTTCTCTGTTGAGCATTACAAATTTTCTAGGAAATTGTAATATTTAGCAGCTTTTTTGTTCCTGAATGACTTACTTTACCATGAAAAGTATTTTTCTAAGCACACATAGCACCTGTTCAAATGGTTTATCCCCGATTTTCAAAGTACAAATCTTGACTTCCTCCTGGCTGCGCAGACTATGTGGGACAGTAGGGGGTTAACAGCGGCAGAGTTATTTGCTTCTTGGACACGGTGGCCTCGCCTGCCGGATGTAAGTTTGACTCAAGGGCAAAATCCAGAGTGAAAGCCTCTCATGTTTTTGACTGGTTGCCAACTCCGCTCTCTCTCTTTCTCACTCTCTCCTTGTCATTCTCATCCCTCTCTCTGTCTCTCTCTCTCTCTCTGCTGTCCCCTCTCTTCCCGCTCTGATTTACTCCCTGTTTCTCCACACTCTGTTCCTCTTCTGATCCTCTCCCATATCAAAATCACGACTGACATAAAGCAGGGCCAGTGTCCCTCTCAACGCAGCGCAGCCTCCTCCAGAATTATGTCATGTTTTTAGGAGGATGTGGTGTGCAAAATTCTTCAGTAGAGAATATAAATCTGTTTTAGTTGCGAGTCAATACATGTGGATTTTTAAAGAACTTAAAAACCGAAGGGGGGGGGGGGACCGTAGCCTTTTATGCTCTCTGACGTACAACACTGAGATGAAATGATATTTGAATTTTTAGAGGTTTTTCTGAGCCAAGCTATTTTCTCCAGGAGTTTGGGACATTTTAAGCATCAAAGCCGCTGTCAAATTTGGATGCAGTATAATCCATCTCTGGTTCACCTCAAAAGAGTTTGCACCTCAGAAGTTTGTCTCCCATAAGGTTTGGGGGACAAATACATAATACTTTGTTTAGATTCAGATTTTAATGAATCCCAAGTGTTGTGGAACTGGCCACATGTGCTCAATCCTCTTTTCCACCCGACAGTTAGCCAAAAATGGATATATGCAGCACTCCAATACACATTTGCAAGACTTTTTTGCTTGCTCCTGTGCTAAGAAGGTTCAATGACAAGAATGAATGCAAGGAAAAAGTGAGATTTTACCTTTTAAGGCTTTTTTCCATGGCTTCCATTGCACCCCAATATGTTTCTGACATGCTCATGAGCTTCGAAGCAGCTCGATCCCCCAGGTCATCTGGTTATTACCTGGTGTCTGTGAATGTCCATGACGCTCCCAGCCGTTGTTTTACTCCTAGTTTCAATGGCTTTGATAGTCGCTTCTTATTAATTCTAACAATCTGTTGCCGGTCTTGATTTTACTTTAATAGTTTTTTTGTTAATTTCTTGTTTCTTGTTTGTCTTGATTGTGTTTATGTTTTTATCTTATACTATATACACTATACTATCAGTATAGTGTTTTTTTGGCTGCATCTTGCACCTCACGCCTTGTGCAGCGCATTGCGCTTCCACCTGGAATGAAATGCGCTATATAAATAAAATGTTGCTTGCTTGCTATTGTTGCACATTCTGGAGGTTTGCTTACAGTGTTGTTAGTACAAGAGACAATTATGCAAGGCTCTGGCTATTTATAGCTTCCCTACACAAAGGCAAATGGCAAAAGAGAAAACAAATCAGTTGATTCCACAGGTAAAATGTGATGTAAACACCTTCTTCTTCACATTCTTTTGTAAATAGCAGTTTATGTGTTGCATGATTTTTGTGTATATATACACTAGTCTATATAAGGTGTTGATATATCCAGTGATGTTATGTAGTGGAAGCTGCACATACACCATATCAGTAATTAAAAACACAACGCACAGGAAGCATGTCAAAATACTTGTCTGGTTAAATGTTATTGAGCCACCCAAGTATGATTTGATTGTTCTCTGGGTGGTAGGTGGAAGATGAGAAAAAAGAAAATAATACCACATGTTTTAAGTGTAATGTGCATCTAAGAGACGTAACAGGAAAAAACAAAAAACTACCCTCTAAACAAGTGTCTGGATTTGTCTGGACTGTTTTCTCTATACTTTTGTCCATCAATCTCATCTTTGAGTAGCTATTTCCACTGATTTTCTACACTTCTGACCATGTGAAGTACAACAACGATGATACGTTACCTGAAGGATTGTTGTTCACCTGCAAATGTCAACATTTCCTGGCTTCAGTCAGTACTTTGTATGAATTTCCCAAAAACGAAATCTAGAAGTAGAACTCTCTGACCTTTCTGTGATCTTTTGGTTCCCATTGTGCTCTGTGCATGTTTTGTTTGGTGTGTGTGATGTGCATAAAGTCAGGGTGGCCCATCACACAGTCAGTATGACTCACCACGGCCTCTGAGGATTGTGGACTGACAGGTTAGGAAACCGCATACAACAAATGCCTTAAGGCAGGGAACAAAGTCAACTCATGTCTCCTCAGGCAAGTCACTTATTGAGCCAGACACCCTGCACATTGGAAAAGGCACCAACAAAAACATTTTTTAAAGAAAAGAGAGATTTTACCAGCTGTGCAGGGATGAAGTTAGTCATCATGTTCAGTATCATGGACCAAATCTTTCCTATCGTTTTTCATTTCATCTGAAGAGAGTGTGAGTCACAGTAGACGTGATCTTGACTCTGCCGCCCTCGAAGCGTTGTCTAAACTTCCATCTAAGAATAAGACACCTGAGTTGCGTGGGCATCCGTTTGTAAACAGTTTGTAGCTGAGAGCGGGTCAGATTGAAGCTGGCCAAGAATGTGCTCAGCAACAACACTCCAAGGAGAAGATTCCCAGCATTCCTCACTGGTTAGGGAGAGGTACCGGCCTTCGCAGATAGGAAGTCGTCTGTCATTAGGGGGTAATCACTTCTTGAGGAGGATTGCAATGCCTGGAATGATTACTGTTGTTATCGGCGGTGAAACTTGGCGCAGAGAGCGGATGAGGGTTTTTTTTTTCTCTTCTTCTGTCTCTCTGTTTTCTCTCTTTGTGTGTTTTGATCAGCTTGACTGATTCAGTGTAGACCCCACTTGTTTTTCAAAACTTTCTCACCATTGCATTGTGCTCAGTTTTCCCTTACAGTGCACAGATTTTTTTGCGGAATATAAATGGCTCAGTGTTGACTTAAAGCCAGTTGGTATTTCTTACCTAGGGGCATTTCTAATTACTAATGGCTCTTGTGTAATGATGCCTATCATGTGCAACAAGGTGGATGCAATCCGTCATGCAGACTCGTGTAAGAAAAACACGTAATTAATCCAGCTGCATTTTGTTGCTAGTGCTGTGCTGTCTCCCACGCTTCTTATCTGTGTTTGTTTGTAGGGTTTTAGACTTGTATTCCTTTAAAGTGGCTTGTTCCTTGCTCTTGCTCTTTTTGTCCTCTCCTCTCTATTCCCCTTCCTTCCTTTCCTCTCTCCTTTTTCTATTTCCTTCTGCCAGTCGTGCCAAGACTTCAGGTGGAATGATGCCGTTACGAAAAGAGCCCGTCAACGCTTGCCCGACATGCCAAGCCAAGTATTTGTCTTTCGGGGGTCCCCCCCCTTGCCCCCCCATCCTCCTTCTCCTCTCCTACCCCCACCTCTGGATCCTTGAGAACAGGAAGTGTATCTTGTTAAGTGATGGATGGGCCCCCTGCTCTTGCTGAGAGGAAAGAAAAAAAAAAGCCTTTCTTTCCCTCCAGGGCAGTCAGATGAGTTTAGCAGTCTCAAAGCTGAGGGTCGGCTCTGCTTTTTGGGAGTGCCTTGGAACCCTTGGAGCCTGAGTGCCTGAAAGCTATGGGCACTCCTCCATAATGTGTGTGGAGAGAATTAAAGGCTGATAAAGTGGCGGGTGGCTACTTTGTACTGGAAAAGCAAAAAAAAAAAAATCCAAAATAGTGCATTCATACATGCTTACATGTACACCAGCGTATGTGTATTTGTTTGTCATTGTGAACGTCCGTGTGTGTGTATTAAGCTGAGGGTCAGCAGGTTTGTGTTGGCATGCAGCCTCCAGATACTTCCTAGGGAGACTAACTCAGGAAGTGTCCCTGGCACGTCCTCTGTATAGTGGAATATTCACTGCTGCTACTGGCTCAACCTGCTGTGACAAATTAAACTGCAGACTGCAATGCAGAGTTATTATAGTTGTGAAATTACCATTAGTTTTATGAGTTCAGAAATAGGTTTTGTTTTATTTTGAGGAATTGAGACGTTTCAGGTCAGTTTTTACTCAGTTTTAGTCTTAGTTTTTGGTAAGCTACCTGCAGTTCTATTTCTTGTTGTTCGTATTCCCATTGTTACCTCCGCTTCCTCCTCTTATGTGATCACTCCCGTTTGTCCGTCCATCCGTCTCTTAGAAGGATTACGCAAAAACTGCTGAGCTCATTTTCATGAAGTTTGGTGGAAGGATGCACCATGGACAAACCCCTTCACTTTTAGAGCCAAAGTGTTTTCACCTTCTTTAAAACCCAGTTCAGACCAACTAGTTTTGATGAGACTAAACTGTTGAATGTTGCCGGTAAAGGTTGCAATGATGTGAACTGACCCCTCTCAGCTCGACTCACACACACACATGGCTTCTGCAGTGACTCAGTTTGTCAAATCGTCAGGGGCTCGCTCTCATATAGTGTGCGTTTTTTTGCAGTGTTTATGGGCTGTAGCTCACTTGCTACCACATAGTGACTTTATTATCAGTCGTTATCCTGGTGAAATTCTGTCTCCTTAGTTCATGTTTTCTCTGCTTGTAGAGGTGACACCAAGTCCTCTAAACAACAGACCTACTCCAGGTCTTTTTTTTTTTTTTATGTTTTCACTGTTTCATCAATACAAGCAATGCAGTTGTAGTAAATAACTCACTATCTCTACCCTCATTCATATTTTAAGATGCAACAAATTATATCCAGCTACAAAAAAGGCCTGCAGTTAGAACCGACGTACAGGCAGCCGTTCCTATGGAAACGATACGCCGTCCGGTTTCATTGCATTGGTTTCAAATGGCATGTTTTCAGAATGTCGCAGACCTGTGCTGTGCAAGTAGTTGGAGATTAAAAATCCATAAATCTTGGGTCTGAACTGGACCTAACTTTGCAGAGCCCAACTTCAAACTTATGGTAACAATTATATGGTTTGTTTGTGGTTTAATAATATTGTGGAACAAGAAGAAGAGCAGGACTATTGGTCTTGGCTGAGGTCTGTGGTCTCTTAGCACCTTTCTAGTTAGTGTTGGTTTTAGTTTTCGTTAACTATAATAATCCTGCTGCTATGCATACAGTATCCATCTCCTGCATACATATAAAACCACATCACAATAACCATGACAACTAACTTTTACATGTTGCTTTGTTGTTTTGCCTTATCAAGTATTCCCAAGGCTTGAACCATTATGACTCAAATTTTCAGCTTCAGCCTTCAAACATACCTTCCATCTATCTCTCAGCCGGTCTGTTCAGCAGCCGCCATTTCCTGACTTTGAATCATACTGACACTTTACCTATTTATCCATTTTTAACAGCAGTTCATCTTCCACAGTCAGACTCTCTTCTCAGACGAGTGGAAGAATCCAGAGACCTGAAAAACAAGAACATTTCCTCTCATGATCCATTGCTCCTTTGTCGGCCATGGCTCTGTTGTGGTTACCTCGGGGTAGCTACTAATGTTTGTCTCTAGTTTCCATCCTCTCATGTTCCATACACATGCACAGGAACACAAAAAAGCAACAGATAAAAGGCAGGAAAACTGTCCATCGCCTCAGTAAACGGGAATTGGTTATCCAGAGGAGAAATAAAGACAACCATAAAAAAACACTCTTAAAATTGCATCCGGCACACTTTGCAAGCAGATGGACATAAAATGTAAAACAGCAAAACCATTTGATGGTTTCCATCAAAGTAAAGTACAATTATTATTTCATTATGTAGAGATCCTGAGTTAATTTGTGACGTTGGAAACAGCTGCTGACAAAAATGGTTTCACCTCAGCGAATTTAGTATCACTGAACTAATGCTTTCATCGATAGTTAAAGTGATGTCTGTATTTTTCCACATCCACATGGCACAAGGGTCCACAAAGGTATGTGTGAAATGAATTTCTTCATCTGCAGGTGTCTAAGAGGTTCTGCGTGTTTATGTGCAGCAGCTACACTTGCTGACAGACTGTACACGCTGAAAAAAATGTATGCGAACACCTACAGTAGTAAACGACGCTCACTTTATGTGTATCCTCTCTGCCTGTTCTTTGGACCATATAATCCTAACTTTCATCCAAATTTGTACTCCTCAACCCATCAAGCAAACAGGGTGACTATATTAAGGTCTGTGCGGGTCCTTAAAAAGTCCTAAAAAGTCTCAAGTTCAGTAATCTCCAGGCCATAAAATGTCTTCAATACAATTTTGACAGGTCTTAAATATGAAGTCTGGAGAAGCTAAAGTAGATCATTATAAACAGCATCAGATTTTACGTTGATTTAGCTTAGGTGGCTCCAAACGGCTTGGGTGCTGTGCATAAGCGTCATAATGGTAGGAAAATCCCTAAATCAGAGTCACATTGGAAGAAAAAAATTAAGTTGTTACCAACAAACACAACATTCACCCGATATTGTTGAGTAAGCGTCACCAAAGTCAGATTACGACTTTCTTCATATTCTTTTTTTTTTTTTGGCTGTATGGACAAAATTGCATTCAAAATGGTCTTAAATATCATTAAATTTGACTTTTTGAAATCTGCTATATGGTACAGCTTTGGAATGAAATTGAAGAATAGAAATTCAAAATAATAGTGCTTCAATTTAAATCCCGCTTATTTCTTTGTTAAATTTGTACAGCAAACATTTCATGTGTGTTTTGCCCGATTTTTGTAGAAAATCCTGATGGCTTTACAAGTCACAGTTCTGACAAATGTCAACTTTTGTCACAGTGGTCTAAGGATTATTTCAAAAAGTGAATATTACATAAAAGAAATAAGGAGGCTGCCATGGCTGGGAGATACATGGTGTATGCGGAGGAGCTGGACTAGCAGTGTGATGACTATGTAAACAAGAGTTCAAAGGCTGCTGGTCTGGTCCTTCCAGCCTTCACTGATCACTCCTGACGTGACCTCCTGCATGGCTTGCGTCTGCGTGTGTCTCCTGCCGGACGGGGTTTAGCCCCACTGTGGCCTGTCTGGACCAAAGCCAGGGGCTCCAGTGTCTTTACAACCAGGCTTCACTGAGTCCTGAAGAACAACAATGAAACTGTCAGATCCAGTTGTTTTTCTGTTGATTCTTCTATTCTATTTCAGTGCAGGAATTAAAAGTTGGTGCATGGCGGGTGAAATGGATTTTTTATTTTTTTTATTTTCATGTCCTGCTGTTCTTTGGGTAGCTGGCTGGTCAAATGGATTCACAACCCAGACCAAACAATCCCATACCATCGCGCAGCTTGTCACAGCTCGGCTGAGGACAGCAAATGGAGACAGGGCATATTTGTCTGTCCGTCTGCCTGTCTGTATTTGAGAGGCGCCTGCCACTTAATGACGTCTGACAGGCGAGACAGCGGCGGCTTTGGGTACTCAAGGACTGTTTTGGGGTCACAGAGATGTGATCTGTAGGAAGTGGAAGGTCTCTCAGATAACGTCAACATTGTCTCCACGCCAACTGATGCAAGTGGAAAACTTAAATTTCACAGTTTGGTTCACGCTTCTGTCTAAAAAGGCACCGAATCTGATTTTTTTTCAGTGTTGAATCAAATACATTTCTATAGATTTCTTTTCATGTATTTCTCAATGCTGATATGTACTCCTAAACGGGTAGACTTGTGTTGAATATGTTCTAAAAGATGATCATGACTAAAGCTGTCTTATTTTTATCATACAGGCTCTGATGCGTCCAGGTCGCCTTGACCGAATCGTCTACGTGCCTCTTCCAGATGCTCCAACCCGGCTGGAAATATTTTCCCTTCAGTTCCGTAACATGCCTGTCGCTGCAGATGTATCCCTTGACGACCTGGTGTCTCAGACCAACAAGTATTCTGGAGCTGAGGTGAGTTACATTTACAAGTAACCGTAGCCGTGTGAAGTCATGGCTCTGTCCTGCGGCATACATTTTAAAGATTAGTACGATTCTTAAAAACAAATAAATCAAGCGTTTAGTTTCTTTCTCACCAGCATCTTGGGATAATCAGATTACAAAAGAGGAACCAGAGACTGAATTATTCAGGTGCAAGGTGCAAACAGCAAAAGAAATCTGCACTCTGGTGGGCTCCAAGTGGGTAATTATGCGGGCAACATTTCAAACCATCACATCACCATCAGACAAGTCTTGAAGAAGATTTTCTTCAGGAAAGTCTTGCCTGTTGGTACAAAATGCTTTATAAGAGAATAAGAGAAAAAGTGAAGTTATCCGATTGGAGCTCTATAGTGTGTTGCCTTCTCAGACTTGTTTTCAGTTTGAGTAATGTTAAGGTAATACAACTTTTATTAAAAAATAAAATTTCAGTTTGCGCATCCCCATACCCAGCAAGAAGCATTCTACCATCTACAAACCCGCCCTTTAACCCCGAAGAAAGGTTTTTCAGTGACTGGACCTGTATTGCTTTTACCATAGAAAGCTTTTACAGTGTGCATGTAACACAGATTCACAATCAGCTGCTCCACGGAGGGAGCTGAGGAGCTCAATGCTTTCCACAAATATGCTTGATTTTTGTTCATTCACGAAGGAAGAGCTTAATGTCCTCCCTTCCCTTCGGCCAGGATTTTACTAGCTCACCAGCCATATAAAGTGACGACTCTGAGCTCACAGGCCCGTGTCTTTAACATCTTTCTGCAATTCCTGCATTACGTTGCAGAGAGATGTTACTGTGCTTTTCCATGATGTGTGTTTTGTGTCTGCACTATGTCACGGAGCGCCCTCGTGATCTCACACTGCACTGGGAGTAATCGTACAAACACTTCTTTGTGTGACAGATTTGTCTCAGAGCATTCGTCTGCTGCGTGATTCACATTGTCCTGAGCAGAGGACCAGCAGTCTCCAAGACACAGAAAATTGAGAAATAGTACACAGTTTGGAAAAGAATGCACCATCTCCCATAAGCTCTGGTAGTCTAATGTGCAGTGGTAGAATGGAAGTACTTTTACTCAAGTTATGTACTTTAATGCAACTTTATACTCCACTACATTTCAGAGGCAAATAATGTTCTTTTCCTCCACTACAACTTTACTACACTGTCTAGTGAAAACCACGTATCTCTTGAGTAAGGTTTTAATGCAGATCCTTTATTTCTGGTGGAGTATTTTACAGTGTACTGTTAGTACTTTTACTTAAGTAAAGCATCTGACTGCTTCTTTCAGCACTGCATATGTCTGTCCATTTCAGAGTAAAGTTTGAAGTAGATCGTCAAGGTTTTACTTTTTTGTGTGTGTGTGTGTGTGGAGTCTGGAAACCAGTCAAACACTTCAAATGTCTTTCTGTGTCTCATTCTCTTGTCAGGAAAATAATGTTTGTCTTCGACCTTCAACGTGGCTCATAGTTCATACATCATTCAACACACACACAAAGGAAAACATTCCCATAAAATGCACAGTATATGTCTTCGCCTGAATGTAAATCGTCCCCGTGTATTTAAACTTCAAGAGCTGACGAACATGATAGAAATATCACGCTGGTCTTCTGACACGCTCAGAAAACAACTGTTTTTAAACGATTCAGACACTTGCGTGCCTTGGCAGGCTGTGAATACACAGATTTCATTGTTGTCCCACTCATGCCTTCTGTGTGACATGTTTGTGAGTACTGCAGAGTGCAGAAGAATCTGTGATGTGTTGTTTTCTGTCATTGACTTGCCCGAGGAGGCAGGTTGGTTTTGATGTAGCAGATCCTTTCCCATCATAGATTTCTTTTTGTTGTCTGTCTGTGCTCATCTTGCAGGTGTTGTAGGAACGGTTGTAATGCATCCAAAATTTGAACAAAGCTGAGTGGGCGGCAACTTTAATTCACATGTGCATTTGACATCTTGACACACAAACCTGAACTTAAAACTACACACCTGCACCCTGTTTGACCTGGTTGTGCTGAATTTAATTCAGCCCGATCCCAGTTGCGGGTCACATTTTGGTTACTAGGTTGGAGACGGTTGAAGACCTAGTTTGAAGAGGACAGAAAATGGTCAGCATTTAAGAATAGGAGCGAAAGAATCAGACAACAGCTTTATTAGAAGGTTAGTCAGCAGACGTCCTGCATTTCTCTCTTGTATCGTCTATATTTTCATGTCCACTCATATTCCACTACTATTCCAAATATGTGCAGTGCTTTGAATTTGTTATATAAGCAGCATATTCCATTTGGATGTTCCAAATTAGGCCTTATTCCAATTCAGTATTTTTTGACTAAGATGTGGAATATGCTCATATTATTCTGGTTTGAAGAGGATTCTCTGGACATGTATACAGCACATTCAGAATATACATCTCAAATAGGAATATTTTCTTCACGTCAGTGTAGTTAATACTTTCTTGGGTGAGAAGAAGGGATGCACTGACTAGGAAATTCTGCAAAAATACAACAGTTTGGTTAATTCACATGGCGATACCGATGTTATTTTGTATTTGTTTATTTACTTTTTGTTGTTATTTTTCCGCCGTTTTGTCAAGGAAACAAGAAAACCTAAAAAACTGTTTCAGAATCTTCTGTCTTTGAATGAGCACAAATTAAATTATACAAATTTATGAGACAACATTTAATGTGACAACAGATACAGATCAGCCCTGACATCGGTGAATGTCACCTAAAGCTGATGTTCTGCTGCCATGCCTGTACGTTCCTAATCGACATTTTAACGGTTCAACAATTACAGTTTATTAACAAAGTACGCGAAAACATTATAATAAAACTCACCAAAATCTGTATATTATAATTGATTGGAAACACACACAGTTTAAAGCAGAGTTAAAGTGTTATTAATGTAGTATGAGTAAGTTTAAATTTGATTATTGCAAATCATATATTAAAAAGTTTCATTAGAAACACACTAACCAGGTACATAAACATTTAAATGCAACCACGCATACATACAAACCTTCAGCCTGCTTAGAAAACTGTTATCAGCCGTAAAATCATGTCTGATCAGGAAAGCGAGGTGTCGAGGCGTTTCTCTCGTCTTTTCACTTGACACGAGGGCAGTTTGAGGTTATCTATAGGGCCTCTTCATATCCTGAACGTACACATCTCTCCCTGATTCCTGACTTGGCAGCCCCCACCCAAAAAGCAGCCTAAAGCAGGCGTACACCTGGAGGAGGTATGCAGTTAGAAACCAATCCCCGGCTATCAGGTGTTGTGTTTGACATTGGGGTTTCTGGTGTAGTGTCTCATCTGTGGAATGGAGGTTTGCAGTCACTTGCCATTGAGTTTCTTGAACCTCCACAAAAATTCAAAGACGTGCCACAGTCAGGCTGATAAGAGTTCATGAGTAGAAAAACAGCCAAGTTAGACCTGTGTACGTATTATATTTGACATAACAATGCTATAGATCAAATTAGATTAGATGAAACTCTAAACTTTGCTGATCACAGAGGGGAAGTTTGAGCGAAAGCAGGATACAGATAACATGGCAGCGCAGCACTGAAGATAATGCTGTGTTTATGGGGAAAGTACACTGAGGATAAGTACAACAAATCGAAAAGTAAATAAACAAGCAAATGTCCACAAACACTTGATTGGACTTTAGATCGAACACATCTTGACTGACATTTGACTGAACATTTTTAATAATCTTTGCTCGTCCATCAGCCCTCGTTACATTTAAAATCCATTTCCTCAGCTATTTCAGGTTGGATTGATTTGACAGTTCGTTAGGTTCTCATAAATGACACGCTCCTGACGCAAGGACAGTGGACGCATCATCGAACTTACGGTTCTTGATGAGAAGCAGATCGTCATTTTATGTGGATTTTACACCCGTGCACAACTGTTTGGTGTGTCATTCTTCAGGAGGCGTCTGGTGACCACAGAAAAAAACCTCTCGCGATGTTGACCGCTCAAAAAAAAAATAATGGAGAATGAAATCAGCCAGATCAGCTTCTAAACACGGTACAGTGACAGAGGGTGGGCCCCGCTGAGCAGGGTTTCCACGAGTCCTTAAAAATAAACCAATAAACTGAATTTTAGATATGATTGTGTATGTATTGGAATATGCAAATGTGCAAATGTTACTAAGTTAACTCCAGTCTTACTTTTAAATACTGTGGGAAACAATGTATTGATCTCACTTTAACAAAACTATAATATGAAACCGACATGGTTCAAACTGTGCAGCCTGGTCACAACTTATCGGAGCACAGCCAGCTAGTGTGGCATGATCTAGTATGTGGGCTAGAGGTTATAACTTAAAATAGTGTCTGTTAACACTCAATCAATGTTCATTGAGATTTGGCTCAACGACACATTTAGTGCTTGCTAATTTGAAACCCACTGCACCTTATGCAAGAAAACGCTCCTTCGTACTGTTTTGTTGCCAGTGTGGACGTGAAATGCATCTTAAATTACATTGATAATGATCTTAAATTTAACTTGAAGCCGGAATGTCTGAAGGAGAATAACAAATGTGGCTAACATGGCAAACAATCCTTCTAAAGTATATTTTTACATAGATTTAGTGATATTGGTTTCATTTTGATCATATTCGATCGTGTTCAGTCTTCTGTTTTCTACATTTTGAACATGAAATCATTAAAGCAGCAAATGATGATACAAACGTTGAATTTTTTTCTTTTTTTACGTCAGACCAAGTAGTAGATATTATTTATTTCATACAGTATCCAGTAGTGTATTTTGCTTGGTGTTGTTTCAAGAACATCCCCTGGAAACTAACCCCTAAGTTACAAAGTTACACTGATTTTTTTCCTCGGAGTGGCCATGGAGGGTAGCTGGATTCTCTGTGTCAGCGTGACAGAGCACTAAGCCATTATATTTGACTTGGCATGCTCTCTGGTAATGCAGTAGGCAGCTGGGTGAGCTGCAACGGACGATCATCGGTCAACCGTGCGTCAAGCCCGCACTGCCAAGGAGCGAACTGTATGAAAGCGGGAGGTCGTAAATCAACAGCAAAATGCTTATTGAAAGTGGAGGCCACTAAGCAGAGTCCAGTTTCCATTTTAAATACATACACACTCTCGATGTCTTGCTCCTACTCTCTTTTGATCGTTTTCACTTCCTTGCGTTGCGTTTCCATCTCTCGCTATCCGTGGACTGGTCGTATGGAGGCTTTGCAGTTTGTCACAAATCTTGTGTCAGCTGCAGCCGGTGTCATCAACAGCTTTAACCGTAATCTGACTTCAGCCGTCTCTGTTGCGGCCTCACATTTGCTCCAGACTCGCCGGTTTATTTATAAAGCAAATTTAAAAATGGCTGCTAGTGCCGTACGGAGACATCGAAAACACTGGACTGGTCAGATAAAGGCAGACGTAAATAAAGGGAAACGAGTGAATTAATAAAAGCGTGGAAAAAAATCACAACACAAAGAGCACAAGCCACAAATAAGAGGCACGTTTTAAGAACATCAAGGGAAGGGGAGAGGAAATTGTTAATGCCAAACTGTTCTACAATTTAGGGCCAACAACTAAAAATCCTCAGTCATGTCAGTTTTTAAGTTGGTGCATGGGATGGAGAGGGATGATTGCAGCAGATCTGAGGGGCTCTGGAGGTGGAATAATGGGTTAAACAACCTATTAGCAACTTGCTTTTAGCTCTGTTGAGCATTAGATTCTAATCAACATTCGTTAGATATATTCTGTCTTTACTATATTCTAGTTAAACTGTGTAATTATGTGACGGCCATTCACGTTATGACACTTCATTCTAATGAATGAATGATCAAAATGTATAACACAGGCCGAGTGATTTTCAGATATTTGAATGCAGAAATGCCTATCAGAGCTTTAATCTGTGGAAACAGTAGGTGTATAATTGCACATCATTAAACAGAAGTGCATATGACACTTTGCTACAGAGCGAGTGTAAATGTGAACAGCTCTGTTCAAATATTTCTCTTCAGAAATTTGCCCCTTTTACACCTTTATTGATTCCTAGTAAATCTGTTAAGCACAAAAGTGATTTTTCACAACTAGCTCCACGCTGATGTAAGAAACTTTGAAGAAACTGCTTAAGTTGAGCTGGTCAAGCTTTAACCTCCCCGCCCCAAATTCATCCAGTCCGTTCAGGAACCAAAGCAGCCAAGAGGTCACAATCTCTCTTCTCTGACATTTAGTTCAAAATCTGTTGCACTTCATACACTTCTCATGTTGATGTTTCTTCAGTGCTACGACGGTGTTGATACTCTGGCGATATAAGTGGACGCCCTGAGCACGTTTCAGCCCTCAGTCTTGGAGGTCTGACTACCTGAAGCTTTGACTTTAATTACATTCCTGGGATTTCAGACTTGTGTGAGAGGAGACATAGGCTGGGTCGAGGATGAGGAGGTGGTGGTGGGGGAGGTGGGGGATCACGCAGGAGGACGCACTGTTTGTCAGCTCAAAGCTAGAAGCTTGTTAAAATCACCTTTCTTCCTACCTACCCAGAGTGACATCTGGTTTCCCAACCCTCACCTTCCCACTAAACCCTCGACTGACAGCACACACACACACACACACACACACACACACACACACACAGCTTTAACTTGCACACAACCCAGAAAATTGCTGCCGGCTCTGCTTCCTCACCTCTGCCATCACTCCTCCAAACAGAAGCAACATTTGATACTGTAATCGCAGTGTTGTCACGAAGAAGAAGGGCTTAACTTGCTCCTGGAGGAAGGTGTGATGCTACTCCACTTCACTCTCCTTTTCTGTTTATGATCAAGTCCTGACAGGAAAAGACCCGGAGGATTTATTGCACCCTGTCACATGCACTGAGTCAGTTCCAGGCCTTGTTTGTAGCCTTGCTGAAAAGATGAAGCCCTATCAGGTTTCAATACAGCTTTTTTTGATCAAAAGTATCAAAAATGTTACTCCAAACTAAGGATTCATACGAGAAGCACCGTTTCGCAACTTTTTGTGAACACATTGTAATGGATAAAGTAAGAAGTAGCCGAGACTGACCGATGGCCACGTGTTTTTTGCGAAATACTTGACTGTCAGTATGAATATTATTTCATTGTTTGACAGGTGACCTCCAGGACGTGCAATGCAAACACACCACAGCAATGAGCACTTATTAGATGTTGACAAGCTTTCAGCATGAAGAAAAAAGTCAGGATTAAGCTAAGAAATGGCTGAGACTGACTGATAGCCATGTGTTTTTGCAGAAACCTGACTGTGAATGTGAACATTTGATCAAGGTTTTGATATGAATTATAAACCACATGTAGCGTGTCTTTGTCTGTTTAAAGAAAAGATCAAATCTACATTATCTCCATACAGTTGGGACACAATGAATCCAGTTCAGAAAAAGCAAAGCACTGATGTTTTACAATCTTCTCTGTGATAACTTTAAACACGTTAAGACCAGTAGGAAAACTTAGAACACGCTTTACAGCTTTACTTTTGTTCAAATATTTCCATTGATTCAAACATGTCAAACTTTTTTTTCTCTGCGGTTTACTCTTCGTCATGTAAACACGTACTTTGTGTGTTGTTCAAATAAAGCTCGTAGTGGCGGTGGGTTATAAGATTTAACACATTTAACATGCAATACTTTATTTATTTAGTAATACATAATTTGCAACTTTTTATTTATTTTTCAATATATCCTTTGTTTAGCCAGGAAGGTCCCAATGAAGATATCTCCTTCCCAAGAGTCCTGGTCAAGATAACAGCAACAAACAGCTTCACATAAAAACAATTTCACATGTAAAATGCACATAATGCATAAAAACAACACGAGAGAAATAGTAAAAGAAGAGAAAAAGAGAATAAGAGAGAAAAAAAACAGTGCGTGTCGGCCATACAGCAATTGGAAAGCAGAACTTCGACTTTCAGAAACACTTTTTCTGTTAATTTTAGTCTAAATAACGGACCACAGAGTAGAAATATGTGGCGTTACATAAATGATGATTTATTTTGATACTGTCTTTCTAACATATACACAGCTAATGAAAGCTTTTCTGCTTCTTCTTTCACGGGAAGTGATAGATTTAGTGATAGAAAGCGTGCTCCATACAGAAAGTTCATTAACGTTCCCCTGCCCGCGGTGCTTGATTGACAGGTGACCTCCGGGAGCTGCAACGCAAAAAACGCCGCAGCAATGAGCACTTAGCAGATGTTGACAAGTTTTCAAGATGAAAGAGGAAAAGATTCAGGATTTCTCTGCATGAACACAGTGAGGACAGAGCTGGAGGGTTTTCTGTTAAGATGCAGGACACGTAGAGGTGACAAGCATCAGGCAGTGCCAAGCCGGCTGCCCTGCCTCCCTCAAGAACCCACAGTGTCATAACACCCATTTTACTGGAAGGTGGGGGGTGCTTGTTCAGGCATTTTAATAAAACCTCAAGCTGCAGCGTTCAGCCGTATCAGAATATCTTTGTGTTCAGTCACAGATGCCTTTGACCGACCGCGACCTCCGTAGCGGTGGGTCTATTCCCTCCAACAGGGGGAGAGCTGTTTGGTCCGAGCCCAGGTGTCTGAGATGCTTGGCTGACAGCCATTCAAACTCACTAGCGCAATTGTTTTCTTAACTCTTTTTTTTTTTTTTTCTTCACACTGGCAGGAGCTCGTCTGTTCCAGTGCAGGATGTACAAATCAAGTAGCTCAACGCCCTGTCTTGACGCCGGTTCCCTTTGCCCTTTCCTAGATTACTGAGCATCTCCGCAGCTCCCTGGCATCTCAGTTAAGTTGTAACTTAATGAAGCGATGGGGGGTTTTTAGAATAATGATTAGGCTTTTGTTATAAGCAACTGGGTTATTATAGTCAGAAACAAATACTTTGTTATTGTACTTTAGCAGAGTTTTGAGGTATTTGCACTTTTTACTCTCCCCCTTACTCTCTCTTGGCATCTGTACTTCTACCCAT
>JAPQRN010000002.1:9341611-9354772 GCA_037367275.1 Coranthus polyacanthus
CCGTGGATTAAATTTGCAAAGAAACTTATCAGTACTATAGATGAGCTTGCCCCCTCCTTAACACACACACATTCACACACACACAGACAACCTTGACACTGTGTAGCCCCAACACAGGTGCTATCCCACATGGCACTTTCCAAAACACAGTGTGAGTATGGGGGCCTTAGACGATAACATTCAAACACCGACATGGAAGTTTATTGGTAGCTTTTGTAGGAGGTTTCCACGTGAAAACTATTTGTCACATCACCGTAATCGTGTGCGAGTCACAGCGCGGCAGCATCCTCCACATTCATGATCACCTTTTCCGTGTGGTCTTATGATGAGGCTTTACCATCAGCACACAGCAGGCTGGATTTTTTTCAGTTCCTGTTTCACGGTCATTTTTTCAACATCAAATGAAGGGAATAGCTTTTGGAAGAATGGTATTCATCCCTCCAGTAAAGTTCACAGATTTGTAGAATCAAATCCAAGGTGCACTGAAGCTGCTCTGGCAGCCAACACTTTAGTAATGCTGCTTTTCAACAGACGGTATCAGCTCAACTCGCCTTAATTCGACACGGCCTTCTTTGCGTTCCAGTTGCGTGACAGCTGGTACCGTCAACTGCTACCAGGTTCTGTTTTTAGTACCGCCTTCGCTCAGGTTCCAAGTGAGCTGATGAGATATGACGTAAAACCACGCACATCACAGATTGATCAATCCAGAATCGCTGCTGCTTCAATACATATGTGCGACGTGGAACATTTTTAAATAGCCAAGCCAAGTTGCAGGGAATCTCTGAAAACGTCAGAGCAAATTTTCAAGTAGGCTTTATCTTGATAAATCAACCACAGATTTGAAATCTAAACAACTATATTCTCCCCTAAAAAAAACTTAAAACTGTTTGTCGACAATGATTGCCATTATTGCATCACTCGTAGCTGCAGTCGTGCTCAATATCACGTCACAAAATGTTTAGGTCGCGTCGCTATGACGACCAGCCACACTGAGGGGGTACTTCACCTGAAGTGGAAATGTAATGTACATGCTGGTACAAAAACCGAGGCGAGTTGAGCTGATAATGTCAGTGAAAAAGTGGAATACGACACTTGATGTTGGTTTTTCCTTTAATTTGTCACCTGTCTGTACATATCAGTTATCTAATTGTTTGACATTTATTCTGTTTTTGTCTTTTATTATAGGTCATGGCAAAAATATGCACAAAAATGTCAAATTCACCTTGTTATTAATAACCTAACCTATTAATAACCCTAATAGCTTATTGCAGGTAACTGTATTTTATCCCTTTACATTTTTATTGGACTTTAATCTCTGATTGGCCATATTTGCATGGCTTTATCAATTTACAATGCAATCAATGCATTAAGCCTCTCTAAAATTCAAATCTTTACAATAAAGTTAATCTTTCTAAATAAGGGATAATTATTAAATAAGGAAGGTTGAGAAAAAGTAATGTGAAATTCCCATATTGTAACTCACATATCATACATACAACTAATGATTATTTTCATTACCAGTAAATATGAAGATCACTATATCAAGTAATTGATCGATAATTGTTTGCTAATGAGGGGAAAAAGGCGACTTTTAAAAAAATCCTAAAAGAATTCATTAGTTCTCAAAATCGTCGCCAAAACCTTTTGGACTTTTTTTGATCAACTGTGAGATGGATAGTACAGCATAGTCTGGAAATAGTTTTACATTTGCAGATAATTTTCTAAACCCTACACATTTCTGCTGTAGTACACGAGGGTTTCTGTGTTCTGAAATACTCGTGTGTAATATCTTCCCTTTGCCTCTATTGTTTCAGCTGTTGCATATGAAGAGGAAAAGCCAACGCGCTCACACTTTCATCATCAGAGTTTTCTGTGGAATCTGAATTCCTCTGCTGAGAGCACAAGCATGTGCACGTTCATCCACGGCTCACACACACACACACACACACACACACACACATCCAGCCTCCTCTCTGCTATTTATGATCATGTGCCATGTTTCCGTTCTCCCCCCTTTTCCCCCACGTGACTCTCCTCCCTCCATGCTTAACCTCACCTCCCTCTCTTTAACCCTCTCTCTCTCGCTGTCACTCTCTCGCCTTGTAATTTTAAATAGGTTTCACATGGAGCTGTGGTCAGGCCTTGTTTCTCTTGGCGGAGGCATGTCACTGCAGACACTTCCTCTTTGCCTTCTTGGAGGATGAAACATTTTATTTCTGGTTGAGAGTTTGAGCTCTGCACCCCCGACGTCGTTTGATTTATATATTATTTAATTTCCTCTCTGAAAATTGGATGCAGCGTGGCTTCTCTTTTTTTTTTTTTTCCAGTGATGGCGTTAGAGGGATGGTGGCAGTACTGTGGTGTGGATTCCATTTGCATAAGAGCTCCTTTTCGAGCCAATATCATCTTTGACATTAGATGTCAAGCATCCAAAGGTTTTTCTCAGTGTTTCTTTTCCACCTAAAAATGACTTATCTCTTATGGATGACATAATTTTCCAGCTCAAATGCAGCTTTTCATTTTTGTGCAAATCCTCATAGTCTGGCATGTTGCATCTGTACGATTCAACGCGCTCACGGAGCAGTTGTATTCCCAACATTTCAGCAATAATGGCTTCTTCTTTGCTAAAAAGCGTCATGCCTGTCTCTGTGTAGATTAGAATCTGCAGAAGAGACGCAGATAAATAAGAAAAAAGAGATTTAGCTGACTTCAGAGGGTGTTAAATAGGTGTCCACTGTTCATTAAGCAAACAGGCTCGTGTTTGCTATGTGCAAGTCTTCCTCCTGTCGGTGGAGGCGTTCATGCATGTGTTTATATGTGTAAGCATGTGTAGTTGTTCATAAATGTGCTGTTACAGAAAGCAGTGTTGCTTGTTTTTTTTTTTTTAAGGTATGCGTTCAAGCACTGCTGGCCCAAATGCCTCAAAGCTTCTACCGTTGCCACGGTAATCGACATCCAAATCGGTATTGAAATGCTGAATTTTATTAGACACGTTGACGGCGCATCGGTCCGTCGGTTGGTCCCCGCGTTTATCTCAGGAACACTTTGACAGAATGACGCAAAATTTGGCACAAATGTTCACTTGGACTCGAGGATGAGGTGAAAAGATTTAGGCGGCAAAAGGTCAACGGTCAAGATCACTGTGACCTCATGTCTGTCCTTTCTTGAGAATGCAATATCTCAGGAACATCTCAAGGGATTTTTTTCTAATTTGGAACAAACATTCACTTGGACTCAAGGATGAAGTGATATATTTTGGTGGCCAAAGGTCAAAAATCAAGGTCGTTGTGACCTGGCAAAATACATTTTTGACCATACCTACTAGTAATTGAGAGAACTGCATGAACAGATTCAGTTCTTGTTTTTTTTTTTCATTTTTATTACCTTCGCCAAGGACGTTATGTGATCACTTGCACTTGTCCATTTATGTGTCCGTCTGTCCATCTGTCTGTCAGCAGGATTACACAGAAATTGCTTTGCCAGTTGTCATTAAACTTAGTGGACGAGTAAGTCTGTAAAGTACATCCATAAAAAGGGGCCGGATCTGGAATTTATTTCCATTTATTTGCCCCAACTCAGTCACACTAATCAGTAGCACTAACTGACAAAAAGCAGGAAAACATGTATCATAATTTGTGGTTTGTTTGCGGCTTAATAATACTGTGGAACATGAAGAAGAATGGACTGTTGGTTTTGGCCGAGGTCTGCGCTCTCCGAGTGACCTTGGAGTTCATTATGCCTCACGATTGTTATTAGTTATTTTCAGACATTTAAGTGATAATTTTGTATGTCACATCTTTCAGCCTACATGACCACGGGCTTACAAGTTACAACTCAACCAGCAAGATTTCAAAAAAGTCAAGTATCTGGAATAACATCAAAATTTGTAAAGATGACCCCCAAAAAGTTGAGTTCCGGATATGCTGGAAACTGGCATGTCACAAATGACTCCCACTTCCCGTCGACGTTTTGAATATTCATAGGTAATCCTCACTAAAGTTCTGAAGCCATACTGTTCCATAAACTATATACCTATGCGTTACTGCAAGTGCACTGTGTTATGTGTGTGTGCTCGGTGCATTATGTACTTTACATGGGCAAGTGCAGCGCATGCCTTGTGCACTGTAGAATATGTGTGCTGGCATTGTGCAGCGATGGAGGAGAGGTTTTTAGGGAGGTGGGGGGAGTTTCGGGGATCGGGACTCTCTCCTGTAAATGTGGCCGTTTGTGTGTGAGGGAGGGGGTGAGGTGAGGGGAGGAAGGAGGAAGGGGAGGACTGGATGTAGTCCGCTGTAGACACAAGGGCGGATTGATAGTAAACACACACTCTGGGTCTAGTGGATCTGCTGCCGGTAGCCGGGCTAACAAGCCCTTCATTAAGGCCGTCTGATACACTCACTGAGCGCCTTTGTTGAAGTAGGAAGCGAAAAGTACACCAGACAGATTTGACCTGAGAACGTTGGTATGCACTGCCAGCAAGCTTCTTTTTTTTTTTTTTTCTTTTCCCCCTCCACCTCTCAGAAGGGTTTATTTTCGTCGCACTGAACAGGTTGTCTCATAGCACGCACCCCTTCTCACCTACTCTGAGGGAATACAGTGGCAAAAATATAGAATTGTACAGTTATTTTGCTGTGAATATGTAAGATGCATGGAAAGGTTTTGGAGTGTGTGTTTGTGTACGCCCTGCAAAAACACTCCCACAAGAAAGAAGTCAAATATTAAATGTAACCAAATTATCTGGGGTAAGCAAATAATGTTTGACTAGATTTCTTAAAACTAGAATAAAAGTCTTTCCACTGAAAGACCATAATGAGCCCATTGGAAAACATGCCAAAATTCAGATAAGTTGTGCTTTTTACAAACACAAAAACACAATTATTTAAGACTGACTTCACATTCTTAAATTGAGAAGTGGTTGTACAAGTGGTCTTACTCTTAAAATAAGGAAAATAATCTTCATCCTCTGCTGGAATATTTTTAAAAAAATCATTGTTTTATCTTGTTACTGGTTAAATCTATCTCAATATTAGCTGGAATGTCTTATTAAGACAAAGTTAAGTTATAATTTCTTAAAATGAGATTAGTTTTCTAAATAAAAACTGGCTCATTTCCCAGAAACAATACTTTTCTACTTTCTTGAAATTCCTTTTCTTTTTGCAGTGCAGTGTGTTTTGTTTTACTTTATATATTCATTTATAGTTTTATTCTTACTGTATAAATCGTCTGCTTCTCTTTACACCTGTGCACACTTTTTTCACATTTTTATATTTTGTATTTGCACATTTGCGTATCCTCCTCCTGCACTTTCTATATTGTATACATCCATGTGCATTTGAATGATTTTTTCACTTTTTCATGCAGCACATATGCATTTACTCCATTTTTCCTATATTTTTCTTGACCTCAGTAGTGCTTGGGGTTATTACCGCAGCTTTTTTGTGTCCCCATCCAAATGTTAGAACTCATAAGTTTTTATTTCACTCATATATTTCTGCTTAACATGTTCTAGTGCTAAAAAGTGTCGGGTGTGTTTATTTGACCCCCACTTTGCTATGTTCTTATTTATATTCTGTTATTCTTTGCCGTATCTTGTTACCATTTGCTGCTACAACAGCCTAATTTCCTCTCTGGGGTCATTAAAGTTTCGTGTTGTCTTATCTTACAAGGACAACAGGACCGCACATACAGTCTTTGACGCGCTGTACTATATCACTGCACATACAGTATATATACATCCAACTTGATATACGTAGCTGTGTGCACTGAAGCAGCATGATATAGGCTGTAGTTGTGGCTACAGAGGAAAGTGCAGTGCAGTGACCAATAGAGCATAAAGGCTGCTGTTGTATCCAGGGTTTCATGTTGTGGCACCCTAATGGCTGGAAGCATGGGAGGCGAGCGAGGGCCTGCAGCCCTGAGCCAAACGAGCCCTGCATGTGCCACTCCTCATGTCGTTACCCCCTTAAAGCGGCTTCACTGACCGAAATCTTCTGCCTTCAGTGCTACTAGCATTTTACACTGGATGTCAGTACAAAGTCTGGTATTAATGATCAATCTTAAAGGCAAGCCTTATAGGAAATTCAGAGATTTGTGTATAAACACGTTAGAAAATAAAACATTGAAAATATGAAAAGCCTGTGAACTGTGTAGTACTGAATTGTTGAGCTAGACCGATTTTTTTTTTTTTGGTCGGGTCAGAAATAATCCCTGGATGATAGCCTGACCCCTCTCCTAAAAAACAAAATCTGAGCAGAGAATACTGCTCAGATTTGAACGAAAGCTCATTTGAAAGCTAACCTCGGATACTTGGGGATTTTTTTTTTTTAAATCATTCAAATTTGGAGGGTGCTGGGACCAGGGACCCCAGTCGGTCGCCCTTGTATGTTAAATATGTTGGTAGACTGAGGGTTGAGGAACCACCAGGGGAAACATGTCATTAGAGGAATATGTGGAAACAAGGATGTGGTGGGCGCTTCAATTGAATATCCATCACATTTCCTGAAATCCATTTAAAAGCTCTGTAGTTAAAGAGCCACTGCTACCATTTTTATGGTAGAATGACAAGGATTCTGAATGTATTTGCTGCCGATGTAGGAATAGACTCAAGTCTTTTTCGCGTTCACGTGGGATAAGCAAAGTCTGTGTCTCACTCAGTTTTTCTGACATGTGACTTCCATCTGATCACATTTCAAGATTTCACTCTTCTTAAGGATTTGAGTTTGCACTTTCTGTGAATGGATCTCCATGCTGGGTCGTGACATGAGCATCCTAAACAAACCTTAGTAAAAGCTTATGGAGCAATCTTTCCTAGAGAATTTACCCATCAGTGTGCCCTTGAGCAAGGCCTCTGGACCCCTGTCGCCCCAGTAGAGGTTCCCAGTGGACAAGGTGAACAAGGTGTCACTGACAATGTTTGTATTGCCAGCAAATGTCTGCACAATAAATATAGCGAAGACGATGATTCAGAGAATATTTAGTCACAGGCATTTCTGAAACAGCTCAGTGTTTAATGTCTTTACACAGTTTGTGCTTCGTCATCAGAACCTCTTTCTTTGACTCAGTATCAGGCCAACTTTTGGGTCATCTTGAGTCAGCAACTTTTAGCCAGTCTCCAAACTGAGAGGCTTTTGATGATTAGTTTTTTTTTTTTTTTCTTCTTCTTCTTCTTCGTTTGCTTTGCCTTTACGACTGGCTACATGCCACCGCCAGGAACTCTAAGCTCGCCCACATCACCAGAGAGCAGCCACTGCAATGCATCAGCTCGGCCCTCTCTCCATATATTTAAGTGATTGCTGACATAATTTATGAAGGGAATGAAAAATAAAGTCTGCATTGCAATAAAATTTAAAAAAAGAGATCTATAATTTATTTGGCCTGCCACAAGTCAGCACTCTTCGCCACCGACCCCCTCCACACACTCACACACACATCTCATTTTCTTTGCATTTGCAGTTTTCTCCTTCCTCTCCTCCTCTTTTTCCCTCTCAAGAGCGCAGGGGGCCCATTTTTAAGGGGTGGTAGGTTGCCTTTTTGGGGGGTTGGAGGGGGGTGTTCAGGGGTATCAAGGTGGTGCTGGAGGGGGGTTGGCTCTGGACTTTTGGCTCCGGTCTAGGAATGCCTTCACGTTTACAAACAAACTGGCTCTTTCGCTCGCCCTATTTGCCTTTGTGGCTTTTTTTTTTTTTTTTTTTTTTTTTTCAAGGCCTGTACGGGCAAACACACAGCGGGAAACACTGGCTTGTTGATTGCCTTCACAGACCAGCTCATAAACCCAGCGAGTATGAATGCGGGGGCCTGTGTGTGTGCGTGTGTGTCATTTGTGTACTTCAGAGCAACTCCGGACATTTCTTTCCCCTTTTTTTATTTCTTTTTTTTTAATAAACCCAAGGGGTGTTGTGGAAGTAAACAACCAAATAACTATTGACCGTTGAATCGTGAGATTGAGATACAGCGAGGCGAACGAGTCCTGCATGTCAGCTTTAAATGTAAATAAGAAATTAGTTTGATTGTGCTGCACAGTTTGTCTGTTCCTGTTTAGGGATGTTGCTTGGAAACAACACTACATCACATTGTTCAACATGTGGCATATCTCTTACTCTCTACCTCGCTCACTTGCCCTCAATCCGTTTGTAAACAGGGAACCAGGATACATGGCCTCATTGTTTTGCATCATTATTACTGACAGGCCTAAATTACTTGAATGATGGGAAACCCTCATACAAAATTAACCCGGCCCCGTGTGTTTACCCTGCCTAAATCATGTTGTTCATTGGCTTGAAACAGAAGAAGTGGGGGGGGGGGGGCTCACATCCTGACATCTGCAAAGCACCTGTCCTGAGTCGTGCATGCTAGCTGAGCCAGAGCACATTCAAACAGCTATCTCACTTCATTTTAACTCTCTGGCCTTGAAAAACATCATGTTCGTCACTTGAGTAATACCACAAATACTCCCAGCTACTTGTTTTCATTCCTGCTGCTTTATAGATATGATATCATTCCCCAGCTATTGATTAGCAACATGGTATCTAGAGTTTTGGACTAAGACAAATTCAGGACGTCGTGTGTTGAATTTGTTAATAGTAAGGTTCCCATCCAAATGTCAGCTAAAGAAAACGCAACTTGTGTGAGTGTTTCCATCCGCTACTGCAAATATTAGGAGCTGATTCAGTGAGATAAGCTGTAGTTACATATTTTAAATGTCTGTTTGAGCAAAAAAGGTCAGGGCTAAGACTGAATCGATAGTTAATAGTTACCACGCTCCTGTTCTTGAATGTTTGACTCATTACATAAAGGGCACATAAAGTAAATAAACTTATAAGGTACGTTTTATGTGGATTTTCACACTTTGACAGTTAGATGTAGTATTTTATACAATAACATACTACCTAAACTGTTGCTTGAGGAGGTGGTAGCTGTAACCAGAGGTCTTTGACCCAGAATTTCATCCATTTTGCCCAAAAACCTGAAGTTGGCTCAAGCTTTACCCCTGAACTGCTGGTAGACGTCTGATGTTTCTCACTCACGTCACATGGCATTGTTTCAAACTTTTTATCTATCATTTGTTTCTGCAACTTTTCATACATTGGTGGCATTTCTTCCCTGCTTCCCATTTCTGTTTGCTTCTTTTATTAATTGAGCGAATGTCGCAGTATCAACTTTTTCTGTCTCTCTCGAGCGTGAAAACATTAATCTCAAGAATTTTTGAAAATGCACATGAAAACGGCCGGATGGAAATGCACCAGTAGTAATTCACTACATAGAAAACCAAGCAACCAAAAAGCAAAAAAAAAAACCTCTACATCATCCTCACTTGTCCATTTTCAGCTGACCTCAATGAGACGTCACAAGCACTGTGAGATTATAGATAAATGTCCTCTTGTATGAGACTGTCGAGGACTTCACAGTCGAAGCACGAGGAGACACATGTTTTAAAATTCAAAGAGTGGGTTTATTTTCCCAAAAAGTTTCAAAAACAATTTAAGTAACTGAACATGTGATAATGACGTGGGTCAGCGAGACCTTAGACATTCAGTTGTGTGGCTGTGAACACCACAGAGACCTACTGTATGAGTGAGCGATGAGTGAACATTACCCAGATGGCCTTTAACACTGTCTACAATGAGGGAAACGCTGATAGTCTTAGGTCAGACAGATGTAGGATAATAAGAGAAGAGGGAAAAGCATTAAAAAAGCTCATAATTTCTTTCTGTGTAAAGCTTAGAATCTGTTTTTTGCATTCAGTGTGAAGCAACAGCAGAGCGTTGTAAAGTGATCCACAACTCCCTGTACATGAGTGTTCAGTGTCTACTTTGGTGTCGCGCAGCGTGGCACACTGTGCAGCTGATGAGGGGCGGTGACCATCAGCTCTTTGCTCCAGTGCACAATTCCGTGCACTCAAATTGCTCTGCATGCATACTTTGTTCAATATTCTACAGCTCCACTGCATCACATGACTGTGTCCCACTAACCTCCCACCAGACGTTATCAGTGGCTTTACAGGCGAATAGTTTCCTGCGAGGTTCTTGGTGGTGGGAGTTGTATAAGCTGGCCTGGCTCAGAACAAAGCTGTGCTTCTAGAAAGGGAGGAGGGTGGCACTGCTGGGAAAGGTGCCTGGCCTTCATCAGCCATCGCCACCAATTCGGAAGTGAGTCACTCCTCTGGCGTGTGCAGAATCTCTCCCAAAGGTCACCCACACCGACTGCAGCACTCCTCCATGTCAGCATTGCATAATTCTATCAGTACTGTAGTGGAGAGTGCGCAGTATTTACATTTTAGACATTGCAGAATATCTCATAAAAAGGTCAGTGTAATCTGTTCAGCTCAGTCAAATTTAAGTTCATCTACTTACAATACAGTGCAGTCACTCAAATACTGTACTTAAGTATAAATACTTGTACTTCATTTAAGCATTTCCATTTTAAGCAACTTAATAATTGTTCTACTCCACGACATCGCAGACGCGAATGTTGCACTTTCTTTCCAGATTCGTCATCCCCTTCCTGCGCAATGAAAACCGCGTATCTCCAAATGTGCTGATTTTGAACGTTTGTAATGAGCTGAAGGATTAAGTGTTCCCTCATGGGTTGAGAAAATTCTTCTTAGGCTAAATGAACTTGAGCCGATCTTACATAACACGATGCATTGCTGGAGATCAAACCACCCGAGAGTACATGAAGTAGTTAAAAATGAGTTCAACCTAAAGCCCGGTTCAGACCAAAGATTTGTGACGGGACAAAACCGTTTTAGACCGTTGCAGCAGCGTGACTGTGATCACTGTCCTCAGTCATGTTTTAAGACGCTGCAAATGGTATCCAGCCACAAAAGACCGAAAAGACGGCAATTAGAACAAGAAGTTTTCAAAACGCTGCAAGTAGATGCGAGTTGGTGTGAGCAGAGCTTTATATATCTACAGTCATAAAATGCAACATACACATTAATGCAGCAGTAATGCTAATCCAAAACGGTCATATAAAACACCGACAGGACCATTTTACTGCACATATTGACTTTACATACTTGAGTACATTTTGCTGATAATGCTTTTGTTTCAATAAGGTTTTGAAAGCAGAACTTTTCCTTGCGGTAGTATATTTTTACAGTGTGGTAGTAGTACTTTTACTGAAATAAAAGATCTGAATACTTCTTCCAAAACTGCCTACTTAGTGTTAGACTGCAGATTGCATGGTAACAATAAGTAGATGCGAAGTTTTGACTCCTGAATACTTTTATCACAGATGTAATTGGTTATAGACATGACATCGTTCAGGGTGTGTATGTCCTACTTGTGACTGGCCTTTAGTTCTGCAGTGCTTTTGATGTTAGTGCGATAAAGGCATTTCTCAGACGGGAATATATAAAGCACTCTTTCATTACTGTAACACATCTGCCCGGAACAGCCTGTCATTTAAGTCGATCAGCCTTTAGCCGTTGCTGCTGCTCACATGATTCAGTGGTGTTCGGTGGACGGGGCACTCTGCCTGACAGCTGAATATCTGTGTCTGTTTCCTGTCCCAGATAACGGCAGTATGCAGAGAGGCTGCCCTCCTGGCCCTACAAGAGGACATCAAAGCTCAGCACATCGAGGCCAGACACTTTGAAAGTGCCCTGAACACTGTGAAGCCCCGGATCCCTGACTCTCTCATCCAGTCGTATATCAGCTATCAGCAGCAACACAGCGGCCTGTGCTTCTTCTGACCGCAACTTTCAAGGATTTTTTCTTTCTTTCTTTTCTCTTTGTACCTCTGACAGTATTTAAATGCGTGTGTCTTACGGACGAGTCACTGTCATCACGGTTTGACACATATGATTGAATGAAGTGTGGTGTGGGTTTTTTTTTTTTTTTTCAAAGCTGCTGGCAACTTGTTTATATATTTCTGATTTTGAAAAGATACCACAGCAGGCTAGTACTTTTTTTTATTTGTTATTTTCTAGTTCTGAACGTTGTTATATCATAAAGAACACCAATGATAATGTATTAAATGCATTATTTCTCTAATCAATTTCTTTCCTTGTCTTAATTCCAAAATGCAGAACCCACTACATACAAGTACAAGTAAAAGGCAAGATAATCGGTGAATATTTGAACATTTAAAACACAGGTTGGCATACATATAGAAAAGAAGAGACAAGAAAAATCCATCATTACCAGCCAAAGAGAAAATAAAAAGTCACTGTTACTGGCCTCTATTTTTTTTTTTGTTGCATAATTCAAGTTTAATGGAAATATTTAGCTGTGCTCAGTTTCCACATCCTTCACATCACGACAAAACCTGTGTTGTTCAGCTTGATTTCAGTGCAGCTTCTTAAAACGTTTGTGGCTCACACTTAAAAACACTTATCTGGAGTTTTAAACGTGTACACGATCACACCGCTGCATGCCAAACACAGCCTAGACGCGAGAGCCATATTCAGCAGGTTTGAGAAGTTTGCTCAGTCATTATGGTGTTATCTGAGAGCACGAACCCTCTAATGAGAACATGAACCCCCTTCACGGACCCCTGATGGTTCCTAGACCCCAAGTTTGCAGAGCCGCTGCTCTGTATCCACGGGGAGAAAAAACAGCCACGGCTGGTATATTCATCACATCCATCCATGGAAAATCAGCTAATTGCTGTAATCGTGAGATTTCCGTCCGCACTTCCGACCACTAGGAGCAAGGATCCAGGCGGCCATCTGTCGGTCTACTAGGATTTGCTTTATCACCAACAAGCTACATTTTTTGCATCCAGCTTTAAAAGCGGTTGCTACTGCGCCACAGAGTCCCTTTAACAGTCTGTTAACTCTAGTT
Organism: Coranthus polyacanthus; assembly: GCA_037367275.1. Lineage (NCBI taxonomy): Eukaryota > Metazoa > Chordata > Actinopteri > Kurtiformes > Apogonidae > Coranthus > Coranthus polyacanthus. The sequence continues at coordinate 9,354,400 of JAPQRN010000002.1, forward strand.
AGGCTTTTTTCGTCTTTTTTCCTTTTTTTTTTTTTTTTTTTTTTTTTTTTTACAAGCAGTTGCTGACCCGAAATGGCACTGGGGGTCATTCATCTATTGATTTTTCCATTTGAATAGGATAAATTGACTTTGTATTGAACTTCCTTTTCTCATGGATCCGGATGTAGCGCATCCGCGACACCAATCAAACCAGACAGTCAGGAACAGAGGGGAGGGGGTGGGCAGAAGTGGGGTGTGTGTGTGCGTGTGCGTGTGTGTGTGTGTGTGTGTGTGTGTGTGTGTGTGCGTGTGCGTGTGCGTGTGCGTGTGCGTGCTGTGCTAAAGGATGCCCATGGTCACTGTCACTATTTCTTCTCTTTCTCTATGTCTTTTT
>JAPQRN010000002.1:9373139-9388221 GCA_037367275.1 Coranthus polyacanthus
GATGATGATGATGTCAGTCATGCTGCCGTCAGGTATTCTTTGGACTTGATGACTTCCTGTCCGCTGTCTAGGATCCAAGTCACAGATAACAAAGCTGTCCAGATGCCATTAAAGTGGCAGTAAATTGTCCTGATTAGGTGAAATTGTAACTCATCATGCTAAAGGTTGCTCTGCTTCTCTGACGATGTACCAGACATGTTGATCTAGTATTGACCTGAATAGGTCTATAAAACAGATAACGCTATCTTGCATCCTCAGGAAGTACACCCCATAAACACTGTAAGTGTTTATAGCCCCTAAAAGTGAATAACAAACTTGCAGGGGTCATGTGCTGAACAAAATCTCAGATTATTTGTATGACTAAAATTAGGTTTTTCTAAAATCATATCAGGAACTACTGAGTCACCTGAATAAAACATCGCCATAGTATGTTGTTGCTGCTTTTCAACCATATCTCTCAGAAATGACATTTCTATTTCTATTTATACAATGATTTTTTATGGGAAGGTACTAGCAGCACATTTAGGTTTAGGGAAAGATACCAGGGCTTGGTTTAATATAGAAAAAGTCAAAAAAGTGCAAAGAGGTTATAACTGTGAAAGACAATGTATTTAGTGATATTTAAACCAGACCACAGTCTTTTCCTAACCCTAACAGAAACACTTTTATTGACTCAAACTAAAAACGTTTGAGAGTCTTGATGTAAACCCCAGTCTCTGCTGGATTCTGTATGTTCACCATCCACCGCAAACTTTTACTGCCTTTTGATCCTTTCACGATAAATTGTGTATCGCTGGTTTGCAGAAATGAACAATGCCAACTTGGTTGTGAGGAAAAAAGACGCCACTTTAGTTTTACTGAAAAAGCCATGTCATATATTGATGAATTTTGTCTTTTGGCTGAATATCCAACTAAAATGTATTGCTGGAAATGTACACCTGTTTGATCATGAGTAAATATATTTCCTACACTCTTTTGTGCAAATTGTTACCTCACGCTGACATTAATGATTTAGCTATTTATCATTTTCCAGACTGGAAGCACGGTAAAAAAAAAAAAGCCAACTAGCCTTGAATGTTAATGAGACAGGCTAATCAACAGTCAGCTATTATTCAACCAAAGGTCACGCTCCCTGCAGAGGAAGTGCACCGCTATCATCAATCTGGTTAGAGGGGTCTGCATGAGAAAGGAGCTGGAGGTCGTGGGCGGGGTTAAAAGTTTAGTGCACTGTAGGTGCCAAACAGTACATTCAGTACCTTCACATCCCGCCACCACCAAGATCTACATGTCAATGGACTTTTCTTGTTGTCTTGGCATGTTCCACTTCCACGGAGGCTTCTTGTAGCTTCGTTGTCGTTCATCATTTCTTTTTCTTTTTTTTTTTGTCATCCCATTTTTCCCTCCCTTCCTCAGTTTCAACCAAGTTGGCCTGGTCTAATTCAGGAGGGAGGGAGGTCTGCTGGGAGTGGGTGAAGGGTGGTGGTGGTGGAGGGGCGAGGGAGGGGAAGAGACACATTCAGTTTGCCAAGTCAGGCAGAACGATCGACAGGAAGCCGGGCAGGAAGGAAGACGAGCCTCTCCCCATGAAGTGCCATTGTTTATGTGACGTGACTTGAAGCGGCCAAAAGTGACTGGTGGTGGGCTCCTCTGCTGCTCTGACCCACTTCTCACAGTGGCATAAAGCACACAACCTGAGGATGGAAAACACAAAACTGGTGCTTGTTTTTTTTTTTTTTTATTTCTGTTGAGACACACAGCAGTGTAATGGCAAAGTTTGATTTGGTATTAATTGTCACAGCGGGATTTTTTTAAAGGTGATTTAATTTGTCAGAACAGGCTCAGTTTTGCTCTTAGTTTTTTTTTGTTCAAATTTGACAGTGTACAAAAAATAAAGCTTTTTAAGCCTAAAAAACACCCTACCCCCAGGCTAACTTAGAACTAAGACCTTTGTTACCACCATAACAGTCAGTTAAATGAACCCCTAGCACCGACTGACAAAACATAGGCCATAAAATGTCTAAAAAAAATGTATCTAAGTGAATTATATGCATTTCCCAAAACTAGTTTGGAGCGAATAAACTAGGCTGCTTGGTGTCATCAGAAGGTGGCGCTGTAGGCAACGGTACACATTAATAAACAGAGTAGTAGAAGTAGGGCATTCGGTTGCTGGTTTCCATCTAAAATGGCTGTGATGGGTTTTTTTTCCCGGTGGAGTCAGAGGAATAACTTGGTCTCCACATCAGTCCACATCACCTGACATACTACCTGCCTCACCGGCTGATCCGTCAACTAATCAGTCACAAGAGTTTATTAGTGATTCTGTGATTATCAATTTTCCCAAATAAAGTATCTTGTAACTGTTGAGATTCTTCTTGAAAATAGGTGTTTTCTGCTGTGGTACACTGAGGAGAGTGGTTTGAAGTGATGACATGATCAGCCATGTTTTTTACATGGTTACATCAGACATAATAGCAGTAAATCTCTGTTCATGTACACATAATGTTCAGTTTGTTTATATTACTGACTATAGACTAGAGTTCAATGTTTGCAATGGTCTTCAAACATTGTTTATCTTTCTTTTTAGTGTTACCAAGCAAAGTACACTTTTTCAAAGCTGCTACACATATTGAAGGGAATATTATTCATGAAGCATGCATGTCTGTCTCCTTTTGTATTTAAGTTGCACTAAAGCAGAGCTGAGTAATGAAAGATTTTATATATACTCAACAATGTTGTACCATATCCAATATATATCCAATATCCAATAATCTTGGAGTCATTGATTTCCTAGCGATGGATTTAAATGGACAGTAATTACACCTGTTGAGTCTAAGGCTTCCTAGTTTTAACTGCCAACACCTCAGAAACAGTTTAGAGAATGTTTGCACCCGTGAGACCCCAAGTAAGCTCTAACATAATTTAATCCGATGTCTCTGTGAAGGCTAAAACTTCATTTATGTATTTAGCTCATGAAAATGAATAACTCTGAAAAGAAAGTCGTTGATTCTGCACGTCAGGTTGCTTTTGAACTGCTCATTTGGTGTTTTGTCGCACGGACAACGCAAATTGTCGCTGACATTTTAATAAAAATAACTGGTCATGTTAGATAAACAGATCATTTACACCTGTAGTCCCAGTTAATATTGTATTACACATATCTGTCTGACAAACAAATAACTATATTCAGTGATTCGGGTTGCTGTTCTAACCACCTGTCCTTGACATGTTTCTGGATGGTGATTCATTCTACCTGGACCTCCACCTAGACTGCAGGGAGAAAGATGAACTCTCCCGGTCTCCATCTGCTCACCAGTCCACCTTTGGAACGCTCTTCTGGCCCAGTCGATCTCTTGGCCTCATCTTTGCTGACTGAAGATCAGCCAGATAACATTATCTCTTGACCAATCAAACGCCTGGATCCATACCTCATCCCACAGGTAGGCTTTCCAACAGATGAGCCTGTAGAAAGAGCGTTGCTTTTATTGTGAGCCAACCAATAGGAACGCTGAGATGTGATCCAGTACTAAAATGGGGCCAACCTGTGCTTTGTGCTGTTTGTTGAAGTAATGTTGTTGTGGGGATAAGGTGTCTGTGTTGAGTTTGCACATAGAGGTCCTGAGTTGAGTTTACTTTTCTCTGCTGCACCTTTGCCTTAGTATACACAGATGATGTTTTGCACGTTTGCCCTGTACTGTATCTGCTTTTTTCTGCTTATTTAGGAGCTCGGTTTAAAGGTGGCATTGAAGCTGATAAAGCTTGACATAATAATCTTATGCAACAAAGGAGGAGCGAATTCTTTTTTTTGTGATTTGATTTTGTTTAAAAGTTGGAACTGGCACAACATGGACAAATTACTCTCTCCCTGCAGCTGACTTTATATACGAATATGTTTTTATTTTATCTGCCAACGAAAACAAAGTAACAGAGAAATGGTATGATGTTTAAACAAATTTACAAAAGAATAAATGACACCTTGTAAAAATGAAACGAAAAAAGTCCAACCAAAGGAGAGAGTAATTGACTTTACTGGCACGGCTGTGTAGTAGACAGGGCTAACAAGTAACAATTCACACATCCCACGATGGGTGAGGATTGGAAAACATTTCCATCTCTCACGGAAGGAGTGCATCCCCTCAGGAAAAAAAAAGTTTATTTTATGTTGAGAATTTTAGAAGCATTGACTTAACTGCTTGTCTAAACTTTCCTTCACCCCTTGCATTGTCCAGTGTGGTACACCCTCTCCATCTGGCACCTAAGCAGTATATAACACATCATAAAAAGTATTTGCTAATATTATTTGACCCAGGTCAGGCTTGCGAAACACTAACCCTTGCAGTTTGCTGTTAAATATTGGACTCTACTCTTTGGAACTTAGCGGGAGCACCCACCCTCCCCTCCCCTCCCCTCCCCTCAACTCACCGCCTCTGCCACCTTTCCCTTCCTCCTCCTCTCTCCTTCTGTGTCCAGTATACAGACGGCCTGTGTTTGTTTCCCCTCTGGTCTTTCCTGATTGCGCGGCCAGGCAAATTCCGGCCGTCTCTAATCTAGCCGTTAGACAGCCACCGAATTAACGAGAAAACCCATTTGACACACATGCTTCCACTTTTCTGTTTGTTGCCTCCCCCACTGAAGTCTGCTTAATTCGTACAATTTCGCCTTCATTAGGCTGCATTTCAAGCTGCGGGGCACAGGTAATGCAAAGCATTTCCCCCTTCAAATTGTAGGCCCAAGCCTCGGTTGCTAGGAAGTGGAAGAGCCTCAATTGCAGCCATTTCCTCGCCAGTGTACCAAGAGGTCCTATTACAGCGTTTAGGTCAGGGCAATTGGTGTCATTACAGGCAGCCAACTTCCCTCAACCAAAGTAATGAATTAGCCCGAGCTATTTGGGCTGTATGATTGCTGTTGCCAGGGGAGATGAGTATGAAGTGGGGGGATAATTATGGTATGTATCCCTGAGCGGATGTGTGCCGGTGTGGGCCAGCCACGGGGGTGGTTTCCACACTTGTGTAATGGCTTAATGTAGCTGCTGACAGGCAGCCGGGCAACATGGAAAGGTGCTACTGTGCTTTGCTTGTGGACTGTGGCTGACATGCCAAACCATGCCAACCTGTTTTAACCCTGCGGCTCATTTACTTCAAATGACTGAGTCCAACGTCCAAGAGTCATTTTTGCTCAGAAATGTTCATGAGGGATGAATAAACCTGATTGAATATAATTGTTTACAGACCTTTTTAAACGTAATTTGTATGGTAATAGAGTGTAACTTTATATTATCAGTTAACTATAAGTTTTGCTCAAACTTCATTAAGAGCTCCAGTTTTTTACAAGCTGTTGAGACAGGCAAGGAAACCATTAACTCTTGGAACACTGATAAATTACCCCCATAATAAAACAATAGTGAACTTTGATTGCATGGCCCATTCATAAAAAGCAGTGAAAACAATAACCAATAGGCGCTACCTCATTTACACTGAGCTAGAGGGGGGCAAGCCCTGTAATAATAAATATGTGGTTTATATGCAGTGAGGTTGCATGTGATGCTTTAAAAAATGAAACAAATGCAACCTTAATAAACGAGCTTTGAGTAATTTGTTAAAGAAAACAAGGAGAGCAAAAGCTTGGGGTTTGCAGCTCGAAGCTGAATTGCGAGTGCCATGCTCAGTGGTGGTTGCAGGGCGGTGAAGAAGGGGGGCTTGTTTTCTCAATGGGAAGTCGAGCACTGCAATAGGAACCCTGCCAAAAAAAGGCTTCACCAAACAAAGAGGCCGGTAGGAAATAATGCTGGTTGAGGCTTGTTGGGCCATCCATGGGCTTCTTTCCAAGCTGCTGTAACCAGCAATAAGTCTTTTTATGGGGACACCCCAGAACAGGGGGCCCCATCGAGGACAGGAACTTTTACATTTCTGCTTGAATGGGACTTTTGCCAGGGGCTGAGTTCAAAGTGCACTTTCCAGTCATTTGATTTAACTACTTTGTATATTTGATAGAGTGGCGGAGAAGCACAGAACCTGTAGTAATATTCCCTGATTTTCAGTCTTTTTTTTTTTTTTTAGCGCCTAGTCTACGGGGAAAACAGGACAAAAAAACCTAGTAAACTGTGGGACTCTTTGTGTGGACACACACACAGGCACACATGCACATTTAATTTCTGGCTCTCAACCGTTCCCTCTGCTTTTCCTCTCCATCCTGCAGATCATATCTCATGTCAGTAAGAGCAGAAAAAAGTGCAGCCTGATTATTTCTCAATACAAGCACCATGTGTCTGCTGCATCCATATGCCTGTTATTGTGTCTGCAGCTGCTTTTTACTTCACTTTAAGCAAAAATTATTTTACTTTTGTCACTGACTTGATTGTTTTTGGATAATAGTTCCACATAATGTGTGCTTATCCAACATTTATTCTGTTTGAATCAGTCTTGTTTGTTTACTCTTGCTCATTTTCAATGGTTATATGTTGTTGTTACGATCTTTCCTCTTTGTCTGTAGCATGTTTGTCTTGTGAACTCAACAATTTAACCCACTTAGTTAGTGTGTTTTGCACGGGAGTCCAACTTTATCCACAAAACCCTTTGAAACCAAACCAAGTCCTTCAGCCTCCTCATATCAGGAGCCCACCATGGTTTTGATCAACAGATGAAAGAAACTGACCAAAAAGAAAAGAGAAAAAATGCTGTAGCTTCACGCTTTGGCAGAAATACACAGTTGCTGCAGTTTTTCTCTGTAGAATGGGCCATTTGCTAAGCAGCTGCATATCTTGCCAGCGATCAGCACTAAGCCAAACTTTCATCCTATCTCTGCTGGTAAGCCACTGTTGGTGGTATCCTGCCAAATGGCACCAAAAGCAGAGGAATCTGCAGGACGCCACCTGGTGGCCCCCACTGGTTTAAAGCTCTGGCAAGAACTTTAATCAAGTGACCATCATTTACTACTTGAGGCAAGAATCCAGCTTTTCTGCTTTACAGTTTAGATTGGTGGGATAATATCTAAACATGCATCATACATGATGATTGTTATGTTCCTGATTAAAATTGAATTAAGGACCCAAAGGTCTGCAATAAAAAGGTACCTATTTACAGTGTTGGGAAACTAACTTTTGACATGTAACCTATTACATTTCAAAAGTTACTCTAGTTACTCTGTCAAAGTGTAAGGAGGAATGTAACTCTTGTAATTACGTATTCAAATGTAAATTATTGCATTGGATTGCTCATATTGCTTTTCTAAAAAATGTTTTAAACTGGGCAATAAACCTGTAATGGATTACAGTAACATTTATTTTGTGATTTAATAACATAACACTGTTACATTTAACTAGAATTTTACTCCCACACAGCGCCTATTAAGATCACCAGTTCTTATCTCAGTAGGTTTCTACTTTAATCTCATATGAAAAAAAAAACACCTTTATCCAATGCAACAAAAGCCTCTTCTAATTAGTTATTTCATGTAATGGAGAGACAAAATTAAAATATGTATTCAGATTATATTATGTATGTCTTAGTTAACACCTGACTGTTTTAGACAACATGCATGAAATAAAGGATTATTAACCACCTCTGAAAGTTCCAGTTAAACGCCTAAATAAGTCTTTTCCATTGTTTTTATCTGTTTTGTGCAGCACCAGATGAAGTGGGTTTTTCCCACACCGGCAAATACAAAGGGCATCATCAGCTTTAGCCCATCTGAACATCAAATCATTAAATTCTTCTGTTGTTGACAGTGTATTTGGAACGAGTCAACTTGCCATAATGCACAAAGATCCACCCATTCAGTTCATTTAAAATAAACCAAATGATTCACTTTGTGTCTTCAGACTGTGGGCTGTAATGAACGGCGTGTCGTGAGGATGAAGTCATAGAGTGTGCAGAGTGTGTGCGAGTTTCACTTCCTACCTTTTGGAAGAGTTTGAGTTCAGTATGACAGCTTGATTGATGGTCTTTCTGGTGCACGCTGCTTGCGGAATAAGATGATTTCATGTGGTTGTGAGGCCACGCTGTTCTCTCTGCTGTGGAGCGCTGCAGTAATTAGCACAGTCACCCATTACATTCATGGTATGATAGGGCTGCAGTGTCTCAGTGGTTGTGTGTATGTGAAATGGAGAACTGTGTGTATATTTATCGATGTGAATGTGAAACCTCACAGGACATAATTTTAAAACCACAGTTGTAGTTTCATAAGACTACTTTGGCAAATGTTTTCAGTGACAAGTGAAATACGTGTTTAAGCGTTGCCAGTAAACAATTCAAAGCTGTTCAGTGCAGGAAACAAAACACTATCCCATGAATTATTGGATTTCATTTTGTTTCTTGAAATTAAGAAATGGAACTATTCACTCGCCTCATCAATCAAAGTTACAGTTTCAATTTTTCAAATCTAAACTGTGGGAAGAGGAAAAAAAAAATGTTTAAACTATGTGATCACCACGACGGACAAACGACAACAGACTAATGTGCAGATGGGAATTAAATATTTGTACTTGAGTAACACATTGTCAAGCAAAGTCATAGTAAACTCGCTACAGAAACCACAGCTTCAAGTAACGTGCATTTTAAAAGGTTATTAATAGTCTTTTTAAAATATGGTAAAAGACTATTTCACAAGTATCACCTTGCTTTATGGTGGCAGGCTTCTTGATCCATTTTATGAGTGTGGTCATTTGGAGCAATGCACTTGCTGGGTAATGCAGCGTACTTCAGCATTAAATAAAGAGTAGTCTAACTTTGACACTTTCTATGCTTGTTCACATTCTTGCTCCTCCGAGGAATCCTCTCCATGATTACTCTCTACCGGTCCGCTTTGCTGTTTCCTGTTTGGTTTTTGACGATGTTCGCATCACTACGTGCCTGAGCCGACATTGAAAACTTCAGATAATATCAAACACGTTTGAGTTTAATGGAATGTGAAGATGAGAAAAACTTGAGACAGCTCGGACCGAGACACCAAATGATGGAGATGAAAGCACGTCACAACTCTAGCAAAACTCTCAGGATTTTCTTCCAACATCTGAAATTTGTCTGTGACAGTGAAATCGCTTGAAAAGTTGTTTTTCGTTGTCAGTGACCAGTGAAGTCTTCAATGTCGACAGGGTTGATTTGGAAGACGGTGCAACTATTTTTTAACTTTTGTTGATATACAGACGTACATTAGGGGTGGGTGATATAGCAAAAATATTCTATCATGGTATATGTCATTTTACATAACAGTAATAGTACATATCACATGAAATATGAATTATTATGGTTATATGCCACTTGCATATTTGCCATCACATTTGATTGGTTTTATTTGGAACTTGTGAAGAAACAAAAACAACTATCTCATCTAAGAGACAACAATGGAGTTCAAAACAAAAGATGAAAACAATAAAACTCCCATTCTTTCAAAATGGAAGTTTTAAGAGTCCACATGAGAACAGCTGTCACATTAAAACGCTGTCAAAATAAAATACAGTGTGCGAATTTATGGTAATCGTGTAACTCCAGCTTCAATTTAAACGGGGCAAAATTAGGAAGTGGTTTAAACGTGGTGGTTGTGTGTCTGTCCACATCAAGTTACCTTGTGAGACCGCTGGATTTGCAAGATTTCGAAATCACAAGGTCACGTTGTCGCACGACATCCTGCAGTAGAAACTGTATTGTCAAATCTATACTGGTAGACTGGTTTTTAGTGCCACGTGTGAAAAAGTGGCGTTCGGTTGGGTTGAAATGGTGACTGTGAAGGCCACAGCATATGATTCACTACATTTTCATCCTCATCAAACGATTCCGTGAGCCCTTGTGCCCCGTGGACGGGGACACTGTCGTCCTATAGAAGAGACCGCTCACATCAGGTTTTTCCTTTAATTTGTCACCCGTCTGTCGATGTATAGGATGACGGATGACAGATAGATCCCCCTTTTCTTCTTCTGCTGCTTCTGTTTCTTCTTCTGCTTCGTCTCCTGCTTCCTGGGCAATGCACCACTCCACCTATCCTTCAGTTATTTGACACTGCAGGAGACGCCAGGCATTTAGGACATTCTTTGTCCTTGGAGAAAGGAGGAGGGAGACAGGGGGTGAGGGGGGTGAGAGGGGTGAGGGCGGTGGGGTGCAGGAGGGGAGACAATGTGAGAGGTTCCACTTCGTTCGGCTTCAATAAGTGCCCCCCCCCAACACTTTCCACACACACACACACACACATGCACGCACTCCTTGACCACCTCCCAGCTCACGGAAGGGGCGGAGTTGAGGGCAGCGAGGCAGTGTGGAGTTAGGAAAAGGGGGGAGAAAAAAAGAAAGAAAATGCACCCCACCACCACCATCCGCCCTCTTTCAGTGTTTCGTGGGATGCCAGCATGTTCTGAGCCCCCTTTTTTTTTTTCCCACAGGGCGAGAAGGAAGAAAAACACTCCTCTTCATGGACCCCACCTCCCTTCTCTGTGCTTCAGTGACTGAATTTGACTTTGGCATCAGGAGCCATTTGGTTGGAATGGTTGTGATTTATTATTATCCCCACCTGCTCTGCTTCACCACCTCGAGTTTTACTTTATTCTTCATAGATGTGCACCATGGCTCGGTGTGTGCACTCAGCCCTTTTAGTATTGTGTCATTTCCTTATTGGTTCTTTATTGGAAATAACAAACAATCCATCTTTATTCCATCTGGGTGCTATTGTTATTACTGGCTCCTCGTGCTTAGTGAAGCTGTTGTTGTTAGAAACCGCTGCTACATGCTGAAAATCTTAAATATAATTAGCATTCAAATAGTGTGAACAATTTGGCTTTTTGTCTCTAAGGGCCTGATATTGCATTGTGTTCTAGTGTTCTCATCTGGCTCTAGGATACACAAACATTTCAGAACTGATAATCATTAAATGGGTTTTAGGAAGAAAAATAATTACTGGATAAATGTCACAAATCTTTCAACTTTTTGTTTTGGAAGCCTCTCTGGATACAGTACAAGCGTTTTTACCCATGGGTGCCAGATTTGTGAATTCTGAATGAGAGGATTGATTGATTTATTCTTTATTGTCTTACACCCAATGTGCCCAACACTCATGGGTTTACAAGATGTCAGAGACATAATTACAGTGGTCAAAACTCTTTTTTACATTTGATTACAAATATCACCAGTTTCTGTAGAGCTTGGTTCCAAACTAAACACTTTCTCACAGGCTCTGCAAACAAAATCTACAACAAAAGGGTCCTTTCCTAAAACATAACTCAAGATTTTTGTACTCATCTAGCAAGAAGAAGTCAACATAATCTGAAGACATTTTACTGAAGACTACATCCCTCGTAAAGTGGGCGGTAGAGAAGTCATATTTTCTAATCATAGGTCTTCAAGGGACTGTTGTTTGAGAGAATGGTACCAAAAAAATGACAGCAGTGCACTACCTATACAGAGGAAAGTCCCAGTAATGACACGGTGGCCATCTTGGCTGTTTATACAGTTTTCAGTACTGAGGTAATGCAATTTGTCTCTATATATTAAACTGGCCAGACTTGGAGGCAGATGCCCACTCCTATTACAGTAAAAGCAAAGCAGAAACCAAAAAAAAGAAGAGGAAAACGAAGGAGCCAGTTACAGTTAGTGCTCCAAAATGACAAAAAAGCCCAAGTTAGAATGTAAAAATAATCCAGCATAAAATAATTCCATCCCAAATGGTCTTTTAAAGACATGTTACGGACAGTAATCATGAATGTAAGCGACGTCAGCCAACCTCAGCCTCAACTGGGAGATCCAGCGTTACTTTGTGGTGTAAAAATTATAGCCATGGCCGGAAACGGGGAGTTACTTTTTTATCTGACTGGAATATTAACATTCTTCCGGAGCTGCTGGGTGAAACCCTAAGCCTGTGTTTAAGAAATTTTACCGTTGTCATGGAAAAACGCACATATCTGCAAAATGCGTTCTTTTCAGGAATGAAGAAACAAATGCTTTTTTATTGTATTTCCTTTTTTACACAATAAGATTTTCTCCATGCAGGTAACGCAAGCAGGAAAGTAATGGATGCATGAAGTGATGTCAACCTGTAATGTTCAAAACCACGCACCCCTACCATCACCTAGAGTTTACAAATGAGACTCTCGCAAGTCATTATATGTAAGTCCAAGTCAAGTCTCAGGTGTCTCATGGTTGTATTATGTGTTCAGTCATCTGCTGCATGCCATCTGATCCACTTAGAAAAAAACAAAACAAAAACACTGCATTGGAATATCTTAGGAATTCAAAACATGCACCGTATTATCGTCACTCTCTTATCTATTAACATACAGCGTCGGCGCTGATTAGTTGTTTGGCATATTATCACTTTAAAGAGGCTGTAATGCAACATAAATAACATAATGAAAGCTTTCCTTTTAGGTTAATAACTGCATTTTGCATCCGTGCATTTTCAGGTGCCTGATAAAGTTTGATGTGGTCGATCCAGCATCGTTTGTTTTGATAAAAGAGGTTTTGCAGCAGTTTGTTTGTTTGGCCCTTATATTAAGTAATCACAGCCAAAGGCAGTGTCACCATAGTGTTGTTGCTGCAGCTTACAGTCACGTTTGGCCAAGCACATGCGTACGTTTTATTTGTTTGTCACATGCAGCTTTGGACGTAATTATTAGACCACCTGTGATTTTCTGTAGAAATTCATCATAACAGCACTTCAACATAAGCTTTTTGGTCATGCTGTTCTTGGAATATTAATTCTTTCTCGATTTGTTTTTCGACATCATATGTTCTTGATTTATATGTTTGTTGTTGAGAAAATTGGGGTTTTTTTTTGGCGTCATTAATCTAAATACAGCTTATTTCTTTATTAAATTTAATTTCAAGCATTTCATGTGTCTGTTGCCAGATTTTTGCCCCACATTTGCACACAACAAAACCAGTGGCCACAGCGGTCCAATATTTATTTCCAAAGTTGTAAATAGAAATGTTACAATGACAGTTTGTGGTTTATATTAAATGCCAAGATGTCACTCCATGAGGCCGCTTTTTGCCAAAAAAACAAGACACACATTAAACAAACAAGATACAACATGCTAATAATAAGTGACGTTTTTGTGTGTTGACGTATATTGGAACTTTCCTGAGAAAAGCAAATCGGCTCTCAGACACCACTCCGGCTCCAGCTCATTTTACTGTAGGAATTAAATGAAATGAGCATATATCCCCAATGGCTTAACTATTTATTTAAGGGATAGTCTAATCATTGCGGCTCCAGTTTTTTTTTTTTTTTTAACCATTATACCATTATTGGACTTTTTCCTTTACTGTCAATGTGATACATGGATCTATAAAGCAATGAAAACATGATGAGAAAGAAATGTATTGTTTGTTTATTGAGGAGGATTTGATGAGGAAGCAATCCATGCAAAAATTTTGGCTGAATTTTGCGCTCCTGCAATAGGACTATAAATACTGCAGCTGTGTGCTTTCATTAAGCAGATAAAAAAGCATAATATGTGCTTTAGTTTTTTTCATTTATCAACAAAGATTAGATTTCAGACTTTGTCGGTAAGCTGGCTGATTTCACCAACAAAGTGCAGTAAATGTTAGGTCAGAGTACAATGACGTCAGTATAATGTCAGGGCGAAGAAGTGTGAATCATGTAATAGTATTTTTTCGTTCTTGATATGCCACTCCGTTCGCTATGATGTCTAACCCGCTGTTCCTCTGTGTAGGATAGAACTAAGCGACTTTTGATTAGTGAGCCCCTACAAAAGCTCCAACTTCCCAGAGCCTCACCTACATCAGTCATCCAAACATGTTTTAGCTTCATATCCACGTTGAGAAGCTTGGAACGGCTTAATCTACCGAGCGTAATCTGGCTGTTTGCGGTGCTGGATCAAGATGTTGAACTTTTTTTAGTTCAGAGCAGTCTCTCTGTTGAGCTGGATCTGCTGTTCAAACTTTGGTTCGACGTGGTTTTAATTTGGTTGCATCATCTCTATATTTACAAATGAACTTTATGTATAATGTATGTGTTTATGTGTGAGAGGCAGAGAGGAAGAAAAAGGGAGTCAGTCCCAGAGCCTGTAGATAATAATAATGTTACAGGAGGAGGATTGTGGTCTGCATTCTGGAACAGTTTATTAGGGGGAAGTCTGCAATTACATATTTTCTGGGTAAACATTAACTAGCTCTGTATTGCAGGCCTTCAGAACAACAGCAGCTTGGGCTATAACATACGTAGGCCTATGGTGTACTGTACTGTGTACTTGCGTGGTTCACTTTTACTCAGACATTTATCACCACAGGGGCACACTGAGCACAGTTTACTGGAGTTTACTGTGTCCAGTACATGTATTTAACAGTACTATTGTTTTGACAGAGAACTTTTGAATGAATTCTGTTAAAGCGCCATATATAATTAAAGTGATACTAAACACTAAATATGCTTTTTGAGCTGTAAACAGAATCATAGGACTCAATTGTAATGCATCAGTGGTGGTGAAAATGCACATAAAAAAGGACAAATATGTAAAGAAACTGCATTTTAGGGGGGGAAACAGCTCATGACTTCCTGTTTTAAAGTCTTTTTGAGCCTACCCATAGTGAAGATGATGTAGAGCCGTTCTTTTAGTATTGTTTTTGTATGACTCTACATTATGAAGTTTGTCTAAAAAAAATCAGTGTTAATCAGTGTCTAATCAGACGTGTTCAGTCCACCTGTCTTTCAGTCCGACTCTGCCAAACCTTCATATTCCAGTGGGTTGAACTGGGGCCGTTATATCTCTCTGTTCTGAACCACCGGACTCACGCGAGGACAGTGATTTTACCTCTTTAAACCGCTGCACTGATCGGTTAATTTGCTCTGTTTGAATCCGACATGAGGTATTGAAACACGTCCGTGTCAACACAGTGTGGAACTGAACTGAGTTATACTGAGCTGATATTGCAATGACGCTGACAAAGTAATGAGAAAATATAGAAAATGTGGATCAAACATGTTGTGGCCAATCTGCTGCAATGTGTATTAGTGCATACAGTTTTCATAAGTTCCTTAATAATGAGCTTTGGATTAGTTTTGCAAATGGTTCCAAATACTACAGGACCCATAAGCCTCTTTGGCTATCACTATGGAGAAGAAGCAACAGGTGCCAAACTCAGTT
>JAPQRN010000002.1:9388321-9404515 GCA_037367275.1 Coranthus polyacanthus
GGTTCCAAATACTACAGGACCCATAAGCCTCTTTGGCTATCACTATGGAGAAGAAGCAACAGGTGCCAAACTCAGTTACATTTCTTTAGTATGTCCTTATCTTTATATGTACAGCTTGTCATTTTGTGAAGAACGAGGTAGATTCATTGTTCCGGCACATTGCTCATCTTTTGTACTGATCATTCAACCAATCATTTATTCTCCGCCATGTCTCTACAGTAGCTCAGAACAGACTTCCTCCTCTACTTTTTTCTGTTGGCATCCAGAGTTGACGTACATTTTCATGTACATGTTTAAGCGTGGATTCTTTCACCAAAAAGCCCAGAATTGACAAAACAAACACTGGCTCTAATGAGGATCTTACCGTAGGGGAGCGTGAGGGGGGGATTCAGTTGGTTGCAAACTACAACTTCACTGCTAGACGCTACTAAATATTACTCACTAAACCTTTAGGGTCTTTTTTTTGTGTGATTAATTCGGATGCCAGTACATTTTTTGGAACTGATGTTTTTGTCATACATGTAAGGTGAATATTGTGTGGCAAAAAAAAAGATGAACAACAATGGCAGACCACCGTGCTTTGTATGAAAATGGGCACAAAAATTACGAATACAATGAACTGAGGGACAATGTGTGGAGTAGCATCACAAAACAAGTAGACTATCAGGACAGTGAGTGGCTTATGTAATGTTAACGTCACATGAATCGGATACAGCTTTTTACCTGGACACTGCACGTACACTACCCAAAGTATCGTAAGACACTGCAACAGACATAACGGAGCACACACAGGCGTTTTCTAAGACCCGACGGTGTTGAATCCAGCAGTTTTGTCGTAAGAACGAACTGGCACAAATCTATTCAGACCTTGTATTGAACAACTGTTGCAAATTTGCATCACAAGTCTTACAAATAGTTTGATGTGAAATGTTTTCAGTTGAGTATTTTGCATATTCACACTGTTCATTCGTCACATGCATCACGTGTAAAGGCCATTTCACCCAGCCCTGAAAATGTTATCATGATACAAATGTTCACGACAGTCAGTAGAAATAATTAGTGGTTTTAAATTATTCGTAAAAAGGTAGAATAAGATACGTAAAAGAAGCAACAGATCGTGACAAAACACAACTGTAGTATCGGTTTTCTTAATTTAGTGCTTATTTTGTTCATTTTGTTTATTTCATTTTAACGACGTGATTGTTTAATGTTACATCGATACAAAGAAAATGAGTGAAATCTGAGTTCTTACTCAACAACGTGATGAAGACGATGACGAACCTAGACAAAAGCAATAGAATTTTATACCACGATGAATATCATTATTGTTTTATCACTCAGACCCAGCCTTAATTCCACTTTGTTCCTCTGTTGAGTGTTAAAACCATAATGTCAGCGCTGACACGTAGTCAACACATCCCGCAGCATCACAATTCATTCAAGTGAATGAGTAAAGGAAGAAAGGCGAGTTGTAATAGCTTGCAAATGTTGCCACTCACATATATATATATGTGTGTGTGTGTGTGTGTGTGTGCCCATCTGAGGGCAATTTCCAGGCCAGGGCCGTTGTGATGGATCCCTGCCTTTCAGGTGTAATTATTTTAAGAGAGATTGAGCTGTTAAGCACTTGAAAAACATCACAAAGGCTCAGTGTGTGTTTATGCTTTCTGTTCTGTCTCTGAGGTTCCTGTGAGGCCCCGAGTCTTCCAGCATGTCCTGTTCCCAACTAATGCACTTCATTAATGTATATGTTACCTGCATATTGTTCTATTCTACTGCAAACTGAAACCTGCTGTCACAAAATGTTACCAAAAACTGCCCCACAGGTCTGCACCACATGGCCAGCATTGATATTAGTTCTATATTTTTGGTAGACATGATGTTTACTGTAACTGATTGCATAACTTAGGCAGGGTTTGAGAGTCAGGGGGCATTATTCTGACCATGTAATTGCATTTCTGTGTTTGAGTCTGGCCAGGATTCTTGTTTCACATCATTCTGCTTCTCTTTCCCTTCAGATTTTTTACGGTACTCAGCCTAATTCGGATGAAAAAATGAACAGAAAGTTTGAAACAGTTCACAAAATATATTCATAAGTAGAAGTGGTGTAGAAAATGGGTCAAAGCATACATAATCTCCTGTGTTAACTGCAGAGGGATATATGTATACGGAGGTGTAAAAAGTACTGCATTATTTTACTCAAGTAAACAAACTGCTACTGTGCAGTTATTATACAAGTAATACAATAAAAAAATGACTCAAAGTTAAAAGTAACTTATTCACAACTTACTTGAAATAAAAGTTACTTTTAAAACTTTTTCACTCATATTATCATAGTAAAATGTTGATCCCTATCATTTATACTCCTGCAAACTTTACTCTGTAATGGAGGCAGTGTAAAATACCTGAAAATAAATATACTTAAATGCAAGGAAAATTGCAGTTTTTAAAATATTTTTGCACAGACCTGAGTGTGCGGAGGCTTGTTTCCTTTTTGGAGTTTGATTATTTTTAAATCCCTGCACCTCAGCTGAATCGGACACTGGGTGAGAAGTGTTTCCAATAAAACAAAAATATTCCAAAAAAGTACACAAACAATCTACTTCATTACAGTAACTTAGTTACTTCCATCCCTGGATATATTCAGGAAATTTAAGAAATAGGAAAAAAAAAAAGAGAAGAACAGTTTTCAGTTACAAGGAGAGATATATACAAAAAATATACAGGGGACATCTTACAATCCATTTATTACAAAAGTCCTCAGTCTTCTCGGGCCTCAGTTATACGAACGCCTCCCTCAGTTACCATGGAGCTGTTCTTTGCTCTTTTCAGCAGTGGATCACCCTGGGCCTCAGGACAAGGTAAGGGAAAAAAGAAAAAAAAACATGCTGCTGTTAGTGCCTGAGTTACTTTCGGTCCAGCTAACATATTAACCCCCTCCAGCCCCCTGAGAAGCTTTCATTTGACTGATCTTATCTTACCAGAAAAGGAAATTGCCTTTGATGACTTCCATAAGTGAACAAAAGTGTAGAATAAATTTCATGTACTTGCTCTTTGAACCCCACTTCCTCCTATATACTATCTCTTCTCCCCTTCTACCACGTTTACGCTCATTTCACCCCTCCCTTTCTCCTCTTATTCCCCCTCTCTCCCTCGTCCTCCTCATCTCCATCCTCTATCTATAGTTCTCTGTGCTTCCTTCACATATCTGCTCAGTTACTGAATTGCACAAAACAAACACACCCTCACTGACAAACAGGTCCAGCATGTGAATAGCCAGCCCCGAGTTAAAACCATCTTATAAACATTCAATTTGTCACTCATCATGAGGAGCAACCCTCCATCACAGTATAAAGTTAAAGCTTTTCAAAGTTAAAACTGACATATTTTGACATCAGAAAGTCAATGTATCGGCTGAATGCTACGTTTAATAGAAGTCGTGACACATTTTTTTCGTGGTAGTTGTACTGTAGCACGGTCATGCATTCATATTTTACACAAACACTTTATTAGTTTACGGTACCGAACATTTGCTGAAAGAGGAATTCGTGTTTTGTTTGCCAGGAAGTCAAAGGTCATGTTCAGTCACAAAAAGCCTGGTTTAATTGGGGAATGAGTCCAAACTTTGCCGAAGAAGAATGATCTCTGTCATCAGTGTACCAGCCTGCAGCCATGTAACAGGTCACAACTTCTCGACTAAATCAAATAAAATGAAACACTACAACACAGGTCTTATGATGACGGATTGGAAAGCTGCAACGGCTTGTTTCCTTTTTAAGATGCTACCCCAGGTTTTGTTTCTGTTGATAGGTTTTGCCTCCAGGAGGACAGCGAATGCAGGAGGTATGATTGTTCACCGAGCTGCATGAAGTTGTTTGTTTACAGTTCAGCATCAAACCGTTTCTTTCCGGGTGTTGTTGGGGACAAGGGAATTCCGATATTGTCAACTTAACTGTCAATCACGTTAATTAGTCATTCACTTTCTGAAGATTTTGTCTTATTGTAAAAGGTCCTGACAGACAGTGCATTGTCCTGCTGTTTGTGTCAAACCCCACCCATCTGGCACCTACGGAGGCTAAAACAAGCTGTTTAAAAAACATTTTTCAAACACTCTCTCAAACAGGTCTGTGCAGTGTAGAACAAAAGCACTTTATGATAACTTGTTGGAAGAAACATGACAGTTTGCACAATGTTTTCTAAGTACGGTCAGATAGTTCTCCGTCATTGGAGGAGGAGCTACATTTTTGCTTTATTATTTTCTTTACATTTATTAGGATAAAGTTCTGCAAAGGGTTTGAAACTTTGCAATTAGGCGCATTTACAATATATCCTTATAAAAGCTGTAATTGCAATTTAGTCCCCAGAATAAAATGCTGCCATTGTATGTTTCTGCAAACCGCGAATATGTATAATCTCAACATAATTATTTGACAATATTCTAAAATAATAATCCCTCTCAATCATCACCTCTGACCTCTACAGCATCGCGCAGCGTGCACGGGCAGAACAATATAAAAACCAAGCAACTCTGGTTCATTCTGCTCTTTTCTTGTCCGTCTCCTCTCTTAGTGTGGTTCAGTTCTCTCTGAGGGACAAAACTCTAGGCAAAACACTGACATACACTGTGCGATTGGCCGTTGTCCCGGTCTTGAGACCAAAGACAGCCTGGGACAAGGATGACCATCTCACAGCGTGACTGCTGCTACAACCTATGTCTACTTAACAACGAATGGGAATTCAGCATGAAATGACACATTGCTCAACGCGACAGGTGTGTTTATGTTTGCTAAAACTACTAACCTCAAGCTTTCTTCGCCAACTCGTCATCCCAGGTTGCCTTCTTTTCCCGAGTCATGACTGGATCCACACTGTCCTCCTTTGCCTTGACTTCAGATTTTCTCCATTTGCATAATTCCCACTATTGTAACAGTGCATCAGCAGTTTATCATTACGCAGTTTGCATACACGTTGTACCCAAGTTTATTACATCCCTGTCACACAGTGTGGCTGCTGATAAACTTATAAGACTGCTGAGGTCGCACAGTCCGTGGGAGCCTTAACACAGCGGAGGAGGTGGAAGCGTGCACTTTGGTTGTGTTTCTTCTAGAACATTCTCATAGAGTCATGTGATGCTGTTGGACGGGCGTATGTGTATTTTAGAGCATCTGAAAATGATGTTCATCAGTCTGTTGCTCACTCGACCATTACTCTTTCTGCCTCATTCAGAGTGGAGAGGACGGGCAAAGTTTGACCCGTTTGTTTATTCAAAAAAGTGAGAAATGTTAGATTCTTTACCTTTAAGAAATGCACTGAATAATTTTTTTTAAATCACTTCTTTGCAGACTTTCTGTATTTAACCAAGCGCTGGTATCTTTCCTTAACCAACCAAACACGTTTAGTGCCTAAACCTGTTGTTTCTCAGAGACACAGGTGTTACTATAGCCTCATTCTATTCCCTTAAAACTCTAAAACCACTGTCAGCAGTTAAAACACGATAACATCTATATGCACATATCTAGAAATGTTGTTGTGAAACATGTTTTTGTTTCAGAAACATTTTATTCCAGCAAATGGGTGATACATTGCAAGATTAAATGTATGTGATTGATATGTAGACAGGTTTTAGAAGTGATCAACTTTAGATAATTGTCTCTGTAAAATGTATATGTGTCAGTTAGAATGGTTTAATTGCATATCCTTGCATGTGTGCTCACGTCTGTGTTTCTTTGTCCTTCCAAAGTGGCCTTTTCTGTCTGTAGACTGGAAACACCTTTCCTCTTCTTTCATGCTGGACAATAGGAAAGAGACCCAAAGAATTTCTATTTGTCCACATCCTTTGTCATGCCGTATTAGTGTTATTTCCAGGCACCTGAGCCCATCATACTCGATCAAGGGCCATCTATACACACAAGTCAAAATCATTCCATTAATAAGTCACCTCAGTGGTATTTAAGTGAAGCTTGGGATTTAAGACTTCCTCTTTGCTCGGTGGAATTCACCCGGCCTTTTCGGAGCTACCTTTGTGTGACTTATGTGCCTCCGGTGGATTAGGAGTACTCAAAAGCCATTTAAATCACAATCCTCTGCGTTCCAAAGCAATGCTGGATGGACAATGTAGTGTAGTGAAAAAAAAGCCCTACAAGCACTAGGCTGATAGTTATAAAGCAGCCATATTCCAAAGACGGGCCCATGAATAAAAGTGCAAACCCCTCTATTAGGGGGATGTGCCTGAACTTGAGCTGAATGGAATGTTTTGGATTCACAAGGATCCTGTGTGTGCGTATGTGGTTGTATGTAAGTATGAGGGTTAAGTGCATGCGTGTCTGAGTGTGTGTATGCATGAGCATATTGCAAACTTCTGCATGAATAAACAATTTTGCATGCAGTCACTGGATTTTAATGCAGGACTTTAATACATTTAATACTTTTTTTAAGTATGAAAACTAAATTCTAATGTATGCACAGCTGCAGACTGCTTCCACGATGGTTTTATATATATCTGCGTATTGGTTGTAGTCATGAAGGATGGTCTGCATACATTTAGCAGACTCGAACCATACTACAGCTCTACCAGTATCTGTTTTTATCATGACAGACTGTTTGTGTTCCTTCTGTATTTGTGCATTGAATGTGTGGTCAGAAAAAAGCGAGGCCGTTTCCTTCGACAAAATGCCGGCAAAGGGACATAAATCTCCTCGGCTCCCGGTGGGACGTCACGGAAAACGGAGACCTTAAAGGCAGGCAGGCTAGAAGCTCAGGGGAGGAACTAAAACATCAATTGTGGAATTAAAGGAGAGCGTGTTCTGGGTCCTGTCGGATCCTTAAACCAGGCCAGGAAGTGTGTGTGCCTGAGCATGCTTGGCTTTTCTTTGTATGTGTGTCTTTGTGTGGATATGTTGGTGGATTTGTATGTGTGTGGATGCATGCTGAGAGTTTCAGTTTGTGTGTAGACTCCTCTGAAAATGCCTTCCCAGGCTCCCCTCTTCTCGGGTAGAAACGGGGCAATAAATAGCAGGGTATCTCCTGGCGGCAGTCCAGCAACTGAGGCCCTGGCAAGGAAGTGACTCATTTCAGCGGAGAGAAAAGGAGGGGGGATAAGAGGATTTTTGTGTCTCTTATTATCAGTCAGCCAAGGCAAACCACACTGGCAGGCCAGAGAGGGAAGAGAAGGAGGTGGGGAGGAAGTGGGAGGCGGAGGGGGGAGTTAGGGAAGGTGGTTACAGGGGGAAGGAGACGCTGCCAGACTGATAGGGCCTTTGCTGCTGGTATTTGGCTCCTTATAGGAACTGACTTCTGACCTTCCCTGTGCTCTGAGCCAAGGAACATGCTGGGACAGTTTGTTTACTAACACCTGAGCGATGAACGCTTGCTCTGCACATTGTGGGTGCATTAATGTAAAAAATAAAAACTTCAGTTAAGGAGAGGGTCTTGTCTTTCTTTTAGAGTTGAATTTATGTTTTCAGCTCCCCCTGTTTTCCAAGCAAAAATGTTTCAGGTAGGTAAGTAAAACACCTGTGTAGACAGGGAATGCAACTGTGTGTGAATGTGGGCACGGATATGAATGAGTTTGTGTAGGAAAATTTGGAACGTTAAGTAAGCCAAACACCTCTAAATTAACTACAGCGTGTCTGTAAAGTTATATTTAATATTTTTACTGCCAAGGGCATTGTTTCACAGTTTCTGCAGTCATGTTTTCTTTACAGTTTGTCCGACTGTCAGCAGGATTATGCAGAAACTTACTGCACCAGTTATGAAACTTGTTTGAAGTGTAGCGTATGGGCATGGACAAACCCCCTTAAATTTTGGAACAGAACCAGCAAAAATGACAGATCTTGGGATTTAAAGAAAATAAATAAATAAAATAAATCCTAAAATTGCGAGAATGGGTGTTTGAATTACAGGACTGTGAGGCCTTGGAGGAGGTATGTGCCCTCTGGTTATAATTGTTATTGTGAGCTTTGGAATTTGTCATATATCCTACTGAATGCTTAAGGCTGCAGTGCTTCATAGTTTTTTGGCATCGCTTGGCCAAAATTCCATAATTACCTTTCTGCTTATTGTAATTCAAGTGGTTTGACGGGAAACAAGATGTCTACCCCCTTGTCTAGTTTTTGGGCTGTAGAAAATCTGTGCTCTAATGTGAATTTTTGGCCACTCATAGGTGTTTTCAGACAGGTAGGGGCTTAAATATGTGATATCTGTAATTACCGATCGCTGTTAGATTCTGTCAGACTGCTCTACTCTGTGGCAAGCTTGAAAAAGTGGCTTCATTTCTCCAAAGCGCCGTGAACTGGCATCAAGTCATCTACATTTATAGTGGGTCTTTTTTATTTGGACTGAGAAGACAGAGCTGCAAAAGGGAGGTGTGTATTTCCAATGTTCCCCTGATTTTGGCTCGTGCAGATTTCAATTTCCATGTGGAAATAGATATCTCTCTTTCTACTCACCAACAAACCCTTTTCTGTGATTGGATTGTAATAACAACCACACTGAATGTGTGTTAGGTGGACTAAGGACGCCTAGCCATTAATCACGGTGTTTATTACATTCTTACTGTATAACACAAATATCAGTTTGATTCTGCACATTAACTTTATGGTTCAAATTTGACCATTGGTACTTATCCTAAACACTAATCCGCTGGCATATGTACATTAATAAATCTTACAGGTTGGGTTTCATTACATTTAGCTCAAATATTCTGGCATCACTGCAACCAAAACCTAAATTACAGTATGTCACAAGCAAATACAAGAAAAAAGTATATAGTTTAAATGGCGATTTGTCTGCAGCAAGTGCAGCGCAAAGAGTAATGGTGCTGATTTTTTTTTTTTTTTTTTTTGTGAGAATCCTCCAGATATCGTCTGTAAGGCATTAATCTAACTGTTGTATCCACAGCAGCAGCAGAATGAGCCTCCTGTTCCCATTATCAACATTACACATCCGGTCTGAGGGGGCCTTTCAACTGCATAATCATAAGTCACACATTGAAAAGCCACCACTGTTAAGCAATGAACACCTACCTCTACTCTGTCCCATCTAAGTTCCCAGGTGGGTGTGCAATATGGCAGACCTTTGTTCCGTGTGTGCGTGGAAAAGCACACACTGTCAACACGGGAGAGAAAAGCTAATATTTACCACGTATGGCCTCGGCTTTAATATTAGCTAGAGGTGCAAGTTGAGGGAGAACAGAGGTCTCACTCTGGTCTCACTTCCTACCCAAATGCAATGTCAAGAGGTTTATTTTTTAAGGCTTCTTGGTTTTATTAGAGAAGATAGAAATGAGAAAATCAGACTGGAAAAATGTCACAGATCAAAATCATACATTTTTCATGTTTTACATATTGTAGCACAGCGCACGGTTCTAAGAGCTAGGTGGTGTTTCTTCTCCCACATTAACAGTGTTTTTCCAAGTGTTTCAAAATTATCTTTGTGGTCACTTTCTTTCTTTCAGAGTAAAATAGTGCTGGTAAGAACTTCTCAAAAAGTCTGCAGCTGCATCAAAAGGCAAATCAGAGGAACAGCAGTGTCAAAGAACGCGCTTAAACATAGTCAATTATTAAATAATATCACCCTTTTAGCTCTTGACCTGCAGTAGCGCTGAGGTTTTCCTGCCAGCTTCAACAGAAAAAACTCATGAAAAGATAAAATCTACACATCAAGTGATTAAAAAGTGTGTTTGACTTCCTCTGCCTTACAATAGCCCTGTAGTAATCACCACAGTGATCTCCTCCAATCCACACAGCAAATATTCTGCACATATTTTCCCCTCTCTGCTCCTGATCCAGTGGAGTTCCAAACAGGAAATGATCTTGGGGCCATTTGTATCCTCGTGGCCTAGACCAGCAGAGTGCATATTCAAGACATACTGGCAATGTCCCCTGTCTCAGGAAAGAACTCCAGACAAGTTCTTGTCCAAGCATTTCGGCTAAATACCGCATGAAATCGCCAGAGGATTTCGAATGAGTCAAGCTGTGGGGTTCTGGCACAGGACCCACATCAATATCCTACTTATGCCGGTGGCCAGGTGTTGAGGGGAAATTCTCAATTGAATATTGTATCCAGCTTTCTGGGAGCTCGGGGAGCTGTGTCTTGTGTGGATATTCGTTTCTCTGCCTTGCTATGCGCCCTGTCTCCTCTCCTTCCGTCTTGTTTTTGGCATTCCTCCGATCCGGGCCGAGTACAGTCTGTTGTGGCTCCCACTTGCACACCTGCCACGAAGAAACAGCTGTGGTCCAGCACAACATCATTAGTGTGGCTGAAAGAGAAGGAAAGGCCTGCATAGCCATCCCCCCTCTGTTTACTCTCCCTAAGAGTTCAGCTCCGGGGCATCTGTACAATGGACAAACATTTTTACGATAAAGACGTGCAAAAGCCACCCCCTCCTTGTGTTCTTACAGCGAGGACGTGTAACCCGATCATGGTGAAACCTGTGGGAGAGCAGGGGCGATGAAAGAAAATTTTATACCTCGCGCTAAACATGTCCTTTTGGGGTGTTCACTCTGCACAGCTGTATAGTGGATGGCTTTAAGAGTAACGCTCTTGCATTTATTCCCTTATTATTGCGGAGACTGCTCCACAGCCATGACCAGGCATCTGGTTAAAGTGTGAAAGATGAGCTCCCTTAACATGAGGTATTGACCTTCACAGGCAGGACCCTACCTCCTTACATGACCAGAAATCTCTCATCAAGTTGCATATTTACAAGCAGCCAAGAAACACGGGAAAGTATTACGTATATTGCTGTAATCGATATGTCCTTAGTGCATGTAGAGGACAAGAAGAAAGGAAGTGCTTCCATTGATTTGCAAAGATACTGGAGTGTAGGCCTCTCTTAACAGCCTCTGTTCTTCCAGAAACAGAGGAGGGAGATTTGACCCCTGTGGGTACCAAGGGCTGCTCTGGAGTGCAGACGCCAAACCACAGACCCAAGACTCCACTGTAAAAAATATCCACTCAAACAAATCAGTCCTAAATCTGCTCGCATCTACTGGTTTATTGAAAATAGTTGTTATAAAGTTCAGGGTCAAAGAGTCATAGCTGATCACCCCATGGTTACAAGTTAAGGCTGTGCAACAGTTACCATATCATGATTGTTTATGTGCCTCCTGAAGTCTTTCAGTGACTTCTCCCACGGTAGATAATATGCTGTATGTGATACAGTATGTACGATGACATTTAAATCGTGCTGTGAGTCAACAGTGAGGGCAATGCAATACAATTTGAAACACTGCAGAGTGTGAAAAAGGTTGCTAATTGTTGCCATTGACTTTGCTTTTACTTCAGTAAGTGATAAAGTTTTAAAGCTGATATTCTTGACCCTGGAAGTAGTAGTTGAACTCACCCTCTCTCTCTCTCTCACACACACACACACACTCAGCAACATTTAGAAGCTCTCCTAGAGTTTTTATATATTTGCAAAAAAATAACACTGTGTGTATTTAAACTGTGAAGATGGCAAAGCATCTAATTTAGGGTTTTGTTAAAGTATTTGCTTTAGTTTGATTGGAATGTATTGAAGAACACTGAACTATTATTGTTGCATAGCCAGGCCTTTCTCCACACTTCGGTTTAGCGCTGTGCCAACGTTGACTAAATATTTGGCCGAACATCGTTCTGGATTAGAGAAAAAAACTCTTTTGCTTGTTTGGTTTTCTTCAAACCAAACAACTGTCTTGGTGGCATGAAGCGGCAACAGTGCATTTGCAAAGAGTGTTTGGGGACTTGTTTTGGTAGAACATGAAAATGGCTAATCCCATGCAAAAGAAAACACCACAAAGAACCAAGCAGGCCTGCCTTACTGCACGATCCAAATCTTTGTCAAAACCTTTTTCAGCATGTAGTTGCTAGTTCGGAAGCTATAGCGAGTTAACGCTGACTAAAATAGTCTACTTCCTGTGATTCAGATTACTACCAGATAACATCATTTATAATATATTATAGACTTAAGTGGAACAATAGGATGGCTTTGGCTTTATTAAGCAGACATCTGCAACTCAAAACATCTTTTGAAAACAAATTTTTATAGCGAAGAATGAGTAAGAGTAAGAGTAAATCGAAGTGTAGTGAACATGATGTTTTTAGTTTTTGTTACAATCCAGATGGTTATGATGACAAAACAAGTACACTAAAATTATTATTATTTCATGGTTGCCTTTGGTGGTTCATAAAAGTAGTAGATGACTTAATTTAAAAAAAAAAAACTATAAATCCTTTTCGTCAAACAAAGAATCTAGGTAGTGGCGTAACACAGTTTAGTTTATTTTCCATTGCACATCTGAAAAAATTCCTGGAAAAAGTGATACCTAGGTCGATCACTCCACTTATTTTAAGGTGACAGCTGGAAACAGTTGAAGAAAGGTGAAATCATCTTTCATTTTTGTTGGATGTTTTTCACTTCGTTTGATGAAAAAATAAACATTATAAGACTCATGACTAAATTAAATATCCTTTTTAGATGAATATTTTTTGCAGTGGATCCCTACCGGAGAAAATCAATCCGTCACCACGCGCACAGGAAGGAAGCTTGGGCTGGGGAGAGATACTGCTCTTAATGACATGTCTCTGTGTGCCTGGACTAGAGGGGGAAGTAACCGGATATTTAAACAGAGATAAGAGTGTGTGCCAAAGAGGCTGGGATTGGATATGACTGAAACCCCATGGCAACCGGCTGGGGCTATCGGATATGGAAAGGTAAATAGTAATGCAGTCGTAGCATGTTTTAATGCTGTAAATTAAAAGCTCATGTAACATTCATGTGAGAGTGAGATATAGGTGGCTAGCTTCTGCCAAGTTTTCATTAGTGATTTCCTCCATGCTTTTAGCAGCGCGCTTGTTTTAAATCAAGATTTGGAACATGCGTTTTGGCTCATCAGGATCTGTAAGCAGAAATCAGATATGCCGTATTTCCAAGCAAGAACATTCACTGCCATAGGATAATGAGGGACATGAAAGTATCTTAACTAAACTCTCTCAGATTGGAGGAAGAGCGAAGATGAGGAAAATATGTGATGGGACATACTGGGAGAGAGAGAGAGAGAGAGAGAGAGAGAGAGAGAGAGAGAGAGAAAAGAAACTTGAAAATGATGTGTTCATCTATTCAATATGTGTGGCAGTTAAAGCAACAGTCCACCCCTTTACTCTTTGCTAAACATATACTGTGTCTTCTGATAAAATCTTCTCCTACTAGAATGGCTTTGACATCTCCTACAGGCCAGAACTTGTTGTATTCGGCTGTGGGTTATACGAGTTACTCAGTGTAACCACAACTTGTGTTGTGGCTGCATTGCATTCTGTTTTATCAAGGCTACTGTGGATGCAGTAGTTGGTAGCTCTGCTTTTCATCTTCCTGAAGGGCCAATCAAGTCAGCTGACGGTTATCCCTGTTGACATGAAAGCCATGTTCAGACCAGTGATACACGTGAATAAAAAAAAAAAACACAGGGTCTGAGAAAAAGCTGAACCTTCTTCAGTCTATTTAGCAATAGATCCATCAAAGATGTGCCAAAAATGTACACCGTTCTTCTGGTTTTGATTTTTAAAAAGAAGTAGAGGCACATTTCCATGACATAAATTATGTCATGAGTTTAGAAGCAAAGAAGTGAAACTCAATCCAACATGGCGGAGGAGTCGTTCTGCTGCTACACACTGGTGTTGCCATGGCGCAGTGTGGTTCCACTTCTTATCAATATAACTTGTTTGACAACGGCAAAGAGTATAGACAAAGAAATTAGAGGAAAACGATGAAACTGGTGCTTTTCGAGAAACACTTCCACTTGAAACATAGCTCTGTTGCTGGGGCTCTCCGGTGCAATGTATTTTCATGGCTGGATTCTTTGATACAGCTCTACTTCATAAAGAGTAGTGCTGTGGTAGTGCTTTCAACATTACTGCAGAACTATAATGATGAAAACCCCTGTGCATAAAATAACATTGATGAACAGAGGTGGTGTTTGTCATCTAGCTCAGGGGCAAACTGTTCCTTGTTTTTATACTTTATCTACAGACCAGTACTAAGGAAGGGAACATGGCTTGAGTCAATATTATTGCATATTATGTGACAACTGTTGTTGCTATGATCTTCAAATGGATGTGGCATAGTAAACATGCAGCATTTAAAAAGGAGGCTGAAGATGTCATAAAGAAATATTGATCTACTTGAATGACTTGTGTGGTTTGTCTACATTAGCAGAATGAGCTAGAATGAAAAGAAAAGAAAGAAGTCAAATTCATTAATTTACGCTCTCATTCTTCTCATTTTTTGATTTTCTCATAACATGTCCTCGTTGATACAACAACAACGGTCCCCAGCAAGTACCCAGTAAATATATAGTCTGTCCCAGCTCCCATAATGGATGGGAAAACCAAAGTTTGTAAACTGGATGAGTAAGACTCTCCCCTCTATTAACCAGCACCACTCAGATGCCTGTGAGTACAGCATTAAACCTGCAGCCAGAGGGAGAACCTGTCATGGTTGTGGGCAGTTCCCAGTAATAAAGGTGAAGCAGAGATAAATAATGGTTAAAAGCAGCACTGTCATCCCTGCTCATTTCCCACTTCTTCTTTCCACTCCCACACTGATCCCTGTATCACTCGACTTTGTTCAATGTTTCGTCTGCAAAGGCAGATCAGGTTCCCTCTCCAAGTTAACGTGCATAAAGGCTCATGTAATAGGAGCTGCCCAGAGTTGCAGATACAAAAATACACAACTCTTTTGCTGTCTTAGTGGGTTGGACCTGAAATCATATGGAACATATCTTTTCTTCGTGGTTTGATGATAATGCTCCCAGACAATGCAGGCTTAGCCAGAGGAAATGATTAAACTGTATTTTGTGGTGTGTTTGTTTTAGTGTAAGCCATCTGAATCATTAGTCCTTCTGGGAAAAAAAAGTAAGATGTATTTCTCATTTCTCTCCAGCCACTTCACACTTGAGTCTTGAAATGTGTATATGAAATCATGTTGACATTTCATATTTTATATTTTACAAATCCAGCTGACGCTTTTATTCAGTATGAATAGCCAGGAGTCTGGCAATGGATTAAGCTTAAATTCTAACATTACAAACAGCCCGATGGTACAGTGTTGGGCTCGTAGCAACCACACCTTGCCAGCAGTAACAAAATATTCCTGTGATGCTGCAATGATCACATATGACAGAAATTCCAGGGAAGGTAAGGAGAGCTTGAAAAGAAGTGCATATTGGAGGAAGCAGAGGTGGATGTGAATCAAGGGGATAAGGGTATCATGAAATATTTGTCCAACAGATAGGTTTGCATCTCCTATTGAGAGCCACTAACCCCCACCCCCCACATTCACACTCCTTCCATGTTTCAAGCACCTCCAACCATTGGCAAGGCCATAGACCTAACCTCCGCTGGCCCAGGGATCAGGTGATGCTCTGCAAAAGGATTAGGGGCAACTGGATCCTTCTGGCATAGGCACAGGAATTTTCATTACAATGATCTTGGGTGTGGTGCGCCAGGAATGCATCCTCAATAGGAAAGAGAGGAGTACACCGAGGCGATGTGTGAAGGAGTGGTGAGCAGGGGGGTGATGGTGGGAGTTTTGATGGGACACGCTTCTTCCAAGTCCCCCTTCAAGCTTTATCACTCCTGTGTTTTGACTCTCATTTTCCTTTGTGGTTCTGTAGACATGAGGACCACCATTCACTTCAAGACACAAATTACATTTACAGTGTTTGTACTGCTATTTTTAAACACTATGGCATCATCACTAGGCTTTTAATGTGCAACCAGATGCCTTGTTTTCTACACAATGCATCACATATGGACATTTTTATGCAGTGTGCAATACTATAATGCGATAAATCATCTTTTACCATGGAAATGGTTGTTAAACGTAATATTTTTACAAGAGTCACTCATTAACTGCAGATGGGGAACGTTACCGGTGGCTTAAAATGATCATATTTTGAGGAAAATGATCATGAGTCATAACCAAGAGAACAAATAGGCGGGAATGTGTAATTTCAGAAATGCATCATAATTGAGATAAATGAATTATTGACACCAACTACAAATAGACATCATGCTAGTTTTGTGATGAGAGGAAGACGTCAGTGTTGCCAGATGGGAAATATTAATGTATCATTTAGGATTGGCTGAAAAGTCGGCATGTGAAAAGAGATGCGTAAACACAGGTGTAAGATCCATATTTTACTATTTTGATCATGT
>JAPQRN010000002.1:9408912-9422428 GCA_037367275.1 Coranthus polyacanthus
ATAAATTGTCATGTTGATTTTTTTAATTAAAAAACAAAAAACGATGCATGGACTCACATAATGGTAATCCTTCAGTTCCCACTGTGGAACTACACAGCATTTTTATCCCTTGCCCCATGTCCCACATATTGAGACAAAGTCCCACATTCTGACAGATTTTAAAGTTAATACATGGGTTCAAGCAGGCCATCACATAAGACGTAAGATGTTTGAAACTGAAGCTTCCTTTTATGCTTATGGAATTGGGAAAGTTGCATTGAAATTAAATATATTTATTAAGATCCATGTAAAGCAGAAATAAATATGTGCTTGTCACGCCACATGACAAAGTGTTATTGACCAACCAGCCAAATACGACTGATTAAAAAAATCGGCAAGTATAGAAAATTAGGTGACAAAATCATACCGGACTTTGGTCACGTACTGCTCCAACAGCTCCAACACCAGACCCTTGCTTACCCTAAGAAATGTTTGCCCTAAATAAAAACGACAACACTGCTACCTGGCCTGGGAGGCTAGCATGCTAACATTTAGTTTTGCACTCAGTTTCACGTCAGAAAACTTGCAGCCTATAGGATAAAAGTTAAGCAATGCAGTGAAACTGACACTGACACGATTAGAGCAATGTGTCAGTGAGTTCAGTTAAAATGTGGACAACAGGCTGAGTCCTCATGCCGCATGGAGTTGAGATTGTTTCTCTTCTTCTCAAGAACCTTTTGATACAGTTTGGCATGTGGAGTCAGGCAGAACAAGCATTTATGTGCTAAGTGGAGGAGAAACACTAAAACGAAATGCACTTATGGTCTTTTATAGACAATCAAGAAGGGAGAGCTCACATGCAAAATCTACAGTTACTACTAAAGTTATGAAGTAACTCGTTTTAATTTCATTTGGAAAACTGTCCAATAGGACATTTATCTTGATGTGTTTTTGACTGTATATTCTTTTAATGCTGGGCACTTGTTTAATCTTTGTAGCTAAATTTAGAGGTCTCACATAAGTGAGTTTTATGTTGGAGCCTGTTTCAAAGCACCTGCAACATTGGCACATTCAGAAACCCTTCCCTCCTAAAATGTCTTTTTTTAAAGGCCCATAACAGCTAAATATTTATAGAAAGTAAGTTTGCCAAAGTAACCCACCACATTTTCTAAATAGGACTTATTTGAAAATAAAGTCCAGATGCTTCACGTTTTTGGTGCAATATGCAGAGGTCTCTGAGGAGTCAGAGAGTGTTTTCATCGTTTCCATGACTGAGAGTATGATGATGGCCGTCTTAGTAATTTCAAGGCAACCCCAACGCTCAACTTCCAGGAAGTAAGCAAAACTATGCTGGAGCCTGCGTCATCCAGTGAGTCAACTAAACAGTCTGGAGGGATATCTATGAGAGAGTCCAGACACAGTCATTCCTCCTTCCTCTCACTTCAGTGACTGTTCAGTTTCCTCACTGGCAGTACACAAGGCCCAAAAGCATTTGCACTACGTATTTATGTTCTTTTTCAGCGCTCATTACTGGATTTGTTATGTGAACAGAACATCCCCTTGTTACCTGTTTTGTCAGAACAGTACACTCTATCCTTCCAGTATGGTCCAGTGCAACATTTTACTGTAAGACAAGACTTGGGAGAGTTAAACTGAATGTGACAAGAGCTGATTCATTTCACCTGTATTTTACTGGGTCAGACCTTCTGAGATTAAAACCAATTTATTTGGAGATTTTGCAAATAAGGCCATGAGGATTCAAAGCTACGTGTATTAATATTTTTACATTAACCTGATGAAATAAAAAACATATGATCTTAAATGGTGTGATGAACCCAGTGAGAATTATTGCCAACTCTGCATCTTTCACTTTATTTTTGGTTGTATGCTAAGAAACTCATTGCCGGTGTTATGTGTTCCATGTCTATGAAGGACTTTTACAGCTGGGATCACTGATGGCTATAAGCAGTCGGAATTTGCAGGAAGTTATTAATAAAAATAAGACAAATTGTCATTCTCCTGTACTTGGGAAAGTCCCACTTGGCCCACTTTACTAATCCTGATGTAAACATAAAAACTTTTACATGACACAAAGAAGTTCGTGTACATAACTGTATGGCTCAGCATAGACTAAACACAGACAATCCTCAATGGAAGAAGTTAAAGTAAATATAGACAGGTGACAAATTAAAGGGAAATACCAACATATAGTGTCATTGTAGAGAACAGCTTCAGTGATTCTTGGCATTGATTCTACGGTCTGTGAACTCTACTGGAGGGATGAACACTATTTTTCCAGAAGATATTCCCTATTTGGTGTTTTGATGATGGTGGTGGAGAACACTGTCTAACATATTGGTTCAAAATCTCCCATAGGTGTTCAGTTGGTTTGAGATCTGGTTTCTGTGACGGCCATAGCACATGATTCACATCATTTTCGTACTCATCAAACCATTCAGTGAGTCCTTGTGTCCTGGATGGAGGCATTGTCACCCTGCAAAAGACCACTACCATCAGGATAGAAATATTTCACCACAGGGTAAAGTTGATCTTTCTCTTTGTATTGATTTCTAGTCAAGCATTCAGGCCTGTACCGTTCTTCTGCTGTACACCGTCCGTGCAATTGCCCACTTGACCGTATCACTTTTTTCTGCTCTTTTAAACATTTCTGGGGGGCATTTTTGCTTTTATTTTGACAGCAGTAGTGAAGAGAGACAGAAAATGTGTGGAAAGAGAGAGTAGGGGAATGACATGCAGTAAATGGTCCGGCTAGCCGTGAATCGGACCAGGGACTCACCGCTCAGGGCATTTGCGCCCATGCATTATGTGGCCTACCACTCGCCTATCGGGTCACGCTGCTTTTTTTCGACATCTCTGTAGACCAATGCCTGTTGAACCACTGAACTCTCAAATGTGCATTCATCTTTGTAATGAAGGATTTATGCACTGCAACCCCACTGTAATATCCCTCTGTATGTAATTGCTTGCTAACCTTTTTAGTAAGCTGCGGAAGAGTTGCTCTTCTGTTTTTCCTTACATATTTTACATAACGCACAAGCATCACACTTATCAAATGTGGGGTAAGAGAGACTAGGGGAGTGACATGCAGTAGGCTGGCTTTGTAATGGTTCTTTGCAAATGCACTTACTGTGCAGCTCTTAAGGTGGAATGTTTTCTTGTCTGTGACTCCTTGAGTTTGACATTGTAAATCAGTCACCTTAAATGTCAATATGATAACATTAGAGCTGGCCACTTGTAACCTGTTCACTCAGGGCGCATGTTAATGCAAGGTCAGAACAGGGCCTTTGTGGCTGAGGGTACTTTTCACACCTACCTCATTTGGTCCAGATTTTCGGCCAGTTTGATCCAAACCAAATTTGGAAAAGTCCAACCAAAAGAGGTGGTCTTGGGCCGGATCAAACTGAACCATGGTTCAGTTCATTTACAGTGTGAAAACACTTTTTGGATGGTTCTTTCGGACTTTCGGACCAATTACAGGAAGTTACGCAAGGCTATTATTGCCAAGAAACAAAAGAAGAAGAAAAACAAACGTACGATGGAAGAAGTTGAAAATGAGCCAAGAGCCAACAATAACATGCCAATGACGCACAGCCATCTGTAGACCAATCAATGTCAAGTATAAGGAGACGCAGAAGGTAGATGCTGATGGCAGGATGCAAGTCTGTCATGCAAAGTTGTTCAATCTGCTCATTGCGCAAACGAAATGAACTGGACCAAATATATACAACGTAACCCCCCCCCCCCAAAAAAACCCATTAACCTTGGTTTGGACTTTCAGATGTAAAAACGCCCTGAAGCTCGTGTAATCTGTCCCCCAGCTATGAACATCTTTCAAAGTTACTTAGATCTTTTCTTTTGCCATCTTGATCCAGAATCAACTGGGCCTGCTCAGCATTTTATACATTTGACAGAGTATGATTGGATGTTAATTGCTCAATTGTACCACGCAGTGCTTCTGTGTGGAAGCATCTGCATTCATTATGTTTCTTACTCATGTATTTGGGTTTTTCCTTTAATTTGTCGCCCGTCTGTACGTGCTCAGCCAAGTACAAGCTTTGAAGCCAGCCTTACTGATACCGATATCCCATCAGTGCAGCACCTGATATTAAAAGGATCCCTGCCAGATGACTGAAAAGAAAAAAAAGAAACTTGTCAAGTTGCTCTCTCTCTCCAGTGCCTTCGGGGCTAGGTTCTTAGCTTTCCTTTTGTCTGAACGAGGATACGAACAAGTCTGTCATTTGACCGTCTCACTCTGCTGTGTACACTTCAGATCTAGCTCTGACAGACTATGAATCATCTGTTAGGAAACTAGGTTAGAGCACAATAGGCTCTTCATAAAGTAAAGCAAGGCCAGGTAGTAAAGCAGGAAAGAACATATGCATAGTGGCCATCTTGGAATTTAAGTCTGAGGAAACGCTAAATAAAGGCTGAAGTTTGCCTTGCTCTTTGCACCGTCATTTATAAAATCCTTTTTACTGTAAGATTCATTTTAAGGTGAAGCAATAAAATTCTTGCCATGTATGCTCGGAAAGCGCTTTAATGACAACTCCAGTATTAAAATGACCACGTTTTTTTTCCATGTTAACATAAGGTATACAAAAAATACATACTCCCCACAGCAGCGAGCCTTCTCTCACCATGCATTATTAAAAATACCATCAATATTGACACTGTAGGCTTATAGTCCAGAGAGGCTGGGAATTTTGCCTAAATATTTTAACAACCTCTCTTCAATTTATACCTCTTTTCCCCCACGAGTCTCTATAATACGGACTTGCTGGCTGTGCTCTGTGTCCGGTCTACCTTACAGCAAGGAAATTAAATGTTAAATATTTACCATTCCCCTGGTATGTGACCCCACAGATTCCAGCTGTGATGGGTAGCAGCCACATTCCTCCCACAGGAAGTTTATCCTTACTCGTTTTCTTTTTTTTTTCCACCACCTCCCTGTCCTGACAGTGCTTTTGAACATGGCCAGTGGCTTAGGCATCAGCCTAAATCTCTGTCATGAAATACACTAACAAGTCACATGTGTCACTGCAGCACAGTGTGAGGCTTTCCAGGACTTACAGGATATTTTTAAAAGCTGTTATACAGGAGGTGAAATCCTTCCAGCTCTGTTCCACCACATATCAACATCATCTCATTACTTTCTATACAAAAGCATTTTTCATTCTTTGCTCCAGATATGAAAGATTTAACAATTTCTTTTAGCAACTAAAGTTTCAGGTAAGACTTTCATCGAGGTAATTTTATGTTGTACAGGAAGTGTTAGACTTTATCTTTTTGCACAAGCAACAGTAAATTGAAGTTGGGGTTATGTGAAATTCTTGAGTGACCACCAATATTTGAAGTATTCAATACAAAGAGCACACAGAACATACTCACCTACAAGTAAAGTTTCTCAAAAAATAGTCATTGTGCAGCTCATATCCATATTACGGGGACATTCACATGTATGTTGGATTTTACTGCTACAGATGTTAAGGGTTGCGCTCATTTACTCCATATATAGTATGGCAACGCATCGCATTCTATACGATCCTCATATGTTCGTAGCATCCCTGTCCTGTGAGACCCACGTATCTCCATGTAAGTCAACTTTTTAGGAGCTCAGAAAAACAGACCTGTTTTCAGCTTTGTAACAGTGCTTTCTCCAGCTAATCCAACAGGGGTTTTAAAGCATTTATTTAGCTTAAGAAGGTTGAGAATTTTGTCAACCCATAAAGGAACACTTAATCCTTCTGTTTATCAACATTTAAAATCAACACATTTGGACATACAGGGTTTCCACTGGGTAGGAAGGAGATCTATGATCTTTTACTAAGATATATATATATATATATATATATTTATTTGTAATCATAGTAATTTGTATTTAAGTAGGTTATATCGGTAGGCTATATCTACGTAGAATTTCTCCTCTAACACTGTTTCAGGATCAGTGATACAGACAGTTATGTGTACACTTTTTTACATCTATATTATTGCTGCTGTTTGGGAGTTGAACGACAAGAGATTCTTCATTGTCAAAGGCTGATTAGCCAACATTAGCTAGCTACCTAACGATCTCGTAACGACAGCAGAAGTATTTTAGTTAGGGCAACACAATATTTTATGACATCAATCTCATCTAAACATGCTTCCACTGTCAGGTGAACAGTTTCTACCGTTCAAATGAGCCTCCATTGACAGTCTGCTTCTGCGGTTTGTATTTACTTGTATGGCAGCGTTAGGAGAAGTATCAACATATCCTTATTTGTCTGGATTTTTGTTCTCAGATGTAATTTTGTAGAAGCATAACCCAGACTCGTCTCCTCATTAGTTAGTGCATCCGACTGAACAACAACCATGAGGCATTTTAGCAAAATAAACCTGGAACAATAACTGGGGGCAGTGGACGGAAGCCTTGTTTTCCCCTCCACGTGGTTGTTCCTATGGGTGTGTGAATTCATGTGAAAACTATGAATTGAAAGTTGCACAACAGTGGCTTTGTGTGTCTTCCTTGATCAGTTGCTTCTTCACTTGCATATCCGCCAAGACAGACCATAACTACCAACCAATCATATTCTACACAACAGAAGCACAAAACAAACATTATGATGTGTTGAAATGTAAATCTGAAACCTCTTAGCTTCAATTTTGGATGTATTTTTTTTTCTCAGACCAACCACAAAGAAAGCTGTTCACTGTCCACATGGCATGACTCCACCCGTTGGACCTGCTGTCCTGTTGTTACAGACTGTGTTACATTTGTACAGTGGGATTAGAAA
Source organism: Coranthus polyacanthus (assembly GCA_037367275.1). NCBI lineage: Eukaryota > Metazoa > Chordata > Actinopteri > Kurtiformes > Apogonidae > Coranthus > Coranthus polyacanthus. Next base: position 9,415,686 of record JAPQRN010000002.1, read on the forward strand.
TAAACTCCAATGGTTGTCGTAGTGATATGATAATAACAGAAACGAAGCCTACATGCTAATCTTTACAGAATATGGAATACAAAGGAAAACCAACTGCTATTTAATCTTAATGAAACCCTTGTCCTTGATATTTCCAGGCGTGAAAAAAAAAAAAGTTGAGCCACATGGGAAACATCTGTTACATTTAAAGCATTTTTTTTCCACTTCTAATCAACTGATCCATTAAAATAGCATTTTGGGACTAATCCTTCAATGGGAAAACCACACTTTTGTCACAGCAAAGAATGCAACCAAATTTCGAACATAGCTCAAGTGAAAAGAAATGGGAGTTGTCTGATTTCACAATATCCCCAGCACAAAGCATCTCTTTACCCCTAAGACCCCAGGCACCCCACCCCCTCAGATGTAGCCTTTTGTTGTGTGCATGTGACTGTAGAAATGGCTCGGTAGGAAATGCCAGACACCCACAAAAAACCAAGAGAAAAATAGTTGTGGGAGCCACCCTCTGCATCAATTCAACTGCAACAAGAAGCATTTTACAGCTGGTTTATTGTTATTCCTCTGCTGTTTAAGCTGTCTTTCATGTCAGAAGTCTTTTCCTGCTTACAAATCACCGGGAAGCAATCCCTTTGGCCGCACTGCTGTGCCCTAAGCCCCTTCCTAGGGTTCAGTCCTTTGATCACCTGTAACGTTGACCATCAAGTTAAAAAATAGAGAAACTGGCTGCTGGGATAAGCTTGTGTTCTTGTCTGGAACAGAGGAACCACCCCCCTTCTTCTTTTCAGCAATTCCTTTTTTCTTGTCTCTACTGTCTCGATGAGCCTGGGAACAAAATCTCAGCAAGGCGGGGGGGGGCAGTTGCGGTTGTTGAATTGTTAGGGAAATGATTATGCTTTGGCTACATCGGCGAGGATTCCTCACGGTAAACAAATTGATTAACTAATTAGCTTAGAAATTCAGTGCCTTGTTCCTGAGAGAGACACATAAGCAGCTCTAACCTTTGACCAAAGCCTTTAGATTCAAGGTTAAATGTGCTGCAGTTTCCTCTGAGTGAACACCACTGTCACATCGCGGCCCTCAGCCAGAGGCCCAGACCAGTTGTCACCGCTCTTGAGTTTTAAGACGTGCTTAATTGGCTTCCCTGAGTGCCCGAGGAGGGGAAAGAGAGAGAGCTAGCTTGTTACGAGCCCTTCTGTTACAGAGGAGGGAGGGAGGGGTGGCGGTCCCTTATCAGCCATCGTTGGACACCTCCGGTGGCTATTAATCAGAGCCAGAGCCCGACTGGAGCCAGAAGAGGATCCGCAGAGGGGTGGGAGGGAGAGGGGAGGCTGAGTCTGGAGCCTTCCCTGGGCCTCACTGACACCCTCACATAGGGAACTTCAACAGACAGACACAAACACTCCTTCCTCCCCTCCCTCCTCAAGTCCGAGGGTATACACTAGTGCAGCCCCCCATGAGCCCTCCTCCACTTCTCTAGCCTCCTCACTCAAATTGATTTAGGTCCCGTTTAGCCCCCTCTGGCCATGGCCCATCCATTTTAGCTGGTGTGACAGGTTTATGTCGCCCCCTTACTGTGTTATTATATTGGTGCTGTGCTGCCAGTTACTATTGTGCTAATGAAAATTTAGCACCAGACATAATATTCTTTTTCACAGGACGTGCACTCAGCATGCAAAATATCTTGAGTGCATTTATAGGATTGAAAGTGCTCATTATTTTTAACGTTCATGACAGACTGGTCTGAAAAACTGTTTTATGAACAGGAAAACAGCTATTAGGTGTTGTCAGTGTTGGTGTGTTTGGTAAATTAGTTTAATCCCATGTACATGTAAGCTTGGACATGGCCTTTGACTTTTCTGTGCTGACTGCACTGAAAGAAAAATTACAAACACCTAAAACCTAAAAATATCACTCGTTGGGATTGTCTTTCCAAGTTGCAAGAAAAAAGTTTTTTTTTTATTCCAGCTTCCTAAATTTGAATGTTTTTGTCTTATTATGACAGTAAATGGAATATCTTGTGGACCAAACAAGACATTTGCGGACGTCATCTTGAGCTTTGGGAAGCACTGATGGACATTTGTCACCATTTGATCTGATATTTTATAAAACAAACGGCTTTTTAACCGTTTATTCGCCAATGAAAATAATTGTTAGTTGTAGCGCTCATATGCACCTGGATGATCATTAATGATCAAACTTTGCTAAATTTCCCTCAAAATATCAACCAAAGTGAAAACACGTTTCGCTACGTGACTTAAAATGTCTTAATAAATGAAGAAAGCACCTTATCGCCAAGTGGTTCAAAAGAACTACCATCACTACAAAAGCCATAACCAATAGCGCAAGATTCATTATTGCAGCCGTTCCCACAAGATGAGAGGCACGGGGAAACTTTCTGATGAATTTCAAGTTTAAATGGAAAGCTTCTGTGGAGTGCACTACAAAGCGCCATGTGTAAATATTGAATAATGAGGCGCTTTCAAGTCCTCCACTTTGTATCTGCCTCGAAAAAACGCCATTAATGACAGCTTTTGGTGTGGTTTACATCACACGGTACCATGAAATGCAATCACCAGAGATAAATTTGTTATTATTAGTCTCTAAAGGCACGAGATTTACAAGCCCATATGCATTTGCGCTCAAGATGTGCTGACACAACTTATTTGAGACACATGCGACAAATATGAATGAGGTGCTCATTTGCTGCTGGTGCATGACGCTTACAATTAGTCATCACTTGGCACTTGAACAGAATCTCATACAACAACACGTCCCTCTATACTGTCATTCTGTATACTGCACATGGTGTACATATTCAAGTTTATAGCGTTCATGTTTACATCACAGGCATTTACCACTTTGTTATCTCGAGTGACTCAGCGTAAGTGTAAGCAATAAGCTCTACTTCCTGATGTTGGGGTCAGAGTACCTCAACGTTGTCTATTAAGATATGCAGTAGCTTTCACCTGGAAAGAATATTAAATGGAAGAGAGGAGCTAATAGGGAAAAAAAAGGAATTTCACGATTTGTGATGGGCACAGCTCACCGTATTTCCCGCCTTAGTCACATGCAAAACATTTGCATTTAATGTAACTTGAGGTCACAATTTCCCAGGCGTAAAAGAAAACAGTCACGTAAACAACTGATACTTTTACACACACTCATTTTGGAGCCTGCATACGTTGCCAAGGAAGTTGACTCAGCATTGCTTGGCACCAGCCAGCGTTACTCACCAGATCTCTTGTAAATAAGTGGTTGAAAGTTTGTGTAATTTTTTTATATTATTTCACAAAGCCTTTAAATTGATTATTTATCTTTCTCAATGGTCAAATGAATTCAGATGAGTCATGAACTAACCACTGGAGTACACTTTTGATGTATAACACAAACACTCGGCCCTGACAACTGCTTGTGCCTAAATGAGGCAGATCCCAGATATGAAAGAAAAGTTTGCCAAATGAAAGCCAATGTTAATATGGTTAGTGAAAAGCTTTCTCAAGAGAAAAGAAAACATTGTACAGCAGTTTTTCATAAGCTGAGTATTACTCCCCATAACTACCTCATCTAACATGTTGTTAACATCGATGCTCCTGATCTGATGCTGCTTGTACAGTACATCCTCACTTTGTGTGTTGTCAGTGACTTTGTATACAATGTGTTGCCTCTAAAATGTATGTTCAGTGTATGAATACCAGTACTGGAGGAAGAACTCAGATTTATAACTTGAGTAGAAGTAGCAATACCACATTGTAAAACATACTGTTCTACAAGTAAAAGTCCTGCAAAACATGCAAAACATCAACATTTTGTTAAAATTTCAGAATAATCTATATTAATGGATTATAATTATCAATTCATTAACATGTTCATTTTTGCAGCTGGTGCTCATCTTAGTTACTGTATATACTGTTCGGTAGCTTAATACGTAACGACATATCATAATTTACTATTTTTAGTTTTATTTTACGTTTTAAGAGTAAAATGTGCAAGATTTGCCTCTGAAATGTAGTGGACATCACAATATATATATATATAAATAAATAAAGTGCATAAAATAGAAACTGTATAAAACTGCATAAAATAGAAATAGTTGAGTAAATGTACTAGTTACTTTCCACCGCTGCTGAACACATACTTAGTGCTACAAACAAGTCATTGTGATGTACTGAAAACAACAAAAATGAACGAATGTTTAAGTAAATAAATAACATGGATGCAGGGATATATCATACAAACACTGGTATCCATTAATATCAGCAAATAAGATGACATTCACATATGGCAGTAGACAATGTTTGTTCAATGTTGTGCTTCTTCAACAATAGTGTGATGAAGGTCCGAAAGACTTTAAAATAGTTGAGCTTATTTATAGTCAGCATTTCTTTCTGGCATAAAAGTTGGAATAAATAACAAGAAAACCAAAATAAACAAACAAGCAAACCAAAAAAAAACATCAGTATCGGCTCAGAATTTTACAATTGGTGCATTCCTAACAAATAAATTAATAAATAGGACTTAGTGGATTATACACGTTTTAGTTCACCTTTACATTCCTCCCTTACTTTTTCACATCTTTGCGTCTTCACGTTCTCACATATTTCTATATTAGTGTCACAGCATGTGCACACAGTCACACGGGCTACCTGTGCAACCCAAGAGTGTGACAGATATTAATCACCCTTTGACATGCGAAACACTATGAAATACCTACAACGGGTGATTTCACCTCCACTGAATGCTTCAGCACTTCACCTGCACAGCACTCACAGAGCCTGCCAGAGACGATACAATAGACCTTAATCTGCAGTATGCACACACACACACACACATACACACAAATCACCAGAGCAGCGAGACAGGTGAACAGTTACTCGTGAGTGAGTTCCATGTATGATTAACGCAGCTAAATGACCTGCACAAAAGGTGTGGTTGTTTGCTTTGATACTTTTAGCAGCGATGTATGTTGAGCTATACAATACACCTGCCTCCGCTTACCACAAAGGCCGCCTTCATAGGAAATCTGAAAGACAAATATTTCTAGTCAGCTTAAGTAAATTTGACTGCAGTAGTTTACAGTTTGGCAGTTATTTAAACTGTGTTTACCACAGCTTTTCTCGTTTTGAATTAGCATTTAGCATGCTCAGCTTACATTCGTGCCTAAACAAGTCATTCAGAGTAACGTCTGCCTTAGCTTTCTCAGAGGTGCACGTATTCCTTTGAATCAATATCTCATTTCACAAACAGGCCGCTGGTTCCAATACTTCTGACAAATGCCCCACGGCTAGTGCGGATTCCAAGAAAAAAAGGGAAGCGGCTATTAACTTTGGCCATGGTACAGCAATAACTGGAGGGCAATGGTTACATAATCAGCTCCCTTGCTAGATAAGGTCATTGTGTTAGCTCAGGTTCGGAAGTAAATCCGAAAGCCCTGTATGACAAGCAAACAACAGGAAGGAAATAATCAATTTGGTGCTTTTAATGAACAACCCCCTATCTGGCCTCTTTGTCTGAGCAAATTGCCACACGCTAGTTAAACATTACTCCTGTAATAGTTCGGTTTTAAGGTAGTCATGAGCGGCCAGACGACTGAGCATACAGGAACTTCCTAAGCGCGGCTCTTATTGTTTGTGCTGGTGAATCATATTGAAGTCTGTGAGTTCAGCTGGGATAAAGCAAAAAAAAACAAATGCGACCCAGTGAAGATGCTGAGTTCAATAGATGTTAACAGCCACCGGCACGAGTACCTTTCAAAAAAAAAAAAAATGCTCCTTGTACTTTGGTTCATTTGGTCATGGTCAGGATTATTTTTTTTTCAGGAAGTGTTTGCACAACAGAGACACATTTTAAACCTGAAATGAAGCCTGCCTGCCACAGTCAGAAAAGCAATGTCTGCAATAACTGAATTAGTTAACATTAAAAAGATGCATGATGGAAAAGTTTGTGTAGGAGTGATCAAGAGTCTGACAAAACTACAGTTAGATAATTTACTTCATTGCTCGCTTTTGCATTTAAAGTGCACTTAAGCTGTCCACTTATTTGATTTAATGTCAATTTAGGAGATATATACTGTAAACTGAATGTACAAGTTCTCCAATGTACACAGTATTTAATTAGACTTGACCTGAGTGTTTCCTCTGTTTCATAGCAGTGGACGCTGAAAAAAATGTGCTGGTTTTGAGTTCTCTTTAATGGCTCTATTTTTTTCAAATGCGAATTATTTATTAATTACTGGATCCACAGTTACATATTATTATTGATATTTGAATACACTGAGAGGTGGAAAAGTCGGCGTATCGATAAAAGGTAAATGCGAATAAGAGCGGTGGAAAAAGATTTAGCAAAAAATTGTGTGTGTCTCCTTGTGGAACAATAAGGAGAGGAGTCGCTTGAAGAGAAATTCCATATTAGATAGAAAACAGCAATGAAACACCACCATGTATGAAGAGCTGCAGAAAGAAATGTTAAACAAAGGCTTTGACAAACTGGAAGAGTGTGAAGCAATGGACCAGACGAGCGGTTCGGTTCGGTTCGGTTCAGTTCAGTTTGGTTCAGTTCGAGAGGCAACAGCCGTCAGCTTCCTGAAAGTACACAGATCTTAACATGTATCAGCCCCTCAATCAACAGCTCAGGTATGCATGTTAACTTTCTAAGCCACGATGATGACGATGAAGAACCAGCTCTTAATATTTGCATAACAGTAGTAGCAGAAATGCGCATAAATTAGCATTTTCCGAAAATTAGGT
>JAPQRN010000002.1:9425769-9461040 GCA_037367275.1 Coranthus polyacanthus
TCAATGTTGCAGAAATGTGCTATTTTTTGTCACAGTTTAGTAATGATTTCTTCTATGATTATTTGAATAATGAATGTTTTCAAAAGCATCAGCCTTAGATTATATCATAGAATAAGACACTGAGCCGTTTGTTTCAAAATTTTGCAACAGGTAAATTTTACATTTACAGAAAATGACTCTCATTAAATATTTAACTTTTGCAAATACAATTCAAATAATTACTTTTTTATTGCTCTAAATTACAATAGCATGTGTTGTACTTCCCATGGCTTTACTTTGTATATCAGTAAAACAGTGAATCTGCACCAACAAATAAACATTTAATTCTTAACGTAGTCAACACAGAGCTTTACTATGAGTTAAATGAAGCAGCCAGGAAGCGTGTTAGAACATTTTCCAAAAAAAGCGCACTCTGACACCCCGGATCATTTGAAGTAGTGGAGAAGGAGCCTCATTACCGCCAGGGCCCACATGGGGGGTTTACTCCCAGACACAGTTTAATGGCAGTAAAAACGAATAAGGCTTCAAGGTTACGAGACGCTGAATAGCTTTGGAGGAGACGGCCTGCTCTCCCTTTGCCCCGAATCCCACGTCACTGGAGCCAGTGGAGTCATAAATGGCTGCTAACACTAACAGTAAACGGATATAAAAAGAGTCCCGGTTTCCTTTATATGACCCGTTCCCCATTGCTCATGGGAATTGTTGATAGGAGCCTGGGGTGTTGTGAATAAAAGGGGATGGATGGAGACTGGAAGGAGGAAGAGCTGTGTACTTAGTGCGTAAAGGATGTGAAATGTGGAGGACAGTGTTGGCAGCTTTGGAAAGAAAGAAAGAGAAAGGCCTGAAGTGAAGCAGAATGTGTTGCTCCTTCAAGATGTAATCCTCTTTTTTATTTACACGTCTTTAAGAACAGAATAACCACCGTTCCTCTACTCTCTTCAAAATGTACGGCAGCGGCAAATACTTTAGATAATGACGTCTGAGATAAGTGGAGGGATTTGACTTATTTAAAACAACATAACTCATCCCACATGCAGATTTCCTTAAGATGTGTTTTAATAAAAATTTTAAGACTGAATAAAAGATCAAAGGGCTTGTTAAGATGGAAATTTTGTACAGTGAAGCGGGGAGAAAAGAGGCCTTCAAGGTCCCTGTCAGCAGTGTCGTAGTTCAGGACAGGCAGGAAACATCAACCACTGTGCACTGTCGCAGAGCTAAATATATATTTGAGGAAATCGGAGGAAGAAATGCAGTTAACCTGTCAAATAGCATGTTGTCTAAAGAACTGAATCTCAATCAAACACAAAAAAAAGATATCTCTCTTATTTTTTATTACTTAATTCTACTTCTGTATTGGTTGGGGTCTGGATTCATGTATTCATGTATTTATCTAACCAGGATGTTCTCTCAAGATATGTCTTTTGTATATGAATTGTACGTTTTTTAAAAGTCCAGTTATGTTGATCAAAACAGACCCAACAATTTACTGAACAACATATAGCAAGGAACTGAATAAAACCATAAAATGCATTGAAATGTGCCTACAACACCACTTCAGTGCACAAAATAAAGCTGTGTAAATGAAACGTGGACCGTATAGCCTAACAGAAATTCTGCATATCATGTTTTCAGTCTCTACTATTGTCTGTGATGGAAAGTTTTCAACAGAGTTTGTCACATGATCATGAACAAAAACTGCCTTTCCTTATCTCAAAGGGAACACACCCAGAACCCTAAGCCCATGTTCAGTCTGTCAGTGCTAAAGATTAGCTTGCCTTTAGGTGGTACTTAGCGTAGCTCTGAAAATTGATATGCATCAGCTCCATAATTTAAAGGTAGTTTTCAAGAAGGGGGACTGCTGCTCCTTGTCTACCAGTAAAGACCATAATGCCTTGTTAACCCCTTCCCCAGAGGTTACATACCCCTATGACGTTGGCCCTAAGTCATCCAAGTGGCTGAGCATAAGTTGTTTCTCTTCTGTATAATGTCAACGAGCACAAAAAAAACGACACAAAACAATCACCATTTAAAATGACTGAATAATACACATACGGTCATGAAAGAATTGCATCAATGTGTATGTTGCAATTTATTGCTGTAGATGTTTATGGTTGAGCTCATTTGAACTACTTTATACACTATAGGGTAGTTTAATCTACAGCTATGCATCATATTCTATAAAACGCATCGCTGTCCAGGTCAACAGGTCAACTTTTCATGAGCTCAGAAAAACAGGCCTATTTTCAGCTTTGTGTCTATGCATTTTACAGCTAATCCAAGAGGGTTTTTAAAGAGTTTATTTAGCTTAAAGGTTCAGTATGTAATATATATTGATATCCAGACATGAGGCTGCAGATTGCAACCAACTGAATTTCCACTATACCCTCCCCTACAGTGGCTACAAAAACTGCAAAAGGCCCTAGTTAGAGGTCTAGTCTGTTCTGGGCTTTTTACTTCTCTGGTCTCTGGTCCACACTTAAACATAGTAGATGACAGTAATGCACCTTAACACTGGATTCCTCTTGCTATAAAATGGAAAAAAAGGAACTGAGCGGCTGTTGAAACATGGCAGTGCAACATGGTGGGCGACCCACTCCCTCTGTAGATAGAAACAAAAAAACAACTACTCTTATTTTCAATAAGAATCCATCTCTACAATTAAGTCCCCATAAATATTACACAATATACCTCTAAGAAGGAGTAGAATTTCCCCAACCCATGAAGGAACACTTGATGCTTCAGTTGGTAACAAACATTCAAAATCAACACATTTGGAGATACATGGTTTTTACTGGACAGGAAGGGGATGAAAATTGTAATCTGAAAAGTAACTGAAGTACAACGTACTGCGCCTGAGATGTAGTACAGTAGAAGTAGCATAAAGTTACATAAAATGGAAACACTCAAGTGAATTACAAGTAGTTTAAATTTGCACTTAAGTTCAGGACTTCCGTAAAAGTACGTGCTCGCGGTTTAATAAGACAAGTGATAGTACACACAGTATAATTCTTCAGTTAACAGTCAAGTCTCAGTACTTCATGTACTTTTCACTCTACGCATGTTTAGCACTTGAAACCACTACAAACTCCTAATGTGTACAAGTTTAAGACATCTCATGGTTATCCATTAGTTGCTTCTTTTCAAGTGTCTAGCAACCATCCAACTTAACCTATAAACAAGTGAGTAGTTTTGAAAGGGTAAGTTATTGCAATCTACTTCCTTTGTGACCTTTTCGTGCACTTTAGGCTTAGGCCGTCCCCCTCACCTTTCTCCAGCCAGCTCATTTTGGAGGCCCCGGGCCTGTTGTCTGAACTCTGACCCTGAACTGGAAAATGAGAGGCTTACGTTAGTGAGGATGGCGGATGAGAAACCCAACACCGGCATCCTTCGATACAATTTTAAAACTTCACATTCACATTCTCTCCATAATCTTCTAACCTCCCTTAGTGCTCACTAATTCAGAAACTCAATAAACACACCTATTGTTAAGACTTTCAGGGTCACATAGGCGTCAGTGCAATGTCTGTGCAAGGAAAGAAATATATTTAGATATGATACTTTTTAGTCTAACAGCATGTATATTTTTATTTCCTGTCTGCCTTTGTGTGACAGTTTTAGGTGTTATGTGTGTCATCCAAACAGGATCTCAGCTATCCGGCTAAAGTAACACCTTGAAGCGTTTCTCTCCAGGCATCTTAACAAAGCACTTCCAAGTATCTGTGTTAAGTCTTGTTGAGTTTAAGCCAATTGTTCCAGGTCACTTCCTTAAGAAGCTACATAAACAAAAAGAAAGTAAGGCCATAACAGTGTCAAGTATGTCTGCGTCCACAAGAAAGTACTATGAAAATACGGGGTTGATGACAAGAATGTTACCTTCTGCAACAAGTCAAAAGTATACTCAAACAGACTGTGAATTCAATTGGATACTGGTTGTTATCACTGGTGGTTATGTAACTAAGTACTTTTACTCAAGTACAAATCTTAGGAACTTGTCATTGAGTATTTCCATATTATACAGCTGTATACTTCTACATTACATCTCAGAGGCAAATATTGTATTTTGTTACTCCATTACATTTGTCTGAGAGCTTTAGTTACTTTTCAGATCAGTTTTTCATCCCCTTCCTGTAGAGTAAAAATCACCTATCTCTAAAAGTGTTTGTGATGAACTGAAGAACTGTTGCTTTGAGACTTTGACACTACTTTCTGAGAAAAAAAATCTCCTCCTCCTTAAGATAAATAAAGTCTTTCAAACTCTCTTGGATTAGCTGGAAAATGGAAAAAAAAGAAGCTTGAAACAGGCCTGTTTTTCTGAACGGAAAGGTTGAGTTTATAGAGATACATGGTTCTCACAGGTCAGCAAAGCTACAAACATGTCTACAAATATGATGCAACAAACTAACCAACAGTGAATTAGCTCAAATCAGCCTTAAACATCTTCAGCAGTAAAATGCAACATATGCATTAATGCAGCACTAATGTTAATCTGAAACGTCTTCACACTTTAAGCTAACTTTTCAGTACTTTTAGGGTGCTTTCAAACCTACCTTGTTTGGTCCAGATTGACTTTTCAGTTTGATCCAAACCAAATTTGCAGGTGTGAAGCCTCCCCCTGGACCAATTCAGCCTTTTGGACCTATTCCAGGCAATTACACGAGGCCATCGTCGCCAATAAACAAGAGAAGAAAAGTGGTAGAAACAGCACTGGATGATGCCAGCAGGATAAGTCTACTCAGTGTGGAAACAAAACTAACTGGACCAGAGGTATACAATGTAAACAAAAAAACGTTAACCGTGGTTTGGACATTCAGATGTGAAAACACATGCAGAACTTCTACTTGTAATGGAGTATTTTCAGCGTGGTATTTGTACTTTTACTTAATTAAAGGACCTCAACACTTCTTCCTCCACTGTTTATTATACAGTATTGTGGTAGTTTTTTGTGCTCTAATCATAAGCAGTCACTCATTTAGGCAGTAAGAACGTTTATGAATAGACCTGGTTCAAATCCCTATTTTAATTTCTTTTAACCAGCTATTTATAAAAGCAATTTCATGGCTCATATGAAAGTATGTTCAGCCGCACTTAAACCTGTACAAAGTGTTTGGTCATGGGACTTCATTGTGAGGTCACAGGACACTGTATCATGGTTGACTTCACATTTGTACTCTGTAGTGACTAAGGGAAAGAGAACACCTGCGATATTGCATGGGAATAGCCCTCCTATGGCCGAGGCATCAGTGTTATTAAAAGGCTATAGAGCATGTCTCCGTTACCAAGTGTATCCACAAAATTACTTTTTTTAATGATAAAGAAAGGACGCCTTATTTTCTTAGTAGCAGACACAGTATGCTTGAAAGAGCTTTGTTAGAAGTTTTAATGAGCCGTGGGGTTATAAAACTTCACAAAAAAGATGAAGCAAAGTCTAATGAAAGAAAGATTTGGCCTTTTCTCAGCAGCAGCAGCAGCAGCAGCAGCAGCAGCAAGCTATAATGATGAACTGCTGCAGTGCTGTATCTATTATACCTGTAAAACCACCAAATATATGCATTAAAAGTACACATAAGGTGCCATACTTTCCTTTTCTTTCTCATTGTCGATGACACATGGCACACACTGCCAGACATGAAACATTTTTTTTCTATTTTAGTTTCCTTTTAGGGCACCTTTTCATGCTTTGCCACACATGCGCTGAGGTTTGACAGACTTTATGGGCCATATATTTCCAGTGCAATTTGTTTTTAAAGCAAAAGTGACACTGCAGTAACAATCATAAGCTGAACCTCTCATAAAGTGCTCTCCTTCTCGTTCTAACCATAACCATGTCCTGACTCCCATTAACCCCCACCTCTGTGCCCAATTACCTAATATCCCTCCAGTCTGAACTGCAATCATAATCATTTACATTTTACCAATTTGCGCAACACATTAATCCAGTGTGACCTGCTGTGTGTGCAAAAGTGGTGTTACTATTTTGGTAGTGGTGTAGGTCAGTGACATTAAACAATAACAGTGAATGTAACAACCACTGAGATTATCTCAAATTATACTTTGGCCTATGTTATATAATGTTTTACATGAATAAAGGGAAGCAAAAAGAACCAAACCAAATAACAATTCCCTCACAAAGAGTTTTTTAAACAATTATGTAAGTACTGTAATTATTTGTTAAAGTGGAGATACATTATTCCTTCAGTTTTTTTTGTGTTTGCTCAATAATCAGGTAAAACCTCCAGTGATCGCATCCAAGACAATAAGAAGAAACCAAAACTCTACAGTAAGGACCTGGGAATACAACAAAATGCAGATAAATCCACATTTGTGCTATTTTCAAATGGCAGAATTAACATGCAATTTTCTGAAGATCTCAGATCTCACAACTTTCGAACCCACACATTTTTCCAAACTTTTTTAGAATAAATCCTGTCCTCCTCCTTGCAGGGAAACACTTGACTTCACCAGTGTTTATTTTTTTTTTACCTTTATTAGATTACAGTGATCTTCTGAACTTCAGTTTGATTGGATTCAGATTTGCCTTTAGTTTCACACATGCACACCAAACAACCAGACCTGAGTACAGGAGCTACCATGACTTTCATCAATTGGTCTTTGGTCTGGTGTTGTGAAGCCAGGAAATTGTGTTTTGGCCATCGTCTAAAGTGACCATATTCGGACAAAAGGGCGGAGCTTGGGGAGAACGAGTGGTGATGGGTTTACTAATGCTAACCCCCAGCTAACTGACATGGTGAAACGGTAAACGTCATCAAATGTTTCTGTAACAAAGTAACTTGGTTGCCTTGTTAGAGTAACTTATTAATCAGAACTGCAGTCGAGCTGTGTGTCAAGAAAAAAAAAAGAAAGTTGTATCAATTGAAGAGAAACTTCAAAAGTACAACTTGGCAGGTGAGTGCACTGTCAATCAAAGCCCAGCACAGCAGACGTCAAAGCCTGTTTGCCCTGCAATCTTATTAATGGAGCAATGATTTAAAGTAGGGCCACCAGAACACTTACTAGAGACCACAATGACTCCTGGACAAAACTATTGACTTAGTATTTTTAGAGAGAACTACAGTGTAAGTCTATGGGGGCCAGGGCTTTTTAGAGTCAGCATCTTGTGGTCATTAGTGTATTACATGTTAAGAAACTTCCATATTGGCTTCACTTTCAATTCGCATTCATTGTTTCCTGGGTTAAACTGAAACCGTGGTTCAGTTTGTTTACTCATTAACTGGATATTTTTCCCTCATTTGTGGTGTGTGAGAGTTGTATTTGTCTCTTTGTATTGCTTGCATTTTTTGTTGTAACAATGTTTGTGCTGCTTTCTTGGCTAGGTCCATTGTAATCTCAAAGACACTTTTGTTTTGGTTAAATGAAAGATGCAAAACCACCCAGAGCACCATACTAGCAAGAAATTAACAAAACCTCTGCAACATCATGGACTGTGCATCACCAAAACACATTCTCTAGAGCAACTACTTAGTAACATCCAAGCAACCAAAACACCCTATTATCTACTTTACAAAATGAAGCCAAAGAATGCAAACGAAACAAGCTGTTGACTTTTGTTCAGTGAGCAAGCACATATCTTTTCTTTTTATTTTAGTATTCATTTTATTTCATGGTAAATACTGCTAGGATACACACTGATATTAAACTATGCCGCTTCCTTGATGCTTTCAACATATAACAATCTCATCATAATCCTCACCACCTGACATCGCATGACAGGAACGTATCCTATTAGCATTTGAAATAAAGTTCTGAAAAAATGTATGGGAGTGAAAGGTATGCTGGGAGGAGTGAGATGAGATGGGAAGTGACGGTGGACGGCAGACCAGGAATGTCAGGAGAAGAACCTGCTTGTCATTGTCAGGAAGTGGGAGTAGAGGGTTAGAAGGAGAGCAGCAGGAGTCAAGAAGAATGCAGGAAAGGTGAAGTGTTTTGAGAAAAGATGGCACTAATTTAAGAGAATGTTTTTTGCGACGGTTGATGAAGAGCACAAGTTTTCATTTTACTCAACTCAAAGTCACTGAAACACTGTACTTATTAGTATAAGCATCACATTTTCATCATGTTAAGATTCTTGAGTGTGTGTACATCACCGAAAACAGGAATTTTTTTTGCCTTCGGTATCATGGTTACACTTGGTTAAAAATGCGGACTCAGCATGCATCAAGTCAAGATTCATCTGAAATAATTTGTTTTCATCACTTTGTTTAAGCAATGCTAGTAGTGTGACTCTAGGAAGGGAAATTCCACTTCGGTACCCAACCAATTTAGTAAAGACATTAAACTGCATGTAAAGATGGACCTCTTTCTTTTGCAGAAGTGAAGCCAAAATCTTGCAGTTACAGGAGTTGCCGTGTTGCTTCTGTGACGCAATTTGGAGGCAGCGTCTGTGCAGCCGTGATGTGCTCTGGATGCCTGACTGATTTCAGCCTGTGTGTCTGATGGTCAGATCATCAAATAACTCAAAATAATTTAAAACAAACTAATCATAAAATTTACAGTTTCAAAAAGACAGAAATCACCTTTGGGAAAAATGCACAGGACGTGAACTTTTTGTGAATTTGTAGGTTGTCCAATGTCTCATTCACTAAATGGAGGGAGGAAGATTTATGACCTACACTGCAGCCAACCGCTAGGGGGAGATCAAGATGTTTTGACTTCACTTTTGGAGAGCTGTCACTATGTCCATCTTCATATACAGTCTATGGCCAAGGCAGAAATGGCTTAGCAACCACTGAATTTGATTGTCATCAAAGCTGCTGCTGGCAGGGTGATTTCTAATAACACCAGTTACCCCCTGTCTTAATGTAGTGCCAGTGTAGTGGTTAGCTCAGAGTTTTCACTTGTTCTGTAAAATATCAAAAATCATTTATATTCACCTAATAATTAATCATAATGACTTTGGCCACCCGCTGACCTTTCCCTAGCAAGATATGAAAGTCTACAAGAGAAAAGGTCTTGACATTTTGCAGTAAGGTTACAGTCACTAAACTCTGTCACAACAGCTCCCTACACATGCATCACTATAATTGTATTTCACTTTTCACAGGTGAAAATGTTTATATATGAAACATGCTGTTTTTTTTATGACAGATGGCAACAATATAGCAGTCTTTCATGTTAACATTTTAACAGTTTTACTTTCAGAATAGTGTCAGAAAATGACGAGCAAGCGAAGTACAATCCAGCGCAGAGAGAATATGAACAAAAAAGATAGATAGAGGAAAATGTAAAAGAATAATGAGAGGAAATCTGAGTGTACTTTTCAGTAGAGGTTTTCAAAAGAGAGACTTGCTGCTTTTTAATGCAAAACATCTGGCTCAGTTCAGAGAGCGCTCTGGCTTTTGTGTGTCTGTTAGTGTGAGCGCACATGCATGGTGTGTGATCTAGAAAAAAAAAGAGAAGCAAAGAGGGAAAGATAGTGGTTGTAAAACTGAGGGATAAAGTGTGTATGTGTGTAAATGTATGTGTGTGTGTGTGTGTGTCTTGAGGGCCTCGTCATGAATCAGGAACTGAGAGCACTCCTGGAAGGCTTCCCTCTCACTCTGTCAAGAGAAAACATTCCACATGGTGGCTAATTTCTCTAATTATCTTCATGTGAAATGGCTGCCAGATGACAACAACAGGAAATCAACACTCACCCGACAGTATTATCACTTCGACATATACAGTTTCACAACCTAAGTAGTATCCCTGTGAGAGTAGAACTTAATGATAGCTGCATTATGTATGTCTCCGCGCGAGTAATGTTGCTACATCCGTTGTGTGAGTTGTCTTGTGATTCTCACTTTATCATACGGCTGTAGCCAACAATCGTTTTCATTGTCAATTAATCTGGTGATTATTTTTCTCGATCATACAATTAGCCTTGTCTATAAAATGTCAGAAAACAGTGAGAAATGCCAATCACTGTTTCTCAAGATGACGTCCTCAACTGTTCTCAACTGGTCGACAACTCAAAAAATATTCTGTTTATGGTCATCGAGGAGTAAAAGAACCAGAAAGTATTCAAATACAAGAAGCTGGAAAAAAAACAACAAAAAACTTAAATTGATTAATCAGTTATCAAAATAGTTGGAGATTAATTTAATTGTTGATAACCAATCAATTAATTGTTGCAGCTCTAGTTTATTACATCATGTATCTTTAGCATGTTTCAAACACAAGACAAAAAAACCCGTCAAACTCACGAGACTTTCCTCAAAACCACACTACTACTACTAATCATAATAATAATGATTATAATGACACATTTTCTCTTGTATACGTTGAGCACTGGTCTGTTGCAAACACAGCAATGCCTGTTTGTTGAAAATAACTCACTCCCAAAACACTCGTCGAAAAGACAGGTGCTTCTCCCGACCAAATATGCCAAACTACATTTACTACAGGGTCAAGACCTCGTGAGGGTCAGAACAATGTTTTTCAAGAGCCTGCCTGGACTGGAGCAGGGCCTTGCATTGGGCATTCTCAGTTGCAGGCCCTGTCTGCTAAGCAGCTGTTTGGGATCAGATGCGAGCCCCGTGTGTCCATGCGAGGCTCAGCAAACCCCACCGATTAGTCCCAGTAGAACCGAGACCGCTTGTGCATTCCAGCAACTTGATCTCATGCGATTTCATCACCGACGGGGGTAGATGAACGTCAGAGGGGTCTCATCTGGAAAAATATAATTGTTTATCCGCCTTAGCATTCGCTTTTACAGTCGAGCTTATATAATGTGTTATTGAAAGTGACTTTCTCAGCTGCAGATGTAATGATCAGGCTTGAATAGTAGGCCCTAAAAGGACTCACTGTACTGTATTAGGCAATGTTATACCTGTAATCTAAAATAAATTAAGCCACTTTTACATCTTTGTTCAATAAAGTGATCTTGTACTGACAGGTGTCTACAATTGTTAATCGACACATTTGACATTACTATTACTATTAAGAAGAAGCAAAATTTTATGACCTTTAATAACCATTTATATTTATCTCTGAACTTCATGTCAGCAGATGAGCATAACTTGTAAAACACCAGCTAATATTATTAAAAATAGAGCTGTACCCAATCTGACTTTCTGAGCATTCAAGATCCCAAATGCTTTGACGAGTGTTTATAAAAGAAATGCATTGAGCACAGTTTGGTCTGACTCCAATAAACAGCCAAATCCCTTAACTTAAAATCTGCAGTTAAATCCTGTAAAGATACTTATCATTCTCTACAAGCTGGGTAAGAAGAAGTCAATTTAGCATTTTTAACTTTGTGTTTATTCTTCCTTGTAGCAGCATGCATGATGCAACTGGAGCATAGAAGATTTATTGCTGCAAACACTTGGAGCAGGTGGTGCCTCAACCTCGCTTTACTTCCACTCTTCCCTCCCTTTTTCTAACAAGCTCCCTTTTTCACTTCATTCTAATTCTCACCAATAACCCAGCAAAAGAAAAGTGAAAACTAGCGACAACCTTCCCTGACCAAAGTGATCTCGATAAGACAAGAACACAGCAGAAGGCACGAGAAGGGTGGAGGAAAGAAAAGGATAACGGAAAGGAGACGAGATAGGAAAGTAGAAGTGGAGTGGAAAGAGGAAGGTCAGGAGAGGAAGGAGAAGAGGAGAAACAGGAATCCAAAAGCACTTGAATGCCGAGCGCAGCTGCAGAATGGCATTTCATTGGGATCTGTCAGCTCAACTCTGATTGGCCTGACATTGCTAATCCCTCCAGATGTTCAGCATTAACTGATGAGTGCGTGACTGTGTCGTGCGGGAGAAAACAGGGAGGGGGTCTGAGGCTGCTGTGGCCCGCGGGCCCTGGGTAAACAGGGCCTCTCAGGGACCACTGTCCATGGGATTTGGGGAGATTTGGAGGACAGGATCATCCGGCATCCGGGAATTAGGTGGCACAGAGCGTAGATTGTGTCAACAATTTGGGAAAGAGGCTGTACACGTGATTTCCCATTCCCCCGCTGTCTACTTTGGTGAGATGTTTGTTTGTTCATGTAAAGAAATGTTAGGCTTTGGTTACTACAGCAAGAAACACCAGAAAGCAGCCAAATCACAGCTCGAAGTAGTGCCTGTAGTTCTTGTTGTCTTCACAATATGGACCAAAATGAGATATTCCAGAAAACTGCTCTGATCATAAGGTGACAAAGTGAGAACAAGAACATAACAAAAGAAAAAAAAACACATTAAAATCACACACAGTTGACACAAATTCTCTGTTACCATACTTTTTTTATTAAGTATTTACTCAAGTACTCTACTGAAGTACAAATTCGAAGTACTTGTACTTGCATTTGTGCATTAAATGTCAGAGGAAAAAAATATTTAATTTACATTTATTTGATACTTACAGTTATTTGATATGCTTACATGATATGATGTAGTTGTATATAAGTAGTATATGAAGTATCTGAAATTAGCTCCATATTGACAAACTAATAGTGATAATAGTGATAAAAACAGAATACCTTTTCTAACTCTTTGAATGGAGCCACTCTACGTGATGAGTGATTCTGATACTTATCAAAGTTACCTTACCTTACATGCCTACTCTTCATAAATTAAAATCAACAAGTGCTTACAGTTAAATTGCATATAGTATGAATGGAAGTAACCTCTGTCTTGAACATTATTGCTCAGATCAGAACATTTACATAGAAACTGTAAACGCAAATATGTAAAAATGTCGTCACTCAGTCAAGATTGTGTAGAATTTGAAGAAAATTGTGGGATTAAACTGCGCTATGTTCATGTTAAACTCGGGGTGAAAAGCGGAGGTCAACAGAAAGTGGTCATGGTCATTGTTCTGGAGACGTAACCCTAAGACCCCTGCTTGTTTTTAAGCAACAGACTTCATATGGATGCCGTGACAGCCATGCCTGCCTGCTTTTCTCTCTCCAAAATAGACGAGCAGAATGGAAGCAGCTGCGCTTGGGCCCCTCTGGGATCCATGCCGAAATGAAACTATCAAATGCCTCCGGACCGAGGACAGATTTCTTAATGTGTGAAAGCTGTGCTGTGTTCACAGACATGTTTTGTCTGCACTTTTGGACTTTCTTTTTCTTCACATTGGTGTGGGGCTATTAAGCAAAGGGGAGCTAGAGGGGGTGCCGTTGTTCTGTTGGGAAATCAACTGGTTAAAATAACTCTGCAAGTCCTTGGCAAATGGGGCAGGCTGGTTGGTGTAGGCGAAGGTCGGGCGATGAGGGGGTTAGGAGGTGGGCACGGAGCGGGGTGGTGAGCTGCAAAGACTTTTCCGAAAGGGCTGGCGGGCTTCCGGCCCCCGTCTGAAATCCCGCCACAATTACTCTATTAGCATGCTCAGCTGTGCCTCTGTTTTTCTTTATTCAGGCAACTTATCACAACCGACAAGGCACATGAGGCCATCAGAAAAGGAGCCTGTCAGAGCCCCATTGTGTCCTTCGCCCTCAACCTCCCTGCCTTCACTCAGCTATTGACTCCCACTGAAGCTGTGGATGGGAGCCAGGGAAAAGCCAGAGGGATCATGGGAGCTGCAAGTCCACTTGTGGCACTGGTTGTGATTGACAAAACTCTGGCAAAAGAATAAATCACCATTGAAGAATGAAAACTACACTTCTGCTAAAAGTCAGCTTTTCAGAAATGAAGAAATGAATATTTTACATCCACAAAACAACAGGATACTTTCCCAAAATTCAAGAGTTAAAAATAAACACTCAGAAACTGAACTGTGTTTAATGACTGAAAAAAATAGCTATGAATACATTTGTTTAATTTGATGAGATATCATGAGATTTTTCTTGATGTCTAAATTTACCATATTTTAATGGGAATCTAAGGGCTGTAGTTCTGGCAACACAGATGACAGCATCCACGTTCCACACTGTAAACACTGCTAAGGTTCTTTGAGGTCAGTGGATGCTATGCACTTCCTGGATGTGTTTCTTCTAATAATATTTAAGAAAACCATAACAGATATCATATGTGAACTTGAATACATAAACATGCTTCATGCATTTCATATAATACCAAATAACAAACTGCGCTCTCAGCCCTCAAGTCATTGGTGTATTTAAAAAAAGCATTCAATGCAGAGTTCTTAAAATAATGGGCCGTAACATTTCCGTCAACGGTACTGCTTGACTGAATTTGAAAGGTGAATCACTTTGTTGGAAATGCTGTGATTGGTTCAAATAATAACCATTGTTAGTAGTGTTTGGTGATAAATAGTTTTTAATCGTAGCTTTTGTAGTTAACAGTGATGAATTTTGCTGCTGAATCAGAGAGAAGCTGTCATGTTTGTTCGTATTTGAGTCTGTACACATTATGCAGCTGGCACACGTTTGCTTGTTACTGCTAACACCTTTCGCTAAAGGTGCGAAGATGGCGTGAAGAAGTGTGATTAAGAAATGATAAAAGCACTGACATTTTACATCTTACCTGTTTTACCCTGATGCAAAAACACTGTGCAATGCTGTTTTCCTCTTTGCCGTGTGATGATGTTATGAATAACTCAAACTCCATGCGGTACTGGAGTAACTCTGTTGTACAGTGCAAACACTTAATACTTCAATTATTTGTCCTTTTTAATTGCTACGAGGGACTTAAAGAAACTCATGATCAGTAACCCATGTGTGTTTTCAATACCAAAACCCACAGACCTCTTTAGTTACGGCTGGTCCTCAACCAACATGGCAGAAAAACAACCTATCCTGGCTTTCTCTTTACTTAGGATGTTAACAAACTGCTTGTACAAGTTGTTGGAACTATCGCCTCTTCTCCGCTCTGTGCTTTGGTTTTGCACCTTTTGTGTCCTGCACGGCTGTATGAATAGGTGTGGGTGTGGTGTGTGTTGCTAATGTGTTTAAGTATTGTGCCTTGGCAAACTGTCACTTTTCATAGAGCGAAGTGTGTCTGTGTGTGCATTTTATATGGAATGATGAAGGCATATGAACATGACAAAGTATGAAAATCTGGCCCGCATTTGAGAGTTTCCTGTTTGTGTGAGCGCGTGTGCTTGAAAGTACACCGAACATTGCATTTCCATGGTGATGAAAAAAGGAAAATGCAGATGATCAGACATGTTGAAGAGAGTCTTTTTGTTGTTGATGTTGATGTTATGGGGAGGAGCGCACACTTCATGTTGTTCTCTGTAAAATATTTCATCTCTGCACAGTAGGAAATGCCTTTGACAACTGCAGAGCCTGAAGGTAGAAACATTACACTGAGCAACTCCACAGAGGCAATCCACGATATGCTTCTTTATTTAGGAGTAATAATGGGACGAGTGGCATGATGTGACTTGTAAATGTTCTGAGCAGAGAGAGAGAGAGAGAGGAGGCAGGCAGATAAATACAGGCTTTAGTTTGGATCAAACATCACAGCTCGGAGAAGAAAAAAGCAGATTGTGCACTGTTACACTTTGTAATTCTGTTATGAAAAGGGCTCTGCGAGTATAATTGTCATTATTATAGTTATCACCTGAGTTTGGTTGTTTTGTTGTCCATGCTTCGCTGTAGAAGCCAATAAATATACTTTCATGAATAAAAGTAATCTGACTTCATTTTGTGTATTTAAAATGACGGTTTAGAAGCCTGATTATAATTACGTGCAGACTTTTATCCTTCCTGGTGAAGAAAAGAGCAGTTAGTGAAAATTAATCAGGGTGAGATTAAGAGAGTGTGGGTTAAAATCCACTATCGCTGCATTCTGTATTCTGGTAAATATAGCCCAGCACTGAAAAATTAATGAAATGAAAAAAAGACCTTTACAGTCCTTTACAACTTCATCTTTCATCTAACAGTTAACGTGTAAACCCAAACAAACTCTTTATTTCAGTTCTTTGGATTGTCTAGTCAAGAAGCACCATATATAATTACAGCCTAACCATTACCTGAACTCAAAGCTTATTATGAAACCAAACCACAACTGTAACTTGACAGCTTTAACACTGACCCCAAAATCCAGAAAACAATAAATATGATCACTGTATTATAATTGACATCTTTATCAGTTTTTAATTTGATATGTTTAAAGTTTGTGTATCAGAGCGTCAACAGTCCCACATTTTTTTTCTTCTCACATGTGCGCTGTATTTACTTTTAAAGTATGACTTCATCTAAAGAGATTATCACAGGCTTCAAACTCTGATGGCAAAATATCCACACAATCTTAACAGTCAAAGACTTTATATGACAAATGCAGTGTTAGTTTCTGCCTTGTGAGTAATCGCGGCTCTTAACCTTATATGTGCATGCATTCAAAGAAGTTCAAAACAGTGTTTGAGTGGTTTGGTGATTTTTTTGTTGCAGCCTCTCCGTGACTTTAATGCTCGATTTAACTCTTACATCATTAGCTGGAGCCAGACAAAGTTTAAAAGTTGAAATGGAAATTGAGCAATCTCAACATGAACCGTATTTCATTAATGTGACAAGCTGATAAAATGCCAGCGGGCATGCTCTTGGCTGACAAGCAACACTTGTTACATTCCAACTGCATTAATTAACCCTGCCCGCAACAGAGACTGTTAACAGTGCGCAACAGTGGAGCCAGTCGCTGTAGAAAAGCCACAATGTGGCATGTGAAGCACTACCAACACCTCCCTAAGTACAACCTCTAGCTAAGATATAAATAACATGGCTGTCTTTCCTAATGGCAGGGCCAAACATGCTGGTTTTGGACAGGTTTCAATAAGGCTTTGATTCTTAGGGAAGTAAAATAAAATCACCATTTACAGCCTCTGACAGCCGGGAGCTGTTTTCTTTTTTTTTTTTTTTTTTCTTTTTCGTGTTTTTGCTCCCCATGCCAGTAAAAAGCTCTCTTTGGGAAACTGTCATCTTGATCCTCAAAGTGTCGAGCCCCATCAAACTGGCTCCCACTGATGACATGTGTTACCTCAGAGCAATGTAACAAGTTCAGCAAAATGAGGAAAGCGGAGGCCAGAGGGGAGATACCTGCTGAGAGATCGTCGTTTGAATAGATTAGTAGAAGTCTTTTGTCCCAATTTCAATAAAAATGTGAAATGGTGGTAGAAGAATTAACGATAGAATCAATACAAAAACCAACAGGACTCTGTTTCTATAGACCTAGGGGTATGTACTGTATGTGTGTGTAATTGTAATGTATTTTTCAACTGTAGCAACTCTATGCACTTTATTTATGACATTTATTATTAGAGCAGGTTTTTTTTACTCAGTTTTTTGTCTGTGGTATGTTTTGGATATTGTGTTTTTAGGTATGTTTTTACCTTGTTCCCTGTAGTTGCCTTACTGTATCTTTTATGTAAGTGGAATGTCTCTTAAATCGCTTTTATGGATGGACGGGTGGAAGCCCAAACCATATTTCTACAATGTGAGACAGTAAAGCGAATCTTGAATCCCTCACCACATGCATTGACAGTATGCAGTTAGTACATGTTTGTATACTGTAAACTGTATATAAAGATGGACATTAGGATGCGGCTTACACTATGGAAAAGTGAAGCTAAAATATTGCCGTTACAGGAGCTGCCATGTTGCTTCTCTGATGCATTTTGGAGCCAGGATCAGTGCAGTAGAGACTAGGGTTCCAGTGAAACCATGGTGTTTTCTGAGTCCGTTATCAAACTGCAAAAATCTCATACCGTGGCAGCAGTAGTAGAGATGCAACATGATATCTGCCTGCTGGCCTGATTCATTTTATTGTCATTACAGCTGTCAATCACCCATTTTTATATCATCAAATAACTTGTTAAAAACACAACTGATCTGAAAGATGATGACTTGAATACAAATCACCCTGATAAACCTGATTAATTTACCAAGAAAGACAGAAATCAGCTTTAGGGAAAATTTGCTGGAAGTGTATTTTGGCACATGTCCCATTAACTAACACTGAGGGTGTGGGATTTGTGATCCTATACTGAGGCCAACCACCAGGGTGCAATCGAGGTGTTTTGGCTTCACTTTTGGGAAGCTTTTCACTTTTGTCATGCTGTCCATCTTTATATAAAGTCTATACTGTCTGGTGTCTGGTTTATAGTGATGGATATTGACGTGAACTGTCTTGCTGTGTGTTTCCAACCTTTGACTATTCAAGATACTTACCATCCTCAAGTGCCCTTCTGATTGTCTTAGTGTGACCTTGTGACAAAACTGAACCCTAAAAGGCATTGCAGTACTTTTAACATTGCAAAATCAAAATGAGGTGTCACACTAATTATGACAATTTCTTCATATTAAACAGAGGAAAGGCCTGTTTACAGCCTGGTACAATTTTCACCTCCTCTGTGATAAGTGTTCGGGTTTAGATTATATTAAGTCTTAAAGTTATGCATAATTCAGGTCGTGTCCTCTGTGATTGACAGGTGAGTGCGTCAGTCTCTGCTGTGCTGTGTGAGCTTTGATTAACAGCTAGCGTTAGCTCGGCTGCCGAGTCAGACATTCAGGCTCTTGTTTATTGAATAAAACGTATTTTCCTTCCTGACAGGCAGCTCTGCCATAGCTGTGTTTAATGAATTACACTAACAAGACCATCACAGGATTCTGTCTGATTCTGTTTACGGTACTTAATTACAACAACCGTTGCTTACCTGCATTAGCTGATGTTAGCCTTAATTCATATTGAATTATATGGTCTGTCAGCTAACTTGCTAATTAGCTAAGGTAGCCATCATTAGTGTGTTTATACATTTCACGGCTTTCACATTAATGTTGTCAAACACAACTGTATGTGTTAACATTTATTAAGTAGTAGCGTGCCATGTTTCAGGAACAGGTTTCATTCATTCCGCCTCGTTCCACCTCTTAGGTCCATTTTTGGATTAGCCAGGGGTAGGCAAAACCAATATGACTCCACAAATGAGCTTCAAAACTTCTCCTCAGAAAACCTATGGGTGACGTCACAGAGAGTTTGCCTATCTTTTATACACAGTCTATAGCTAACACACATAAGACAACGACTAACCATCACAATCGCATCTATGGACAATTCAGAGGCACTAGTTAACCCGACTGCTTTTCTTTAGACTGTGTGAGGAAGCTGAAGTACCAGGAGAAAACCCACACAGACATACCAAGAGGGAGGGAGGTACATTACAGTATAACACACAACACTTAGCAAAATTCAGCATGCAGAGCAAACACTGTAGAGAAGAAACCGTGTAATTAAACCGCACCATCAGTACATTTAGTTTATGAAGAAGAGTGAAAAGAGCAGGTCAACAGCTCCAGTAACTAACTGCTGTTGACAGTTCAGTAAAACACAGAGGAACAGCTTTCAATAGCCTGTTGTCAGTGTCCCAATACTGCGGCACTGCTGATGACCTCAGTGACACCGCGTAACACACACACACACACTGTAAACATACAATCAACACACACACACATGCAAACTCACTAAAAGGGTGAGAAATTAGGCGTGCTACAGTAATCAGTGGTGATGTCGATATGCCCACATCTAGAAAGCATTTTACTACAGCAGCTATGTTTAATTTGTTAAATTATATTGAATTTACAGACTATGGCACTGTCCACTAATGTGACAACGTTTCTCTTTTCCACATTAAAAATGGTACCAATGACGAAGCTCTTCATAGTAGATACTTCTGAAAATTTTAGTTTTTTGTTTTGATATGTACCGAAGCTTGGCCATATCAATGACATCTGTCCTCACAGACATTTTAAAGCTATTTAAATCTATATTTTGCACTAACAAGTTTTTGCAGTGGGTGAGTTCACTTACCGTACTGCAAATTCAGTATCTTAGGTTTTCGTCATGTTCATATATAACTAAATTGCAAACCCAATTGCATTTTGTAGCAAAATATGGTCAGTCCCTTGATTTTGTTGCCATGAAATATGATTTGTCATTAAAGGATATCTTACTTCTTTTGCTTTCCTACAACCAGAAGGAGGAGGTGGATGAAAAAACAGGACTTTGACACAAGAGCAGCATTTGCATCAGGACCGTGTAGGTTTTTAGGTTTGGGTAATAAAAATGCTTTGGTTTCTAAAAATCTCTTTTGGTTTAAATATGAATCAATACATCATAAGTCATTTTTTATTGCATTTTGGTGGTCTTTAAACCAAGTCCTGGCATCTTTTGCTAACCCTAACCAGTGGCTAAACCTAACGCTAAAAAGTTTAATAACGCTGTTGTCACAAGCAGCAGATGTTGTATATCAAGTTGCCGACTCTGTTGGTGGAAAACAAATGAAATACACTTTCTGTGAACAAATTTAATTTACATTCAGGATAAACATTTTGACACTTGGAAATTGCATTAACAAAAAACATTAAATCATGTTGAAATAATATGTATTGCAGGCAGCATGTTTATGACACATTGTAATTCAGTCAGGACCACTTTTTATGTTCAAGTATTCATCTGCATAGTTATAAGTTATATGTATCTGGTGGTATGGCTTTGTTTTGGGAGCCCTTCCACGTGTATATGTGGAA
Organism: Coranthus polyacanthus; assembly: GCA_037367275.1. Lineage (NCBI taxonomy): Eukaryota > Metazoa > Chordata > Actinopteri > Kurtiformes > Apogonidae > Coranthus > Coranthus polyacanthus. The sequence goes on from JAPQRN010000002.1 coordinate 9,446,177, forward strand.
AAAAACCTAAGCAGGAAGTGCACACCTTCCTGCTCTTCCATAAGCATACACGGAAGCCTGGGAGAGCAGCATCAAGACCCCCGTCGGGAACAAAACAGAGCAGACATCAAATGACGACAAGATGACATTAAGTCAGAATAGAATAACAGAATAACACAGAATAAAAAGGTGGAACCGAGGTGGAGGTGGGTTTTGGCAGCTGGCTGAAGCAGCAGTGATAGCCAAGCAGTTTAAATATGGCACCTTGAGTAACCAATAGGATGTGCAGGAGAGAATCAGCTGACTCATCAGCTGATGTGGCTGGCGTTGAGATCAGCTGCTGTCATTCATGTACTGATATGTGGACGGAGCTTGACTTCGTGGCCCGCCCGAACTAATGCTACGCTCAATTTGCGGTTATAATTGGCTTTCAAATGAACATGATTTCTGAGAGACAGGGTTGATAATGCAGAGCTAAAATGGGAATAATACATTAAAGGGCATGCTCTGTGAACAAAGCAATTCGCAGCAGTGGCAAAGTTACTTGTTATCTTTCACAGAGTGCGAGGCTTAAACTGCCATTGCAAATCAGCTGTACAACTGATCAGTATAGTATAGCATGTATAAAGTTTCCATCCAGACAATATAAAGCAACACCCAACACAACACAAATCAGAATCCAGGTGTTGGTTTACCAGCCAGTAAGTCAGCGGAGTCCATTTACCTCAGGATACTGTACCTGAAGGAGGCAGCCTATATCAAATGTTCAGTACAAATCTTCAATTTAAACTGGGTTAACACTATTTGTCAGACGCTTCTACTCAGTGCGGTCCTCGCTGCTTCCCTGTAGGTGTAATATTTCCTACCTATACATGCAGTCTCCTTCCCTCTCCATCTGGGAGCTTCTCATTTATCTTCAACGGTGGTGACACAATGAAAACAGCAACATGTGGTGCAGCCTGCCACACACAGCAAGAGCGCCCAGCCAGTTTATTGGGAAAGGTGCTCTATTGAATTAAGCAGCCGCTTTTGTTCCTAAACCAATATTGCAAGACTATAAAGGGGGTCAAGGGACGGCAGGCACACAAAAGCCTGCTGTGGAGGTAGAAGAGCCTGCAGGCAGCTCTTCATGAAAGCAGAGTTTGGTTGGTTTAGGTCAAAAGAAAACTTCTGATCTGGAAATAACAGAACATTCCGGAAGAGCACAGCTGTCCCACCCAGCCTCCCAGCTGCTCTCACTCCGTCTGTCTCTCTGTCAGCCTGTCTGTCTCTCTGTCTGTCCGTGAAGGGCTTTCCAACATTCAAAATGTTTATTTTACATCCTGCTGCTTCTGTCTGTCCTTACCTGTCACTTACCTACGGCTGATTGACATGAGGCTGCGAAGGCCGGTATACGTGGTCAATCAAAATATTTCAGTAGAAGACATTGATGTAAATGCGGCATAAGTTGAATGTTAATGTGGCCAGCGAGTGAAAAAGTAAGCTTAGTTCAAATAGAACAAGTTTAGGGATTAGTTGAAGTTTACAATTATGGTATTTAAATCTGTGATGTGTTTTCTATCAGGGTTAAATAATAGAATCCGCTTAAAGTTAATGGACTTTAATGTGTAAAAAGCTAGCGCCCAAGAAAGACTAATCATCCGTTGTTTTTAATTGTTGTTAGATTTATATGTGAATATTAAATACCATCAGGTGTTGTAAATGCAGGAGTCGAAGGAGTACAGTTAGTTAGTAGAGTAGGAGTACAATGCTGTGTAAAATGGAAATACTCAAAGCACAAGTACCTCAAATTTGTACTTGAATAAAGGTATTTACATTCCACCACTGACGTGCTCCTCTCGCTGTTGAATATCATCCTGGTTAAAAATTAGGAAACAGAATACCTCTTGGCCTCAGAGATCTACGACGCGGAATAATTAGTTTCCAAAAACACTATTACACACCATTCACAAATGCTTGAAGTTAACCATTCACAGAAAAGTTTAATCGTTTGTGTCATTGGATTTTTTCTTTCTGACAGCCAGATTAGCAGTACAATATTTTCTTTTACTTCTGAGCTTTTTTGGGGAGAGGGATTTAACTCTGACACTTCGTGGATATCCTTTTTTGACTGCGACACCTTTGCTTTGATGTTTTCTCATCCTTTAATTATAGGAAGGGATTACTTCATCTTTTTCAACTTATAGCAAGCACCACTCTGAGTCTTTTCCTCTAGGTGGCATTTTGGACATGAACTCAATAGCACTCCAAGTAAAAGCCCGCAGGCCTGGACATGCTTTGGCATGTATATGTGTCCCATGAACTTTCTATGTGCATTATGCAAGAGCCAAGTGATGAGATCCAAACAAAGTAAAGGATATTCACTTCACTTACAGCTTTTGATAAAACGTGAATATGTGCCGTGATATCATATGATTGGTATTTGTTCATGTGTCTTCTCTGCTTCCCTGGCGCATAATTGCTAAATTCTTATCAACACTATGGAGGCGTCTCTCTCTCTCTCTCTCTCTCTCTCTCTCTCTACCAAACCACAGTGTGTAAATTCTCCAGCAGTACACCGTGAACAAAAGGATGTTAATTAATGATTTGATCTCAGTGATGGTCCCACATCACACGGGTGAAGATAAGTTTTGAGACGGAAGGCTCGGGGGCACAACATGTGGGTTTCCCCCTTGTTTGGCGCTGTCAGAGGGGAAAAAGCATCAAAGCTTTCGAGCCTGGCTGTTATCTCGACTTCACCAAGGAGCTGTCGCAGATAAAGGAGGAAGTGGTTAAAGTGGTCTAAGGCGACTGCGTTCCTCCTCGAAATCCACCACACACAGTTCCAGCAGGTTGCAGGTGCACGCGTATGTTGGAATGCACATACATCGACACACACACTCACACAAATTTCTCCAAATCTTTTCTGATAGTCTATCTTTAGAACATGGGGGTCCACAAAGTGATAGTGAACAATATGCTGATTTGCTGCTCGGTTTCTTGTGCGTGCAAAGATCTGCATTGTGATTTTTTTTTTGCGTAAAACGGTCACCTGCTTCCGCCCTCATGATCTGGTGGATATGGTGGATATGTATCATCTTCCAGGGCATCATAGACCATAACAATCCCTGCAAGATTTGAAAAGTAATGACTTTTTATTTGCTTTAGGTGAAAACGTTGCTTGCTTTCCTGATCTCCTAACTTCAACTCAGGAATAGTGGTTTCATATCTTTTTGGCTTATGATCTTGATCTATGATCTACTTGTCAGCACAGGTTTTAGGGATGTTAGTAGTGGACAATTCAGAAATTCAGTTAGATCATTTAATTTGAAGGATTTTTATAGGCCTGGAAAGGTGGAAATATTTAGTATATCACGTGGAAATCAAAAAAGAGGAAATTCAAAACAGAACGCAGCATATTTTATTATTAATGTATGGATTATTATCAGGTTTTTACCACGTTAATGTCAATATATTACTATTTTACTCCAAATATTGCACTGAAATAACCATTTTGTTGTTTTCAGGTTACCATATTGTTTCCAAAACATTTGTCTCACTGCTGTCTTTAAATGTGTTATCCCATTATTACCCTTTGTTTTTGGACTCTCCCTGTTACATGAAGTTCAGTCTAATATCCATTGTTGATACCAAGCTAATACATGGTTATTACTTTGGTAACTACATGGTATTACTTATTTTTTTTAGTTTCTTATCAAACTACTACCCCTCTATTACCATGTTATCCCTGAGCTGGTAATGCAAACTGTTAGTGTGTTCTTTTATCGTGTCTTCTTTCCTGTATTTTAGTGTGTTTAGTTATAAAAACACCCTTGTGCATCATTTCTAAATGAAGTACGTTTCCTCCTAATTTGTGGCCGTGTTGAAATCAGTAAGGTGAAGCAGTGACATATCCACATTTGGCATCATTAATCAGCCCCTCCTCCCAAATAGAAATGTATAAAAAAAAAAAGTATCATCTTTCAAAATCTCCTCAAGTTCAAGTAATTAGATTAAGCACATTGACAAATGATCATTGATTGATGAAAGAGCGAAAGCTGTGAGCATGCACCATCAAAAGTAACTTGGATTTATTGTGAAGCAGCTCAGCATTATGGTAAGCTGTCTGCCTGAGAAGCAGCATCCCTGAAGAGGGAGAATTAAATAAGGGGATTTATCCACAGACACTAATCATTCCCAACTCAGAGCATTGGCACAAAAAGGAAAGAATGTGTAAAGAGCCCAGGGACACAAAGGCTTCTTGGTGATCAAAAGGAGAATTAAGGGTGACTTCTTCTACTGAGCCATTGTCTGTGTGTTTCATGAAGTATCACTCTCTGCAAAGGGAAGGGGGGGGATCAAGGATTTCTTGAATTAAAGAGCCTCTGCGCTTTTCTCTCTCACCTTTTAATCCACCACCTCTCTCTCGCCACTTTTTTTTTAATTTCTCCCTCCACAAATAGATCCCCCTGTGCTACAAAGTTGGCATGATCCACACGTTTGTGTGTATTGGGGAGATTTCCAAATTCGACTTCAAAAAGCTGAGAGCATGGGGAGGACTGGGTGGGCTAGATGCAGATGTGTGTATGTGTTTGAAGGGTTGGTTCATGCGTGTGTTTTGGGCAAGGAAGGGGGGTGGAGGTGTGTGTGTGTGTGTGGGGGGGTGGTGGTGGTTCAGAGCCACCAGGATAATGACCATGACAGCCGCCCAACAGACTCACCCCCCGCTGTCCTTTTAAGTCCTTGTTTAAGGTTTGGCTTCGGCACCCGCTTTGAACCGCGACAATGATTCCTGATCGCAGCGGAACTCCCAGGATTTTTCATCCTTAGGGTCGGGATTCACAGGGCCAAGAGGCTTTTGGCTGCTCAAAGTCTTGTCCTTCTGACCAGTGGACAATAAAGATCATTCCCTCTCAACTCGATTAGCCATCCGCTACATTCAAAGATGCACAGAGACCTCACACCTGACTTCACGATCAGCCAACAGTAAAAGTTCCTATCAGTTTTCAAAGGATAATACAATTAAGCATGAAGCCTAATGGTTATTTAATATGTAGGTCACGGCATTATGGCATCAAATATTTATGAACTACGCTGACCACTTTCACGTACAAATATTCCGCTAATATTCCTTTTTACGTGCAGCCATTCATATAATGTCAAAATATACGAAAGTGGCTGGAGATGCTTGTCATATTTTGCTTCTTTGCCTCTGAATACACCGTGTCCCAAAAGTTCATGCACCACAGAAAAAGTCAACTCAGATTGTGAATATACAACAGAATGCATTTATTCAAAAGCCAGTGTATCCCCCCTGCTTCTTAATTACTGCCCTCAGCCTGTCGGGCATAGAGTGCTACTACTAGAAGGCCCGTTGTACCATTAGCTTGATAGCTCGTTTCAATATGGGGTTGGATGTTGAGTTAATGACAACATCGGCTCTGTTGCACTTTTATCATCTGTTTGGTTGTAAGATTTCTCCCCGCGTGGTTGCATTGGTTTGGTGGCATTTGGTTTCCAGTTTAAGTAGTAAAGTATTGAAGCTAGGCTTAACTTTAGTGGAGAACTGAGAAAATCAGTTGAACTATCAAGTCAAGTGGGTTAGCCAAAATGTTCCCAGTTGATGCTAATCCAAAAGCTGTGTAGACCAGCTGTGTAGAGAGCTGAGCTTCTTCTTCACATTATTAAAGAGAACAATATGTTTTTTTTTTACAAAAGTCCTATGAACTTGTCACTTAAAAATCTCAGGTATTGGTCCAGAATACTGTGCTTTTATCGAATAGTGTGTTTGAACCAAACAAAAAAGTCATTTTTTTCAGTAAACAGTATCAGCATATGATTTTCCTCATGAAACATCCCTCCCTATCTCGGCAAAAGCTCCCCGTCAATAAGAAAGTCATCAGCATCTCTGGTCAAACACAGGTTAACTAAAACAAACCAAGTAAGTGTGTATCCTGCACGTTGGAAAGTCTACAGATCAATTTTAGTTTGGCAAAGCAGTCATAAGTGTGCTTACAAAAGCCATATGTTGAATGCTGGATGTCTGACAAAGATTTAAGAGGAGAGCGATCTCATATGGGTTTGTAATTCTGCAGATGGTCCATTCTGATGGCCAAATACATTACCAGAGAGCTGCCAAAACTGTTTTTTTCAAACCATAACAGCTTTAACATATTTGCCTGAGACTACTGAGAAAATCCTACAGTGATTCAAAGAGATGAAAAGAAAAAGTGAATCCCTTTGGTCTGATGAAGGTTGCGCTACAGGCTGAAGCACGTAGTTCGGGTTTTATCAGTGATCAAAAGAATCTTTAAATCAACTCTACATTCAGTGAAATTGAGAAATGGAAATTAAAAAGAGACCAAAATAGAAAAACTGTATGGCGGTATTCAACCGCACACCAGCAGCTCCAAATAGTCAAGTCAGTCTGCTTCGTGTTGTTTAAATATACTGTATTGTAGTGACTCAGTGTAATCAGTTGTGAGCAAAGAGGTAGGAAATCCCCTGCATTGCTGAATCTAGTCATGTAACAAATTGGGGTAATTGCTATTGTGGTTGAATAGAAATTGTGGTTAGGTAAACGACTTTTGTATTTTTCTCTGCCAGTGCCATACTGCCTCTAAAACAAACACTTGTCTCTGTGGTGAGTTGTCACAAACTGCAAACCTCCGAGGAAGAGAAGAATAATGTTTTCCCGAGAGAAAAATTCATGATTGATATGGTTTACTCACAGTGCAACTTTCACCACTTATACATATATATTATTTATATATATATAATGAGTGTTAAAAGGTTTAAATGGAAATAGTAACATGTACAAGCGCGCACGCACAAAATCGTGAGCACATTTCGAGATTTCCGAAAGCGTTGTGATTCCCTTTTCAGTGCTTCTGATTTTATCATTGCAGTACAGGAATGTGCTCATGCAGCCCTCTAGATGCAAACGAGGCCCTTTGACAAATCACTTCCAGCTTTGGTTCGAGACATTTCCTGCCTGTTTTGAATACAAACATGTACACAAGTTAATTGGGTTGCGAGGAGCGATGGGAGATCCAGCAGGAGAGACACAGAGAAGAAGAGAGAATGAAGGAGCCGCTTGAGAGAGAACTGACAGTGATTGAGAGAGAAAAAATGCAGCGGCATAATCAGAGCAGGATGCAGGTGGTGATTTTGCTGGCGTGGGGCTAAATACGGGGTTAGCAGTAGTCTGGTGGGGATCGACAGTGGATTAAAACTGTCACTATCAATCAAAGGCGACCAAAAAGCAGCTTTTCAGGTGGCATAAACACACTTCTGTTTAGCCGAAACAGTCGCCATTACAGCGGGACTCTCGAGAGCGAGACATTTTCTCGGGACTTTTTGATTTACAGTTGGCTGGTGTAAAGTGTTCAAGCTCTCAATCTTATTATGAAGGGAAAAACCCCAACAAAACACTACGGATCTCTAATTTGCAAATTTTGCTAATTTTATTGCGTGCTCACATTTTTTCTGTGTAATGGAGTTTCATGTAATTAAACTTTAGACGTGTCCACTCATTGTTTCACTTCTAAATGTGGGATTTATATGAATAAATTGGGAATTTGTTTACATCTGCTTTGTTGGACTCCAAAACAGTATAAACCATGTCCCAAATTTCAGCAACTGACTGAATGTAAACAATCGCTCCATCATATCTTAGCAATCATCACCGGACACAGTCGATCTATTAACTGTCAAAGTTCTCAACATGCTGAGCACTCTGAAGTCTGAAGTTCTTGACAAACTATATAAGATATCGTTGTCTTCTTACTTCACTGTTTTAACTTTTAGTCTCATAAAAGCCCTTGTAGGGACAGGCATTGCAAATTAGCATTCACTGTAGAACTGCTATCAGTTTAGATACAGATATAAACTGTATCTGCCCCTATCAAATAAACCATAAATAATTACATAAATCAAACAACCAAAACCATTACTGAGTCCAAATCCACAGACTGGAAGCATAAATGTGAGACATTACAAGCTTCGTGATGGCGTCGTACTATCTTTGTGGAGCTGATAATACTCCTTGATATTGTATGTCAAAGATCGAAGGTGTTCTGTAATTGGCTAGTTGTGGCTGTACACTTAAATAATATTGACTTGAAACGATCCAGAGGCCAAGAACCAGCACTGATCTTACTGTAGCTGTAATGTCGATTTTGTTCTTTTTCCAAAGGCTATTATTCGTCAGCTGTCAAGTTTGAGGCTAAAAATATGTGCGTGCACAACAGCATTAACACATCGGGTAGATCCTATGACATTATGATGCTTAAAGATTCTTCAAGTTCAAAAAATAAATAAGATTAAATGAATGGCCTGATGTTTTGCTCTCTCTGTTTCTGAAACCCCTGCTTTTCAGCCTCCTGCTCCCAGGTCTCCAGAAGAATATAAAACCTTCTGCACTTTCTTAGATGTCTATTAGATTACATTAGCGGTAGCTGTTCTTTTCCTCCCAGCCAGCCACTTCCTGCCCTCAGGAGAACTACAGATAAGGGCTGACCCACTCAAATACACTTTTGTAGATATAAACTGAACAAATTTCCCCTCTGAGCACTGTCTAAAAACAAAATCCATGACCAACAAAAGATAGCGGTTCAAAAAACAAACAGTCCTTGCGGTAGGGGACAGCGGTTGCCCCAGGCAATGTGTGGAGGAGCTTTGTGACCAAACAGTGCAGGGAAGTGGAGATAAACAAAACAGAAATTTTCAGTCAGCGACTAGAACTCCATGAAACAAAACAATCCTCTCCACTGCCATGTCCTTGAAAAGATCCGGAGAAATGTCCTGAGGAAAGGCCATTTCCTTTAGTCTGGGAACAGCCTGGGAGCATTTCAATAGGCAGCGGGAATTTCCAATACGTGGAAAGGATACATGATGCTTGAGATGCTGAAGAGGGCACAGTGTGTATCGTCACATCCCACACAGAGAATGGGACATCCTCTTGGATTAAGTAAAAGTAAAATAAACCCTATAAAAATCATCTTGGATTAACTGGAAAATGTATTGTCACAAAGCTGAAAACAGGCCTGTTTTTCTGAGCTCATGAACGATGACTTTTTAGAGATACGTGGTTGTCACAGGACATACGAGGACATTATAGAATATGGAAAATAAGGGAGAGGTCAACCAATATGGGTTTTTCAATGGCTGATTTTCTTTTTTTTTGTTGATTAAATACAAGCTATTGATAATAACAAATAGAACTTGAAAGAACATTTGTTTAACACTATCATGTCTGCATTGTCTTTTTTTTGTTTAAGATCTATCCTGCACTGTATCTGCAGTGCACTTATTTTTAAATAAAAAAATGAGGAGACATTGTTCCGGAGCAGCCTCACTGACAAGGTTGCCTGCACTGCAGATGTGTCCGCATTCATTTTTTGATTCCTGGCCTTGAGAAATTATTGGTCGCTGATGGTGTGAAAATAATCAGCCAAGGCCTGTAATATCTATGGCAACTGAACAGTCCTTCTATCACTAATAAAATGCAACATATACATTAATGTAGCAGTGATATTAACCCAAAAACATAATAGCAAAACACTGACGGGACCTTTTACCTGCACAGTGACTACTTTTACTTTACATACGTCAAGTTAATTTTACTGATAACACGGAACTTAGTGGAACGGAGTGGTGAAGTGAATAGTGAATAATACAGTAAGTCTGTCCCGTCCCTCTCTGACTTTATTCACTCCTGCTCGCAGTTTGATACAAATACCATTAGGGGGCACCTCAGACGTGTCTGCTGTGTAAAATTGCTGGAAAAGAATATCAGTGCGTTTGTTTGCTTCAAATGTTTTCAGTTTCTGTGTGAATATGAATGAATAGCCACACATTTGCGTGCAGGAATGAGCACATTTGTGTTTGTGTGAATCTTTCTGGGTGGAAAATGCGCTGCCTGTCGGTGCATGTGGACACAAGTGACTCCATCTGTGTGTATGTGCAGCTGGTTGTGTTTTGTGTCTGTATTGTATGTGTGTGTGCAGGGCATCAAGCCCTATCTATTTACAGAACGGGTATGTTTGGCCAATGCTTCCTGACTTCCTTGCTCTTGGCAAACAGACAGACAGCCACAGTTTGTGTATTGTTTTAGAACGGTGGAGATTGTTGGTACTTGAAAGAGATTTGGGTCTGCTTGTGTTTGATTTATGCGGTGTGTCTGTTTGATATCGATCATAAACGATAACACAGCTGAAGGAAGGAAAACACATCTCCTGTCGAAGCTCCGTGCTTTGAAGTCAAAGTTGAAAAGAACAATGCTCTAAGGTACAGGGCCTTTTCTGCATTACAGTCCCAGGTTTCTCTCATGTGTCAGACTGACGGTAACACTTTGCCAAGAGGAGCTCACTGAAGATTTTACCCAGAAGCTGATGCTGCATGTTTGTTTCATTATGCTGAATGAGACGTTGTGTAAATCTTTTTTCTGTTTATTCCAAAAAGGCAGACATGCTGTTAAGTGTGTTTGCATTTGAAAACTGACTGAAACTTGAAAAATATTTCATTCTTATGTTTGTGCGCATCAAACCTCACGATCCCTATAAGTTACATAACTTACAAAAGTAACTCACTGACTTTTAGGGAAAGTCATGGTCCAAATCACGCCTCTACTTTCTCCAAAGCTCAGTGGAAGCAGCTTTGACTCCTACTGTCCCAAAAAGTATGCGATACGAATGCTGATCACGTGTATCAATGAGCACATGTGAAGTTACTCAGTGGTTGTATTTACTGTCAGTATAGCGGCCTCTGCTGGTGCTCTCTGAGTTTGCATCTGCATGTGCAGGAGATCAGAGGTTTTAGTGGACACAGAGTCCAGGATGAATAAATGTTCTTGACTGACAGTGATCTCCTCTTGTCCATCACTGTACTTATGTTAAGATATAGCTTCACTTATGATGCAGAACTTACTTTTGCTGCACTTAACTGTAAATATCACTAACTACTTTTCATTGGATTTGTACCTGTACCTGTGACAAAACTAAATCTAATCTAATAATCTAATCCAAAAGTTGCTACTTTCCCAGAATTTTATTTGAGGTTTAATGCTTCCTCCTAAAGATCATTACATTTATGAAAATATCTAAATCCTAATAACAAACCTGCAGACTTAAGTTCCCGATAGTCTATTGTAACAGCGTGTCAGTTAGTTTTGGTAATACATTTATATTTATTTGTTGATTTATTTAACAGCGACAAGGTGATGTGATGTTACAAATAAAAAAAGGATTCAAGATGGAAATTCCAAAGTCATAACGTCACTGAAACCATTTGTAAGGAGGCAGAGCAACAATAAAAAGAAAAGAGAGCATTAATATTAATAATAGTGCTCTAAATACTAAAGTACTGCATGTTTCAAAGAAGGTAATGTAGGCAGAGCACTACAAAGAGGTGAAATACTGTATGACATGACACCTTTTAATGCTTTATACAGTTAACAGTTTATATAGTACTCACATGGTGCATAATCCTAAAAAAAACCTTCTGTTTATTCAGATTACCACACTAAAGTTGATACACAGAAAACCGGTTGAACTCTGGAAAATAATGAGGCCGCCATGTGTAGACTGTTGTGTGTACTGAACTTAATGGGAGCATAGAGGCAACAGGCACATAGTTTACGCTGAACAGAGGCCAGTAGGTGGAGGGGCCCACTGAAAATGTTTCATCACAAATGTGTTTCAAAGAATGTTGCAGATAACAATAGTAGTCGATTTTACCGATCGGGGAAGTATTTAGTTTATACATTAATGCTTCCCCACATATCCCTCCTACTAACCTCAAGTGAGATACCTTCAGCGTGTTCAGATAGATTAGATGAGATTCAGAATTCGCTTGCCTCCAAGCTCCGAGTCCAGCGACGAAGGACAGGAAATTAAATGTTTTACATACTGCAGTTAAAATTCATGATGTGGAATTTGTGCACAGAGTTAAGTGTTTTGGACTGAAGTCTAGCATTATTTTAGTGGGGAGATGGTGTAAATATCCATTTCAGGATTGTATTGTGTTTCTTTATCACTTTCATGCTTTTAAAAGATGATAGCTGGAATCACAAGATGCGTACAAAATAGCTGGATTTACTTTGAAACAGTGACTGATGAAGTTCAGAGGAAACATTTTTCCCAAAATGGCCATGGAGTGTCTCGGTATGAAGCCTTCCAGTTCCTGTCCTGCTCAGAAATATGTAGTTTTTTCGTCAGCAGCATAGCAGACATAGCTGTTATGTTTTATATGGACCGTAAGACCTTGCCAAAAAAGTTTTTAGTCTCCTAATCTCAGGTGCTGTAATTCTGTTAACACTTCAGTTGGAGGGTTTTAGCATTCTTCTGTGCACCGCACTATTCAACTATGCTCTCTAGTAGTAGTTATCACTCTGAAAAATCCCAGCAAAAATCTGAGGAATTTCTCCAGGGGCTCTGTGTGTTTATGTGTGTGTGTGTGTGTGTGTGTGTGTGTGTGCGCTCAGTCGGCCCCTAACCCCACCTCAGAGTGCCCCAACCTCCTCTTTCTAGCAGCTACAGCTTTGACACAGGGTTACTGCACTTAAGTAATGCAGAGACAGCAAAACAAAACATAAGACATAAGGCGTCAGATGAAACCGGTCCTTGGTGCTTTTGGGTGAAGAACACTTTTTTTTTTAAATGATTGTTTCGCTCATCAATGGCCCTTCTCAAAATAAATCAGTATTTGAGAACCCAAACTGATGCGTCATAAGATTACGATACAGTGGCGAGTGCTTAAACTTAAACTCAACCGTTTCCAGACTGAAGCAATTCATCTTCATCGGATGGCTGTTTTGAAACAACTGGATGCAGACCTCCACCAAGACCAATAGCCCACAATATTGTGAAACAAATAACAAACCACATATTATCACCTACGCTTTGCTCCTTTTTGACGGACGGTTACCGTGGCAACAAAGGTCTTAGGTAGGTCTGAAGTCACTCTTCATTCACTATTCCATATATGATAAACACTCATTAGTTCAGTCAGTAATGAGCAGTAAACTCACATTTCAGACACTTGTCATTGTGTGTCATAACAATGCTGGTCACTGTTTTTCCTCTGAGATGAGTACATAGGGTATAATCATTTTCCTCGTGCACTCGGACAGCACTTCAAAATGACAAACTCATTATATGGTGGACTCTAGTTGTGTGAATAGAACCGGACACAGATTTCCAGACACAGCCTTAATTCTTGTTCTGCCAGTTGGTTTGTTTATTTATTTATTCATGCAACTGTCACCGTTCTAACTTGCAAGTCAGCCTGCGGCTCTCCAGTGTTAAAAGAAAAACACTGACAGGCCCCGCCCCTTTTAGTGCATCTGCTCCAAAAGTTGAGGAGTTCGTCCTTGGCCCATGCCCTAACCTTCCACAAGGTTTCATGGAAATCAGCATGATTTTACATGATCATGCTGACAGAAAGACAGACAGACAAACAAGAGTTGATCACATAACCTTGTTGGCAGAGGAGTAAGGAAGTTTTCATTAAGTGAAATATTCATGAAATTTTCATTAACGGAAGTAAAAAAAAAAAAAAAAACTGTGTTGTGTGTTTACAAAATAAACTAGAAACATAGAGAAAATGTCTTTAGTTTTCGTCTTTGTCCGTTTATTTCATGCCTAAGCCTAGAATTTTGGGTGGATATGAAATCTATCAATTTTTTTAGCTGTGTCAGTTTTACACCGGCAGATGACATGTCACACATACTCCCTTGTAAAGTTGTCCCATTTGTTGATAGAAAGTTGATCGAATATGTAGGGGAATGACATTAAGGCTAACTTACAACTGCAAGTTAAATGCAAAAACCAACTGGCACCAAGTGACAAATTAGAACTAAAACCTTTGTTAGCCTATTCTTTTTTTGAGGTTGTCTGTGCTTAGTTTTGTACAGTATCTTTTCAACCGTTGACCTCATTTGCATTGCAATAAAGTCAGTGTATAATGCAAAAAATTAAAGTACTAGTCTACGGACAAAACATCATGAGTAAATTAATGAACAAAGTGACGACAAATTCAGAAATGTACATATTGATTAATTAATAGTAAAATGTACAAAAATAATCCTTAATGTAAATTTTCTTGTTAAAGATACAGAACATTTTCTTCAGTGTAGTCCCTGGCTGTGCCACGTTAACACCATACCAAGTTCATTTAAAAAGAACCCACAGACTGTCTGCTGGGTGAAGAATGTGAAGTCAAAGAGAGGTCCTGATGATGTTTTGGCTGCAGACTATCCAACTTACTGCACATCAATCCTGCGAGCGGCTCTGCAGAGTTTTGACTGGACAGCAGACCCCAGACTCACCCCGGTGGGAATGCTGAGGGTCTCTCCGGCCCTGACATCCAGGTTACCCCATGCCGCTCCGAGGCCTGGAAGCCGTAATTATAGAGAGTCAGAGAGGGAGCCTCTTTACAAACACACACATACAGGCACATTCATGCACGCAAATAGACACAAGTACTCGCATAAACGGACAGAGACAAATGTGTAAAGCGAGACGCACAGTCATGTATAAATCAGGCATTTAAAGGCAGAGACGCACAAGCAGATGCATGCAAACGCACAGGCAAGTACGTATGCAAAACATAGTATACATACACACGCATGCATGGCCATATATTAAGACATACACAAATATCAAGATAGAAACATGCAAAGATACTTGCGCAACTTTTTTAAAGACAGACCTAGAAAAACACACACACACCCACAGACAAACAAACATGCAGGGACATACGCAGACACTTGAACATACAGTACACAAACACGGACATGCACAGAGAACTAGACACACACTCACAGGTACACACACACACACACACACACACATGCTGAGTAGCTGCCAGCCCCGTCATAAATCTGCCAGCTCAATTAATCAAGC
>JAPQRN010000002.1:9462775-9484276 GCA_037367275.1 Coranthus polyacanthus
TGCAGAGAGATGTCTGTGCAGAGTTTGACACTTTGAGGGGTTTCTCACATTCATCTGCGGGAGGGAGAAAGTTTCTCTGCGCTCACCAGAAATCTGAGGTTACTAATACGTTTTTGTTTACACCTAACGTCCACGCTACTCCAGCGTTTTAACCTCCTGAAAATGGAGAGTTTTGGAAATGCTGCTGACCCTGTTCTGGTTTGAAAACTCTGGTGTTGTATTGTAATGTGGACAAAACGCAGACAGCCACATTTGTTACCTGAGTGGATCTTATCAGTCACTACATATCCTTCTCTTCTTCGCCCCGTCAGCTGTTAATCAGCTGTTAATTCAACATGGATACAGACCTACAGGCCTTTCTTTCCCTTTCCTTGTCTGGCATAGACATCCACACTTCATTAGCGCCGTGCGAATGGTGGAGATAGGTCTGGCACCATCCAGTATTGCTCTGGAATAGGATTAAAAATTCTCTGTTTGGCTAGGAATATCAGTCGTCTTGGCGTCGACGTAGCGGCAGTCCCTTTGCAAAATAGCGTTGGGAGAGAAGTTGTTTGGTGGAACATGACAAAAGAAACGCCACATAAAAAGACTTTGTCATTTTCAGTGTGTAGTTGCAGCTCGGAGGTTGTTTTATTTCATGTAGTGAGGGGAACTTTTAAAACAGTAACACACAAATGACAGTCCTGCCACTGCACGGCTGAAACAGTTGCGCTTATTCCAGGAGAGTACATCCTGCAAGCCAGACCACCTGAATTATGTATTTCACTAAGCTACGACTGACTACATTCAAAGGAGGAAAGCTATTATTCAAGCAATTTGGGATAATTTGTCCAATGTTGCTTGCATTCTCTGCAACCAAGGAACTGTCCTACTTCCCTGTTAGTGACATGTACATGCACATGCCCAGTGTCGTGTGTCATACGGTTCAGACATGAATGTTTTAGAAAACAGCGTTCTAAAATGAAGATGTAGTAGTGTGGATATCAAGGGTCAAATCTACCAGCAGGATTTGTGACATCACAAAAAATGTGGAGCTTGATCTAATTTGCAACTTTTACAAGTGCGGTGTGGAAACTTGAGGCTGTCAGTGCAAAACGATTGAAAGTGAACTTTTGGGGAAGCAGGAAACATCTAGTGCCTAACAGGTACATTTTTGAAATTAACAATATTTGCACATTTAGAGATTCCACATTTTTCAGTGAGCACGTCTCACGGCATGACTGAGGGGGGCCTTTAACCTTTGGTAATACACAGTTGTGGCTGACGTGGATTTCGCCTTTGCCTCGGAGAGAAGCAAATGTGACCACGAACCCGAGAGGATGTCCTGACCTTTTTCTAATGTATGTAAAGCCGAGCGGTCGGGAGCTGTCAGTCTGCCGCGTGTCTGCTCATTTTCATTTCACTGCATTGCTTTTTCACAGTAATCCAGCAGATGGCGGGCACGCACTGCACTGTGTTCAGCTTACTTCCTGTACTGAAGGATGTGGGCGCTGTGCCTGACTGCCAACTCAGGCATTATCTCACCCCAGTTTGATTCCATTACACAGGCAGAGGAGGAAAATAAGGCTGACTCACAGTGCTGCTGCTCTCCCAGTCAAAGAATTAAGTGTTCTGAGAATACTGAATGAGATACGGCTCCACTAAATCTTTACTTAGTGCTTCATTACAATCAGCAATGCCTTTTGAATATAGTCTCTTTAAGATGACAGTTGCAGGCAAGCTGAAATTCATTAATACAAGGTCACAGTTGCTTTGTGTGGTAACCTGTTAGAAGTAATCATATTGGTTTTGGGAATGCTTGTGCCACTGAGTTTTGTTAATCAGCTTGTCCGACCTTAGGTTACTTTGTTTTTTTGTCCACAGTGAATTACGTGTTCACAATTTCACCATCTCACGTAGATATAATATAATAAGGTTCAGCTGATGTAATCCAGCACTGTCTAAGGAGAATATCAACAGGGTGTGTGCACAGTGAGAATACTGAAGAGAAGAGAAAACTCCTTGAACAACTAAGGAGTATCTACATACAGCAGGATCCCAGTCCAGTTTAGTAGTCAAGATACACTATATGGTAAAAAGACAGAAGATTTTGCTGTATTTAAAAATTGCATTTTGTAGAACTGTAGTAGTGTCTCTTTTACGGCCTTTCCACCAGTGTGAACCTAAGGCTAGTTCTGGTGTTAGTGCCAGTGTGGTGTTTATTCAACTTGTGAACCTTCTGAGACGGTTTAGAGAGCCACTACGTCTGCAACGCTAGTGCCACCTTCAAGCTCGACAACAACGATGGACACTATTACCATACTGTGCTGAGGATCTGTCTTTTTATTCTTCTTCGGTGTAGGCCTGTATGAGTATTGTTTTCGCTCATGTCCAAGAATAACTCATCGACAGATACGTCAGTCTTCATGAAACTTCCGAATATCTTCCTCTAAGCATTTCAAATTGAAGGCACATGTTTCAGTCTTACTGATGGTCACAAACATTTACTCAGTCTTGCTGGTTAGAATAATCCCACCCCAGTCCCTGATTTAAGTGGTTCTTGGTTCTAGACCAGCAAAATGTTGGTGCCACTCTGCAACCAATTTTCCTGACAGAGAGCTGGTTCTCTGGTTGTTGAAATGTGAAGAACTGGTTCGAGATTATTAAGAACCAGCTCCAAACCAGTTAAAAGTTCAACATGCGTTCCTGTCTTTATATTTTGTTCAAACTGTCTCGCTTGACTACATCCGGGGTGTACTTATAGGCCTATCATTTCTCTGGGTATGAAATACAAAACATCACATACTCATGTCTTTACAGTACAGAAGATTATGTGCTGCTGTTCTTTGTTTCCACAAAATCATTCAGCCTTTTCTTTTTTTTTTTTTCCTGTAATCACTATTTCTTCCCTCACAAGCAATTCAAGTCCAAAATTGCCAACTGGAGTTATTCCATTATTATACACCATTATCAACTACCACACATGAACAGCATTTCATTAAGCAGACCACATACTGTTTTGAAAATGTTGAAGTGGTCTTTGGTGGAGGAAACTGATTCTTTTACATTGGACATTTTACTACTTGACAACTGAAAGGAAGGACCTCTGTCACAATGGAGCTGACATTAGTTTGATTTGTCAAACATTACAGTTATATAAGCATGTGACTGTCAGTTGACTATTTCATACAGAGCGTGCAATCCAACTGTATTAAAAGTCAAAAAGAGTATTGGAATCAAAAAAATGAAGGCTCAAACATGCAAGAAAAAAAAAACAATAATCTCAATAATCTTGGAAAAATAAAAACAGAGCTTAACATTGCATTCCTTCCCCGCTGGTTATGGTGAGGTCACGAAATATTTTCCATCTTTAAACAGTTGGATGATGGCACGAATACATTCTGTGATTAGAAACAGATACCGATATCACTCTGCTACTGCTGGTGGTTAATTTCAGTGTCAGACCATGCGTTAATCTTCACTTTTCGGGACAGTATGAGAACGCCTGCATGTGTAGAGGATCTGTGTCAGATTCGTGATTACTGCAGAGGCGTCTCCCGCTTTCTTGCACAATGCTATAAATTACAGATCCTGTATAATGACAATGTGCTGAGCTATTAGAATAGCAGATCAGCAGCTGAACAGTAAGTGGGCTTGTCATTGAAGTTATGTAACTTGACAAGGTGTCAACTGCACAGTTTTACATTATAGGCTCATATGGATGTGTGTGAGAAAAAGATTCAAGCATTGATGACCGCATTCACTGAGTGAAAGTGCCCCCGAGTGAAATGTTACCCATGAGTCACTGCTTCCTCTGCCATTTTCGCTCTGAATAATTTTAAAGTGACATTATGGTGTTTCCGAGATTGCTTCCTGGAATCATATTAATTGCAGTAAAATATTTGTACCCTTTTGATCTGTATGGAAACGTGTCATATGCAATAATCCAATCAGCGTCACACATAATTGAGAGTTCTTTTTTTTTTTTTCCAGTGGTTTAAATGGTCAAGGTTGCGTTTGTATACCGAGTGCGATTCCCCTTCAGTCCTCAGAATCTATCATGGCTTCCTTACATAACAACAACATACATGTGAATCGGTGTCAGGTGATATAATGAGCTTCCAGTGGTGTAATTTCTCACTTTCCTGCAGTGAGGTTCATGGTGTGTCACTATACTGTTGCATGAGATTATAGTCGCAACACACTTCTGGAAGAGAGGGCAATAAAGCATGGCTTAGGCAACGGTTAGTCATCAGTGTTACATGTACCGGTCTTGTGCAGTTAAATGACAAAATAAATGTAACTCTAATGTTTTACAGCTGCTGAGAAAATAAACTGTAACTAAATAATAGTGACGAAGGAGTAACAGCCAAACATATTCCTCCAAAATCAAAACATTCCAATATCAAGAATCAAGTTTTTCCCCATTCAGTTGAAACTTAAGTTTTTGTGACTTTTCAGCTTTATTGTCCAGTTTAAAGCATGTACAACAATGTACAACAGAAATCCATATTATTTTATGACAGCTCTTTCATTTGGTTGGCTGTGTCTGTTGCCTTTACTAAATTAGCTGAGGCTATAAATGCTTTGGTGTGTGCTGACAGACAGACCGGCAGACGAAACATTTCCTCCTTGTCAGAACTACAAATTAAATAAACAAATGTCTTTTATACAATACCTAAACGTTTAAAAGTTACTACTTACTCTCTTAGCAAACATAGATCTTTCTACCACATTTCCACTCTTCCTTTGAGCAAAAGCCTTAGCAAATGGAACTTACTGGGTTGTTGAAATGCATTGTGGGTACTCTGACCAGTGGTCAGTACACACTTTGTAATTACCTTTAAGTGGTTTTGCCAATTGAAAGCAGCACAGATCAGACCTTGACCCTGAAAATTTAACAGCAGCAATTTGATCCAGTTTTAAATCCACAGCCCCTTTAATAAAGTCAAACCCTAAAGGAAGCAGTTGTAACAGATCCAATATGTGTAATTAGAAGCTATAATTTACGGATACTGTTGATGAAACAAGCCACACAACTTTCTTAACAAATTAGTTTTAAGCATCTCCACTACTTGTCACCTCGTATTGATTGCGCGTCTGCCCACAAACCAGCATCTGATGATGCCCGAAGAGACGAGGAGTGTCGCCACCTTCCTTGTGACCTCTCTACAGGGAGGCGAAGTGTCGACCTGTCACTTTGCACCATGAGCCTGTCATTATGTCTGAGTGGGAAAGTGCCACACGTCTGCTGGTCTGACCAGCTCCGCAGAGGTTCAAAGGCTTCAGGGAATAAGTGATTTCAGTCCACCAAATGGATTTCTATAATAGAATTTTCAAGGGCAGTGGAATAGTGAATAAAGCCTCCTCCTGTATGAGTATTAGATGTGAGCTGATCAACCCTCAGCAATATGAACAGTTCTAACCTGCCCAGTAATGAAAAGTGATGAAATAAGCGCAGTGTCTTAAAATACAAACCACATCCTCATGGCAAATAAGAGAAGGACATTCTCTTATCTGCAAACCTTATACAGAAGAGATGTTTTAGTGGTTATTTTGGGGCCAACACCAAGCAGAGACTAATATTTGCACTTTATAGAAACCTGCTGATAAGGTCAGCTATTTAAAGCACTTCATTTACAGGTTCTGTATCAGTGCTGAATAAATAAGAGCTATGCCACATAGTATATTTCTTACATGTTTCTTATTGGAATGAGTAGCAGATGTTTGGTACAGCTTTGATTTCAACCCAGATTCACAGAAATTCAGTTCACATAATGAAACTGCAATTCCAATAATGGGTAACTCTTTATATTAAGGTACGCATAATAACCACTACCTGTTGCTACTCATTCCAATTAGCATTTTTTTCCTCAATAACCTCCTAATTACTGCTTATTGATAGTAAGCGTTGTACGTGAATTATGATGTTAATATGCATTGTCTCTTAACTAGCATGTTGACACTTATTAACTATTAGTATATCAAGATTGCAATTTATGTGCAGCATGTCCTTACATTAGCAGTAGTGAGGAGGTTATTGAATGAAAACTGGTAGTTAAAGGCAGTTTTCACTTCCTCTAGTTGTACAATTTGGTCATGCACTACACCGTGTTAATATAAGTGCCTAATAAAGACTAATGAAGATCAAATATGCTTTTCGGAGGACTTAAACACTCCTGAAAACTCACAAAACTTTGCACACACGTCAGAAGTGGGGGGAAATGTGTATATTTGGAGTTGCAGTTTTGTTATGTAGTTTTTGGGAGACAAGGTTGCTGATTTACACCTGCCTTCTTTTCCATAACACTTAATGCTGCTATATTTAATGTGGTGGCTGTCGGATACTTCATATATATTCAGTAGAGTGTTTCTATTTAGCAGGACATTGTGAATTATTTACGTTTACCGTCCTAATCTCTCTGTGGACAAGGTTTCATTGATAATAAATATATATTTGACTGACTGGAGCCATTAGTACAGATTTGTTAAAAGTAGCCACTGAGTAACTGAATCTAATTTACCTGTTGTCCGTACATTGTCACTATTGAATGCCTAAAGGTCACTAATCCAAATGTAGATATTTTGTTTATTTCTCTTACTGCTGATTTACAAATATTGCAGAGGTAACATGCTCTTTGATGAGATTATCACTTCAATGAGAAATGAGGTTTCTTTCAACATCCCAGAGAATCCCATTGTTAAGATTGAAGGCCGCTCCCTGACTCAGGAAATAATCTGTCTGGCAAGCTCAGTCCTTGAGTTTTTAATTACCTTAATGCACATGCAGGCGGAAGACAAAACCTTGACTGTGCAGTCTCCTGATGTATTTCTAAAAAAGGAGGAGGCCGTTGAATGTTATAAATTTAGACCTATAAGGCAAGGTAATGGTCGAACTAGTGCTCAGCCGTATATCAGCCCCGTGTGCTCTCATTAGTACAGTGTATGTTTACTTAACAATAAATACTTTCAGCCAATTACTCCGGCTACCATTACGTATGTTCACGTGTTGTGTAATCACAGAAGTCATTTGCCATCCCAGACACAAAGTCGATGCAGCCACATATGCCGGCTTAATCCTTGACCAAAGAAAGTGACATGAGCGAATTTGACACCAGTCTTTATATCACTTTCAGAGAAAGAGACACTTTGCCAGGCACATCATCACATGTCGGCCCGAATCACTTTCCTCTCACTCCATTTGCTGCTGCACCCGAATCTCCTTTCCAACGTGACACTTGCTAATGTCCCTGCTATCCTCGCCGAAGCTACTCTCTGTGGGTGGGGGGAGGATTTTTCACCCTGAGGCATAATGGCTGCTCTCCAGCTTGTGTCAGCTGCTGAAGTTAAGACCCTGTGGCTGCTGTAGTGTCAGTGTCGGCCCGAGTTAGCTGGGTCCTCACAAAGGGGCAAAGGGCCTGTCCTCTGCCTCTCTGGGGCTGTACAAGGTACTGCAGTCTGTGTTTAACAGACCGCTGCCGTGCCTCCTGCACAGACAGTGTTTAGGCTAACAAGAGTGCAACGCATCCTCTGTACTAATATCTAACACCTTTGAGCTCATCGTGTGTCGCACCTTACACGTGAGTGGAATGAGCAAAAGAATAAGTCACTTAAAAGGCATTCAGAAAAAACGTAATAGTAGGCAGTAGACAACTTTTTTGGGATGCATGTTATTATTTAGTGAAAATAGAAAATAGAGAATACACTGCTACACTACACCGCTCACTGCCTGGAAATGTGTAGGCTAAAACTTATAGCTTTTAAAAAAATACACTACATGGTTTTCTAAACCAAATAGGACACAATATAAAGTATTACTGTGCTTGTACCATAGCCATCGTGCTCAAATCATCTCCCGTTTTTTTGAAAGTTTATCTGTTTTACTTGCTTACCTATTGCATTAACTGTTGTTTAAATTGTCGATAATTTGCCCAGAAAAGTGCTGCTGCAACCTAAGCAGAAAAGTTGTTCCTATCCAGGGGCTTTATGACACAATTTTATGAACAAATACGAGAGGAGAGAGGTCAAAATAGACCGGAGGGAAATTAGAAAAGTAACTGAAGTAAAGGGTGAGACGATGCTTTTGATGTGTGCTCTATTCTGATTGTAGCAGTATTTGCTGTTGTTTTCTATTTATTCAAGGTTTTGAGAGAAGATGTACTTAACGTCTGATCTTCTTTATGATCTTCTATTCTTTTACATGCACATTGTTTCTGATGTAATATAAAACACCAATTTAACTCCTGAATCAGTGATTTCATATGCGCCTGTAATATTATAATACGTATTCATAGTACAGTTTATGGCACACATCTGCCTAAATGTTTAGAATTGGTGAGAAAGTGGCCAGGGCTTGGTTAGATAAGTTAAAGCTCTCCTGTTCTGTTTACACTCTACCTTGTAAGTAGTCATCCACAAATTATATCTTTAAAAATTCAGTTGATAGACATGACCATACAAACATCTGCCACTCCGTGGTTAAGGATTTTGTAGATTGATATGACACAAATCACCTAATTTTAAATGTTAAAAGACAGAGGAGGTCATATTTGATCCTAAAGAAGTTGATGATTACAGACCGGTGGTAAAAACATAACCAGCCAATTACACAAGATCAGCCCTTTAAGTATCTTGCTTTCCACACTGACGGCACTTTAACTTGGAACATTCACGTTGACGCAGTTTGTTCTCGACTGCTTCAGAGAAGGTGTTTTTCGCATAGATTATGTCTGTATGGAGTCAAACGCAAAAACCTGTCATCAAAACTAACACATTTAGGTTCAGACTGCAATGAAGATCATCAGTCAGAAAGATCATTAACATCATCAGTCTTTTTTTCAACAGTGCAAACTTACACAAGTACAGGGAACTGTCTGTGATGATCCATCCCTTTCTGTACTCTAAGTATGAGCTGTTAACCATCAGGCGGATGATACAGAGTCTGGTGGTGTAAATTGAATCGTTTTAAGAACTCCTTTGTGCAGGGTTGTGTCCCGAACCAATTTTGAGACCAACCCAGCAAGCTAAAGAGTTTTGACCCGAAAGAGGAAAAAAAAACATCTGTCTGGAGCCATAAAAAAATATATTTAAACCCCTGTTTGATTTACTTGATGGCGGCTACTCATTTTTACAGTTGGATAGTGTAAGAATGGCTCTGACATGACAAGACATAAGAAAGTACAAAACGTATAGACATGGATACGCATGAAAATAGTTACTGGATGTTACATGCATAGCCCTGCAGCAATCTTTGCCATCTGACAGATAAAATAATAACAAACCAGTTTACACAAATATTGGTAGGGACAGTTCTGTCCTTCCAAAATACTGGTGGTAGGCACATGTCCCCACTGTCCATATGCAAATCTGCACCCTTACAGTAGCTTAAAATAAGCAGAGGTTACAGAGGCTTTTCTGCCGGACAGTAAACCACAGACTGGGTGTTGCCTCAAGTTGAACATTTGTCAGTTTATTTTTAATTATTTGTGCTGTCGTTTAATTATGTGTACTCAGCAAAGGCCTTCTGTTTGCTGCCGTGAGCCCATATGTCATGACAGTTATGCTTTGAAGAGTCCAAGTCAAATTTCCCCCCCAGGGACAGTAAAGTCTGTATCCACCTATATCTATATCTCTCTATAGTTCAGGGAGTTAATGATCCCATAGCTATCAGTTGGTCAGGTTAAACATGCAGTCACGAAATGGCAAATGATGAAAGACCTCTATTTTTTTAACTAGAAGGTCTTACTCGCTCTTAAATATTATTTAAAGAAACTAAATCCTCCAGACTTTCAAAGTATTCACGGCCAACTCCGTCTTATGTTTTATGTGCTCCCTTAAACCAGATATGTTAATGAGTTTTATTAGTATGCTCAATCAGATTTGCTAGAAAAGTACAAAGACAAAGAACCCCATCCATCAGTATGCATTATGAACTACTGCTCGGCCGCCTTCTCTCGTGAAGACACCGAGTTCAGCCAGGGATTGTTTATGAATGTTTTATATCACTTTGTAATACAACGAATACCAGCGGGGTCAGGATAAAGTGGGTGCCGCTCAGTCAATTAAGAGAGAAAACGTATTTGGGGAGAGACTGTCTGTGCTTTAACTTGAAAAGAAGTAGAAGAGTAGCAGTACTTTTCCCATTAAATTTTCAACAGTATTTGACATTTCACCAGACTTGAGAATAATTTGGATTTTCCAGGGTTTCTCAAACCAGGCCACCCTGCGTGCAGGACTATTTCACTGTTTTTGTCTTCTGTCAATATTTATAATATACTGGGTCACGCTCCGTACTGTGAAGCCATAGTGACACTATTCCAACTCAGAAATGTACCACATCTAACGCAGCGTATTATCCATAATCCAGTTTAATGCCTCAGTGTCAGCCTTTGTCGGCCCTTGCAGGTTTGTTTTTTTTTTTTTTGTCCAAAGGCATCTCTTTGTTGTGTGGAAGGTTCAGCCCCTTGTGTGATTGCACCAAATGGGGCAATATGATACACTCCTACACTTTTCTGCACTTTGACAAAACATCAAGATGTAATCACACACAAGCTAAGAGCCATAATTGCTTCCCACAACTACTGTACACATCCTCTTGTGCTGCATATCTATGCATTGTAAACAGAGCCTTGCCTTTGTGGATGGCTCTGTCTTGCCTTTTGGGGTTGGACCACTGCCATGCGGTAATGGAAAAGGAGAGTCAAAGACCACTCCGGCCGTCTGCAAGGTCTTTGTTCCTGCTATTGTCAGCAAACGCCTGCCGATGATGCGGGGGCCACATGCGGTAATTATTTCTGTCTCTCAAGGGTATAGCATCGTGGCAGTCCTTTCGAATGATGATGTTTTTTATTGCAGTTCAAACTTTGTCACAGATATTTTAGCAGGGTTGCGAGACCTACAGCACACAGGATGTTACTCCCAGAAGGAAAAAAAAGGGATCAGTTTTGCATGCAGTATTGATCCACAACTAAATCAAACAGAAAGTCCTGTAACATTTCATAGTTGTACCTCATTGTCTTGACTTTTACTGAAAAACACTTCACAGCACTGTGAGTTATTATAGTTTTGAACTTTTAATTACTTTTTATTTTAAGTCTTTGAGTTTGTTTTTTGATTGCAGTTTAGGTTTGTTTTTTTTAGCTTTACAAGCGCATGAGTAGTTTTAGGTTTATTTTTCTTTTGAGAAGTTGACTAGTTTTAATTTACTTTATATTTAGTTTTAGTGACAATTTTTCAGGTTTTATCGGAAAATTGTAGGATGAAGGAATGCATTTTGACATCAAATTTGATTTAAAAAAAACAAACAATTGTTTATCCCGTATTACTCCTAGGTTTACTTGTAGTTTTCATTACACATAATAACCTTTCTTGGTGGTGTATGTTCTAAAATCTTCAGAAATAGATTTGCCTTGACTGAATTACGATGATGAAATGCATATTTCTCTCCTTTGACTGTTTCTCTTTGTGGTGACAAATGTTATTAATATGTCAATCAGTGATGGCAGCCATGTGACAGCCCGCCTGCCCCCATGGAGTTAAATTATTCATTTATTCTGCCTGTCTTGCATCCAGCCCCTGCCAGTTATATGGCAGCCGTCTCCCCAAAAGAATAGCATTTAAAGTGCTTTGTTTCAAGGTGCAGCAGCTGTAGGATGACCCTTTACCTTTGGACTGAGGGGAATATTTCAGAGTAAACAACCAGCACACCGCACACCTAATAGACAAATGGACACAGCAGGATCATTAACAGCAATACGACCTCATCCCTCATCCTCCTCTGTCTAGTATTTTTCAGACTGGGTTCTTATCCAGAGCTCCACTGTTAGCGATGGAATGCTTTTCAGTGAGATTCGTGCATGCCAAACTTCCCTTGGACCGAATGTGTTGGGGTGGCGGGTGTCTTTGTGCTCGCTAATTAGAAGCAGCTTGGTCCAGCATGCCTGTGTGCTCAGCGGATCCACACAAAATAACCTCTTCCCCATCGTCCCTCATGGCACAAAACACTGCAAAGCATTCAAAGGCCTGGCAAAAGACGGTCACCGGTGAGCCAAATTTGTCAACCTTTTTGACGGGTATTCATACTGTAATCATCTCAGCAGGCCTGCAACTAATGTTACCTTTTACATTTTTTTTATGGCCTGCAGTTAGTTTTTTGTTTTTTCCTAAAACTGTGGTCCTTATGAATGAATGAAATGAAATTAGAGTTTAAGTAGTTAAGTGATGACCTCACTTGGCCTTTTTCTTCCTTGGTCAAAAATGCAGAACAGCAGAGTTTTTGTTGTTATGCACAAAATGTCATCTCAGATACAGACTACACCACCTCAAACATTGTCTCATTGTGTGGTGCTCCATTTAAGTCAGGACGGTCACAATAAGAAAGAGGATAAAACCTCTTCCTTCTGGATACGAACCAGGGATTGCGAGAACCATTTTTAAACAGGGATTCCAATATGTTGCCCTTAAGAACACTACTAATTTTACTGGCTTTGGCTGCTCAGACTGAACAAAATAAAACTGGCATAACACTGCCCCAGTGTGTGGTTTTATAGATACAGTAGCGTGCTGGCTTTCTGGAATCAAAGGTGTGACACAACAGCATTGGCATCTGTTTTCAAAACAAACTCTGCTTCCTCTGCTTTTAGTTTGGCTCAAGTCTCGTTGATTAACATGAAGGGTGCGGGATTTACGACCTATACTGCAGCCAGCCACCAAGGGGAGGTGGAGACGTACAGACCATATATACAGTCGATGGTCTGTGCATATGCATACGCTTGAAGCAAATACAAGGTATTGTTATTGTATAGTAACTTTATTTATATCCCACATTTCAAAAACAGCTTTACAAAGCATTTTGCTGACATAAAAACAAAAAATGTTCAAAATATAATAGTGGATCAAATCTCACTATTTCTTGCAGTGAGAAAACACGTTTAAGTTCAGAATAACAGTCACTGAACACATTGGAAAACAAAGTTGCTCCTTAGTGATTGTTTTGGTTGAACGCATCTATTTCAGTACTGGAGTGTGTAATGTATTTTACCACAGACTGTTTATATCATAGACGTGAGAAATTTCAGGGACATTTTATGATGTGTTCACATATTCTAATCAAATCCTTAAAAATAATCTGAAGTGTGCTCATCCAATTCTGAAACCCGACGGAACATATTGTTATTGAAGAGAAGAAAGAATGACTTTTAATTGTGCATCTTCATGCTCTACAGTGAATTCCACGTCATCTGATTTGGGTTTGTGCAAGATGCTGCAATCTGGTAAAAGCCTGGGAAAGAACGAAAAAAAACAAAACAACGCTTTTCCTTTTGTAGGTCAGGATTTGCAGGTTTTATGGGCCAGTATCGGGAGACAAATATTTTACTAACTGACAACAGTGCCTTGGAAAACATCTTGAGCGCAGAGAGGCTTTTGGATGCATGAGGCTGTGAGCTGTGACGGAATTTGTCTGGATCCTTCTTGTCCACGCATTACTGACCAACTCGAGCCAAAAAGAGAGGTGGAGGGAGGAGAATAAACAGCTAGAAAGAGAGCGGAGAAGGAGAAGGGGAAGGGGAATGTGCTGCAAAACGGTGTCACCCTGGGTTTAATTGGGAGAGTTTTGGCATTTTTCCGAAAATTAAACAACAGGAAAGCAGGAAACGCAATTACACCCACAGAGAAATGTGTCAAGCAGGTTGCAAGCTCTCTTACCATGCAGTCTCACCCCTCTGTAACGAACGGCCTCCATAGCCAAAGGCACTGAGGGTGGCTTGTTTCACAAAAGGTGTGAAGTGAAGCCTCTGTGCTGTGAGGTTTTCAGAGAGACAGCAGTGCTCCCTGGGCTCGAGGAGGGCGAGATAAATAGTAAAGCCATGCTATCTTGAAGCGACTTTGCCATCTGGGCCTGTCCCGTGAAGGAGATAACATTAGGACAATGCTGAAGCTGACGGCAAATCTACCTAACGTGCCACGGTTCATTCCTGGTGTTAATAGCTCCTTTAATTATTGTAAACATATCATTTGGCAGGTGATGAGATATTAACAGCAGGTCAAAGGGGATGCAGATTAAGCTGAAATGACTCTGTCAAGGTTCGACAAAGATCTCAATGACCCGCTTTGTGCACTGTATAATTGTTTCTTATTTTAAAATGGTATGTTGCATGTTGGGACAATGAGTGAATGCCACTTAGATGAGTTCATCACAAATGTGGTGATGAACGAGAGACGATAGTGCTGCTAATGGGACCTTTTCCGCATCGTTTAGTTGTTTAGTTGCTGAACATGTTCTTTGTGGAATATCATCTAATGGGTTCAACTTTACATGTGGCTTAATGTCGATCGAAGAACGTAATGGAGTTACTTTCACTCAAGTACTGTATTTAAGTAGAGATTGAAGGTACTTCACTCATTTTAAAAACCAGAGCGTGTTAGTAACTACTCAATTAGACTAGATTATGCTAGTCAGTAGTATACATTGCAAACTTGCGTGAATGGGAAAAAAAACAATTACCATAGGCTCTGACAGCAAGGTAAAATGGTGGAAGTATTCTATATATAGATATATTATATTATTATATTATATATTTTTTAAATAGTCATTCAAATTTAGCTGGGTGGTTAATTGACATTGTGCTCATTAGAATGTAACTTGTAAATGGTGATGTTTAGTGAAAATGAAAGAATTTCAAGCTTTAATATTCCCTGCCATAATATATACTTTACATTATTACAGTAAGGAGTCATATGCATGTGAAGCAACGGGAGGCATTAAGAAGTACTGAGATCCTTTACTTACTAAATCAAAAGTCCTGCGGGCAGTAGGAAAAATGTTATATACTAGCTGACAATGATGATGAAGTCAATACAGACTATCTTTCATGTTTGTAAATAATTGAAGTAAACATTAGACTTTTTAAAATTTTAATTTTCTCTCTCTGCTGGAGAGAGTAACAGCGTGCGGAAAGTTATGGATTTCAGCTTTAATGTTTCTTTTAAGATTAACTGAAGTGGGATTGAATTTTACAATGTGGCTACCTTTCAGAAGAAGCACCTTAAATATTCTTTTACAGTTGTCTCAGCATGCCATCATATTGACTTTACTTCAGATGCCTCCTCACTGTTTTCATCAAGTATATACTCGAGAAACAATGCCTTTATATATTTTTTTTTGTTTCAGGAAAAACTGAAGTGAATTATTGTTTTGGTGTTGATCCTTGGTATAATCAAAGTTGTCTCCTTGGATGAATAACTTAAATCATTTCTTGTTCATACTTTTGCCCTTGTCTCAGCATGTCATCACATTTAATTTTACTCTGATTTATTATCATTGCTGCATCCTTGCACTGCTGCACGGCTTGAAAAGGCTTGGACCAGCTTATTAGTCTTTGCTTGTTAGGTCACACAGCTTGGGGGGAAAAAAGCTTCTGGCCAAGCACACAGCTATGTTATAGTAATCTTTCCTTATATGATATAGTAATAAACATGCTACAACCCTATCATTCAACTCCACTGCTACAGAACCTGCTTTGATATTATCCAAACTAGTGCAACTTTGTGTCACAAGGACAACAACAGCTTACGAGGTAGATTGACAATTTGTCAAACACATAAGCCCCATTTGTCTAGAGTTACAAGTTCCTCCAGGGTCACATTTGCCAGAGTTACCACCTCTCTGGCTCTGTGGGACGCACATAATTGCCATTGGCTAAATGCTGGTCCACAAAAGGAATCATCTGTGACTTTTTACGGGTGTATCAAGCTTTGGAGCTGGGAGTTTGATCAAGGCTGAGCTCACTCGACTTTGTCTGAGTTGCCCCCATAGGCTTTTCATCACATCACAAGGACAAGTAGAAACCTTGAAAGAACCCAAGTCAGGGATAT
The DNA here is from genome assembly GCA_037367275.1 of Coranthus polyacanthus. Lineage (NCBI taxonomy): Eukaryota > Metazoa > Chordata > Actinopteri > Kurtiformes > Apogonidae > Coranthus > Coranthus polyacanthus. The sequence continues at coordinate 9,478,628 of JAPQRN010000002.1, forward strand.
TAAAGCGCCAAGGCAAAGACACAACATGCCAACATTTTGGAAAAAGAAAAGTTTGTACAAAATGACTCCTTATAAAGAATTCAAATATGGGGCTCACACATTGGCTGTGGATGACTTTCGGGGGTTGTAAGGGTCTCCAAACTGGACAGTGACCGACAGTTATCTCAGCTAAGAAGGTTATGTGATCACTTGTGTTTGTCTTTTAGCAGGATTGTGCACAAAATTCCATCTTTTTTCATGAAACTTGGTGAAATGATTGGGCATGGACCGAGGACGAACCCATTAAGCCCAGTTTAGAGCTAAAGATTCAAGCTGAGCTGAAAACCATCACATCTGCTTCAATGTGCTGATCTACAACATTCTGAAAACCTGTCAGTTCACACCAATCCTGGTGTCCATAGCAACGACTCTCTATATCTCTGTTCCGGCTGCTGCTTTTAAGACTTTTTTTAGTGGTTGTTATTCGCTACGTTTCGATTTTAACATTGATGAAAAGCAGACAACATCTGAACACCTGAGCTGCTGCTCTTGATGAGATGTAAAAGGTGAAGAACAACTTTATCATAAAGACGTATTTATAAAGATTCTTCATATCGTACTAATCAGATTTGATATCTTTGTCCCAAATGTCATGGTCAATATCTCCATAATGCCATGGGCTAGAAGGCTCAAATTTTAATATGTGATTATCTCAACCTATGGATTAAACGGCGTCAACGTGAAGTTGATTGGAGGAGCTCTAATTTTACCCAGTCATCACTGTGCACAAAATGTCAAATTTGACATTTGGGTATAACTTTGTTTTGGACGTCAGGGTTCCCAAATGTCACGGTCAATATCTCCATAATGCCAGAGGCTAGAAGGTTCAAATTTGAACAGTGTGACCCTCTCAACCTAATTATAAAAACAACATGAAGGTGATTAGGCTTAGAGTTTTCCTCAGAGGTAGCAGTCAAAGAGAGGCTTCTCAGGTGAAGGGTGTACAAGATACAAAACATGACCATTCCGACCAGAAGAATCTGCTAGACGTGCAGGTATGTCATTTGGTGGAAAAAAATGAAAAAAAGAGTGAGTTATGGCAAGTTATAAAACCAGTGAGTCTATAGTTTTGCTCCAAGGCTTCAGAGCAGAAATAACATTAGAGTGAATGAGAAGAAGGGGAGAAGAAGGGGTCACTCTCTGCTTCAGGCAGAAAATATACTGCCTGAAAGAGGACACATTTCTAATGCACAAATTGAAGGTAGAAGTGAAATTTGTGAAAGGCATAAGAGTTTGTTTGAGAATCTTTTCTTAAAAGCTGAACAGCTGAAGTCTAGCGGTCAGCAACACACCCATTATACAAGCAGAAAAAGATGAAAAAAAGATGAAAACTTACACTGTGGTCATTTAAAAAAAATCTAGTACCTGAGCTTCTGTGTTGATGAGATGTAAGAGAGATGAGGTGAAAACAACTTTATTAAAAACTATATAAAAGGGAAAAAAAGAGTTCATAGAGTTCATAAAGATTCGTCATATTGTACTACTCAGATTACTAAACCGCCCTGAACATATAGTGTCATGAAAACTCATTGTTTTGATAACTTTTCATCTTCAACATGTTAAGACTGGACTGACCAAATTTGCAAAATAGAAGTTCGGTAAAATACAACATGCCTAAATTGCCAGAAAAGGCCGACTTTTTTAGATCTTGTTGTGATACATGTGGACTGAATTTCACGCCGACTGGTGAAAGTAGCCAGGAGCGGTGGTCTTTAGGGGGCGCTACGGAGGCAGTTTTTCAGTTTCACGTGCAAAAGTTAGAAAATATTAAAATGTTCACCACTTCTGCTGTGTTTGCAAATTTTGGTGAGTTTTCGTGCACATTTAGCCCCTCAAAAAACTGGCCGAATGTTTTTATCTGAATCCGAGCTAAGGCTTCGCACCAGCGCTGCTCTGGCCCTAATAACACCACGTTCTAACACCTTGACTTGATAATCTGAATCTCAGGCTACGCCATCAGCAGCTTGACTTCAGCTGAGATGGGACAGTTCACACCACGGCAACTTTTCCCGAGGCCAAAAACCTGTTTTTCATCATGCGTCTTTGGTCCGAAATGGCCTTATATATTGCAAGATATATTATTTTTTCCTCATTCTTCTGGTAACAGTTTGTGTGACTGTGATGTTACCCACTCCAAATTTAAGCTTTTATGCTTTACACAAAAATGCCGTCATAAGTCAACCAGTCAACAACTTTCTCTTCCATACACAATTTATACATCACAAATTTAGACAAATGTATGCTCCTTCAGACAATGTGACTACCAAAGCACAGTGACTGGCACAATTTGAACTACGGGCCTCAAAGTGACAGGAGTGCTGACTCCGACTCCTTAAAAATTTATATCAGCACGTTCATCCAAGTGTCTTTGCCCTCACAGTGAGAACATTTTGGTGATTTGAGGTTCTGCCTGTGTCTCCGAAGCCTCTGTTTGAATGCTTCCCAAGCGGTAAATCTTAACTCCTGAAGCACAAAACGTGTCCGTGCTTCGCCGGCTTCCTTTAACACAGCAGAGCGGTTTACCCCCAGGCTGGCACCACGGTAACAGAACCAGCTCAGAACTAAGCCCTTTGTTACCACGGTAACAGCCAGTTACATTAATCAGTGGAACAACAACCGACAAAGAGGAGGAAAACGTCGGTCGTAATTTGTGGTTTGAAAATATTGCACTATTGTCCAGCACACTGAGATGTCCTGCTGCTAGTCCATGTAAACTAAGTTTTATAAAAGAAAAAAAAAAAACACCAGTATTGTCTGAGCCAAATGTGTTGCCCAGGTGTACTTTTACTAAATGTTATTCTCTCTCTTACTGCAGTGGTAACATGAGAATCTTCAACTGAAATGTTAAAGGGGATCAAGTGTCGTGCTGACCTTTTCAGGTTTTCTGATACTGGTCATCTTTCCAGCCCTGCTTTCATTTTTTTAAATATGGCATTTTAAATATATATATCTTTTTCTCTTTAGCGCTGTAGCTCTAGTGTTTTTTCTCTACACTTTATAAAGATCATCTGTCAGTCAATACACTGTAGTTAATTTTGTGTTTATTTGAAACAGCTTTTGCCGCTCCAAGAAGCATCACGTGCAGCACATTGTGTCCTCCTGTGCCTTACAAGACAGTGGATGTGTTCAGAATTACTCCCCTGTCATTCACTAAATCACTAGACACTTGATACTTTACTCTGTTGCAAGCGCTAATGGAGGTTTCACATAAATCGTCACGGCACCACCTTTTTTTCTTTTTTTTTTTTTCGACATGATATGGTGCACATGTTCTACACTAACAAATGTTATGCTCTGTGTACTAAACATGAAGGGATTTTGAACATAGACTCAGATATGTCCAGCTATGCTTTGCGATTGTTGTAAAACGTAATGTAAGTACTGTAATGTATTGTAGGCCAGTTGATCGATTAAGATCATCATCAAAGCCATTCAGCGTTCTTTTAGTTTTTATCCTGCTTTGGAATCAGTAACATTAACCTTAAGGAATTAAAGTTGAACGTCCGAGTGAACTGTGGAGGTTAATGTGGGGGGAACGTCAGAAAATTCTATAAAGAGAAAATTTTGCTTTAAAAATGTGCCTTTTTCACTAGAACAGCTTAAGCTAAAAAAAAAAAACAAACAAAAAACAGAGCCATCGATGTCTCTCTGGGGATTCAACAATATTGACAGAGTTGATTTGTGGGGCTTTCATTTCCTTTGCAATATGACGAAAATTTATTCATGTAAAAAAAGAATTGCATTCAGTCTCTGGATTACAACACCAAAACGCTTCAATAACACCGGCCAGAAAGGGAAGTCTTAACTTGGTACTGCTATATAATCAGGTCTTTTTTACAATTCACACATATTATGTTAAATCCTAAATCTGGCTGCTCTCCATCCTGTGAGAGAAGCAGGTGGATTTATTTGTTCTACAAAATCAATCATTTGCTTCTACCTGATTTCACCTGGACAGCCCGTTTCTGTTTTGTCCTTTATAATTTATCCTAACTTGCACTCTATACAATTACCAACAGGAACATTCTGCAAGGAGCCCTTAATTATCTGTCAACAATAGCAGGATAATTTAGCTGGAAGGCAAAGGATGCTGGGAACCTTTAGCTTGAAAGGACATTGACAGCACTAATAAGTCAGGCTGTGCAGGTGATCTATTTTCTCTTTTTGTATTTCTAAACATGTTTATGTCCACGAATCCTCCAATAAGTATGTGTTCAAAGTACATGCTGTTAAATTTTAAATGAAATGACAATGCACCAAAGTCCATTGATTCGTTGTTCTGCGCTTATTTATGGTCTGCCATTTGAAGGTTGTTGACATCATTGACTACGCTCCTTTGTGAAAATCAGATATGAATACCAATTTAATGACTCGTGGGAAATTAAATGCAACTGCTCACCTATAGGAGGGCAGAGCTGTCTCACGGTGAGTGACAATAGTCTATTAGTGGAAAGGTTACAGGTTGGAATACCAAACATGCAGGGCATCCTTTTAAAGGGTCCTGGAGCGAGACATCAGACAGATCGTATACGACGCCTGTTCAGTTTTTCTAAGCTCTCCACAAAAGGAGGTGAGTGTGATTCAGTACAGTCTTGTTCTGTCTCAAGGGTGTTATTGCCGCTCTGTTCAGGCTGTCTTTAGTTTTATTGATGCTTGCAGTCCTTCTGCCTGTGCTCTTAGCATTAGAAAATCTTAACAATAGAACACTAGAGCCTCAGGAAAGTAGCCCAATCATTCCTCACATATATTGGTGTTCTGCCGCTGTTTGTTTTTAGAATTCAAAGGGGGGTGTTTGTGAATTTTTGGTCAATATTTCCTTGCAGATACAATTGTCCCAATATGAAGTGCACGCATCAGTTTGTCACTGCTAGAACTGTTGCTTGGAAAGTTACTCACTTGAACAATAACCCATAATGCTGTCATAATGATCAGTTAATCACAACAGCAGAAAGTCAGTTGTTGTTGCCAGTTGGCTTCGTAAAAAAAGGAGAAAAATGGGGACTTTTAATGATTGGTTTGTCAAGACACAGAATTCCATATTACCTCAGAAATACACTGGTGATTGACACAGGTTCATTAATGCAGCAACAGAGACAAGGTTGTAAGACTTAGCACAGTCCTAACTCCCCTCCTTGGCCCCACTCGTCTGTTTTTGCGCAGTCCTGTCGAAGTTAGGATGTCCAGTTTCTTTGGGAGGGGATCGAGGATTAGTGATCATCTGTCCCTCCAACTGGCCCTCTAAATGGAGCATTTTCAGATGCAGACTCCAAACGGAGAAGAAAGTAGAAGAAAAATCAATAGTAGAAAATCAGGGGCAACTCTAGAGTCTGATGGCGCCGAATAATTCCCAGGGGGGGCCCCCCTCAAACCAGCAGTTATAATCATTATCATCTGACACAAGCCACAAATGTATGAAATCCAAACATTTTTTAAATTTCAAACACACATGAAATACAAATATGAAGAGTAATAAAAGCCTAAATAAATAACTAAATAACTTCAAAGTTAAGAGAAAATACCAGATTTGTAATATCTGAAACTAGGGTCTTTATTAAAAGGTATTGAACTAATTAATGCTTTACAGATCAACCTGTTAATCCTGAAGAAAAA
>JAPQRN010000002.1:9494221-9510777 GCA_037367275.1 Coranthus polyacanthus
AGAAGTACCAGCACATTTAGAAACTACACATACAACGGACATCGCGATAATCTTGTTCTTCACAAGAGGGATTTCTTTATCCTCTGTATTGTATTGTGGTATTTTTGTTAAAAATGTTGTGGCAGAACAACGTTTATTTGATTAATTGATTAGTTGCCAGCTCTTGAATTAATTTCCAAGTATTCTGATAATCGATTAACCGACTGGAGTGATTTTTAAAGACAAAAAGTAAAAATTCTCCAATTCCAGCTCCTCACTTTTAAATATTTTGTGGTTTCTTTCCTCCTCTATGACAGTCATCGCAAACACCGATTGTCGTTTTCACCATTTTCTGACATTTTAGAGACCTAACAACTAATTGATTAATCAAGAAAATGATTGCATCAATTTACTTACATTTAGATTAGTTCTGGAATGAGCTTTCAATATACGTATATATATCTTTCATCCAGATCCTCCAACATAATGTTTGACAGTTTAGGTTTAAAGTTAACATTAAGTGGATAAGATCTAAATAATGATAAGTGTCAAGCTGTTTTCAGTTGTAGTAAATCTGTAAAATATCTTCAGTTCAAAGCTTCTTTGATAGGAATCAGTTGTCGTTTTATAGATTGTTCTGAAAAATTGTCTCCAGGGTCAAAACATTGAATTCATCATTCATAGCGCATTCCTAACCAAAATAGCATTTAATTAACTTTTCTGCAGTCTCGCTACAACCCAGCCTTTACCCTGAACATCTCACCGTTTCAAAGACACACCTATATCACTCTAACATATGCACACCCACTGCAGACAGTGCACGTGCTGCAGACAAAGACAAATAGGAGCAAGGCGTTTCCCACTGCTCTGTCTGAAGCTGGCCAGGCCCCCCTGCTGCGGCACCCTACCCCGGTGTCCAAAGTGAACTGATGCCGGGTACTAACAAGTCAAGCCTCCCTTTCATCTGGGCCTTGGGGGCGTCGAGTGCTGGTGGGGTTAGAGGGGCGTATGTGTAGATGGAGGATGAGGGGCTCAGACAGCCAGGCTCACATCCGCTCATAGTCATGAAATATGTATAGACACCAAGCCTCAGCCGGGCCATAATTGATCAGAGGGCGCCATTAACCACGGCGCAGCCCTGTTTGGCTGCACCTGTGAACCCCACCCCCACCCAGATCCCCAATCCCCTCCCCCGTCTTTAACAAGCTATGACGATCAGACAGGCAGAGAGGGGAAGAGGGAGATGAATGACCGAGACACGCCCAGAAGCTCAGTCACAGCCAAAGTAATCATTTTCTGTCAGCGTTAGCATTCTGTCATTAGCATATTGTTGAGCTGCTTCTATGCAGTCAGGCCTGACTTCAGCAAACATTTGCAGGAGAGTAAAAATAAAAACGCTATTCTGTTTAGACAACACAATCCATACTGCAGAAATGAAGCTGTCAGCTACAGTTTTCGTTCTGGATGGATTGCTCTGTAGGCACCTCTTTGGCTAACCTGCATTACTTCAGTCTGCGCTGTAAGGAAATGACACTGGAAGCAGCTTCATTTTATTTACATCAGCTGATATATTTCATCCCCGAGCAACTGACTGTAGACGATTTCACTAATTCCAGTGCATCATTTCCAGAAATAATTTTACAAATCAAAATAAAGACTGCGAGTCAAACTCCTTGCATATGTTCCATGACTGAAAGGAGCAGGAAGAAGAGAAGATTCTGATATTTAGTGCCCATTTCTTAATAATAACAACATAACACAAAGGCAGGTGGCCCTCTGTGTTTTGTTCTCCTTTTATTCTTTGCACATGTAATATAAAAGACTTAAAAATACATTCTCCAATTCAATCAGTAACAGTCATTTTAACATATTATATGTTAAATTATATATATATATTATTATATATATATATTATATATACAAGTTCATAATGTCCTATTATTTTTTCTTCATACGCTTTCATAAACTCAATAATATTTTTTGCTTTAATGTATTTAAATACCCTCTACGATCCTCATAACTGTTTTCAGGTAATAGTCTATTTCTTGCTTTGCATATGACTAACAATGTTTTAGAATCAATTCACTCAAACGTGACTTGATGAACAGCGTCAGGGCATGTTCTCTTACATCCACTGTGTCTTATTTCTCTTTTCTCTAAGGCATACATTAGATTTTGGTATGACCTGTGACTCCACACCTCTGTGAACACTGTGAGCATGCGACGTCCTTAGTGCCCATCATTAACATGTCGGTTGTATAGAAACAGATGTTATAAATATGTGTAAGCGTGTTTTGTTTAAATGAAAACACTGCTTATCACAGTATAGGTTGACAGGTAATAGCTGTCTTGTAGCAGTGCTCGAGAGGCACTAAAAAGCAATAAAAGCTGTAAAGACCAATAAAAGCTCAAATGCTGATCCACATTTTGACATAATGACAGAGTATTGACATCTCAATGTTAAGTTGTGGATTATTAAACTGTGGTCAGCTTTATGATGAATACAGTCTCCCTTCAAACAGCAGCATCCTGAGGTTCTCAGAAAAGACTGCAAAATAAAAATCAATGCTCAGTGGAGCGCACAGATCAGTTTCTCCTCTTAGAGTCAGCATGCATACTCATCAGATACAGGATGCAATACCAGTTATTGTCTTCAGGGAAATTGGATTTGTAAGGCCCGAAGAGGAAATGGTGCCCATCAAACCGAATAGTGGGCTTCTGTCATATTGAAGGTATTCAAAGTTGAACTATTACAACCATCAAAACATACTTCATCTCAATCAGCCTGCAAGAGTCTGCGCTAAGCTGTCACGTACTGTAGGCTGTAGGTGTTCAGCTCCACGGCAGGTTTGATCCTCCGTGAGCTCGCTGTAGGATACCTGCGTTGCTGCGTTGTCCGTGCATCACTGGTGAATGAAGAGAGTCATTCATTCAGAGTTCATCTTCTCTCAGGAGTTAACCACCCGTGCGTGTTGTCACATGGATTTTTTAATGATTGATTCCCCTAATTTGACAACCCCTGTGTAGTCTGGTGTGAATTAAGCACGAGGAAATGACCTGAGTTAGATGGTATAAGGATGCTGCCTTCAGGTGCACCTCGTAAGCCTCGAAAGCAAGCCTAATAAACACGAATTCAAAATTCCTATGGCCCACAGAAAGCTGTCTATAAATCTGGCTCACATGTCATGTATTAAATAAAACTAAGGTAGCATCTGGGACATGTATGCTGTAATTCACTGCAAGAGAATCACACCCGCTCCTCACCACCTTCCATTCGCACAGTGAAGGCATGATATCATCATGATAGCGTCCACGCCTGTAGCCTGGACACTAGCTGTCGGCCACTATCAGCGACACCTTATGCTGTAACATGTCCTATTGGTGATAATTAATCAACCTTGTGTGCTTGAAAATCGGTATCGGGCTGTGGCCGAAGGTTGAATTTTGCTTTTACAACAACATGACATTAATAGGAAAGCGCAGTTTGCAGTTATTTATCAAGGCAGCCGTCTCACAATGATTATAATACAAAGAAAAGGGGCTTGCACATGAGTGGTAGTATATATTAACGTTATACTGTAAGTCGAGTTACTTGTATTTCTGTGTGGCTTTTTCCTAATTGACCCACTTGATACTTGTTGAATAACCTTGCTCTAAAGAATCACTAGGGACTGTCTTAACTACACTCGCAAGCCTAGTAACACTGACGCTAACAGGAACCAATGAGGCATCGATCTCTGTAAAATACACATAATAATTAGTATATTTGCGATATTGCCCTCATCTAGATCCCTGTGATATCTTGACTTATTCTTCCATATACTGTATCTCTCATCTCACATGTTTGGGATTTTAGAGGCATATCCAACTGACCATCACATTATCTTTATTTCAACAATACATTGTATTGTTTGTAGTGATTCAAACAATGCAATGTGAAGTCCAAAAGATGAAGTGTGTTAATATTTATCTAAATCCTAATCCTTCTCTACATGAAGACTGGATGATTTTCTGCCATGGACACTGTATTCAGGGGATGAATTACCCTCCATTAATTTAAATCGAGTGATTCTTTGTGTGTGTCTGCTGCGTTTGATCTGTCTGTAAGAGATGAGCAGTTACCTTTAGTGTGTGTGTGTGTGTAAGCACAGTGAGGAATGGCAGCTAAGGAAACCTGTGCAGCACGTTTGGACAGCCGCTGAGAGAATATTGATTGGCTTAGAAATTATTAAACCCCCAGGAGTCAAAAGAGGCTGTTGCTGTTCTGCAAAACTCAATTTTAAAGCCCCTTTCATTATTAATAACCCATTTAAATAAGAGTCATAACAAATGTCAGTGCAACACAGTTATTAAAAAAATGTACGCTGGTACACAGAACATTTTGTAGAAATACTTTATTAGTTTGCAGTTAAGCTGAATGTAGTTAGAGCTGTGATACAGTAGAAAATGAGAAGCAGCACACAGTATAAGCAGTTGCGGCGCTGCTGGATAGAGGTGCACACAAATTACTGAATTTATTCTCACAAATTAAAGTTGTTGTTGCATTTATTCTAGCTGGGCCTGATCACTCTGCACTCTCATTTGCATACAGGTTTTAGTGGTAATTTAGGTTTGTTTGTGCTCTCATTGTCGACTCTTTCTAAACAACTTGTTTGTGTGCAGTTTTGAATTGCATTGTCAAATAAAGTGGTAACCTTTTGCAATCTACTCATCCGAGTTATTGAATCTGGGTGCAGTCACAAATTAATTCTAATACACATTGCTAATAGGATTAGGGGCACAACCTAGTGTTGTGTGAAGATAATAATAAAAAGGGCTTATTTTCGTGAGTTATCAAAAATGTTGTCACTGATATATCCTAGTATCATAACGTTAATAGGACCAGATCTAATGCCATATGATTCATAACTACATTATATTGATTTTTTTTCCCCAATTGATCAATTCCAGCATCTATCAATACGTTGCTTTAGGTTCTAACACTACTCCCCCTGTGAAACATCTGTTCTGTGACACTGTGGCAGTGTGATGTGTGCTCAAGCCTCTGATTTACTGAGTGGATCTTTCAGATGTTGCTGCGTACTTCATAGTCCTGTCTGATTGCAAACTGATTACAGGCCTCAGATTACGGTCTTTTTGTTTATTAGTATTCTGGAGATTAAAGGCTATCACTGAGTGCATCCGTTCCTCTCGTTTCAATTTCTCAACCATGAAATAAAACTTATTAAAAGTTTGATGCCGGCATACAAACAGAGACTATTGATGACAAATCTGGAGAAGTCATTACTTCAACAAAGTTTCACCAATACATACTGTACGTGTATAGTATTTGAGTCTCTGGGACATATTTATTGGCTCAAGGAAAGGTTACTGCATTTTATGCCTTGATTAGATAAGAGAACGGGAACGGGAACTGTTCTAAGTTAGCCTGGGGCTCGCCAATGTTGATGAAAGTGAAAAAAATTACAGGCTCCTCCCATTATTATGGATCTGATTCAAAATTTAAAGGGTTCATCTGCGTCTCGTGCCATATTCTTCCAGTGACACGAAACTCTGTGCAGACTGATGACTGGTCACATAACCTCCTTGGTGGAGATAAAAAATCATTAATTCAGGCTGATTTATGTTTACTTGCCAGAGAAAGAACATTTCTGAGTGTTTGCAGTGTTTAATAACAGGATGTGTAACGTGTAATGGGATGATGGAATAAGGTTAGATATAGGAAAAGATCACAGTTAAGGCTAAAACAATGTTGCATGACATCCATCGCCATGGTTACTATAACAACTGCATTCACACGGTTGAAAAAAATCACAGTTATTTTTGGCTTGAAATGGACCACAAACACTGGTCTCCTGGGTTAAGTCCACAGATATGTTACTCTGGCCTCCTCCCACCAACGACTTTGTCCCTATATGATGCCCCCAGACCTGTGCCTTTTGGAAAAGTTCATATGCGCTTGCTCACGTGAACGCTGGCCATTTTAAGGCTACATCCACACTAACATCGTTTTAAAAAGTCCACCAGCAAAGTCCTTTCCATTCTAGCACGGCTCCACAGCCCTGAGCACGGGAATTGACGCAAGTTGCTCCAATAACAGGTCGCCTGCTGTGTATGTTGTCAGTACCAACGCGACGATACGCAGACAACAGCTACGAGCAGAGATGATAACGACAGAAATGTAATTGACCTTGGTGAGGTCTGGTTTCCTTAAACACATACAGTTTAAATAACATGACAACACAAATCCTCAGTACAGATTTATACAAACAGATGGGGGTTGTTGTGTTCTCTGTTGACACTGTGTAGTAGAACAAGGCCAGTAGGATGTCATTGCTGTCTCAAAGGATGCGGTGTAACCCACTCATCTCATTATAGTATGTGACCTATATTCTGTTGCACCCGGTACTGGCAAGCTACATCACGCCAGGAGGCACAGTGTGGTAAAGGTGCAATGAATCAAACAAGGACACCCTGTGCAACAGACATGAAGCTTCTACACAGGCCATTAAGTTGAATGAATGGGTTGAGTGAGTGATCCTGGTTCAGTGGGTTTTCTGTGGACGGTGCAGTGACTGTAACAGACACAAAAGGCACTCAGAGGCTACGACTGGCTGAATATGTGAGCGAGTTACATTCTCCTTTCATTAGTTTTGCGATATAAAGAATAAAAGAAAGTTTTGGTGCAGAAAAAAACAAACATTAGTATGGATAAGTTAACCAAAACTGAAAATAAAATAACATTAAACGGTGAGTTAGTACCATATATCTCAATAACACCCTCTCCTTGTGTGCAAAAATAGGTGCACCTTTGATTTTTTTTGTACATTTAAACAGGAGATTATGTTGCCAAGATTATGTTGGCAGGTTCATTTTCTTCACCGTTTTTCTATAAAGACTAGAATTGCAATTTAGGGCATATTTTTCTCCATTCGTTGTCCATTTTTGAGATTTCACTGAGCCATGTCTCATTAAGAATTCTCTGTCTTTCAACGGTCATTCGTTTTCCACACAGCCTGGGCAGTAAATTGCTACAGGGGCGTTGATGTGCAAGAAGAACCGGCCGTCTTAATGGGGGACATGAGTGGGTGGTCTGCTCTCTGAGAGCCCACTGCGGCCCCTTACCTTGCTGTAATGACTCATTCAGTTTGGCTTAGTCACTGTGTTTTCCGCAGGGTTTTTCGTGGTATTGAAACATGTTGCAAAATTGTCAAAATGGACTTTATGGTTATTCAAGACCAATACTACTCGGCGGAGATGTTGTTGTGGCTTTTAGGCATGATTACACTTTTTTTTTTTCTTTTTTTTCAGTATTACAACGTCATTTTCCTCATGGTTGCTGTCGCTGTTGCTGTGTGAAAACGAGGACCTGATTCATTACTGGAGCCAAGGAAGTGAAATTTCCTTCTTTTCTTGCCCCCAGTAATTTCATTTCTTCCCAATTCCTCGACTTTTGTTGTTGTATGACAGAGCTTGTAATGAAGAACCTAGAAAACACAGCGAGTGAAGATTAAAATAAAGCAAATGTAGTGATTGTGGGTAAGGTCAGGAAAACCTTTATGGTAAGAAAATACCAAGTTGTTGTTAGTAGATGGGCCATAAACTGCGGCCTCCGGGGTTGACGTGACACGCTTTGTAAATCCATCCATCCACCCTGACCTCCCTTTCTGTCTGTTTTTGCAGCAGTGCTTTGCACAGTATTTCTTGTTACTTCTGCCTTTGCTACATTCGGTTAGCATGACCACAAGCGGTTGCACGTGATGAAATATAATCAAAGGTTATTTACTTTATGGTACAGAAAGTCTGACTTTAATTGATAAATTAGCATGATAAGACTTTTGGATCGGGGCTTTCTCACCTGTGTCTTACAGCTCACTGCTCAAATAGATGCAGCATCTAAAACCAAAAATGACATTTCAGCTGCTTTCATCTCTCATTCTTCTGCTGACTGTTAGTTCAACTACTTTCAGTGTTTACAAACTGACAATTCAACTGTCTCTAAGGCTTAAACTCAAATTCAAATGTCAAAAGCTTTCAGTGGTTCCACCTACATTGATTTAAGCCGATTTCACCTCTATAATGTTAATATACAGATAGATATACCTTTGCTGTACCTTCAAATATGTTGACGTGAACACTTTAATTCTGCTTTTTGGAGGGTCTGTTCATGAAGTCTGCAGAGATTCCTCACGTTGCTGACTCTGTGGCTGTGCATCCAAGATGGACAGATGCATCTTTATTACGTTTGGCAAATCAGGATGTTCCCGAATTTCAGTTGGATTAAGTTCAGTTAAATACCCCATATTTTACCTAACACACAACATGACACTGTTGTGCTGTGCAGATCTTCTAAACATTGTTTACTTCCATCATAGCACTGATGAAAATAGCAACAGCTACTTTAGTGTAACATGCAATTATACAGCAATTTTGTTGGATATGCTGGTTGTTTACTGCACTGCATGTTTGAATGCTACAACAAACATAGGTTTAACAAGGCTTTGCAGAGCGCAGGCCAAGGACACTTTGGTTGAGGGATAAAACTTTGTGAGTGCAAAAGCTGAGGCGATCTAATTACAGTTGATTTGCACCACAATATGTGTCTGTCTGTCTGTCTCATCCATGTATTTCACTAAGAGCCTTAAGCCTTGAAGTCTAGTGTTGTTAAACTTTGATACCTGTTTACAGTAGCGTGTACCAATAATGCAAAGTCATTTGAATACATTTTAGTACGATCTGCAAATATAATAGAAGAAGAGTGCACTGATTTTCCTCTTTTTGAATTGGATCTCTAAAAAACTGATTTAGGTTTTTGGAGACAGTGTGCATTTATTTCTCTCATGTAATATCTTAAGCGCCAAACCTCAGACTACATCCACACTAATATGTTTTCATTATAAAATGGTTTTCAAAACAAAAAAGAAACATACAGTGTACATACTCTCAGGTTAACAAAAAAGAACATTAGGAACAACAGCGTAGTCGATTCAAGTGAAGTCAGGTTATTGATATAGTCCAATATCAGAAATTTTCCTCAAGGGGCTTTAATTCTGTGCAGTGTACAACACCGTCTGTCCTTTGACCTTGTGTTTGTGTTTGGAAAAACTCCCTCCCAAAAACCTCATGGAGCCAAAGAGAAGGGATAACTCTTCCAGGACAGACACACAGTGCAATATATGTTTACAGTGCACACATGTACAGAAAATTAACACATACATGAATGTGCAGAACATTTCCCTCAATGTTAATTCTCAAATATCCATCCATCAGTTGTAAAATGATTTCACAAAGCTCTGCTATGTAGGATCCTAAGTTTGTGTTTTTCTCCAGGTATTTTAAATAAGAAACCAAACTCTTGTTACTGATTGGCATTCCTGCTTAAAATGCTGAGTGAACAGCAACTCACAACTTGCATTTTGTACTCTTCAATTTTAGGACGTGTTCTGCACTATCGCCGATTCTGGGGCTTGACATCTATTCCATGAGACACCTTACTGTCTCCTCTTCCAAACCCCCCTGACAGCACATCAGTGGCGTAAACAGATAGCAAATGAAGGGTAGGATCTTGCGTGTAGTTTCATTTATATGTTAATCTGTCTACGGACCTTGGTTGGGATTTGAGTGATGCAAGCATAGGGTTTGGTAATGCATTCAGCTGGACATATTGTGATGGCACTGGAAAGTCTATACCTCCTTGTAGCATAGAAGCAATCTATCATTTGCAAGGTTTGGCTGCACGTCAGCCCTGCAGACTCCATAACTGTTCCATTTATTTAGAAGACTACCTGTAAAATATCTGTTGAATATAAAACAGCTGCAAGCTTAACATCCGTCATAAATCCTGGAGACAAAGTAGGATTTTGCTCCAGTGATTGACTATATTTTCTTTCCATTCAGTAGCGTGCAATCTCTAAATGGTAAATGTGGAAAGAAAGGAAGAAACAAGTGATTCTTCACTCGCTGGGAATGCAAACACAAGCCTGTTGCCATTGAAAGGGTGGCATGATGGATGGAAGCTATTGTTCAGCATGAGAAGAGTTAAAAGGGCTTTGGGTTGGGCTGTTTCCTGCTCTGAAAACAGAGCATACTTTAAGAAGGTTTCAGTATACAGTTTAATAATCTGGCACTACATACTGTATGTAATCAACCCAGTCAAAATGTTGTTGATCGTATTTGTGCAGACGAGTTCAGTCACTTTTATTTATACAGCCCAATATCGCAAACCACTTTACAATAAGGACAAATGCGCAACGCCCATTGTCCTCCGACCCTCGGTTCAAATTTGCTTTTGCCCCAGTTTTGCATTTCTTCAATAAACAGGAGGTGGTCGATGTCAGATACACAAAATCCAGGACTTTGACACAAGAGAGCGGAGTTCACATCCCGACTTCTGTAGGTTTTTTGATCCAAGCAATAAAAATGCTTTGGTTAGAGTTAGGAAAAGAGTGTGTTGTGGTTTAAGTACCATCAAAAACATTGTGAGTCATGTTTTATCAAGTTTTTCTATATCAAACCAAGCCCTGGTATCTTCCTCTAAACCTAATCAAGTGCTAAACTAACCATAAAAAGTTTATATGCATTTTGTGTAAAGCTGTCTTCACAACCACCTGATATTGTAAATCACATTAGTTGTTCTTTTGGCAGAAAACAAACTGAACATGTAGTTTGTGAACAACTGGCATTTACGTTCATAGCAACAGCACCATGGAGGGTTAAAAACACCATAAGGCTGACATACACATACATAGAAATATATTTTTAGATTAAAAAATATAGAGATCATGCATATCTGTCGTTTGGAGAAATGTACAGTGGCGACATTTCATTCAGGTGACTGGGTTGATCAGTGTGAAGTCAGTGTGAATCATTTCCATTTCACATTAGACTTGACTGCCTGATTGTCTCAGATATAAAAACCGAAACATCTCGTGTGGCAAATGAACAGGAAAACTAAACTGGATATGTAAATCCATAGCTCATCTTCGGTTTTCTAAGAGAAATCTGTCTTTTTTAAAATGCATTTATTTTATTTTTTTTATCCAACCTGTGCACAAAAGCATCACAACCTCACCACAACAGAAAGAACCACTTAGGTTTCCATCTGCCACTCTGCAGAGCAGTGTGTCCTGCTCCCTCATCGCTTCTTCGTGGTCATTCATCGACAGAGTCTCCCCTGGCTGCCTGCCACGGCTCCTAATGAGGTCAGACTCCCGCCTGCTCGGCTTCCCTGATCAGCAATATGTGTGTCATTTTGTGTGTGCGCAAGTAAAAGACCTGGATAAAGCAAGCAGGACAATAGGAAACTCATTGAAAGGCAGCGGGGGTATGTGTGTGTGTGTGTGTGTGGCTGAGGATAAAGAAAGGGTGTATGTGTTTGTGTGTGTAGTGGGTGTACTCTCTGTGCCATAGGTATTGACCTGGAATAGGGTTAGTGCTAATGAGGAGGAGAGAGAGAGAGTGTGACAGAGCTGTGAGGGGAAGCTGAGGAGCCGGGTCAGGCCTCATTCACATTTAGGGGAGGCCCGAGTTGTAAAGTCATGCACTGGTTGTGCTGAATGGCAGCTACTGTCAGGGTTCGGTGTCGCACATAATAGCACGGCCAGCGATTGGAATCCTAGTGGGTAGATGAAAAAAAAAAACAAAAAACAGACAACTTAGTCAGCAGTTGTCTTAAAGTAGCACTGCTGCAACTTGGATACAGGTGCGTCTCATGTCAAGTCTTTACAATTAATTCTAGTCGCATATATGACTGTCGCACGAAGCTGAAAGGACGTTGAATTCAGCTGAATGTGCAAAATAATAAATACGTTTAGAAAACTATATGTCGGATGAAAAAAAAAGTAAGGTAAGCTTTGCAGCGGCCATATTCTTTCTACAAACCTGAGGAAAGCCTAGTTGATACACTAACCCTCAGGACACCCGATGAAAAATCACACTTTTCCTCTTAAGGCCCTTTTAGGTCACCAGAAATATGAAACATGAAGAAAAACTTGTTTTTTTTCTTGGTCATTAACTCCAGTCCTCATCATGTATAGCAAATGTGAATTAATTTTCACAATTTTAACCCTTTAAATGTCAATTTATTTCCATAATGCCACTGTTTTTTACTGTGTTTTTTTGTTTTTTTTTTGTGCAGGGATGATCAGTCTGGGATATGTCAGTGATTAACAACAATGCTGATTTTCATAGATTACTTCTTGTGCTATTACAAAAAAATACAAAAAAGCATATTTTTCCCCTTAAGGCTCTTTTCGGTCACGGGATCATGTTTAAAAATATCAATGATAGTCAATGATGAATGCGAAGCTTTGGTCTAGACAGTGGAATTTTTATTCTTTTTAATGACATCTACTTTCTCAGTAACTTCATCAGATTACAATTACATTTATTTTATAATTGAATTACATAAATTCAGTAGTTACTCCCCAGGGAGAAGTAAGATGTGCTCTGCTGTAATAGAGGCATCTTTCAGCTGTGCAGAGGCGGGATTGTCATTCTCCGTCCTTCTGCTATTTGCGTGTTACTGTTTTGAAAGTCCCCCTCGCTACGTGAAAGAAAACCTCCAAGGCATGTTTTGACAAAGACACAGACTTTTTATGTGTCATCTTAATACCACGATGCGCTTCCTCATCTGCACGTTGGACCAAAACAACTTCTCTTCCAACACTATTTTGCAGAGGCACCGCATCCCGCGCACAGCGACGAGTGTGATTCGTTTATAGAACTAGCCAAACAACCCAGACAGCTTTTACCCCTCTTCCAAGAACGATAGTGGATGGTGCCAGACCTATCTACAGCGCTGGCGTCGCGCTGACGATGTGTGAAGATAGGTCTGGCTATGTGGAGACTAGCCATCGTGAACCCCAACAGTTGCCTATTTATACATGTTTCACTGCATCCATTCAGTGTTTCACTAGATTTTTTTGGTGTATTGGATTGAATCAGCAGACTAATGGCTGGCCGGCATTGGCGTGCCTCGAAACATGGCTGATCTCAGTTGTTGAGTTAATCCTAACAGTTGGAGGCAGGAACATTTTTGTTTCCCGTCGCTAGCGTTTCTACTCCGCAGGAACCATTAAGCATAATTTAAGTGTAGCAGCCATGTCTTCAAAAGTAGGTTCTTTGTGTGTTATTGCATCATTGCCGTTTTGGATCATCAAAATTGATTAAAATTCTGTATTTGTCCCTAAGTTGTCCCCTACAATCTGATATCTTGTTTTTAAATCTGTTGTACTGAATGTAGCGTGAAACTGAGAAGGTCTTGTGACTGCCAATTAACATCAGCTGCATATGTCAAATCGGGTCAAATCTGTTAAACACTCTTGACAAAACAAAGTTAAATACTGGCAGAAGCAGGATGGAGCAAACAGATCACAAAATTGCCAAGAGGGCAGTGTCTGTGCCAGTTTTTTTCTTCTTTCTGAGTTCTTGTGCAGCACGCTGTTGAACACAATCCATTTGTGATATCATGTGGCATCCTAGTCTTAGCCCGCCTTGTCATTTCAATATTTCTCCCTCTGCTTAGTGCGGCAGTGAAACTCAGAGAACGTCTTTGTTCGTCTTCACTGTTCTCCATCTGTCCCCGGGCCCCGTTACGCCCAAGACTTTGATTCAGTCGACAAACGGTGTGTGTGCAGCAACAGCAGCAGCAGAGCAGGGGTTTGTCCTAAGATGAACTCTGCAGCAGCCGTGGTGAGGGCTGCTCGCTGCTGGCGGAGGGAAGAAACAGAGGGAGGCAGGGTGAAAGGCAGGCGGAGGGCTCAAAAAATAGACAAAAAGAACAATGTAACAAATTAAAAAGAAGACAGCAAATGGAAGAAGGAGAAAATACAATGAGAGCGTTGATTGAGCAGATGAATGAAGAAGTAGATCAACAGGAAAACAGCAGAGAGACAAAGACGAGAGGATGACAAAGCCAGGAAAACAGACGGGCAGGAAAGGACGGGGGGGGGGGGGGACGGCAAACATTAAGAACCGCAGAGGATGGGTGTATGGAAAAGGAAGAAAGCGAGAGGGCATAGCAGAGAGAAGGGAAAACATGGAGAAATCAATGCATAGACAGAGAGAGATAACGCAGTACAGAAAGTAAAAAAAACAAAGACAGTGAACAGGAAGAAACACAGACTGAAAGCAAGCAAGAAAGAGACATGAAAAGGTAAAAGAGCCAACGTTAAGAGTGCCAGCCAGGTTTGAGAGGCAGCGAGGGAGAGCAAACCTTTGCCAACACTGTGAAATTTCCTTAACTCCCGGCGATAATAGCTGTGCATAATAAGCCGATTTAGCAGCTCAGTACCAATAAAACACCCAGGTGGTGCTCACTTTTCTCAGCATGATGGGCAAACTTGGTGTTCTGAGTGACTCTGTGTCCCATTGTTCTGTTTGTGCTGTACACGTAAAACGCTGTAAAACTAACAAGTAAGTCGGTGTAGTGGGTGTTCGCAGGGGGTCGACGATCATTACAGCTTAGATGAAAATTAAAATTGTGGTCGCTGTGCTCATTGATGTGTTTAGGCTTTTAGAATGACTGAGAACAACATGTTACAATACTTTACCAACGCTGGTTTTAAGAACTGTTCACTCTTTATAGCAGTGGTGGAATGTACTGTACGTGGAGATTTGAGATACTTGAATTTTGCTTGATTATTTCCATTTCATGCAGCTCTGTGCTTCTACATCTCAGAGGCAAATATTCTACTTTTTACCCCAATACAGTTTTTCATCCTCTTCCTGTCCAGTGAAAACGCATCTCCAAAGGTGTTGATTTGTTTGCGATAAACTAAGGGTTTAAACTCTTTTATAAACTCTATAAAACCCTCTTGGATTTGCTGGAAAATGCAATTTGTCACTAAGCTGAAAACAGGTTTTTCTGAGCTCGTGGAAAGTACACCTCGTAGAGATGCAGTACGTGGTTCAAACACATGAGGATGTTATAGAATACGATGCATTCCTGTAGATTAAGCTACTCAACAATATACAAAGAAGTTCAAATGAACTCAACCTTAAGCAGCAGTAAAATGCACCATACACATTAGTGCAGCAGAGAATCTGAAACATATATAATAAAATACATAATATCATTGTAAAATACAGACAGGGGCTACTTTACAGTTCGATGACTGCTTTTAATTTGCATCTGGTAACACTTGCATACCTTTACTTAAATATACTTCTTCCACCACTACTCTACCCTCCATCATTGTTCGGTACAGACCTTGTAAGACCATTTTGGTTGAATTGGGGGATTACATGCTCCAGGGAATGGCAAAATCCACTGACCTCTTGAGCTCACGAAACCTTTACAAAATTGAGTAGAGTCAAAAGTGGATTGTCTTCCGGCTGTAAATAAAGCTGTTTTTCTCAGCCCCTAAAAAGCTGACATTTCGGAGAGATGCGAGGACTGCATGTTACCGAGTCTCCGAGGCAGCTGGCTTTTGTTTTTCTACACCGAATATATTTTGGTGTGTGGAGCTATAGGCCTTTCACCGTGCCAAGCTCCAGTCCATTTATCGTCCTTGGTTTCTGCCGTAATAAATAACCGTCCCTTACACTCAGAAGACCGGTGTTGCGGTGGTTTGTGTCCTCGGAGACAGACTTTTTGACTGCACATTTTACCATCAGGTGGGCAACTTATCTTGTTGAATGTTTAGTGAAAGTAGAACACCTGTGTGCATGTTGGGCCACTGTGTTGAGCTTCAAAGGAAAAACAGGTTTTCCACCGGGAGTTGATGAAAGCATTTCATCCACGCGCCTTGATGAGAGACTGTAGGGATTATGTAAACAGGCAACAAAGAGGAATACAGTATGTATTATCTCTCATTCTTCAGCTTTGTTGGCCATGTGTCCCTGCATTGTTGTGAGGCTGCGGCTGCTTTAAACGACGACTGTTTAAAAGCACACGCTTTTTTATCACATTTTGAATTCAACTTTTGAGATGTTGCCGGTGTGCAGGAGATAGGGGTCGTTTTTTTTTTCTTTCTTTTTTCAAAGGCTTTTTGAAAATGTTCCTCTTGTTAATTTGCATTCATCTAAGTGCCATTGTGTCCCCGTCCCCACCTGCTATGCTGACACAAACCCAGGCTCGAATGGCCTGGTTCAAATCAAATGCTCTGCGAGTGAACTTACTGCCAGTAAAGAATATAAAACTAAGCAGGCTGGCTGTCACAACAGCATCTGAAACCAGCCCTGTGATTACTACTTGTTGTCATTGTGGGAACTCAAAAGTTTATAGGAGGCGATAACTAAGATTTATGCTGCCCCACAGCACAAAGTGATCATAATGTATCTGCACAGGAGTCTTTTTTTATCAATAGCTCAGTTACTGCTACAGGAGGTTTTATGATTTCTGGCTTTCAAACACACTTTGGAGGGTACTGGACCTAAAACAAAAGTTAAATCCTGCAGCCAACAGAACCTGTACGCAATTGTGATTTTTTTTTAAACGACTAATAAATGGTCAGCTCATTCCTCAATTGTGTACCGTATTGTATGCACCGTTACCAAAGGAACGGTGTGTTTTATTAGCAAACAGGGTATTGTTTTCACTCACGTCCTTGTGTGTGTGTGTGTGTGTGTGTGTG
>JAPQRN010000002.1:9510877-9558831 GCA_037367275.1 Coranthus polyacanthus
TGTGTGTGTGTGTGTGTGTGTGTGTGAGTGAGAGAGAAGAATAACTCCGACCAAAAATCCACCGTTTGCTCTGTAAAGCCACACTGTTGATACAAACAACACTTCCTGTATCCATTTCAATTTAAAGGCCCCACTCCGTCATAACAAGGCTTTTGCTGTGAAACGTACTACAGGAATATGTTGTGGAAAACCCACCGAGTGCTGTTGCTTTGTCGAACCCTGCAGCTGAACATGCATCATTCCCTCACAGTGCGAGTCTCTCATCTCCTCAGGTCAGACTGACATTTTAACTTTGTGATTATCAGGGAAGTCTATTAAAACAATGGGGAACTGGAAGGTGTGTGTTTGTGTTTGTGTTTGTGTTTGTGTTTGTGTTTGTGTTTATGCGGCTCTGTAAGTGTAACACTGATTGTCTAGTGCTCGTGCGTTAGGGAACTGAGCTGTACACGAACTGCGTGTCATCTTTGTGACTCTTGGTTTAGTGAGTGAATATCTACAAGTAATTACATTTTGGCGCATCTGCATTAAGAATGGACAAAATGGCACGTTAAAAAAGAGTTTCCACCATTTTTAGAGATGGGTCTTTTGTCCATGCACAGGGTTTGCATCCTCTATTGGAATACGTTTTATTCATGTCTATTGTATCCATTTGTTAAGAGTATGAGCGTCTTCTTTCTTCTGCGTAACAGTACTTTAATGGCAGCTGTTACTTGAGAACAAGTGTGGTCCGCAAACACTATTCTGGGATCAAGTAATGTTAGAAACGGCATCTCATTGATACAGTACAGGAAAGATAGAAGAAATGGTAATTGACCATAATTTCTAAATTATGTGAAAACAACCTGACACTTATTAAATGTAAATGTACTTACTGTGTCTCACAGTGACATCTGGCCTCTAACCATGTTTGAATTCTGATTAAACACTTAAATTGCAGCCATTTCCTCTTCTTGATTGTCATGTAATTGCTGTGAGTTTGGAAAAAAGAAAATCACCTTTTTCAGCACAGTTGGAGCTTTGCTGCTACACTGGCAGCTCCATTCAATCTAATTTGAAACCTGGTATGATGAAGAGCTGCATGACTGCACTTGTGTCATTATAAAAATGGACAGATTTAAATAAACCTTTGTCAAATTTCTCCACGAGTCTGCCACTTGGCTGCCTCCTCACCAAATCACTGCTGGCAGTGATCCGCAGAAGTTGACTATTTATGCTTGTGCGGATGCCAGTTTCCCAGAGCGGTATTTAACATTTGAAGAATGAATAGTCTGATGAGATGTTCTCTTTAACTATCTCATCTAAACTGAAGGAGGTGGAGAATGGGTCAAGTTTGCAAACATACATCCTCATGCATCCTTTTGACCACAGTTTTAAGTTGTCACAACAACAGATGTGCCAGAGAACCTACCAGATGTGTTTATCTTAGATAATGAATCACTTCATTACATAAAATTGAGTCTGTGACGTCAAACTGCAAAACTGAAATGAGCATGAAAACAGTAATCTCACAGAAATAGGATCTGTTACGTACTCTTTGCTTTGTGCTCATTTTGACAGCTGCACAATTGTGTATGTTTGACAAATCATCTTTTTTGTCACTTTTGTCTTGGTCAGCTACTACTTTCACTGGAAAAAGGAGAATAAGCAATGTTTTTTTACAAACCTTTTTCAAAGGTCAGCATTAACAAGCGCCTCCTGAGGTTTTTCATATGGTTTATCAGACTTTTTTCCAGGTAGTCGGCGACATCCTCCAGTGGTGGACTGCTAAGGCTGCAATATGTGGTGAGAAAAAGGTCATTTCAGTTAATTCAGGTTATTTCTAAGGCTTTTGTTTAAGTGGTCACCAATATATCCGCACTTCGAATTAGCTGCATTGCAAACCAATGCTCGACGTGGCGCTTTGTCACGTCCAACTTTATAAACAGTCTGTGGAAAAAAAAAACTTCCATTACATGAAATTGAGCCTGTGACGTCAATCACAAGCTGCAATCGCAGTGTAAATCAGGGTCCAAGAAGCTGAAAAGAGTAATCTGTCAGAAAAGACTTGTTAAGCACATACACTGTTTTGTAGCAGCGCTTTGCTTTGTGCTTTCTGACACAGCCACAGAATTATAAATACATTTGACAAATAATCTCTTTTGTCACTTATGTCTCGTCAACTGCTATTTTTGCCAGAAGAAAGTAGAGTAAACAACGTTTTGTGAAAACCTAAATTATGGAAATTTCGGTCTCACGGGCTTTTCAAAGAGTTACGTTTGCCTTGTGACAACACGTACCCTGTGATGAACTATACTAAAAAATCATCATAGAGAGCATTGGAAGCAAGATGCCAGACACACAGCTCTGCCAAAAAAACATCTCTTCAGTGTTTGCATTTTTGTGAAGTTCCCCCTTCCTGAGACGAGCTGGGAAAATGCTCCACACAAGGACACGGGAATCAACAGCATTTTTTGGCTCTAATTAGATAACATTAGCCAGCTTAGAGCCATATGTGTGCAATTTTTCAGTACAGTGAAACACCAAAACAGCTGATTTCACTCAGTAGTTCAGCTCTTTTAAGCTAATCAGAGGAATCGTACGCTGAAGTGTTTTTCTGGAGTGAAACCTGCACACGGGGCTTTTGATGGCACATACTTGGAGGCCGTTGGGTTTACAGTTGCTTCTGGAATGAGTCGGCCACAACCGTCGCCGCGTTGTGCGTATTGCGTGGGAGCTTGTTAGCACTGTATCCAAAACAAGGGCATGGGAGGAGAAGAACCAGATGTGGCCACTGGCAGATGGTTCACAGGGAGATCCTTCAAGCCTGGACACTGCATACTACATGACATCAGTACCAGATGGTTAAGTCATTAACACCAACCCTCTCAAAACATACAGAAATAACTGTGCTATACGTCCAAAAGTCTCGATGCAGATTTAGTTTCACATTTTTTTCAGGAAATGTTGGACGATGGCAATTAAGCCTATTTAGTGTAACAGCTCTCAGTTCAGTCCAGTCCACGTTTTTGGGCCAAAAGCTAAAATGCTTCCCATTTAGTTTAGTCAAAACTGAACGTTCTGCTCTCTCGTCTGTCTTGAATTTAAATGACTTTTAAAGATGATTAATGGTGGTTAAAGAGTCAAATTACAGTACATTTCATATAAAGTATGTAACATAAGTACAAATCCCATCACATTTCGATCTCTGTGTGTGCTCTCGCTTACAGCTCTCTTTTGACTGTGATGAACTCATTGAACTGGAGGAAAGGGGGCTGTGGTAGCACTTGGCACACTTGTCTGTTCCACTTCAGTTTGATCCATTTCCTGTGATGTCTGCAGTGTCCTGATTTGGCCTTCCACTATCAACTGACCAACAGTGAAGTAGGTATTAACAGCGTAGCCAGTGGTTTTGCAGCCACAATACAGAAAAAAAAAACAAAACAAAAAAAACACAAAGGGCAACCGCCACGACTGGAAACTGAAGCCAATGCAGGAGTATCTCAAAATGTAGTGCTCCTGACAGCCACTGGGTCAGCCACGGCCTCCAGTGGTGTAGTAGTTACACCACGTACTCCAAAAGTGGTCATTTTGGACAGCTCTTCATATATGTTTCCAAAGTGTTTTAGATGGTTCCAATAGCATCAGCAAGTGTTTCCTGAGGTGTTTCAAGTTTTTTAGGAGGTTGCCACTTCCAGTGACTGTAGTATTAAGGTTTACTATATCCTCTGCAAATGGCCAATTCAGCCAGGTTTTCATATGCTTCTGAAGTGTTTTAATTGATTGCTATGGCATTAATAAATACTCCATGAGGTGATTCAGGTTGTTTTAAGACTTTGTAGTAGTTAAGCTAATACGATGTGCTCCTAAAATGATAACTTTGGACAGATTTCTATATATGTTTCTGAAGGAGATATAATTGCAAAGGCATGAGTGCACCCTTCATGCTTTTTGTAAGGCTTTTTGGAGAATCACCAATGGCCTTCCATGGTGAAATAGTACTATGTGCTCCACATTTTTCTCAAGTGTTTTAGACCAACATACTTCAAGCAATTTTCTAAGGCATCATCGGCCTCTGAGTGGCAAATCTGTGCAACAACAATGGTCATTTTGGATAGGTTTTGGCACGATTTTAACTACTTTACGTCACATCCAAGGCATTAACAAGTACTCCCTGGGGTGTTTCGGGTTGTTTCTAAGGCTTTTTAAAGTGGCTGCCACACATCCATGCTTCAATTTGGCTTCAATGCCACACACGCCTACATATACAGTCTATGTTAATAAACACTTCAGTGAACAGAAAGACCTAAATTCAGCTAAAACGTGAGGTTTCAGAGACAGGAATGGATACCTATAAAGCAATGCACATGTATCTATTTTTCCTTCTCAATCACCTGTTTAATTGTTGCCACTAAACAATGCTCACTTTTACAACAAACACTACAATGTGTGACAGGGTGCATGGATTAATAAGTTTACTTCATCACCTTTCACAATTAGTCTGCAGCATAAAACATATAACATGTCAATAAGATAATATAAAGCTTTATTAGCGTATTCATCGACAACTAAATTTTCCTCTGGAATAAGTGAAAGCTAATGTAGAAACAGAATAAATGACAGTAGCGCAATTCAGTCAAGTACCACACATTATATATCTGTAGAGGGTGTAATAATTGCGTGTTTAAATGCTGTGTTAAATAGGGTGATTTAAAAGGTTACCAATTTGGAAATATTTGTCAACTGAACAACCCTATATGTACTCCATTCCCCCATTCTATATACTGTATTTTGATTACATTTATAGACGTGCATGAAAAAATAGAAAGACTTATTTTCCAGCAGTAAAGCAAATATGTTTATTAAGCACTTTAATATACATCAGAAAATTCCACTTCATATAATACAGGAATTCTTTTTAAATGAAAGTTCAATGTACATGGTAAGCTATTTACAATCCAATCACTGACAGTCAACTCAAAGATGACAAAACACAGTCAAGACAAACAAGATATCTGCTCAATAAGACTATACAGTATGTTTTCCAACACTGATTCTAGACCCGATCCTGTCTTGATTCCTTCCATTGACACTTCATGGTACACCTTTGAGCTGCTGTTGTACTGAAGAGCTGAGAGCTTTCACTAGGGCTTATAAGTGTTTGTGCATGCGATAGGCTTCTACTCCCCCAATCCCAGATCTTGGCAAAAAATAGCTCACTGTTAACATTATGAAAAGCCTGCAAAAATATGACACAGCCTGTAAACGCTAACGCAGCTCCAAACAGTTCATGAGAAACAGATGTTTCTGTTCCCTTAGCGTCACAGTCGAGCACCTCCTCCCCTCCATCTCCCATAGGGTTAAGTCCTATTGAACTGATTTCCAGCTTCTCACAGGAAGGAGGTGGGACAGAGTATGTCGTTTCAACTTTGGCTTTACAACTCTGCATTTCAACTATCACTGACAGCTTAGAGTCGTCTTTATGGCTGAACCCTTTTCTGAGCCGTTTTTGTGTCATGCCCCCCTGAAAAATCCAGCAGGAATTACTGAAAATGACCATAAGAAAAGAAAGCTTGAATTTTGTTTCTTGCATTGCAGTAGGTTATACATTTAACTCTGCGGACAAATGCATTTTTTTAAATCACTGCTTTCACTTGAAACCGCTGCGTTTAGCACCAGACTTTTGCTGACGGTACACAATGGGTTATT
Source organism: Coranthus polyacanthus (assembly GCA_037367275.1). Classification (NCBI taxonomy): domain Eukaryota; kingdom Metazoa; phylum Chordata; class Actinopteri; order Kurtiformes; family Apogonidae; genus Coranthus; species Coranthus polyacanthus. The sequence goes on from JAPQRN010000002.1 coordinate 9,516,563, forward strand.
TAAATATTTTTTTACACACAAAAACAGAACACACAAACAACTCAAAAATCCCACAGGGACAAAATGACTCTTGTTTTCAATGAAGCTCCCTCTCTCTTAGATATTTGTAATAATACACAACACACAAAGCCAAAAAATAGGGAGTCCAAAATAATTGCAGGCAACTTCTGAACACAGCACCATGGTAGAGTGTAATGCAACACAAAATGCAGCAAAAGTGGCTTTTTTCCAAAAAAAATAAATATGCTTGTACATACTTGTTGAAGTAAGTTGCCATAGCTATTAACATATTACACACAACATAGGTTTAGCACACTGATAAGGTTAACACAGATTATTTGGGGTCTCTAGGAAGGCAGACTATCAAATTCATACCATGACATCAGTTATTGTTATGTCATCTGGTTTGTGACAATGTACTCAGTCGTACATTGCTGTCAGTGTGAAAAAAAAAGTATGCAGCACAGACGAAATAAAAAAAGCATTGGTATGTTTCTCTCAAACAATTACTTGGATGGATACAAAGTGAATAGAACAAATGCATGTCTGTCATTTTACTCTTTTAAAAGTGCATACACTGTTTATTAAATAGCATTACATTAAATTAAAAATGATAGTTTGCATGAATACATGAAGAAGGCTGTAACAGATGTAGGCACATCGAAGTATCAGTTCACAATAAGCCTTAGGCAGCAATCAACAATCTTCCCTACATATTGTTTTGAGGTCTCCCACTGATGAGAACAAATGCAGTATTTTTTGTTATGCAGATGAAAACAGTTGCTTTGGCACATTCCCTCCAATGTCTGCATGACGAATGGCATTCAAGACATCTGAAATTGTACAGGAATGATTTGGGTTAATATTCTGCTTCTGAGGAAAAAAAAAAAATCCTTATCCAAAAATGAGGCCATGCAAGTCTGACTAATCAAACTAATGATGGTTCTGTTGAGTGCAATCCAGTAACAACTGAAAGTCCGTTATTAGCCTCTGTATTTGATAAAATGAACAGACAAACCAGACTATTGTAAATGTGCTGTCACCCTGACCTTACTTTCAACTTTGACACAAAAGCTTTATGGATTTTCAACAAGAGCACATAGTGGAGGATTATTCTGAAAAGTATCTCTTACCAGCTATAATGGAGTCTCCTTTTTGTAGTTAAACCCAGGGTCTGATCCTTCAATCTGTAGTTTCAGAGCTTGTTTAAGGCTGAGCTCGGTTTCCCCTATGGGATAGTTCTCTAGAACATCCTGGTGGCCTCTGTTTTGCACAGTCCGAGGAACTGATACCCTGCCCAGGAAAACCTGATTACCCTGTAAATGATAGTTAGGGTTCGTCATGATGCCATTCCTCTTCTTCTCAGAACAGCTCTGCTGCTGGATAAAAAACTGATCTTGGCTTTGCCCTCGGTCCTGTTGGATTGAACCGCCGATCATGATCTTACAGTGGGGATCCTTCACTGCAATGTTTGCTACCGTTTTGTTGAGAGCCATGCGCTTGTCAAACTGTGTCATCTCGTACTCCAAAACCTGACCTTGGGATGATCCGTTCTTTGTTTTTTTCTTGTCTCCCTGTGCTTTACCATTTGATGCCCCGGTCTTATTTCCCTTTGTCGCCTTGAGGCCTGGTTTTAACTGAGACCAATCAAAATCGTTGGATGGAGATGAGGGCTGCTGACCGATGGACTTGGTTGTAGAGGAAGGGGACACGATAGACTGTCTGCTTCGGCTGCGAGGCAGTGAGTGCTGCTGGATCTGCTCTGTGAATGTCAGTCCATGAAAACTGTCAATTGGCACGGTCTGAGCTGTGGCTGTGGATGATGTGGTTCTCAGCGAGGAGTTCTTTGAACTCTTAAGTGAGTTATTTGACAAGGAGGATTTCTGCCTATCTACAGTTGAATCGGGAGATTCTGAAGGTGAACTGAATGCATGGACAGGTCCGTTGGCTAGACAGCGTCCAGACGACTGCATATCTCCCGCTCCAGTGCTGCCAGAGCTACTTGATTTGATGGTGAGGGACTGCATTTTACCAGTCACAGCTAAAGGTGTTTTTTCTTCCATGGTATGCACTGGAGAGGGATTGCAGCCATTTAAAGTGGTGGCTCCATACTTTTCTAGCAGTTTTATGATCATTGAATGGCCACCTTTTGCTGCCACTCTCATTGCTGTGCGTCCAAACTGGTCAGCATGGTTAGGGTCTGCGCCATTTTCAAGAAGTATTTGCACGACATCAATGTGACCCTCCTGGGCAGCTATGCCTAGTGCTGTTGCTCCCTGGTTACATGTATGATCCACGTGTGTGCCATTTTCTATCAAAAACTGCACAACTTTTGTGTGGCCTTGCCATGCAGCAGACTGGAGGGCAGATCGCTTCTCATTGTCACAGGCATTCACATCAGCGTGGTAGTTAATCAGCAGCCGCACCATTTCAACATGCCCTTGCCAGCAGGACACGTGGAGGGCCGTTCTGCCCTCAGTGTCACAAGCTTCCACATTGGCTCCATTCTCAAGAAAATATTCTGCCATTGCCAGCTGATTTTCAAGTGCCAAAATGTAGAGTGTTGGGCGTCCATCTGCGTCTTTGAAATCTATATCAGCACCATGGCTCAGCAGCAGCTCAACAATGTCCCTGTGGCTTTCCAGTGCAGCCACCCTGAGAGCATTCCTCCCATCGTATCCCCTCTGGTCAATGCATGATTTGTTTTCCAGAAGAATTTGCACACAGTCATAATGTCCTTCTTGTGCAGCTAAAATCAGCGGTATCCTACCATCATTATCGACCTCTGTGCAACGAGCACCTTGCTCAATAAGGGCATCGCATACTTGGCGGTGCCCTTCAAATGAAGCCATGTGTAGTGGAGTCCAGCCTGCATCATCCCTGTGATTCTCGTCCAGACCTCTGTCCAGCAGAGTTCTGACAACCTCCACGTTTCCCTGAGCAGAAGCGATACTCAGGACAGTCCTTCCCTCGCTGTCAATGCTATCGACAGCAGCTCCCCAGAAAAGTAATGTGTTGACAACAGAAGCATGGCCCATTGATGCAGCAGCAAGAAGAGGGGTGCGACCATTGTTGTCTGTGTGATCCACATCAGCTCCACCTTCCAGAAGAAGATCGACTACATCGACATGTCCTTCATAGCCAGCCACAAGGAGAGGGGTCATGCAGTCTTTGTCACAGTGGTCAACCTCTGCTCCCCTGTCGATAAGAAGGCTTACAACAGAAGCATGGCCTTTACTTGCAGGAACGCAGAGAGCAGCGACTGACAGGGCAGTCCTCCCATCCACATCTTCATGATTAACTTCAGCCCCGTGATCCAACAGGTGCTCGACAATCTCTCTGTGTCCCATATATGCTGCGGCAATGAGAGCTGTTCTTCCTTCATTGTCTGCCTTGTTGACCTCAGCCCCATGCTGAAGAAGGTTCAGCACTATGTCTTCATGGCCTCCCCAAGCAGCAGCTCTCAAAGCAGTTCTACCATCAGCATCTGCACAGTCCACTTTTGCACCGGCATAAAGCAGAGCAGATACGACTTCTGAATGTCCACCCCAGGCAGCTGAACGGAGTGCAGTCCATCCGTCATGATCTGTGTGGTTTATGTTAGCCTCACAGCCAATTAGGCAATTGACCACTTTTGTATGGCCCTGCCTTGCAGCAAGAGTAAGTGCCGTTTGTCCGTGGTTATCTTCTAGTTCCATGTTTGCCCCTCTAGATATGAGCAAGTTGACCACATCGAGGTTTCCACTGTATGCAGCATTGGCCAACAGAGTTCTCCCACTGGAGTCACACTGATTCACAGATGCCCCATTGTCAAGTAATGTCCGTATTGAGTCCTCTCTTTCCAGGGCCTGCTGTACGATACACGAGGCATGGTCGTCCTCGTTGTTAACATGAGCTCCAGCTTTGACCAAAAGTTGCAAAACCTCCTGTTCTTTTGGTATTGAGGTGGTCAGAGAGTCTTTAGCGGGGGTTCCATTCCAAACCATCCATAGAGCCAGATTAAATGGCTCAATCTGCAGGTTGGACTGGACGAGGTGCAGTGCAAATTCCTGCACTTCGAGTGGTTTGAGTTGTTTTGCCCGGCAAGTGTAACTCATCGCCAGCATTCGATGTCCCTCGGCTGCATTGCATAAGTACTTCTGGGTGCAATGCTTAACGTCCAGTAACCACTCAGCAAAACTGTAGTGAAAAAGGATTTTAGTACTTCCAAGACCGTCAACCAACAATTTGGACAGAATGTCCATCTTTTTCTGAAACTCTTCCATAGTCAGAGTCATGTTTTTGGTCCAGACTGCATGGTACAGTTCCTTGACAGTGAGTGGCCTGCAAGTTGCCAGGATGACATTAAGGATCGGCTGGACTTTGGCAAACTGTTTTCTGACAAATAGTCTCTGGCAGAGCCACAGGTAAAGGCCATTCAATGTGCCAGGGATGTCACGGATCTCACGAAGCATGATGAAGTTCTCTACCACTCCGTCCAGCACACGCTCCAGGTAGAGGAAGCAGCCGCTGCTTTTGATGTGGAGCTGGTTGAGCATTTCTGCAGTCTCCTTGGTCAGATGCTGCCTCAGGGCCTCCTCCTGGTCCAGTCGGTGAAGGATGTACTGCTGTACATCCTTGACGATGTAGGCTTTGCGCAGATCATCAAGGCTGATTTTGCGGAATCCTAAAAGAAAAGAAAGAAAAAGACATTAGAAGGTCTGAAGACAGATGCATAGGAGACAGGGAATTAGAATTCTAAATAGAATTTTAGTTCACTATTAATTGTCATACAAATAATTGCTATTAAGGATAGTTTTTTTCTGTTATTTTACGCCACTAGTATAGTATAAACCTAATAATAGTTTATTTCTACACATACAGTACACCTAATGAAGTAGAGGAGCCATTTAGTGCCACTGAACACTGGAGCGTATCAATGAAAATAGTTTAAATCTGTTTGCCTTGTATGCCTTCTAAGCAAACATCACACAAGGCAGATTAGACATAAATAACTTAAATGTACAAAGCCTAATACTGAAAAATACAAAGAAATGACTGATAATGACAGGTAGCGATAGATATTCAGCATCTCAAGACAAGGGAGGTGTTTTATGTCATTGAAACAGCACCAGTCTAATCTCAGACGGTAGAAAATGATGTAGAAATAGTCATGAAATTTGACATTTCTGTTAGTTTCATGCAGCTGTTTTTATACAGGTGAATGGGAACAATTATCAATTTAGTTAACTCAAATAACTGAAATGGCAATTATGTAATATTTGTGACAGGCCTAATAGCATGTGAAAAATAATTTTAGGATAATGTATAGAAAAAGACGTGATAGATGAACGCAAAAAGTATAGAGCAGGATGAGCAGTGTTGCTTTTCTCCCACTGAGTCACTACCCTAACCTAAGTCTAACCTTGAGATCATCTTGTATTTAACCACTGATGTTGTTTTTTTGGATAATAAGGTTAAGCCAACCTTTAACTTCCTCAGGCATATGATAATTAACAGTAAATCCATGTTGTTAAAATACCTTCAGAGGAATTGAGAGCATAACCCCTCTGGCTGCTGGCAGCAGTCATTATCAGAGGGAGCTTGCTCTCAGTTCAGGCCATGAAGCACAGAGAAAAACAAAATCAAGGCAATTAGTGGACTATAGTGTGTGCATTTTTAACTATCGGTATAGTGTATAGTGTGATGATGAAAAAGCAGCAAGTTTAAACCATGAACATGATTGAAAGTTCACTGTATCGTGACACACAAAATACGATACACCCAAACATACATACTGGTAAAAAAGAATCACTAAAAGAAAGAAACCCTGATGCCCTCCAAAAGAAGTAACGTTTCTTTCAACATTGTAACCCGATTAATTATTCACACATTCTATGCACTAAGCGGCTGTAAAGGTTATTAGCATCAGCAGGAGCAAAGCTGTGTAAAGGGCTAAAGACGAACAAGAATCAAATGTAGACAAGCATGGGAGCCATCACTTCCATGCCTGTAACACATCAATGGCCTGTAAAACATCTCTCCGGTGCCTCTTATTATTGTGCTACATGCTCCCAGCACAGACCTTTAGAAAACCGCCTTGCAAAAAATAAATTATCACAGTGGGTCTTAATGAATGATCTTTAATGGGAATTCCTCGCCGAGACGTGGAAAAATGTCTCCATAATGGCCTCCACTAATGGGCATTCAGTGACTTTCCTCTATGTTACAACAGTCTGTTCATGGTCTGTGTAGTCTGCAGCCCAAGGGCAAGAGGAGCATTTTTGCATACTTTTATTTACAGTTCACGCTTCTCAGGGTTACTAGGGCAGCAAAAAAAAAATAAAAAGAGTCACCAGAGGCTCTCACGGTACCATCAATGTGCAACATTTCTCAATGACTATCAAGCCTCTTACTAGTTGCATTTTGCTCTCAGGAAAAATAACTTGCACTTTTTAAGTTAAGCCAAATTTTCCCACTGACTAAATGTTTGATTAGTGACAGGTAATAATTCTCAGTCACTTTAAAAACGTATCTACAAAGCTCAGTGTCTGTACTTTAACGCACAAGTTAAATGTGACTGCTTTGATTATAGATTACGTTTCTCTGTACATAATATGAACCACGCTTTGTCTCTTAGCCTGCGGCGGTGCTCTGTTCATCTGACTGCTATTATGTGGGTAGAAAAAGGCTGTGAAATTGTATTCCACACAGGCCCAGTGGTAACCACACCTGGAAGCCAGATAACAATCCTGATGAGTTTAACTAGAGTCTTCAAACAGGCACTGACAGTTTGGACAACAGATTCTGGTAAACAGAAGGAGCGATGGGCTTTCTTTATCATGTGCTTCTGGGTTTGTTTAAGATAAACACACCTCTACTCACAGCACCACATAGCAATCCTCTCACTTTGTCCTTGAGGGCTTTGTAACATATCAAACAGTGTGATAAAACTGAAGGAATTACAGCAGTATATATATTTTATTGTGAGGAAAAAGTAGAGAAAACTACTGGTTTGTTTATGATTCAAATAAATCACGTGAATATTTTGGCAGTTTAGTGTTAAAAGTTAAGACAAATGTAAAAATAATGACCTAAAGATTACGGCTTTTGCTGATTGCTTACGCAGTAAAAGTAAATGCTTAGACAAAGACCGTAAAAAAACTTTACATTTATAACAAACAGAGGCACCAAGAGTGCAAACACATTTTCTCCTTTGCAATTTTGTGTGCATTGAAATGTGAGTAGATGTACTGAACTGGAACAATCTTTCACAGAAACCTGTATGAGAAAAGTAAAACGGTTTATCAAAGTACTGAAGGCAGCACGGTTTTGTCCATCAGTGTGTTTAGCTGCTTTGAAAGAGTAATTCGAGTGCATCATTGTTCGCAAAAAGTGTTATGTTGAAAAAGGGTTGTTAGATTTCGATTGCAGGGTTTCATTCTAACACATGTGAGGTGTTCACCTGCGAATATTGTGTCGCATTTGGCTTGTGGGTGAGCTTTGACGCAACGAGACAAATCCTGGAACAAGTTTGTGAGCGAGCGCACACTATTTAAAAAAAAAAAAAAAAAGTTAAATAAAAATAAATAATGTAAAACTAGACACAATGTTTTATTCATTCTGTGTATTGATGCCTCCAGGTGTTATCTAATGCATGACAAAGGAGCAGCTGTACAAAGAGTTCAACTAATAAAACTGTTCAGCATCACTCTCCTACAATATATTGTATAATTGCCCGGTCGTTACAACAACTCGGTGACCCCAGCCCGCTTCCAGTCTGTCATTGTTCTCAGAGTCTGTGTGTATTTTTTACCCTCCCTTCACCCTTTTCTCTCTGCAGCTTCATGACCTCCTGTTTCAGCTCCCACAGAACTGGAGGAGTCACCGGCTTCACAAGAGCCAGATACACGTGAGAAGCACACAGAACAGCAACAGTCATAGCAGCTATGTAAGAACACTGAGGCAGGTCTAGTTTGGAGTACTAAAAACCACTGAGATTGGGCATTTTTAAGAGCTTGAATTCAAATACTTGACAGGTAACTCTTTTTGACACAATGAAGAGAATAAGTATAATGGATTTTTGTGAGTTAATAGAGGACTTCTTTGAGGTTTCAACGGATAAAGTAACATTTGAAGGTACTACTTGATCCTAATGTGCACTCCTGTTCTCTGCGCACTCATCTGACTCCAACTTCAAGCATTAAAAAGGTCAGATTTCAGTCTATTGTGCCTTTATCACAGTTTTTTTTTTATACACTTCCTGTCCTTAATTTCTCTAGCCTTTTGTTTTACAATTTCTGGTTCCTAGCACTCTTTTGCTCACTGGCTGATGTGCGGGCTTTACTTATGCTTTTCAGGCTACACACAAGAGCATCAGTCGACAAAGAAAAATCCTGTCAAACTTTTGTATTTACATGTGAAATTAGATATTTAAACACGGATACAGTCTTACAATAATATGTAAGCTTCACAAATGCTTGCGTTGTTACGTGAAGTTTGTGTTGGGGTTTGTGTTGCGTGTTGTTGTACCTGTTGTTGCTGATGCAAGCACATAATCACGCAACAGTGTTATGTGCTGCGCCTTTAATCATCTTGTTTTTATAGAGTTTGTAAAAAACTATTTAGTGTTTTAAATGTTTTAGAAAATTTGAGACCGTGTCTGTGTTTAATCATTATTTTACAACTGCGTTTTTCACTGTAAACAATCTGTCCAGATACAGCTTCAGAGATAGTCTACGTACATCATAACATGCCTGAAATGCATATCACATAGCCGGCGGGCTGGTAAGATCGCTAGATACAAGAATTGTCGCAATTTGCTGGAATAACAGGTTGCCTCCTGCTAATGTTGTCAGTAGTAGCATGAAAACATGCAAATTTTAACTGCACGACGGCTGTTAACAGAGACAAGGACAGGCATCAGGACAAGACCCGATCAGGCAGCAAACGCAAAAGTCTCTGTTTCTGTCCATCCAGAAAACAACACAACCCCAGGGTTTCCAAGCTAAAACAAGGCCAGCAGTGTTTCTGAAAGCATCTGTTTTGGGGATCTTAAAATGCCAGATTAGTATGGATGCCAGGGGTAAATAAAGCAAAAGTTATGCGTTTTAAAACAAAAACCTATTAGTGTGAACATAACCTAAGGCTTCAGCCTACACCTTTTCAGGCAGTGGTACAAATTTGCTTGCTTTGTGTTTGGTTTGTCGTTTTGCTTATGATTATTCATTGGTCTGTATGTCTGTTGAGTTGCTGAAAATGACCAAAATAAAGTAAACAGTTGTATGCCTGGTGTGATTTCCGCCTGGGTCTGTGACTTTCTGATGTTCTCATGTCACTGAGTGCTCCTGGTCCTCCTCCTTCTGGACCCAATCCTTCTTTGGACATTCTGGGTTTGCTCCAGCTGGGACAGGAAACCCACTTGCTGAGAGGGGGGAAGAGGCCATTAGAGGGGAATAACCAGGACTACCACACTTCAGCAGACCTAAAAGATAAACTATTTTTCACCCAGTGTGTGACTCCAGGAAAGTGTGACATTTAATATCTTTTCATGAGGTTGATTTTAAATTGTTCATTTCACTGAGGAAAACACAGTTTGTGTTACAGCCCAATTCCGTAGATGTTACTCTCTATCATGAATATTTTCTCAGGGGAACAAAAGAAAAATGCCTCTGTGCTGTAGTTTATGATAAACAGTTTCTTCTACAATCCATGGTCGCTGACATGCCAATTATGAAGATACAGTGAGTAGAAAAAGCTGGAGGAAGGAGGAAGAGACAAAACATGTGACTACAACACCATGAAATAAAGTCTGAATTTAAAAAAAAAAAAAAAAGCTTTTTAAAAATCTATGTCTATGGGCAAAGGGAAAAAAAAGACAGAACCAGCCAGAGGCTCTAGTCAGAACATGCCAAAAAAAGACCTTTTCTTTCGGTTACTGCTCATGGTAAGAGATGACCTACAATTTCCACTTTAGTCAACAGCAGACATCACTTCATAAGGCTTGGATGTCAAATGTGAGGTCATGGCATCATTCCTGCAGATAAAGCACTAAAAAAACCACAGGGGATAAGTCATCCAACCTGCATTTGATGATTGTGGTGTAACAGGAACTACTATTAAGCACCAAACAAGAATGCAATGGCTACTCTCGATGGCTACAAATGCACAAATTCCTTCCAAGAACAATTTTCTTTCTTTTTCAAAACCCAACATTCAAGAGGGCCGAGGTTTTGCACCATTTTAAGAGTTGGCTCCACATGCTGAAGCTGGAGTATTGTGTTCAAAGTATTTATGCGAGTGCGAGAGGATAGTTCAGAGTTTGAACAAAAGCGACTGCTAAACAAGCAACAAATGACACATTCATCAGGATGAGGGATGCAGCTCCCGAGTACAGGCCTCAAAGCCAGCTGCTGCTCGTTACAGAACTGGATACCAGCCACCGGAGACAGAGACCCACGTACAAAAGAGGGACTGTTTGCCTTCTAGATTAATTTTTCAGATGACAAACGAGGCGCGCGCGTGTGCATGCGTGTCGAACAACCAGAGGTCCGAGCTCACCGGCAGGGCTTTTCCGCGTTATCAGCGTCTCAGATTCAGTGTGTTCTTTTTTTTTGCGAGACACCATCTTAAGTCATCAGATCCATAAAGAAAACAGAAACCCAAGCCGCGCTGCCCTCTCCTCGAGCTCTCCAGTAAACCCCTGCTCCACAAACGTCTGTTCGACAGCTGCAGAGTTCCCGGCTCCAAAAAACACGAGAGCGCCAACGCAAGTATGTGGATGAGAGTCAGCTCCAATGGTCTGCAAATAACAGTCCTTTGAGAAGCGTGCTGCCATTTTATCGCTGAAGAATACTGCAAGTTTGTTGTCTGGGTATATAAAACGCTCTAATTTCTACTCTTAACGGAGGGAACGTTTAGAGTAGATGCATCATGTTTTATCACGGATCTGATTCGCGAAAGAGGGAAATGGGGACTGAGAAGCTTTGGTTTGAACAGGGCGCTAATTCAACCGCGCAAAGATACGACTATGCTAAAATATGGTTAAGGTTGCTGTTTGATTATATAAACATTTCTACAGTGAATGGAGGGAACACTTTCTGTTTTATCATGATCTTATTCACAAAAGAGGGAAAAAAGGGCACGCTTTGGGTTGAATGAGGCGCTGATTTAACTGTGTACATATACTATATATACTATTATACTACTTTGATTATATAAACACTCTAATTTCTACTGTGAACAGAGAGAACACTGTCTGTTTGATCGTGATCTTATTCACAAAAGGGGGGAGGACTGAGGTGCATTGACTCAATAAGGAAGCTAAATTAACGGTGCAAAGATAACTCTGGCAACAGAAAATCATTGTGTGTGTGGTGTATACTTCCTGCCACGCTAAACAACCACCAGGCGAGGCACTGAAACGATTACACTTTAACAATTAATTTATGTTAAGCTAGAGGCAAGGCACAAGACAACACCCATGCCCAAACATGCCCCTTGCTGAATTTCAAACAGGGATGTAAAAATGCTTCCAGTCAAACCTGTTATGGTGCAGCTCAACGGGGCAGATAAGGTGGAGGGGTGGGGCAAAAAAACAAAACAAAAAAAAAAAAAAACATTCAACGGTCTGGCTCGGCTTTAAAGGTACATTCAGTCAGAGCTATGAAGCCACCTGTATTAAAAAATATGAACCATCCATCACGTTACCATCTTTGCAGAACGCCGCTGAAATTTAGTTTCTTTCCAACAACTTCAGAGAAAAGAAGTCTACTTACTTTTGATTGTGACTGACAGAAGCTCATTAAGCCGGTGACAAGAGACTGAGTCATAAGGCGCTGCACCTGGTCACATGTATGTGCCTTCACTCACTGCATCCTATAATGGATGGCGAGTCTAAGAGAGTTGTCACTATATATCAAGGAGCTTCTTGCAGCTGCACAGATGACTGGAAATTTCATCCAAGTGAAAAATTCCAAAAGAGAACTGAAATAACAGAGTGTTAAGCTTTTTCCACACATGCCAGGAAAAAAAGATTAAATGGGACCAACAGTACATAAATAGTATAAACTTCATTCAAACTGTCCAACAGATCTGGGCATGATATTTACTATTTTTCCTTCAAATTGAAAGGGGATATAGGTCATTCTACTGAATTGATGTAAACTGCTGTCCCACAGCCAAAGATTTTTAAAAAACAGACGTGGAATCATGTATGTATGCAAATGTGTCTATTGAAACCCCAAATAATATTTGAGATAGCATTAAGCCAGGTCTCGGTCGTCATTTAGCACTTTCAAGTATTCTACTTGTATTATTTCCTATTTTATCTATTCATTAACTACTGTTACTATTTGTACTTGTAGTTTTTTTTATTCTTGACAATCAGGATAAATAAAGTTCTGTCTTATCTCTTATGTCACTTCTGAAACTCTCTCTCTGCAATTTAGAGGCTTAGGTTTCGTGACAGCCACCTCTCAAACTAAAGTACCTCATAAATTATGATTTCATATATATTAAAGTTACTGCTATTTAAAATATTATTTTTGATTTCAATAGATAACACTGAAACATCTGAGTTTTGTGTACTTAAATGCTTTCTAAAATTAGTTTTTTTGTTGTTGTTGTGGCACAGCAGTTTGTACCAATTCAAAAGAGCGGCCCATATAATTGTGATTATATGTTATGTATGTGACATATGTGTGATATGTCCTCATGGTGGCATTAAGTGTCTGTAGAGCTCAGAGTTCCTGTCTGAACAAGGCTCATATTTCTGCTCGTTTTTTTTTTCCTTTTCTTCGTAATTACACTGTCTGACCTCTCGATGACTTCTCTGAACCGTACCGCCACATGTTTCCATTCACCTGCACAAGTGACTACTAAGTCTAGCATGTCAGTCACGTTTTATTAGCCATTAAGTTAAACAAGCCGTTATCTGCTATCAATGTGCAGTGCCAGAAATGTCTGGAAACATTTTGGACTTCACAGAGAAATGTCCACACAACAGATTTGGCACTAGAAAACTCAAGTGGAATCAGGTACTTGCAAAGTCATCCCTGGCATGCAAGTGAAGAGTTTGGTATTTAAAAAAAAAAAAAAAAAAACCTTCACTGAAGAGTCCTTTACCCCTGCAGCAAAACCAGACAAAAACGTGCCAGGAATTCCACTGCATTTATTGTAACTGAAGTCAAATTAGTACTTCATTAAACCACCCATCAATTAAAGCGAAAACTGACAAGTCTTGCTCTGTGTTACGGCTTTGAGAAAAAGATCTCAAGTCCATAAAAATTTGGCAGGGGCATGCCACATACCAAAGGGCATCACCTCAGAATGAAAGAGGCCAGCGTGTTGGTCTGCCATAGTCAGAGTCATGTTACTGCAGTACAGCACCCAAGGTGTTATAGATACAGACACGGTAGACCTGTAATTTGCCCGGCTGTCAGACTGCACGGTGGTAAATTATAGTGTTCAGCAAGGATTATGGTCTTCAGCTCATCCAAAGTGAGGCTCAACATGCAGCCTCGCAGACGACATCTTATACATGAATATGGACATAAATCAGCTTGTCTGTGTAAGCCAATTTCAAGAACGGGGGAGGAGGGGGTGAGCTAATTAAATATGTCGTCCTTGCTCTTGTTACCCAGGCATCGAGGCAGAGAGAGACAATCAATACCAAAAACTCTAAGAAGAGAGGACAGAGAGGGCTTTCATTATGTTTTTGTAGCAGGGGCCATTTGTTGAACGTGCTTTTTGGTTTAATGTTGTGCAATTTAGTCTGCTTCAGACTGGTGATGGCCACAGTTTGGCCCAAAGAGGTTAGAATTAAGTTCTTTGAAAGTAAAAAAGAGAGGCTTTTTAATTTTCTGCTTGAGGAATATCGTAGGTCTGCTTTTCTTTCGGTTTCCAATCCCTTGTAAAAATGTAAAAAGTTCATTTTCAAATTCATCTGTTGTATTCATACGACTATGCGTGCAGTCATCTAAATCATCCTTTCCCTCATAGTGGGTCACGGCCCACAGGTGGGCCACGGGGGATTTTATTTGGATCACAACAACAAATGAAAAATCAAACTTGTACGTACGTGTACTATTTTATGATTAAAGAGAGACATAATCAAAAAGAAATGAAAACGCATAAAACACACAGTGGATTAAAAAAAAACATTTAAAAATAACATGATTAAAAAGGTACAATATGTAACATGTACCCGTGTGCATGAAGCTTGTGTTCGAGTCTGTGTCGTGTTAGAGTTACAGGTGTAGAGGAGCAGAAAAGAGGCATTATGGGACTTTGGAGCGAATAAAAAAAAAAAAAAAAAAAAAAAAAATCCGACCCTCTACATAGAAATCATTGATGTGCTGCTGTCATGGATGTAGGCAACAAAGACAGTCAGGGACGGTGCTCCTTTTTGAAGGTACGATACAATCCATTCACATGTTGGCCATAAAAAAAAAAAGTGACTAATACATGTGAATTTCTTCGTGTTCCGTGGCGTACCTTTAAGCATTTCCAGAAAGAAGCATGTTTAATAGTACTCAATGTTCATATTTTTCTGAGAATTGTACTTAACGTTGTATCTAGTATGAAAGGCTAGCATACACTCTTTGTTTTACCAAGGAGAAGAAATAAAAACAATGAGGTAAGTCTCTCACCGCTGCCTAAATGCACGCATTTGGTCTAATTTATGAAGTAAAAGTATAAAGTATTTGATGTGTATGTTTTCAATAACATGCATAAACAAAGTTGTGATTTATCAAACATATATCGCCTTGATATTAAATGGCTGTTTTCCCTATTCAAGATAATACAGGGTTAATCAGAAATGGTAGTAAAACATGGTTATTTATACACAAGTTTGCTCTTTCTGCAGACATATAGGTGAGGCCTACTGTGAATTGGGCCACAATGGTTGATCAAAGTGGACTAAAAGTTTTGGAAACATTGATCTAAAGGATGCCACAGTATGTCATTTACTGGAGAGTCAGTAAGAAGAGGCATCTTTGTCTTTCTTAAGCGAGCATTCCACAGCCTAGAAGAAATAAACTGTCTCTGCAGCTTTTACGGCCGTGTTAGTGTTGTCAGTCGGCCAGAAGTTCTCGTGGTCCCTCCACTGAGGTCTAACATTTGACCGAAAAAAAACAGACACATGCAGCACATCCAGAGAGATGTTAAGAGTTTAGTTGACCTTTTGCGGAGGGGCGACCGTGCCCTGTGTCATATTCAGCCGCAGGCCCCGGGACAAAGGGCTGCTCTGAGAGGTGGAGGAGGCTGCACACTTTAAACAGGGCTGCTCTTTTCATTTGTGATCACTGGTGGTAAATCAACTCGCGCTCTTGGTAGGTGGGCAAAGAAAGCTCTATTCATGGGCAAAGTTGAGGTGGAAGATGTGGCTCAAGTCCTTGTGGAGGCGATACTTGCTTTCTAAAGGGACGCAGAGTAGGAAACAAAAACACAGACCCTCCTCAGAGTCGCAGAATTTCCTCAAAGTGTAGCTTTTATTATACAATGGCTGTGGAATTTGTAGTGACTAAACCGTGTCAAAGCAGAATCTCTGATTAATCTTAGGCAGAGGTGAAAGTAATGAAGTACAAGTACTTTGTTACGATACTTGTATTTTACTTGAGTATTTATTTATCTGACAACTTTTTTACTTTTAATCCCTACATTTTAAAACACTATTTGGACCTTTTACTCATTACATTTTAAATTTCCTCGACATCAAGACTGATTTCAACGAGCACTGACAAATACAAGGCAAGTTTAATTTACACGTGCCATGCATTCACATGGCCATTTGACGAAGCCCCGGCTAACCGTCAGCTACCCTCAGATTAACTGGTGGCCAGCCTTGCAGCTGCCGCCAGTTAATCTCCAATCAGCACTGTGATAAGAAATGTATTGCAAGTCATTTCTCATTGCAATGTTGATAGCAGGTTTTACTATATCATGCAGGCCTCATTTCAATTGCACAATAACAGAAAAGATGATCCCTTGATGTGTTCATTAGTGCATACCACACACATCAAACATAAAGACAAAAACCACGTAAAAGATGGAACAAGACATTCAAAAAAAATAAACTGGACGGGTGGAAAAGGCATCATGTTTCGAGTTCTGTTGCTGACGTTGAAAACTTATTTGCACATTGGAGCGAAGTTAGTGTCCATTATCTTCAGTATGTATATTTTGTTTTTATTTCATTTGAAGTTAGAATGGTTTAATAGTCTTCATATTATATAAATATGGTATGATGTTCAGTTAGCTTTGCCCAGAAACAGCCGATAGAAACGTTCCCTTAAAGCGCTACTTTTTACTTTTATACCGTAAGAACATTTCAGAGCCCGTCCTTTTTCACTTATACTCAAGTAAAGAAGTTGAATCAGTACTTCTACCTGAGTAACAAAATGTGTGTACCTTTGCCTCCTCTGTAAATGTAAATGAGCAAATGTGTCATCTTAGGAAGGAAATGAGTAAACCTCCACCACGAAATGCCTCACAGGATGAGTGTCTTCTTAAAGTCGCCGCACTCTGCTGTAACATTCCTCAGACTGAGCCAGGAATATAACCATCTTAATTACAGCTGTGATTCATAACTAAGAGGGGCTTTTATGTGTGGTTGTGTGTGGCTACTTTTTTGGCTGGTAGCCCCCCTGACGCCTGCCAAGTGCCCCCTACGACCAACTACAAGAAATCAGCATAAAACCGGGAAGAAAATGCACAAAAATAATGCACTTTACGATAGTGGAAATCAACCTATTTGAACTTGCCGTTACCCTGAGCTGCTGTAACACGGGGCAGGAATGTGGTTGTTTATGGCAACCATTATCTTTCAAGGCTCCAATCACACAGTGTTACTATATTATTATAACTACTGGCACCGCAGTTGACAAATCCATGCCTCCTCCGTCCTGCCTCATCCCTCGCTCATGTTGGCTTTTCTCTCAAAATCCTAAATACAGCTTGCACGATATTGTGCTTTGTGTTTCCTTTAAACTGGGCTGTATCATTGTCATCTACTCCTTCAGTATTCGTGGATTAGTCACAAGACGCTTCCACAGGGGAGAACAGATTTGAGTCACAACTCTGATAATCTCAGATTTTAACAAATGTATTTTACTGAAAGCTGGTTTTACTTTGGATTCAGTCAGTAAAAAAAAAAAAAAAAAAAACGTTGAAAAGAGATTCAAAATAATTTGAATATTACCAACTCTCATCTGGGGGAAAAAACATGTTTGAGCTTTACCTTGGATATGCATTTGTACTTTCTATTTTATTATTTACTGTTGTGCCTTCCTGAACAGAGACTGCAGATGTAAATTAACTGGTAGCTGACACAATAAATCGCCTCTTATATCCTCCCTGAAAAATACATAAACTAAATTATACTAAATTTCTCTATTTTGTCAAGTTATCATTTTTGTCAGTTCACATTCGTAACAAAGATAAATGTCTCTGACATTACTGTACAGTGTCCAATATTAATTCAAGTTATACTCAAGTTTGCACTGCTTGGGGTAAGTCGGGGGACTTTCCAACTTTATTGCTCAGTTTAAAAGATTTGCTCGAAAAGTAATCAAATCAAATGTAAGCAGTTACATTACTTTGGTGAAGTAATTAAAATAGTTACATTTTTATCAATACAACAAACAACGTGTACAAGATTAAAGGGAAAAGGTCAGAGAAACTGTGCACCAGAGTGGATCTATTCCCTGAACTTCATCCCTCCCTTATCAAACAATTATTTATGAATATATAGTTAACCTCCCTTAACTTTTTAAAACATGGCCTCGTGTACATCTTGCAGTTCATGCCTAGACATAGTTAATACTTCAAAAACAGTGATTTTGACAAGTATGCACCATAAACAATATTGGGCAGATGGCAGACATTACAGTTCAGTGATGTTTCCACACGATTAAAAGATCACACACAAGGCTGGATCGAATGCTATGAGGCATTTATGAAAAAAATGTATCTACATTTTTTTTTTTATAATAAGGGCGACGTTGAAGTGACCTTAAAAGAGTCTTTATAAACACAAAGATATTGAATTTATACATGTTAAAGAAATAGTTCTTATTTACTATATATTTAGTAGGTTACAGTTTGCGATCTTAAATCAGAAAATTGCCAGATTGAGGTAAAAAGTACATGTCTGAGAGGCTGTTTCTATTTAAAAGCACCATTCCCCCATCTCCCACCTCCACTCCGCCCTCGTTCCCCTTTCCTTCGCCCTCCCTTCTGCTGGAGGCCTCGTTAAATTGGCACAGATTCTACCCGGCTTCAAACCAAAATCGCTGGCTAAGTGTTTCCACTCCACTACCCCTATCATGGCCTTACAGTAGCAGAGCACACAGAGGGGGTAAGAACAGGAAAAAAAAGGCTGCCTTTTTCTCCTTAGGTCTGCTGCCACTTGGGACACAGAGAGGCAGCGATACTACAGATGAACTCTTCAGTTTTTAGTCTGACCTGCGCTCATTAACATCTCCAGACTCAAGTTTTGGTTCGCGATGAAAGAGGAGGAGTGGGGTTAATCAGAATTGAGTGATCAAATAATGTGAGTCAGCCAGAGATACTGCAAAATTCTTGTACTCCTCCTCACAAACAGAACAGTCTTTGTTTGTGGGGCATTAGCCGAGCGGATGCGAGTGAGGCTTTCTGCTGCACAAGTCAGAATGCCTCCTTCTTCCTGCTTGGTCTCAGAGGTGTTGAAAACTTCCCAAAGCACATTCCACTCTCAGACAGACACAAGGAATAACAGTTGAGCAAGGAAAGAGGAATTCATAGTTTTGCTCTTGGGGAAAAAGTAATCTCTTACAGAAAAAAAAAAGAAAAAAACATTCCAACTGATGCACATATTATGTGCCAGACTGTATGTGTCACAAATCAAAGACAACTTAACTCTTCAGTTTCCGTCCTCAGAGAGATCCTACATTCTTTCAGAAAGCTCAAAAGCTCAACAGAAAATATCTAGTCCTGCAACTTTTCTGCAAATGGCCTCATGGTTAAAGGTCATTCCTCAACCTTTATCGACACTATATTCACAGAACCACAGAGTTCCCATCACCGCAGACCGTAGTATACTGGGAAACCCACACAACCTCCACCCCAGACAAAATAGGCCGTTCATATAAAATAAGAGTTGGCTTTGCACGGAGCATGAAAGCACAGTCTTCTGGCAGGTCACTGCCATCTGTGACTTGTAAACAATATGGAGGATATTTTTAGGGGACACTTGGCCTCAATGTAATACTCTGAAGTCCTTTGGACTATTTTAGGTTCAGTGCTGCATGAATAAGGAGTAATCACACTGCTGTCTTTATCATAAGTCACACAAGCTAATGGAGGACACAGTAATGGGGTGAGTGCGTTTGTGTGTCTACAGCCGTCTGTGAGAGGAAAAAAAGGTCAGTCTTGCAGAAGAATTTCCAGCATTGAACTAAAAGCGGAAGACTGAAAGTAGACAAAACAAAGACGCTGCTGCTAAAAGCATCAGCAAAGGGAGGAACACCAAGGCTTATTGTAGGTCTGTGGGAGCGTCTCACTGCACAAACTCAATAAGATCCAACAAAATGTTAGAAAACAAAATATAGTATGCTCTAGTGGTTGACTGATACAGGCTTTTCAATGGCAAATGTTGATTATTTATAGAGGAGGGCAACTGATGGCTGGTATATAATGACAATGTCATGTCCTTGGTTGTTTGCATCAGGTAAAATGAGGCACAAAATTGCAAACCTTACACGAACAATTATTTAACACTATTATGTTTGCATTGTCTCTGTTTGCTTACATACGTCTATTCTGGCCTCTGTCTGCAGTACGCTTATTTTAATTAAAAATAATCTAATAAAATGGATCAACTAAACAAATGTCCACAGATGACAAAAAGCTAAACTTAATAATAATATAAAAAAAAAGTTATATGAATGAAAAATAAAGTTTTAGTGCACTTAAAACAGCATTTATCAGCAGACAGCGGCATCGCATTGTTTCCAAGAGAGAACGAAAATATGTAGATGAGTCTGCATTGTTTCTTTGTTTACAGACCTTGTGAAATGACCGATTTGCAAAATGGCATTTAATCGGCCGATCGCATAAACACGGGCAACAAAAATCACATGTGTCTTTCAGTCCTAGCACCCGCCAATTGTTACTCTCAGACTCCTTTTTAAAAACAATTGTCAAGCAATTGCAGTAAGTGACTAAAGCTCGGCCACCATCAAAGTGACAGGTGACAGCTAGTCCGAAAGAAAGGAGAGAAAGGAAGAACATGACTGTTGATTATCAGACTGTTTCAAGTTGAAATTCCCTTTAAACTATATCAGAAACAAAAAGTACAGACAGTTCATCGGGTGGCAACACAAGAGGTGACACGGCAAATAGGAAATCACAGAACGCCCTGAGATGCTCGGATGCAAGATACAGATAAACATTTAAATATTAAAGGAAAAAAATCGCATTAGCATTTCCATCACACGGCTATATATTCCCTTGCGGCTACACTGTCAACTTCATGTGCACTCCAAATAAAACCTGATGATTCAGATCTATGGTTTGGACCAGAAAGCATCAGTAAATACAATTTAATTCAAATTGCTGTTGAATTGGAAATCAAATCAAACTTCATCTCCAGCTGTGTTGTCTGTGGGCTCAAAGTTCTGGAAAATACTGAGAGGATGCTTTATACTCCACTCTGATACCCATCCAGAATCTAATCCACCACAGGCACCTACGCACAAGCTTTGATGTGAGAGGAAAGAGTGGGTGGGCATATCTTTGCAATTATGAAGTGGGCAGCTTGCATCACAGTTGGTTTGTTGAATTAGATGCATGACACCCACAACAGACTCCGAGCCAGTTATGGTGTCCTATACCTCCAGTCCCCTCTCCATGCCACTGTCAACACCAATCAGATCTAAACTGCACTTACACCTCTCCGACACCCACATTTAAGATTTCACTTAATCCCCAACACTGCACCCGATCATTTGCAACCTACTTTCAGACTGCAGCGTGAGCTGAGCTAAACACGCTAACAGAGGCTCTAATGAGAGACAGGTGCTCTGATAATGGGGACACCGAGCTGAATCATGAAATTATACTCAATACACAAATAACACCCATTCTGAAAGAGGACGTGAGTCTAAAAGTTCTGCTTGTTGTCTCCTAGTCCATGTGGCTCATTACACCCAGTTCAATAACAATGTTTTCCTCAGGTATAATATTAATGGTCTGTTTAGTGCAGAGTCGTGGACATCTTATCTTACAATGTCTCTACAAACCATCGTTAAATAAATCAAAGCAGAAAACAATCTGACAATCTTATTACTGTGGTTGAGGCTGCAACTAACTATTATTATAACTGTTGATTATTTGAAAATTAATCTATTCTAAAAAATGGTGAAAAATATTCAGTGTCTGAGATGATATCCTCAAATGTCTTGGTTGCTCCACAAACCAAAGACAAGTAAAGAAACCAGTGAACAGTGGGATGGACTTGAGGGAAGAACACGTACATTTTTATTGTCATTCCATTAAGTTGATGTTCACTGCCAATTACAACTCATCTAATTCTTATCATCCAATAAACCCAGGTATTAATCCTTATTTTATTTTACCAGTGGAAAGGGGGATATTGTAATATATGTAATAATGTGTTTTAAATCTGCAAATAGAGAAATCAAGTGGCATTTTCTTGTCTAATCTATACTCAACAGTACATTTCAAAAGTGAGCAGAAAGATTGCAATTATTGGGGATCCAGATTGTCATTAAAAATATCACGATATGATCTTTTTGCCAGATTGCCCACCCTTAAATCAAAGCCAAACAATATCATGCTGGTTTAGGTGAGCTCTTGGTGAACTGCCAATTTATTCTGCCAATTTATGGGACGCTTACACAAATAACATGGGACGCTTCTACAAAGTCCCACTGTAAAAGCTTCTTTCCGTCTGGAAGTTTTGCTTTATTCCTATGCAGTGACAGACTGCGCATGTGATGACACCAAGTAGAAAAGAGAGTTTTTAAAAGCCGCTTCTGTGTCTCAGCCAAATTCTGCTAACATGGAAAATTTCCAATTATTTTGGGACATAGTACCACAGCATTATGGGCACTGTAATGTTATTAAAAGGAAGGACAGAAATGCTTCGAACCTGACATCATACATCTCCTGAGCATGGAGGCTGCTTTGACTGCTGGTATATTATTACGTAATGCATGACAAGGCGAACCAAGGGCAAGACAAGCTCCCACAATCAGTGGTTTTGGAATGGTAGAGGGGGGAACACACAGCAGTTTGGACCTGCGGAGGAGCCTTCCTCCCACACAGTCAGGTTCTTGATTAATGTGATGCCAGCTCATCACCACAGAGTGGGCCGCCTGCCTGACAACGAGATAATAACAGCTGGTATGGCACAGTGTCATAGGACATCAAGGGAGCGCTTCGGTACTCGCAGGGGTCTGCTGCGGTGACCCTAATCTCTTTGGGCACGTCGTGATGTTAGAAAGCCTTTTGAATTTGTCAAATCTGAACATCCATGGCAGGAAAGGAGCCACGCTGAAAGATTTATTTTTACCTGCATTTTCAGGTGAAAATCGTATCAAGACTGAAAAATAGCCTCCTTTGAGTGGAAACAAGCGTGGAGTGGTACTGACAAGTGCAAATATTGTCTCATAAATCAGTGTCTCCTTACATCATATCAATTCATTTGCATTTAGGGCACGCATTACTGTGACATTAACATATGTTTCGAGACCTTAAAAGCACAGTATGCAGCATGTCTGCGTCAAAATATCTAAAAATTACTAGGCTTATGTTCTCTATTTTGTTGACTTTCATATTTACATTCAAACATCAAATGTTTCCAAAGATTTTCAAATTCAGATAAATCCATCATTTATTCACGATAATGGTCCATTTCATTTGGGGTCATATCCCCTTTTACTACAGCAGCATATACATTTAACATTTCGCTAGAATGAAACGACTTAACGTGAATGGACGTCACTAAACGCAATGCGAATGAAACTGTCAGCTATTTCATTGAGTTACCTCATAGTGAACGATCTGAGTGACACAGTTTGATCATGCAGTGTGTATGTTTAAGGCTTTTATTGTGAAAGGTAATAGAGTAAAATGCACACAATTGACATCTTTTGTTGCGGTGGTTTTTCTTGCGAGATGTTTAGCAGCACAAATTGCATACTGTGCATTAAAATACTTGTGAAAATATAACCTCTTGTTCTGAAAAAACATAACTTGATTGTGCATTACAGGGTTGAGGCATTATTATACAAAAAAATGGTAATTTATCTATTAGCTGGAAAGGCTGCCTCTGATCTGACATCACTTCTACATTTACAGTTTTACTCATTATTTTTGCGTGGTTTCCTAATTGGAAGATCTCATGTTATTCCACTCTACAATGCACTTGCCATAAGCTCTTGCCAGACACTTAGATAAAGATGACCGAAACCGGTGTGAATGTCCAAAGAACAGCTCAGTGTTTACCTGTGAAGAGTTTGGTGATGGCCTTATTCTGCCTGCGTGCGGAGCAGATGAGCAGGAGCCAGGGAGGCAGGAACTCATGATGACTGGCCAGGAGCTCGGCGATGGTCCTGGGAGAACCGGGAGACGACCTCTGCTCCCCCTCACCGAGCTGACAGCCTTCATCGATGGAGTCAACCAGCAGGAAGAGAGCCTGCTGAGGAGGCTTCACGCTCAGGAGAGGCAACAGGACACATCTGAGGGAAGAAAAATGACAGAAACGTTACCGTGTTGTCATCTTACTGAAGAGAACGTTTTTTTTGTTATGCATTGTTGTAGATTACTCGAAACAGATATGGTAGAAAACTTTATATCTTTAAAAATCTAGTTTTAATCAAATGAGATAGCAAGTGGTCAGACTGCATGTTAGCCTGGCCGACTAGTTATCAAAGTTACCGATAGGTTATAGCGGCTGATTTAACTTATAGGTGACTTAAGGTAACAGGGGAAGGCTGGACAATACTGACCAAAAACACATTTTCAGTTGTAAGTCACAGGTAAGATGTCACAAGCACTTTAATTAAAACAGATTGTGATCAAAATAAAATGCAAAGACACAGAGTTTCCTTCTCCATTTGAAAATGTAGAGCTGCAAAACATGGTAATGAAAAAAAATAAACGGGGCTCAGTACATGGTATTTTAAAGAGTTTATAATGATTCTTTAGAGTCTGTGAGCTCTAAAAGTGTGTTTGCTGGAGTTAGTTGACTTTTTCCTCTTTTTTTTTTTCTTCCTGTCACTGATTGAAATAAAGTAAACAAGGTTGGACGTTAAACAAGTTCAGATCACTCAGCTGATGGCAGCTGCAGATGCATGGCTGTGCAGTAATCCTGGTTTTACACAGATACTTTGCCAAAGCAGTAGCATAAAACATGTGAAGTGTAAAAATGTTGCAGTGAGAGGAGAGCCGCAAACACTGGCACAGCTTACGGAAGGAACGGGTTATGCAATGTAACATAAAAGCATAATGATGTAAATGCACCATCTCATTTTATACCTTATTTGAAAAAAATATCGCTATACATTAATAAGTTGATGTACTGTCCACCCTATTAACAAGCTGATCTGTTGTATGACTACTTCTTCTCATAAACTGTTAGTGTTCATAATATTACCATGCATTAACCAAGATTTACTGCAGTCTATTTAGCCCGATGGCTTCCTCTTTAGGGCTAAAGTCATTTGTGTTTAAATTAAATTTAGCCAGAAAGATTATTTTCTGCCTCCGATGAAACTCTGCTGTGTCCAGGTTTAAAACAATGACACAAGCTCTATTGTTATCTGATGCGTGTTTGGTATGATGCAACAGTGCCACTACAACACCACACAGTATCAGTGAACGAGAGTGATTTTCTCAATGCGCACCGATGTCAGTTCATCAGTCTCAATTGGGATAAAGTGTAGGCGTTTAAATGCGTCTCCATCCAATCCAAACTGCATCCATTACGAGGCCCACTGCAGATGATCTGAGCTCACAGAAACATCCAGAGCAGATACACTCATTTATAATTCTCTGGGAAGTTTTGTTCCGACAAAAAAAAACCAAAAAAAAAAAAACTTTGCCTGTGAGCTAAATGTTTAGACTTGAGATGACATCAAAGACATGGAGAAAAACGTGTTTAGCAACTATCATGACAACTAAATATTTTTTTTCCCCCAAGTTTGTCTTTGGAAAAACTTTAACAAATCTCCCTGCGTCTGAGTATGAAAACACATTATAACCAGCCCCTGTGGCATAAGAGCAATAAAGCAAAAATGTTGGGTAGCATCACATCAATACTCAGCCGAGCACAGAAATCTAACGGTCTAAACGCTACATTAACCTTTTATCAATGCAAAAACTGCAGACAGTGCTAATGTGTAACTTCACACATAAATTCTTATCTCAAGGGAGAAAGCCAAGCATTTTTTGTTCTGTGGAGTTTTGTTTGTACTGGCGAGAACTCTGCTCCACTGTGACTGCCACCAACAGATTGAATCCAGCCATAAGATGTCCTTTTGAGAAAATGTCATTTCCCAAGACTCGTAAAAATTACTTCCAGCTCAACAGGCCACGATAAAGGATCTGAGGTTTTCATGTTAGTGACATTTTAATCTGGGTCTAGGTTAATTAAACATTTAAAAAGGGGTTGAACAAATCAATTAATCCATGTGAAAACTTGGTTCAACGGTGGCGACGGCTTCAGGGCGTCTGAGGCTTTTCACGGTAGGTGTCACACAGATGAAATCGGTCACCTTCCGGATGATGGGACAGTCTTTTTAACTACCACTCTTCCTTAATGAAGTGACATTGCTTGTAAGCGTTGTCATAAAACACTAAAATAATGTTTTAATGAGACATCCTTGCGATGCTCAACAGCCTCCCACAAACCCGTTTGCTCCAGAGTCATTTCATTTTTAAGCGACCATTTTAAGCTCACATTTTACCCTAAGTTCATTATCCTAAAGCATGTGAGGACAGAAATGGCTGGGGTGAAGGTGTGTGTGTTACCAGTGCAATGTACTGACACACACACATTTTACTGTGAATTTCCTTTGGTTCACAAAAAGAAGTGCTAGTATTTCCCTGTCTGATTAAATGATTAAAATCCAAAATGTCTGTGAATATAAAAAGACATTCCTGGTAACACTCGGTGGTTTAAATTGGAATATTTTTGCAAAATGTGACAGTGATAAGAACTTAAGACTTAAATCATATTCATATAATAATTCACATTTGCAGATCCACTCATTTCAATTTCCCCGTTTTTCACACAATCTTTCCTTTAATGGAAAAGTCAATTGTATGTTCATAATAAAACGATATTAAATAACCTTTACATTTTCTGCAAAACTGCACCAAGTTAGAAGACCTTCTCTCAGTCACATTCAAACAAATCTCAAAGATTACTACACAGAAATGATATGAACAAATGAACCTGAATCTGACTGACTGACTGAGGGATTGCAGTAAAACTACTGTGCTGATTTTTATGAAACTCTGTAGAAGGAAAGGGCCAAGAACAAACCTACAATACATTTAGGTGCAGATCCATTAAAAAGCAGAGATGAAAAAATGAACATTATTAAATGGGGTTTGGTTGAATTAGTGAATCTGGTGGAGGTATGTGCCCTACATGTTACTGCAACATAAACTCCACAGTAGTAGCAGATGCACAGTTACTCGTGGATTTAGCAGCCTGATAACATTACTGCAAAGAGATGTGATGCTCATTTAACTTCCATGTGATGACATGTTAGCGTGTTTGTTTGTGTGTGTGTCTGAATGTTTTGGTGGAACTTTGAACATGACGTGAACCATCACCACAAAACATTGCACATTCAAATCCCATAACGCAATTAAAGCAATTTACCCAAAAAAAAAGCTACCATTCCACGATAACCTACTCAACTAAACAAACTAAAGATTAGCTGTTACTTAACTGTCTACAAAATGTCTGGAAACATCAGCAAATATCCAGCAAATCTTGCAAAAGCAACAAAACAAAACCAGAGTCAGCATCTTCAAATTGCTTGCTTTGTCTAGTTCGGAATCTAACAGCAATGACGTCACCGTAGAAAACAGAGAAAAGCACCAAATCCTCACATTTCAGATGCTTGAAATAGCACGACTGATTCTCTAATTATTCTGTGTATTCAGTGACTGGCTGATCGAACATCCTTCAAAAGTAATTTCTCAGATGGACAGTTAAACCTGATTATACAAAGCTTCTACAAACCTTACCTACTCTACAAAACCTCTAACAGCTTGATCTCTCACCAGAAGTGAAATTTGGCAGAGGAAACGCTTCTGAAACCTTCACGCTCCATCGTGATGCTGCTCGGTCTCTCAGAAACGCACTCAATCACTCCCTCTGATGGCTGCAGCCCACAGAGAACCTGCAGCGCCATCTGGGAGCCCTGCCAAAAGAAATGTCCATCCACAGGGGTGACTGTGTGTGAGTGTGTGTGAATGGCTGTGTCTGAGGCCATGTTGCCTACTGAGACAATCAAATCCACGGTGACAGCAAGTGGGCAAAACAAAGAGCCATTCTCTTCACACAATTCAGCTAGTTTCAGGCTGTTGAAGAGTCAAAAGACAAGGGCTACACACAAAGAAAACTCCACGGGATATGGTACACGGAGAGAAAATAGGCACAGGAAAAGTTGATTCAGTTTGCCAGACAAACTGTAGCATACCTGAGCCAGGAAATTAAAAGTAATTCAGCCACACAGTGCAGCGTTGGGCCTTTGTTGCAACTATTCTGGGTCTCGCTCAACTCCACATAACATATGCTAAAGTTGATGCCAATCGCTATTTAAGACAAAAAATGGGAGTGGGAGGGGGGTGGAATGCATCAAATGCACTCACCATCTGCCATGTTGTGTTCATGACTGCGGCTGCCACAGCACCCACCACAATGTGCAAAGTGATGCTTTCAGTGTGACGTTAAGTGAAGATGTCTGGGCCGACAGGGCAGCACCGGGCACCGAGCCAGAGCCTTACAAATTTACACAGCTCGTTTTAGAGCGGACACAAGCCTGAGATTCATGCCACATGCCAAACGCTGCCACGCACTTACATACATAATAAACACGAACCAGAGATACTGCATTAACTCTAGAGGTCACACTATGAAGTACTGTTTACTATCCATGTCCGGCCTTTACAATGACCTGTTAATGGACAAAGGGCAGTGAACAAAGAAGTCTTCAGATCCTTCATCAAGTAAAAGTACTCATATGGCACTGTGAAAACCCTCCACTATAGGGTTGGGCAGTATTTATCTGATTGATTAATTTTAAGATAATTGCATTGATTTTTTTTTTGACATGGTCAGCCATCGGCAGTGGACAACGGCATCATCCATTGGCTCAAACCTACTCATCTACAAGTAAAAGTTCTGCATTCGAGGATGATCATCAAAACATACTTTAAGTATGAAAAGTCAAAGTATTCATCGTGCAGTAAAAAGGTCTCTGTCAGTGTTTTGCTATTATATATGATGTTTTTGGATTCATTTTACTGCCGTCGATGTTTAAGGTTGAGCTCATCTGAACTACTTTATGCACAGTTTAATCAACAGTGATGCATCATATCCTATAAGATCGTCATATATTTGTAGTGTCACTGTGCTGTGAGAACCACATATCTCTCAAAAGTCGACTTTTCGTGAGCTCAGATAGTTTTCAGCTTTGTGACAATGCATTTTAAAGCTAATGCAAGAGGGCTTTTAAAGAGTTAACCTAGCTCAAGAAGGAGGAGAGTCTTAAACTCAACCCATCAAGGAACACTTAGTCCTTCAGTTTATCACAAACACTGAAAATCAACACATTTGGAGATACATGGCTTTCACTGGACAGGAAGGGCATGAAAAACTGTAACCTGAAAAGTATCTAAAGCTGTCAAGACAACTGTAGTGGAGTAAAAGTACATGTGGAAAATGGAAATACTCAAGTACAAGTACCTCCAATTTTAAGTGCAGTACTTGAGTAAAGTGTCGGCCGGTGAGTGGAGCTCCGGGATTCAGACAGATCACAACAGAGAGTGATTCTGACAAAGCTTTCCACGATGATCAGTAGAAAACCAGAGAGGTCTTTTCATTATTAGAACCACCATCTTTTCATTTAGCATCCAGTCAATTTGAAGGCAGCCTGCTCAGCGTCTTTGCACAGTCAGGAGAGCTTAAAGCCACAGAGCTGAACGACAACAGCTGACTCATGCACCCCCTCATCCACAGCGAGAGATTCTTACCCCGCACTTTCCTTTCTGATTTGTACATTAGGCATAGGGTTACTGCTTCTCATCTTGTTCAGAGTAATCACACTGATGAGGACAATAAGACTGACTGGTGCTGAGAGCAAATGTTCTGAACAGCTCAGGCACTTTCACTGTATTCTTCTTGTAGCATCAGCCATATGCTCTTGTTTCCTCCTCTGTCTGTTATTGAGATCATTTCCTACTCAATCTGTTATCATCTCACTCCTGCTTTAACTGATTGGACATAAACTCCAAATCTACGGCTTCATTATAGTTTTTGCAAATGGGCATTTGCTGAATAAAGCTTGATTTCTAAAGCTTTTAACAAATCAAGAGCGTGATGCAGAGTAGTTACCCAGGACTAGAGCTGCCGTTATGTAAGCTACAGACAGATATATTTACATTAATTTGTACTGAGAGCCTTTCATTAGACAGATAACCCACTGAGGACTTCAACCTAGCAGCACTAAATTAGTTACTTTTCAAAAACACCGAAATGGCCATTATAATCTTTTGTTCAAAATGGCTGAGGGGAGAATTAGGCAATGTTTTTAAAAATCCTTTTTATGTGCAAATAACTGCATTTTGTCTAGACATAAATTCGCATCAAACCAGGTCTGACATTTCTTTATTGACCACACAGTTTGTCATCATCTCATGTGACATGTAGCTGCTCTGCTCACATCTCACTCAGTTTTATGCTATATGGGTAGGTTTAGGTTTCAAGAGGTGCTTGCTGTTTGGAAGCTCCAATTCTGATGGAGCTCTTATGCAACTGTTCATTACAGATAATAATCCAATAATCTACCTAGAATCTAATTTGTTCCTATTGCAGGTTATTTCTTTAAACTGTCGAAATGTAAATTACAGCTGTAAGTGAGTAAGTACATCATATTATCAAGTGTACTGGGCCACACCTCTTAATTGAATTGAATTTAGGTGTTTCATTCAGTCCCGTTGCCACAGGTGTATAAAATCAAGCACCTTGACGTGCAGTCAGTCACAAACAGAACGAATGGGTCATTCTAAAGGGCTCACTGAATTCGAGTGTCATAATGTAATAGGATGCCATCTTTGCAACAAGTCAGTTTGTGAAATCTCTTCCATCCTAGATATTCCACGATCAACTGTAAGTGGTATTATTGTAAAGTGGAAGCCTTTAGGAACCACAACAACTCAGCCTGACAACTGGCAGTCTGATGAAGGAGTCTGGGTTTGGTGAATGCCAGGAAAACGTTACCTGCCTGGCTGCACCGAGCCAACTGTAAAGTTTGACGGAGGAGGGATAATGCTACGGGCTTGTTTTTCTGGGGTTGGCTTCGGCCCCTTAGTTGCAGTGAAGGGAAATCGTAATGTGTCAGCTTACCAACACATTTTGGACAATTCTATGCTTCCAACTTTGTGGGAACAGTTTGGGGAAGGCCCTTTTCTGTTCCAGCATGACTGTGCCCCAGTGCACTAAGCAAGGTCCATAAAGGCATGGCTGGATGAGTTTGGTGTGGAAGAACTTGACTTCTCCTGCACAGAGCCCTGACCTCAACCCCATCCAACACCTTCGGGGTGAACGGAGATCGTGAGCCAGGCCCTCTCGTCCGACATGTGTGTCTGACCTCACAAATGTTCTGCTGGATGAATGGGCAAAAAAACACAGACACGCTCCAAAATCTTGTAGAAAGCCTTCCCAGAAAAGTGGAAGATGTTATAGCTGCAAATGGGGGACCAACTTCATATTAAAGCTTATAGAAGCTTTAGAATATGATGCCATAAAAGCTGCTGTGCGTGTAATGTGTAGGTGGCCCAATACTTTTGATAATGTGTGCCTTTTCTATATCGAGCATATAATTCAAAATGTAAAGTGAAATAGGCCTTTTCATGTGGCCGTTTAATATAAACTATTTATTTGTTGAATTTACAGGCAATGTGCTACATCATGAAATGAAAGTAAGTATATTCGATTTTTGTCATACTGCACAGCCTTTTAAATACAGCAACACATCCTACAGCACAAATCCAAAACAGGATGTTCATAAAGACATCGACACTGAATGAGTTGTCAGATTCTTTCCTTTGCTTCTCTCATTCTTTCAAAAATCTTTTTTTTTTTTTTTTTTTTTTAGAAAAACAAATTTACAGTCCTCAAAATAAGAAAAAAAAATGAAAAATGCTTTGGTTGTTTTGATACTGGAAGCAAAACTCACATATTCAGCTTCCAACATTTTCAACTGTTCCCAGCTGAGACTCTCTGGTCTGGTTCATGTAAGACCACACCTCAGTCACTGATGTCAAAGCAGGTGTTTCCCATACATTGCGTCATATAATGACATCAGTACATCAGCAAAACACTCCAATCACTTTTGAGCAGTCTGGTAAGTATCTAAAAAAAAATGCTTATTTGTGCCTTTCTCTAAACATGCTGGACAGTGGGAGAATTTGATCTTGGCTTAATGGAACTGAATAATCAATTCTGTGCTGGATACCATGCAGACAAATGCCTCCAGCTGTCTGAGAAACAATGTCCTGGAGTCTGCCGACTCAGGGGGAAGTGAGGAGCGTGCGAGAGCCAAATCTGTTTGACCCACACACAAAAACAACTTTATTAAAAGAAACCCATAATAAACCCTCGCTATTGTCCTTAAAATGTCAAACTTATGTTAATATTTGATGATCTCTGAGACAGACTTATGATGTTGTTGACTGTAAACGCTCCATCATGGGACTGGTCATGTACCGTGATCACATTGTTTTTGTACAGGACTAAATCTAGGAGTGCTGTCCATCTGAAACTGAATTCTTTTTCTACCCGTCAGCCATGTCATACCAAAGTGTTGTTTTTTATGGTTTTTTTGTTGTTTTTTTTTTTTTTCAACAAGGCAACTCTCCATCTTGTTAATAGAACCACCTAGATTTTGTTATGGTTAGTTTGATGTTCAGTTAGAGAATTACTGACTAATTACTTTAAGTTCAATGATTCAGATTTATTTATTTAGGTACTTTACTTTGACTAAGATGTATGTATGTATGTGTGTATGTATAGTTAATATTATAATACATAAGGATAGTTTCTAACACGAAATTGACCTTCAAAAATCCACTGTGAATCGACAATTTTGAAGAGCATTTAAACGAGAACTGTGAGTTCAAACAGATGTGTATGTTTGCATCATAATCTGTTTGTGCAGTTCTCTCAATTACGGACAAAAATGTGCTTTCTGAGGTCACAATGGGCTTGATCTTTGACCTTCGGGCATCAAAATCCAACAGTTTATCCTTGAGATCAAGTGAGCGTTTGTACCCAATTCAAAGAAATTCTATCAAGGCGTTCCTGAGATATCACATTGTAAGCGTAATGGGGACAACCCTCATGAAGACACTGTGAACATCTTAAAATACCAAAAAAACCAACCGTATACATCCACCCACATATCAACCAACAGGGCACCTATAAAGATGATCTGGGCATATGACATTACCATCACCCTGATGAAGGCCACAAGCTGAAACTAAAAAAATAACTGTTTCAAAATTAACCACATTCCTACAAAAAGCAAGTAAACGTAGTCTCTTTGACAAATCAAGCTTCAATCAGACTGGTTTACATTGTGCTACAATCTATTAATGATTTGCAAAAGTGTAAACACTGCACACTCATTTTCTGGCTAGCACACATACCTCAGATAACTATTCCAAATCCCCAAAGCTCTTCCCAACCCAGACGAGGTGCGCATTCCTGGCCAGCTATCCAATACTTACAAAGGAATCTGAAATTTCATCCTTTTCAACACCCTCCCTCTTCTCCACACTGCCAATCCTGTCTCCGGAGCTCACTCCACTCTAATGCTGCTTCTATCCTCACACATGGAAACATGACTGTCCGTCAACATGTGCGTAAACCTCAGCGCACACATGTTCGCAGTTCACCTACATTTGAACAAAGACAGGTGAACGGGCTCTGCGTCCAATGCCAGCCAAGACAGGGCTGGGTGTGGATCAGTGAGAAATGTCAGCACAGGGTAGAAAAATATAAGGGTGTCGTCGTTGTTATAGTTTTAGTCTTCCAGTTTGGTTTTTCTAAGCTAACAGGAGCTAGTGTTACACACTGTTGCTGCTATAGAGAAGCAGAAGAGATGCACTGAAGAACTGGGGAATAAGCAAAGGATTTTCACAGAAAATCCAACCTGACTTCTTAAATGTGACATTTCCTGCAAAGTCCTTGTGGATAAAATGTCTTTGTGTTTTTAGATGCATCCGCAGTGTGTCTCTGTAAGATCATCTGTCTGTCCCCATTATGTTTAAAACATAATATGCCAGGACCACTTTAACAGAATGCTGCACATTTTGGCACAAACATTGGGCTCAAGGATGAAATGAAAAGATTTTGGTGGCTGAAAAAAAGAAGAAAAAAAAAACAAAAACTACAGACTTTGAAGGAAAATAAGAGCTCAAAAAACTAAAATCAGTCCCACATAGATTTGTTATGGCTAGTTTGATGTTCAATTCCAGAATTATTGATTAATTACTTTGAGTTTGATGCTTAGTTCCAAAGAAAAACAAACATAGTTCATTTCAAGCAGTTTAGATTGCTTTTTTTTTTTTTCCCCCCAGGAAGGAGGGTGGGTGGGCGATATCGGCCAATTAAATCGATTATCCTGCTCCAGAGTAGCATTAAATCGGAAAATAAAATTCCACTATCTTCCACTACCACTAGTATGAGCTCAATGTCTTAAGTGGGACGCAATAATATGAATGAGTTATGCACGCCCACATAAGCACGTAGGCACAACCACACACACACAAATAAACCCTTGCATAAACACACACAACCAGCCTGTGATGTGGAGACAAAGACCAGCCTCAGATTGCTGAGTCATCTTTGCAGCCCCACTAGTGCTGCTGTTTCTCCTCATCTGCTCAACTGGACTTGATGCGTCACACTGGGAGGCTTCCCCCCCCCCCTCTTTTTCTTTTTTTTTTTTTTCTTTTTTTTGTTTCTAAAAACGTGGCCCTAATCTGCAGTGAGTTTTCCACAGCCGTGCACCACATGAAAAGCACGGGTCGCTTTCATTTAGCATCCCTTAACCCCAATAAGCACGGCCGCCCAACGTGCAACAGTCAGAAAGTCAACACAAAGGAGGAGGAAAAAAAAAAAAAAAAAAACCCACAAAGCTCCCTCGCCAAAGTAATAAAATGTCTTGGTTGGTTTTACTTGAGAGTTAAATGTGTTCGGCTTTGAAATCTGTGTGAAATCATAGAGCGACACAAGCAAAAAGCACAAATTACCGTCTTCCAATATTATCATATTATGGCATTTTGACAAACATCTTCATTTTTCTTTATATCTCTGACTTTGCATCTCACAATTTGCATCATTTCCAAAGGCCAGTAACCGGAATTTACATAAAGCACACATTGAAAATTTAGCTGACAGCTGGTAATGCTATACTGTCATGTAAATTGATGACTTAAAGAACAAACATTACTTATGTTTACTGAAAGCTACCTAAATCTAATTATGTCTCTGCTTTGATTTATGTCACTGCTTATAAAAGTTATCAACAGTGATTTTCAACAAACCATAAAGGCAATGTTCTAAACAACTGTTTGATAGAGCCATTGGAAATTCAACATTTTCATTTGTCTAGTAGGAAACATCCAAGTGGTGGCATCAATTTCTTCCGCTGACATACTGGGAGAGTAAAACACTGCCAAGGAACTTCAAATCTTGTTTCCAAATTTAATCCATGGTCATTCATCATTCCTGAAGTCTGTGCCCTTTGAAAAGAAATAGAAACTTGTCCAGTGGCAACTGAAGCCTAACTGAGTCCTCAGTGGAGATCAGCCCAACAGCAGATCCATATAAAGTCACACCTAGGCTAAAAGGTTGCTTTGTCCCATCAGCAAAAAAATGCTGTGTTTAGTTTGACCCACATGACCGGGTTAATTCCACCTATTTAAAGCAAGCTCTTTTGTCCTGAAGGGAGAAAGTGAGGCATGTTGGAGGGCGGGAGGCTGATTGGTTGTTTAAAACACACAAAATTATTCAAACTGGAGGACTACAGTCAAAACATGGCAGTAGCCTTTGATAGAGAAAGAAAGAAAAAAAAAGAGGAATGTGCGTGTTTATGTCTAGACGTTAAATCCTTGATGATACACCACATCTAAAGTGTTAAACCCGTCTGATGGCAATGCATTTGACCCAATCCAGGTAGTCAATACACCACGAGTATCAAGTTTGTCTGAACAAGACAGAAGCTTGAACTGGTGGACTTGAAGCAGCAGAAAGGCAAACTGAAAGGTGAAACTGCCTTTTATCTGGAGAACTGTGGCTCATGACCTTTGCTGGCAGGGATCTACTTTACTAATGCATCACATTACAGACGCAGTGAACTAAGAAAGAACAACTGTTAGCTGGCAAACCTGGGTGTAAACAGTGCAGGTTTTGAAAAAAAGAAAAAAAGAAATCTGCTTTGAAAGTACGCTTCTATGGATGGAAATCAATTCAGCAAGTGTGTTAGGCCTCAAGAATACAAATGATGTGTTTTTGTGAGAGACGATGAATGTAAACAAAGAGTGAAACTTCTACTTCAAGTACCAGCCAAGTTCTGTTGATACCAATAGTTTGTAAAACGTCCTATCTGTGCCAACAAATCAGTCTATCTCTAGCATATCAAAGTACTTTTTCCCTGCTTTTACTTGCAGAAATTAAGCTGCTTCATTTTCCCCAGTTAAGAGGCAAATACTGTCGCTTTATACTCTTCGAATTTTAGGACAGTTCTAATCAATTTTCCAGTGTGTTCATATACACAAAATAGGACATATCATTACAGATTAAACTACATAACCTTCCTAAAATAGTAGACGTTTGCTTCACTTCCTACCTCTTTACTTCACTCTACATGGATTTAAGTTTGGTTTTCTATAATCAAACAATTCAATTTTATAATTATTTTGAAATAAATAGTGTATTCATCATCACTGCAATGTGAACTTGAACTATGAACACACTGCTAGACCACCTGAAACGCGAGGAATAAGAACAGTTATTTATTTACACACAGCATGTATGTGAACATTTGGCCAAACCCGTGACGCCATGAGCCACCCTCACGTTAACTGGTGTCAGTGTTGTGGCAGCTGCAGGGTTAGTTCAGGTCGTATCATCAACACTGAACCACGCGCGATCACACGTTGCAGCTTTTCCTCATATCGTGCTGGCCTACGCTTCTGTAAACTTCGCCGTTTCCAACTATTACCAGTTTAATCTACTACACGCACGTACTCTATGTTGGTTTACATTTAATCAACACAACGCGTCGTAGTAAAGTTGTCGTTCCGCCACGTGCCTCCAGGACAGCTTCACTGCTCCTCGGCAGTGATTCTACAGTCTGTGAACAACACCATTCTAACAAAAAAAAATCATATCCCCTCACGCGATTCACATCATTTTCATACTCGACCCATTCAGTGAGCCCTTGTGTCCTATAGAGACCACTCAGGTTTTTCCTCTCATTTGTCACCTGTCTGTATTTGCTCTGTGATAAAATAGAAATCTCAGGTGATAAAACGCAAGAGTGAAATGGGAGAAAAGCATGTAGCTAAGTAATAATGTGAACTTATTATAATTCTTAGATTTAAAAGGCCAAAAGCCTGGTTAGCTCTGTGCAGACATATGATCAAATTGCGCAGAGAGGATGTAAACCCACGTCTGAACCAGTTTCAATGTATTAACACACGACTGTGATTACTGGTGATTACTATCATCAAACAGAACTGTTTGTCTTTGACTTGGCTAAAGAATCTGGCAGGGCCTGTTGCATTCATTCACCAACCAACATTTAAAAATCTCAGCTGGAAGGGGATTTTTGGACAGGGGGGTTTAAAAGCTCCCCAAAAAGTAGTGTTAACTAAATGAAAACCATATAACTTTTATTGAGTAAAAGTACAGGCCTGAATATATTTGATCCATATGAATTATGCACCCTTCTGTGAATTTTTAACCCTGATGCAAATTAGGGGTCATAATGCTGGAATAATAATAAAGTTTTACAACCTTCCATTTCTTCCTGGGTTTTACATTTTTCCCCCTAACGTCACTGCCAGATACTGTACCTGAAATCAGACAGCATCTCAAACACCAGGGGAGACGTAAGGATTATTTGTGTACAACAGTTCCTGGGATGCTTTTACATCTGGGATGGTGATAAAACATTCAGCAAAGAGCTTATAAGGTTCACAAACAAACCAGACTTGTGTCTTTGTTGTCCATTAGGATCCAGGTTTTAGCTGCTTCAGAATATTTGTTTCATGCACCAGGGTCTTTCCTCCTACAGCTGCATCCTTTCAATGCCAGCATCTGTGTGACGCACCTCAGTATGTAAACATTACCAAACCAAAACAGAAATCCTAGAAAAAGGGAATATTCACACTTCTATTTGTAATCCTAAAAGCTTTAGAAGTAGAGCTATGAGAATTCACTGGCCTCACAATTCAACTCCATTACGATGACCTTGTCATGGTGCATCTCTGAATCGAGTAGGGCTGCAACTAATGACTGTTTTTATTGTTGATTAATCCATCCATTATTTCCAAGATTAATCGATTACTTGTTTGGTCTATAAAATGTCAGAAAATGGTGAAAAATGTCGACAGGTGTTTCCCAAAGCCCAACGTGACGTCCTCAAATGTCTTGTTTGGTCCTTAGCCCAAAGACATTTAGTTTACTGCCATAGAGGATGAAAGAAACCAGAAAAGAAAATATTCACATCGAAGAAGCTAGAATCAGAGAATTTTGACTTTTTCTTAAATAACTGCTCAAACCAATTAATTGATTATCAGAATAGTTGGTGATCAATTTAACAGTCGACAAGTAATTGATTAATTGCTGCAGCTCTAGATGTTTGTTCTAGCTTTTCCAAATTTTATACACAGATATGGTTACATAATAATGGTTATTGAACTAAATCTTCCACAAACTTAGGGAAAAGGCTGGAACCCAGGCGGCACCAAAGCCCTCTGAAAACCCAGGAAAGACCCTGATGACATGTTGCTGAGTTAATGTGGCACTCTGCTAAAGGTCCTCAACATCCACCCTGACACACAGCAGAGCTGAAGTGAGAAAGCTGACCTTGCTGGCTTCATTCTCTGTTTATGTCCCTACGATAACCTGCCTTTTATCTGAGAGGGTCAAACTGAAGTCAGAGTCATCGGTGGAGGCCGCATGATTACGAGCAGATGACAAGAGGAACGCTCACTTCCTTGGGAACGAATGTTCTGAGCGGTTGACTCTGCTGAGCGCTTAAAAGATGATTTACCTTGCTGAACATTTGACCTAGTTTTTCCCCCCCGTGTGTGATGTTGAGATGGTGCAATAAGCGTCACCAGATGGCCAGACAAGAAACGTGAGCGTGTTTTTTCAGTGCTGCATTCCTGCCTCTGCTGCCTGACCTATACTGAGTAGACAAGTCGTGCAAGTAACCCACATACAAACACGCAGCCGCTTTTAAAGCCACTGCCTACAAAAACAGTCCATCTTGATCACGTTACATGCCCGGACAGAGCGCTGGAAGTGCTAGAGTCTACTGTACTTCAGTTTCACATTATCTTTCTGCAGCACGCTCACTCAGGTCAGCCAGTAAGTCAGTCAGTCAGTCAGTGAGTCAGTCGCAGTTCAAAGCTCCTTCTTCGTGAGTCTCCGGCCACCTGAGCTCAGCTGCAACTTAAAAATATCTGACCTTTCTTGAATCAGAAGCCAAGCAGGGACAGTCCCACCCAACATGCCACACCAGGGGGGAAAACCAACAAAACCATGACATCAAATAAGTCGAGAGCCTGCTGAGGCGGAGCTATGCGATGAGTGTGAGCAGTAAAAAGAGGGGGGAGGGGTGCATCAGGGTCAGGAGGTGGAGAGGGAAGGGAAGGGGGAGGGGCTGGCTTTGCATTTTACATTTCTAGGCAAACCAAATTCCTAGATATCCAACATATATCACCTGGAACAGCAGGGTTACCAAAAAACAATACATATAATCCACTGAAATAGGCCTTTTCCTCAACAAATACACCAGGTGACTTCACATACAGGTGCAACAATCAACGGTTTTAATTTGAAATTAATCTGTTGAATGGTTTTACTCCGAATTGTGAGAAAAATCCCCCTGGCAACATCTTCAAATACAGGACGGATACAGGTACCACACGCCAAGATACATTTCAACCAAATTTAAGACTGATTTTGAACAAATCCTCTTTTTCTTATTCACGCATTGCAGGTAAACATTCAGGTAAGTAGTTTATACGTCCAAAGGTAGGTTTTACATAGGAATGAGATATTAGAGAGAGTTAAGTTAATGTACATTTTTTCAACAGGTAGGTGCAAGTATGGAGTCAAAGGACAGTATTAGCTTCTTAGGTAGGTTTAAACATTTCTAACAACAGAAAGGTGAAGTTTCATGCAGAAGAGCTCGAAACACTTTCACAGAAAGATGGATAAATTAAATAAGCTAAAATATTCGCAGGGGTTATGTCTTATAGGCACAGCAATCATTTGTTTCATGTTTCTTTGAACTATTTTATAAATATTGTAATAACAGGTCCAAAATTATGCCAAAAGGCATAGTTTTTAGTCAAATAACAACAACAAAAAAGCCATCAACTAAACGAAACCCTGTACAAAGCTCAAACTTTAGGACAAGTGAATGACACCTAAATCCTAGTATTTGTAAAACTGGATTGAAGACATTTTAAGGACACACAGACAGCCTGAAACAGCTTGTTAGATCAAACTAATAATCCATAGCTCAAAGATATTCAATCAAAACAGAAGAAATTCAAAACAGCAGACAACAGCAGCAAACCCTAACATTTTGGATGCTGATTTCATTTGCCTTTTTTTTGATGATTCACTTTAAATAATGCACTGCGACTATTGTTATGAATGGATTTTCTGCTGATTAACTAATTATTGAAGCTTCACTTCATGGATTTTTTCACCTGAAAGTATTTACATCAGTGAAATCACCTGTTGTGGTCAAAAAAAAGATGAGGTGTGTGTGTGTGTCCTTACCTCTTAAAAGCCTCTGTGGGGTTCCTCTCACACTCTCCAGGCTGCAAAGTGCTCTGCACAGCTGGGTCACGCACCTTCTCCTCGTATCCCGGTACCAGCCCGCTGCGGCAGATCTGAGCCACCAGACCTCGGATGAACCCGCCGACACACAACGTGTCCGAGTCGTCCGCTCGGCAGAAGTGGAAAGCCAAGCTCTGCTGATGCAGACCGCGGTGGGTTCCCTGGGCTGAGGTGGGCCACAGAAGCTCCGTGCTTAGCGCTGTTTTCCCACTTCCCGGTCCCCCTACCAGCAGCACTCCCCAGGAGCTACCTCCTTTGGCGGATCCTGATGTGAGGGTGCCAGGGTTGGACGCACCCCCACTGGGCGCCAGTGGGGGCTGTTTACAGGGAGTGCTGGTCACTCCACTGAGGTTGTTCGTTTTCTCCTGGAGGCAATGCTGGATCTTGTGGAAGACCCACTCCCGGCAGTAAAAGCGCTTCCCCTGCAGCAAACTGGTTTGGGCCATTTTGATGTAGTGCTGCTGTTCCACCAAGTCCTCCTCTTCATAGGGGTCCCTTCATTCTGCCCCTCACATTTTCAAATCCAACAAAAGCCAGCTGTAAATTTGAACATCCATTATGTCGGCTGCAAATGTGCCTTAGAGAAAGCAGATCACAGTTCAGCCGTCCTTGGTGTTTATGTCAGGAAGAAGCCAGGTCGAAGCAGTGAAAGTAGAGAAAGAAGCAGAGCTGTGGATGGCAAAAAAAGCAGCCGTGGTATAGTGCGCTACTGAATATCTAGGTCAAAATAAAAAAAGGAAATCAAAATTGAGGCTCAAACCATAGATTTTCCACCAACTTTTTCCACAGCTTTCCCACTGGTTGAACTGAGTGCTCCTTGTTATTATGAGTGTGCTGCTTTAGCATGGCGCTGGGCATGGCAGGGCACCCGGCTCTTGAGTGCATCCACTGGCGAACTCAAGCCACCGCTTGATACAATTAGCCATGGGAGTTGCTGATATATTTCCGCTGATGCATTTCAGATGCTACCGGGGTGACCATAGCGTGTTTCCATTACATTAACATGGAAGAGGCTGCCAGTGCAGAGTCAGTTTCTCCAGAAACATCCTAAGCCTGGCTCTTTCCCTGGAAAATACAAACAGAAATGAAACCTAATTAGGGCAAAATATACAAGTTTATGCTTAATCACACTTAACCATGTTAAATACAAAAGGAAAGCGCTTGTAGTTTTATTTCTTTACTGTCTTGAAGCCAAGAATAAAGTAAACAATCACCAACGAGAAGAGAATTCAGTGTTTGTGACGCCTTTAAAAGCCTGACATGCAACAGTTTGACATTTCCTTACATGCACATTCCAAATTTACATGCTGTTAATCTGCTAAGAGCACTAATCCTGCAGCTGCAAAAGGAGGGTATGTTGGTTGCCTTTTATCCTACACTACCCACATCGCTGCCTGCCCTGCAACTAAATTCTTGGCAGGGGTTCGTCCAGTTTCTCTAGTCGATCCGCTGATCCCCCTTCCTTCCTATGTGGCTTTAAATCCCAAACAGTCCACATCCGTCCTGAACTGTGGGGGGAGAAAAAAAAAAAAAAAGTCCAAATAAGAGGACCCCCTTCCTGCACTTACAGGGTCGTTCACACGTGTGGAAGTGGAAGCCAACGCCACCTAAAAATTGATTTAACAGCTTTTCAGGCTAACCGAAATCTTGCAGGCTTTGATCCAGAGTATGTATGGCAGGCAGTGATTAGGAAAGGCTGTTGAGTGCCAGGATGACGATTCATATATAAAAAAAAAAAAGGAGCAAAGGGCGTACATTTAAGCTTTCCTTAATTCGACTGATGATGCTTTTTGACTTACAGCAGTTTAACCAGCTTTTTATTTGGCCCTTCATCAATGCTTACTACTGCTTCTCTCCCACAGCAAGCAATGCAAATACCCCCCCC
>JAPQRN010000002.1:9565887-9576579 GCA_037367275.1 Coranthus polyacanthus
ATATGAAGTTGAATTACACATTTTAAATCATGTATTGATTAAACTTTAACCTATTTCAGCAGAAAAAAAAATCACTGAATAGACTTTATAATGAAACAGTAAGAAAATGGATGGACGTATTTTACTCATTTGAATTTTCACCTGGTTTTCCTGAATTTTTGAAATAAAATGTTTTCCGTTTAAAGATACTTTGACGATTGAATTGATTGCATTGCATTCATTTAATATGAGCTATTTATACCATTTATGTAAAACCTTGTGAACAGCGAGAAATGTTATTGAGTCAAGTGGATATAAATAACCTATGGCAACAAAATGGCATAATATTATCGAACAGATTGAATGATTTAAATGGGCCAAAATGATTTCAGTAAATCTAATTTATGTAGCTTTAGTACATTTCAAATTTAAATTCATCTCTGTGACATATTGACTACATTTTTGAGGAGTGAATTAAGTTTTCTTATGAAATTAATTTGGTTATTTAAGGCTGCATTCAGTACATTTCACATTTTAGAAACACATTTTAATTCGTATTTTACAGCTTTAAATACACTAATAACAGTACATGTCACTTTGTTGCCGTTATGTGCACATTAACATCAGTGCAGATGAGTTTGGAAAAGAAAAAAGTGAAAGAACAGACATTGAAAAGCTCCAAGAGCTCCAAGAGCTCCAACAACATCTGAAGAGGTTTGTTCTTTACGTAGCTGAGACTGTATAAAAAATGTAAAAGAACAAATGTGTTCCATAACAGATCCTTGAACAATAAACAATCCTCCAACGTGAAGTGTCCAGAGGTGGAAAACACTCTGTGAAGGTCTAAGAAACAGGTAACACATAAAGGGCGCTTCACTTCCTTCACGGTACTAAATATTGACATTGTGTTAAACCTTGAGGTTCTTAATTATTCAGCGGATGTAATTCCTTGCAGGCAGGGTGTTTTTCAGGACAACATACTGACATGATGCCAGTCGTGTTGGTCAGTAACTTTGTGTTTCATCGCTCACGTCTAGTCCTTGTCTGAATGTTGATCACAGTTTGGTGTCATATCTAATTAACCGGACGTCTGCAGGCCTGCATAGTCACATTCAGAAGCCAATACGTACACTACGCACATTGTACATTGTGTTGCCAGTTCTTAGAGAGTTGTCCGGAAAAGACATGAGTACTCTTCAATCTGGCTGCCATTCCAGTATCAGCAGGAGCCGAGTTACAAGCTCAGTCCTCCCTGCAGGAAAACGGCAAAGCCTCGTGTTGCTGTTTATTCCAGTTTTTCACACCA
The DNA here is from genome assembly GCA_037367275.1 of Coranthus polyacanthus. NCBI lineage: Eukaryota > Metazoa > Chordata > Actinopteri > Kurtiformes > Apogonidae > Coranthus > Coranthus polyacanthus. Next base: position 9,567,173 of record JAPQRN010000002.1, read on the forward strand.
AGCTTAATGTGTATATCCACTCCCAGCCACTCTCACAAATCTGATGAATTCACATGATTACGGCAATTTTTTTTTTTTTTTTCTGTTTCTGTGCCGGCTAAATACCAAACACTCTAAGTCATAGTCCCCAGGAGGCTGGATCAGCATGAGTTGCAATGATTATTCCCTCTTTTGTGAATATGCAGAAATATTCTCCACCTTGTTATTAACAGCACGATGACGCACATATGGTGATTGGGGTTTGGCTTGGGGAACACTAGGTTTGCTTTTCAAAATTGAGTTGGACTGGGCCATGTCTTTTCTGTTTTGCGTCTCTTCTTCTCTCGGACTTGGCTGCTGCTCCAGACAGTGTAACAGGAAAGCTATGGATGGCAGCTATTGTGGTTGCAAATTTGGACGATACAATAGCTGAAACTAAGGGCTTTTATTTAATTGGTTTTATTACTCAGATAAATAGCACGAGGGCACTGCAGCAGATAGAGCCTGGTTTTATGGTTGTTGTTACTAACTGATGAATTATTAATCCTGTGTATATGTGCAGTCTGACCTCATCAGAAAAACAATATACCCTTCCATTTTTGAAGAGGATGAAAACAACCAGTGTTCACGTATGCGGTTGTATGAATACGTGCATGTTAAAAAAAAAACAAAAACAAAAAAGTAGTTAAATTGGGACAAATCAGCGGTTGGGAATGGTTATGATGAAGTAACAACCTCTGTGGACTTAAACACTGGAGACCAACTTTTCATGAGCTTTTCCTCACCCTAACCAAGTTGTTTCTTTGCCAAAACTTAATTAAACTGTAACCGTGGCAAAATCTTTTTTTTTTTTTTGTGTTTTCAATTTGTGCATAAAAAAATGAGTGGAAACACTGAAATGAAAAAAAAAAACAATAAGAACCTTGAAATGTAGTATAAGGAGACGGCAACGTTCACTGAATCAATACAAGAAACACATAAAACCCTTATCAGATGGAAAACAATAACGTCACCATGTATGAACAAACAAATGTTAGACTAGGGCTTTGACAAACTGTGGAAGAGTCGGAAACAAAGATATATGATCCAGACCAGCGGTTTGGTTCATGAGGCAAAAACAAAAGCCAACTTCAGGTTTTTTTGACAAAACACCTCTTAGATCCATGAGCTTGTCAGTGTTATGATATAAAATACTACATCTGGCAGGCTAAAGGGGGTAGGTTTTAAACCACGATGATGATGATGATGATGATGATGAACCTGCTCTTAATATTTGCGTAAGTGGATGTCGTGGATGGAAACAGGCATGAATTGCATTTTTTTCTTGCAGATTTTCTGAAAATTCAGTTAAAATTCGCAATACATTTGGATGGAAACCTGGCAATTGTCACGGCCTAAATGCAAGTTATGTAGTATTTCTTTACGTCATCTGTGGTATTTTGTGTCCACCAGTTTTGTTCATATAACCTGTGTTGTTTCGAGAGTGATTGTCAGTTAGGTGTGAGGTCGTGTTAGGTGTATGTGTGTGCATATGCATACATATGACAGATAAGTGTCCTGACTGTGCAGATACTACAATAATGTCAACAGACAGTGGAATGGGGGTGGGGGGTGGGGTCCCTTTTTTAGATTCAGCAGCCCCTCAACATGTCCACGCACGTCCCTGCAGAACAAATTCTGCATCGTAATAGTAGAATGACTCCTAAACAATGGCAAGCAAAATCAATATTTCACCACCCAGAATGATAATGTGCCAATAATAAACAATTAGGATGCTGACTGTGATAACTCATACAACAGCACTTCACTCAGACTCTGAATAGAAGCTGAGTAAAACATAATTGGCAATCATGGAACCTGAAGCTACAGGCCTATAAGCAGTAATTTGTAATCACAGGATGTGGCAGCGCTGGCAATCCGAAACTTGGCTTTGTATGCATGTAATATGCATTCAGTATAAATAGTCTGTGTGTGGCTCAGTACGTGAAGAAATAATTCATATGCATGATCAATGTCTGAAACTGTGGGCGATGATAAGGTGTGGGAGAACAGATTAAACCTGGCATGTACCTTGGTAGTATTCACAGCTGATTAGTGTGTCCATTTATTTATAGAATTATAGATCATTGAAGTGATTCGTGGTGGCACGTGCACGCATTCATAAACCATAATACAGTTCCACGTAGATGCAAAGTGATGAACAACACACAGCAAGCAAATGCAGGTTAAAAAAATCTGTCCTATGAAACCTGTTTTGTTTGTAATGAAGCATCTGTAGTTTGCATTTCACTTTTACTTCCTACATTTTAACACAAATACTGACTTTAGTTTTAATGCATTTGAGGGGAATTATGGATTATTTTTATTTTGCATCACTGCGTACCGTCCCAACATCAACACTGATTAAACACATAGGAAAGATGATTCCTTGGTGCATCCATCAGTGCATATCACGTACAACAAATGTAACAAAACAGAAATGGGACAAAAGGCGTTGAAATGTTTCGAGTTCTGTTGCTGACAATGGTCATTATTTTAAGTAAGAATGATTTTAACAGTCTTGACATAATAAATTATTATTAATTAAAGCTGCAGGAGCCGAAATCAGGGGGAAAAAAACACCAGGATTTGAAAATACACACCTTCCTTGTGCAGCTCTCAGTCCAAATCAAAAGACTGAGTATAAAGACAGATGAACCTGACGCCGTCAGAAGTAAAAAGTGAAGCCACTTTTCCAAGCTTCTGTGTTGAGACACGGAGTACCACTGCGTCCAGGTCACGTCTGACGGAATCTGATCAGTGATCGGCAATTACAGCTGTCAATCGCGTATTTAACCCACCCACCTGTCTGAAAAACACCTACGATTAGACAGAGGAGTAGATGCAGAAGTCTGGTGTCCTCTCAGACCACTTGAATTATATTATATATGTACATCAATATGCTGAATGAGCTGAAGTTGTATTTTCTTACCATCACAACTGCAGGTCCTGTGAACTTATGCTGTATTCTCTGATTTCTCAGATAAGTGATCAGCCAAGGGAAGGATTCACTAGATTTAAAGCATTAGTGACAGATTTTTAACCAGTAGTAAGAAGACAAGAACCTTTGAAAGTCTATTATTCCTTATATATTAGAATTATATGGATACAACAAATAAGTAAATGAGCATTTTATGTTAAATTTGTGACTGAGAAAGTGTTTTTAAAATAGTTTCAGCTACAAAATTATGCTGCACATTTGATCTGTAAATTGGTATTTTTCTGTCAAAAGATGGTCCTCATATGAATCCGTCTTTTTTATTTGTATTTTTTTTTCCTTCTCCTCGTCAGTTTCCCAAACATGATGCTTTACTATGGCAGCTGTAGAGCCCAAAGCCCTTTGGAGTAAATGGATATTTTATTTTTCTCCCTGTCAGATTGGACAAGTCTTCGTTGTGCCGTATCCTCGGGCCCAGACACAAACAGTTGACAGGCAAACTGCATGATTCAGATGAGTGACCCCTCGGAAAATGAGGGAGCGCACTTGGCAGTTTCGAGGCTACTGAGCTGCACAGGGTTTGAAAGCAGAAAATGATGTTGTGTTTCACAGCACAGATTTCCTCAGATCAGGGAGATGTGGCGATAAATATGTCAGAAGTCTGATACTATGTTTAGGTATTTACTTTAGGGGGAAGGCGTGATCTGTCTGCTAAGGATGAGAGGAGGACAAAATTAAAATGCCATATTTTTTGAAAGACAGTTTGAATCCTTTTAAATTAAGTTTTGATACTTTGCATCTAATTGACAAATTGCACTGCCGAAAAACGCCATCCTATATTCATCAATCTAACGTTGACTCTTAAAATCTTATTTCACTTAAAACATGAATGACAGGTTGCTCCACTCTGATTTAATTGCATTTCATTTTGGCACTTGTTTTAAAATGCAAACTGTAAATCAAGCCTCAAGAACATTTGGTTGGAGGAGTTTAGAAATGATTCAGGGAGTTACTTGTTGACATTTAAAAATGAATCACTACCTGTCACTGTTGCTTATGAAGGTCTGTCTTAATGACGCTAATGAGGCTGATTGATTTGATGGGAGTCAAAGGTCAAACTGAGACAAGTTTGACATTATTGAATGCACGAAGACCAAAGACACAGCTGACACCCCTTGTCAAACCTTCTCCATATGGTTAGCTTTAAACATGGCCTCTGTCTTTTAATTCGCTTAACATAAGCTATAAATAACATCTTTCTTAGCCACTTTGAGGCCAAAAATCTGCAAACAGCATAGTCTAATATACTGTATATTGTGTTTTCATTCTGTTTCGGTGTCTTACAACTGCTGAAGTTAATATAGTTTAGATACTACAGGCTGTACTCTTCTCACTAGCTGGTTCCTGCCTACGTTTGACGCAGCGGGGTGCAGTGGATTTCTTTGAAGGTTTTTCAAAGACGACTACCACGTCTGAAAACACCGACATGAGAATAGAAAATCAACACAAGAAGACAAAATGCTACACTGAACGAGGGAAATTTCACTCAAGTTCTATCACAACTTTGATATTAGATGTGTTTTTAAAAACCAACGAACCCTGACTATTACGTACAGGGATGTGAATCGAGATCGACACGTAGGAGTAACGTTAAGTTGATGTGCTAGCTGGGCAGTGCATCTCTCATCTGTCTGTGTCTTGCTTGGCTTCTACTTTCAGGGCTGTGTTCCGACCCAAGTGAGAGTGAAAATACAACTATTTCAAACATGTCCTCATGCCTTAACAAAAGCCCAGGTCGATTTCCGCTCAGTCCCAAAACGGTATACAGTATATGCATGAAATTTAAAGACACAAATATCATCGATAGCACGAAAAAGTACAACTAAACTGTTGCATTTAGGTTGAAACAATGTTATGATTAAGGTTTGGTTTAGGTACAAACACAACGTGATTTGGGTTAGGAAAAGGGGCTGGGGAAACAGCTAAGATGAGAAAGAGAAAGAGAAAAAGAAACAAAAATAAACAGTTTGAAACGGGGCGTGAACACTGGTCACCTGTGTGTAAATCTACGGTTAGTTTTTCTGCCATATCCGTCCCCAACCACCTCCTTCTAAGGACTGCCCCTATTTAACAACGTCACCTGATCTACATCAGTTTTTCTTTATTTTTGCACTTATTCGTACAACTTCAAGAGGTCACCAAACAACTGTGAGAGATACGTAAACATGGGTCACCCCTTGCATGGATCAACACTAACGGTCGGCAGTGTTTATAAAGCGCAGCAGAGGACATGTAGCAGCGGTCATAACCTTTAGACTTTAGACGTTTATATTTTATTCCATGTCAGAGAAAAGGGAGAAAAATAACACAAGGAGCTCTGATATACATTGCATAACCAGAGCTACTACCGGGCTAATTACCAGGCAGCAGAGCCACAGCTCAGTGTTTGGAGTATTGAGTGTTAAAAGATGAGTTCAAGATAATGAAGCAGTTGTGTTGAACACGGCAGAAAATCAGATCAGGAATCTATAAGGAATTGGATACAGAGTCGATAATAGCTTTAGTATAAATAAAATCTTATCAAATCCCATCCCATATTACGTGATGAGCAAGAAAGGGGCTCATGCAATGTGCTTTTTTTTTTTTTTTTTTATGGAAGACACTGATGAAGGACCTCTTTTGTTTGGTGCTTTTCACAACATTAACGAAGCTAACTGGAGTTGAACATGGGAGTTCAACGTCAAACCGAGGCCAATCTGAAACCACTAACAGAAAGAAAAAGACACAAGAAGGCAATATAAATGAAGTTATCACAAGTAGAAAACTACCGTTATTGCTTTACTGAAGTTTTGATTTATTTTCCAAAATTGAATTTCTCCACAAAATACTTCCCCTAGATGAAACAAACTATGAAATCATTAAGCCAGATTGCTTTCATCGACTTTATTTCCTCAATACGGGTCGTGAACTTGTGTCGCTCTACTCTAGAAACTGGTTTTTGCTCCTTTGCTACGGGCTCGTCTAGGCCCAACAGACTGGAACTAACAACAACTCTCTGAAATATTTATGTCCCTAGTGAGAGTCTGTGTGGGTCTGTGTGTGTGGGTGTGTGTGGAAAAGTGGTAGAACATAACATCCAAGCCTTGTGTGAACTGCATTAAAGCAAAGGTTCTTCCTTGTGTGCCTCCAGGCGGTTTCTTTCTCTGTCACTGTTAACGATACCTTCGCTGCACTTTTCTACCCAGTTTGTCATGGACACAGATCTGGATTCCTTGCAGAATTTTTCATGAATTTCAGCAGGATTGGGTTGTTTGAGTTACACAACTTGGTTTATTGAAAAAAAAAAAAAAAAAAAAACCCCAAAAAAACATATCCATCATAAAACGGAGAATCATAAATCATACCTCAAAAGAGAAGTCTAAGGAAATTCAAGGTCGTGTGGTGGGTATGGATTTTTAATTTTTTTTTCTTATCAATAATAATAACCTTGTCAAGCACTGCTAGACTTGTTTTAAGCCAGGGCACTGGTTTGGGGTGTTTGTCAAGTTATTTTCTTATTTTTGTGTTATTTTTGAACAAGATGTAAGAAACAAGTGTCAGAAAATCTTTATAGACTGCCTCCTCTTTTAAGAATCAGTTTCAGGATCAATTTTTCATTTCTTCTTTTTTTTTTTTTTTTTATTCTTAATGGCAGGTTATACAACTGTAACTTCTGGTGTGGTGACAGAGCACTAAAAGGCAGGAGGAAGAAACAAAACCAGTCAGACAATTAGACAGTTTATGGACAAGCCGACTTGACTATTAAAATCTTTTTTTTTAATCGTTTTTGTGGTAAAAGTGAGCCAATAGGATTAGTGTGTGTGCACACAACTACAGCAGAGTGATTATGGTGCATCCAAGGTAAACCAGTGAGTTGGTCTATAAACTGTGGTGGCTGTTTACAAGTGACAACGTGGATGCAATAATACAGCTTGTCCTTGCTTTTTCTCGCAGTTAAGTCAGTTATCGCTTCACAACTGACAGATATCCATGGTCCCCAGACGACTTTGGTGACCATTACATTTCCTCCATCCTCACCATCAGAACAAGACTTAGGTTTATTACAACCCAGTCGCCACAGTAAAATGTTGCATATGTTCCTGCAAACCACAGCTTCTCAGTGTAATCTGTCATTGAAGGTTTACTTTTTCGCCTTTCCTCAGCAGACATGAGAAGGTTGAGGTGGATGGTGGATTTACAAAATGCAGGACTTTACCACCAGGCAGCAGAGTTTGCATCTTGACCCCTGTAAGTTTGTAGGTTTAGGTCATTAAAGTGCTTCGGTTAGGGTTGGGAAACGACCGTGATTTAGTTTAAATATTACTAAACACGTTGGGAGTAATTTTTTTATCACATCTTTGCAAACTTTTTTACGTATTAAACCAAGCCCTGGTGTCTTTCGCTAAACCTAACAAAGAGATGTAATAAAAGCAAAAATCGCCACGAGTGGTTAAAATATATTTAGAAATATTGATATGAAACATATTTTATAATTTAATCTGGAAAATGGTTTGAATTATTTCTACAAAAGGAAAACAATTACCAGTTGGTACAGGTATTTATGGTCCCCAGATGATGAATTTTGACTTTGCTTCCAGTATCGACCATCAAAAAAAAGTTATCTGTAAAATATGATTCCCACTAGTTTCTTCTGTGCCGTGTTTAGTGCTTTTTAACAAGTGGAATAGCGCTAACAAACAAAAAAAAGAGTTGTCATCGTGATGCCAGGATACTGTGAAGCTTAAGCTTAACGTCACTGCTCCAGTAGTCCCTTCTGTAATGGTTTATCTGTAATCGAGCACAAGCTACAAAATTCTAAGCAAAAATGACAAATAGATGAATGAATGAACCGACGAATTGAGATGCATAAGCTGTAACATGACTGATCTAAAGCTGATTAAGTCAGACACCTTACACTGAGGTAATAGCGTCATTACAGTTTCCCGTCGACAACGCAAGACAAAATTCTCATTGTAAATTCATAACCCCTTTGAATAATTGATCTTAAAAAAACAGCAAAAGGCATCTCGCCGCCACATGCCATCTCCAGAAATCCAGGACGCCGAACGGTGATCACTGTAAAACAGGTCCTACAGTTTGTGCATCGTTAATGACAAATCTGCTGAGGGAGATGACGGAGGTGAACGAGGTCTGTGATGTTTGTTCCTCTACCTCTGCACAGGACTGAGTTTAAAAATATCATCCTGTTGTGTTTCCGTTACATAACACCACAGAATGAGTTACAGGCATCCTTCTTCATTCCCTTTCTTCCCTTTTCTGAATTCGGAGGTTCAGTGTTAGGAGCAAGTTTTGTTCCGAATGCTTCTTACTCAGCAGCCCTGAGGTTTGACCCAATAAGCACTCAGTGAAAAAGGAAATGGTAAGACGGGGTGCAGGCCAATGTTACCACACAGGTTTCATCAGCTTCCAGGACATATTGTACATTATGCTATTTTCGTTTCAGTGGAAACTGGGCTGATTTGATCACGGTTTAGATGCACAGACTGAGCAAATGCATGTTCGGGCGATATTCCGCAATTGCTCACAGACATTTTTTCCTTGCTTTCTAGCAGCGTCACGAATTTTCAGCCGCTATACGTATTCCATCTCCTCCTTCTAAGTCACACTCTGCACATTTAACAGTGCTACCCTGCTTGAGATTGCGTTCCTTGAGACTGGAAGCTTTCTCCTTGCAGTTGAAAAAGAGAGAAGACACATTAAACTTTACAAAAAGTTAACACATTGTGAAGTTCTTAAAACTTTTTGTCCTTCAGGTCAACCTTTCTTTTATGTTTTACAAAGACACACTTTACTGTCAGGTGTCAGATCAAGGGGAGCAAAAATATTCACGCTGACACGTTTTAGACAGGAAGTGTGAAAGAAAAAGCTATTTTACTCTTTGATTTTGCAGTGTCGCTATAGTACGGTCAGTGTGGAACAGTGGCCCATGTCACTGGGATCGGCTAAAGCCTCCTGTAACCCCGCGAAGGATTAAGTTGTTCCAGAAACGCAAACGAAAACGCGAGAGGCCCTCGTTAGAACCGGTGTTTGTTTAGTCTGTTCTGGACTTTTTAGTTGAGGTGATAATAAATCTGGTCCGCACTCAGACATAGAAGGCGGCGGTAATGCACCTTAACGCTGGACGCCACCGGTTATACAATACTACTAAGGGGAAGAAGAAGTCGCTGCCTCCGTAGATATGAACGGTTCATTGTGAGGAAAACACAATGATTCTTATTTTCAGGTGATTATTCACTAATTCTAAATATTATATGTCTTTTCTCCAGTTGGATCCTCCAAAATCCCCCAAAATCTTCCACACTAGACATAGAAATGCTTCTTTTTTTAATAAACACCGTTGAGAAAGTTACTTTTGAAACAGATTACTCGTTAAAAGTAAGTGAGATAACTT
>JAPQRN010000002.1:9587758-9602573 GCA_037367275.1 Coranthus polyacanthus
ACTGAGCTCTGGTACAAACGTAATGTAGGCGGCATTACATTTGTAGCAGGACTTAATTGGATTTGCAATTCAGTCGCATATGGATGTAATTTCTTACACACAGTTGCTGTTTCAGGCTAAAATGTGTTTAGTTTGCTCTGCTTTTACATAAAAAAAACAACAGCGTAGCTGAAAATGACAAGATTCATCCTCAATGTTCGTTTTAATTCCTGCAAATCCAGTACGCAGCATGCTATTCCAGCAATGAGGAAGTTTTAGAAACTGTTTTACAAAAATGTAATCTGAAAGCGCAATAGCAAGACAACAGGGACCAAATGCCTTGAGAAATATACAAATGATGTGCAACATTCACAAGCTGTTCTCCTCTCTTACTTCTGTCTTTCGCTGAGCGTGCCTCAGCGCTCCGGCAATGCATTTCAGAGAAGATTGCTCTGTCAACCTCTTTAAAGGTGGCGATTCACAGCATGCCACTTCCTTCGACTCCACAACCAATATGCAATTATCGCCTAAAGTGGGCTCTATGCCGTACCAGGTGCTGGAAATTGTGTGTTTTGTAGAATGGCTATCCATTCAGGGTACACTGACATTAACTTTTTTCCTATGCTATTATGAGACTTTTGTGGGAATGCACTACTACTCCTAAGCAGGTCTAAAAAAAAAAAATCAGCACAGGTTAAAAACATTTGAATTGACATTTTGGAGGGTTTCAGGTAAATGCTCTTTTTATACAAGAACATTGACTATTTCCCTCCATTGCTGTTCTCTGTACCGGAGCAGGAGAAATAACCTGGGGCTGATGCAGACTTCACACAAAAGACACAGGCCCGTAGTCGTTTACACCCCGATTTCAAGGTTTTTATGCAGCGTTAATTACTGGTTTATTTTTATCCTGACGTGTTCATGCGGAGATTATGTAAGTGCTGCGGGTTTATTTTTAGTGAAGCAAAACTTGCAGAGTAACTAAGGCTATCTTACATGAGTCAATATCTTGGAGTTTGTGGGAAAGACAGACTCTAAAAGCACATTTACTAAGTCGGTCTTTAACATTTTGGTATAACTTTTAAACTAGAGCTTTTTGGTAGCGACAAAGAGCATTTCGAATGGTTAATACATGGTTTATTAATGTTTTATAGACTGCAGATGAATCACTTTTAAGAATAATTTCTAGGAAAAAGGCTTCAAAGATTCTGGACAAAATTCCATTTATTAATGATGATGATGATGATGATGAGGATGATACTGTATTGGTCAAGTCTGAAATTTTTCTTGCATCACCGCGGCTCCACATGCAACATTGAATTGAATTGAATTATATAATACATAAGGCCCTTCTTTATATATTTGATCTGGGACTAAGCTGGATATTTAATGTTAGGATGGACCGCTGTGCAAAAGAGCACTTCAGTCTGACCTTGCAAATTGTGCGACCGCGTATCCTCTTTTTGATGGTAACAATTTGTATTCACCATTCAGGACGTGGTCGGGGTCAGAGTTTGTCAAGGGTTCAGCCGACAATCTTTGAGCAGATTTTCATTCGGTGATGCAATCTGGACTGGAAAGTACACTTGTACCATGAAGCAATTACAATACTGCGAAACACTTCTAATGATAGAAATAAAACTGGAAGGGCACCGAGAGAGTGCAGACCTCTGCCAACAGGCCACCCTTCCAGTAACCACTAACCAGTTTGTTCCAGACCTGATGTGCTCAGCGTTTTAACTTTGGTTTCAATGATTTGAGGCGGAAAAGTGACATAAAAGTGAATCCGTGATTGGCTACATGACAGACTGTAGAGCTGCCGTAACACCTTAAGCTGTCTTTTGTCTCGCAACACGATCATTTTGTTGGTTCGAGAGTCTATGTTAACATAAATCATCACAGAGGTCGTCTGATTGTAACGAAAGCTGAAAACTGTTTTCACCTAATAGTTGTTATTGTAGTATATATAGTATATTGTTATAGTACTGAACCACTTCTCCCATAGGACTACATTCAAACAGAGTCTCCTTTAAAGACCCCAAGGCTGAGACATGTTTACACCCATTGATTTCAATCCTTAGCTACATCATCTTTGGTGGAACTGGCTGGTAACAATGGTCTAAGTTAGAATTTGTCACTCGGTACCACTATTTTCTATAGTATAACTGTTTAACTGTTTTCCATTGTTAAAGAAAATGAAAAACAATTCCAGCCTCTGATCCTTTTTTATGGATCTGCTCCACAGATAAGGGGCTCGTCCTTGGCTAATGCAACAATTTTCATGAAAGTCATTGCAGTAGTTTCTGGATGGCCAAATGGGAGTGAGCGCACAAAAGAAGAAGAAGAAAAAAAAAAAAGAAAATAAAAGAAAAAAATGTCTCCTGCTCGCTCAAAAACTTCCTGACGCGGTGGAGAATTTTTTTTTTTTCTTTCTTTTTTTGTCTTTTTGCAGACAAAAAAAAAATATAGGTGTTCACATAGGTGTGTTTATTACCACACGGTTGCATCACGGAGTTGGTTCTCAAGCAAATAAGACAAAAAGCCTGCTGAGATGAAGCTGTATGCGTTAGTATTGTCATATATGTGAGGTCCATTCACTGCTGTCTGAAGTTCCTATACTCTTAAGAACCATGCTAAATGTGTGGCACCACTGTGTTCCAACATACTAGAGACATTTACATTTTACCCCAATGCGTCTCTCGTACAATGCCTTTCCTTTATGTACAGTCTGAAACAACAGCGCTGTATTCAGAGATACGGAGCGTCTGCAGGGGCCTTTCTATCGCTTGTTTATTTTTCTCTTGGACAGTAGCACCAGCCACCAACCCTGGCATGCCGGGTAGCGGATACACAGCGGCATTGAGACACTTCTTATATAAAGATTGCTTCTCGTTAAATCGTGAAAAGCTGCTTCTTGTTAGAGGAGAGAAAAGCTTCCCTTAAGCTGAATTGAAGAGAGCTCACAGAGTGGCCCAGATGGCCGAGTCTGTGTGAATGTCGAGCAGTGAAAGCGCTGAAGAAATGCCAAGTGAGCAATGAAATGGAGTGATGGATGTTTTTCATTATATGTCCAACCTCGAATGAGGACTAAATATCTGTAAAGCAGTAAGAAGGTTTGTGTCAATTTAAAGCAATTTGAGGTGTCTGGGTGTTTTTGTTGACATCTAGAGCCCCACAGATTAATAACACGTTCGAAGAGTGGGTTTCATTCAGCCTCGGTTCAAACCTCGAGGCATCACCGAGGGCATCGTTTTCAATGGTGTCGAGAGTATAAGTAAAACCAAATAAATACATAAAACTGATAACAAACAGCAAACAAACAGCTGAAATAGTTTCAACTAAATCAACCTGTGGATTCTCTAAAATGTTCCAGGAACAAGCAGCAGAGGAACCTGCAGTGTTTGATCAAGAACAGTTCATGTCATTCCATACACTATATATGCACATCCTAAACTTGTGGGGTTGCCTTATATTCATTTGATGCCGTAAGATATACATTTTCTCAACTATCTAGTTAATTCATTATTTTATTGTTGGGTTTGTGGGCTTAAGGCCTAAGTGCAATTAAGTTCCAAATAAAAGGGACAACAGTTTTTGCAATCTTACATGGTGCAGATGGTGGAAGCAATTTGTCAATAAAATAAACCAACACGGAAACCGCTAATGAATATAAATAACGTAAGGCTTCAAAAGTTTGAAAAAAAAATGGTAACGTAAATGTATAATTTCAGGCAGGACATGTATTCCTGAGAATTATCAACGCTGATGCTGTATGTTTTAAATACAGAAAGATGTTTAATATGCATTGCCTCTAAGTAATTTAAACAAATCAACAAAATGAGAAGCGATTAATTAAAATGTTAATGCTGTTTATCTCTTTTATTTATCAGATCGATTAAATAAAGGCACCTTAATGAGTTCCATCCGTTTATTTAATTGAACTGTTTTGTTGAGCAAAGACCTTTAATACACAATAATGAAAAGCTTATTGTTTTTGCCAACATCGTCACACATCCATAAGCTGTGCAACGAAATGCATTCATAACACTTGTTACTTTTGCATTTAACACATTTTGTGCATTAACAACACATCGTGCTCTTTGTCAAATAGTTTGTTTCCATACTTTATAACGGATGAAGAAATGTGAATCAAATATTACTGTTCGTGTATTTCAGTTGATGTATTTCCTCTTTATGCATCTTTCATTATCAGACCTTCTCTCCAGTCTTATGTTTTATGTTATTCTTTCTTGGTCTGAGAATAAATCCAGGAGGCTGTATAAAAAATGTAGTAAAACAAAGTTTCAAGACTTGACGGAGCCTGAACTCAACGGGATTCATTATAATGGAAAACCTTGGAAAACTGTAGTGAACGGGACTGAACGAGCTGGCTCAGGAGTCAAACCTGGCTGCTGCATGTTCCCCACACCATCTGCCGTCGTATTCTGGAGGTCTGTGGGTGATATGTACGGGATGCTGCGTATGAGCGTGTATGCGATCTGTGTGTGTGTGTGTGTGTTACGTATGTCACATGTGTTTGTGGAGGAAGTGAGACTGCAGCATATGGCCTGTGAACCTATATCTGAACAGATAAAGCAGGAGTGAAGGGGGGGGTGGGGGGGTGGAGGGCTGCGGGTAGTGATATTTGATGCTCTTAGACTGCTCACACCACTGATTAAAATTTCTGAATTAACAAATCAGATCAAATGAGGTCACTTCTCCTTCATCTTCATACTAACTGTGATCAATTTGGCTTGTGTTAAAAACAAAAAAAAATAAACACACATTTCACAGCAGCGCCACGTGTTTACAAGTAAAACTGACGTCCAGTTTTGCAGATAAAAGGACTGACAGGAAATTAGTGCAAAATATGATTTTGACTGCGTAAAACAAAACACTTCTTTATAAAAATCTTACATCATCTGCATTTGGGAATGAATGATACTCTGAAAGAGCTGCAGTCAAATCCCAGTTCCTCCCACATAGCAGACTTACATCACCACCTTCCATAACAGGATTATATAAGTAATCACTCATAGAACCTTTCATTTACAAAAAACTACAAGGCAAAACTAAAAGCACGTCATCCCCATTCATAGTTTTCACGTAATATCACATCCTCATGCCCACGTGGAAAACAGATCAAGGCTTTCTTCCGCTGCCTGCCAGTTTTTTTTTTTTGTTGTTGTTGCAAAGTTTATTTAGCCAAAATGCTGGATAGTTGTTCAGTCAAACACTAACTGACGAGGACACAGGCCTGGGTTGTGCTTCTACAGAATTCCATCCAGGAAAGAAAACCAGAGACATAAAACATAGAGTATATGCGCCACAAACACTCCTCCTGACTCTGCCATACAAGCGCAGGGGCCAAATCACAACAATCCCTTCTCCACAGCAGTTCAGGCTGTCAGTGGTGGATCATTTAAACCGTAGGAATGGTTTCCCTCGGAGATTCGAAACCTTTTGTGACTTAAGGCCCACTTCAGATTGTTAAAACATCTCAGAGGACCACCTTCCCAAAAAAAGGGGGGAAAAAAAAACTGGGCTGTAAAATATATGTTATGGCACTGTCATCTGTAATGACCAAACTTAATATTCTGTTCATCCCCGCCTGTCATTAGAAATCCAGATTTAATGTATTCAGGGTCATATTTCCTCACCGCACACTTTGGATCTTTCACTGCCACATGATCGTCTCCCACATCACTTTTTAATTTCCAAAAACCATGAGCGACACAAAATGGATTGGTGGTTTTCAAACACAAATGAATCAGTGGTTTGAAAAAAAGAAACAAAAAAAAAAAACTTAAGCCAACGGTGGCAAAAAGCATTAGTGTCTACAGATGTGCTGCGATTGCCGCGGTGATATTCAACTGCTAGGCTAACTGAAATGATATGCATTTTATTTTGACGTTTTTGAATAATATCTGAATCCTTGAGCATGATATAGAGATAATTTGATGATAGCTGGTTTACCTGACATTGGAAAAAAAAAAGTTTTGATTAGATTTATGTCACTTTATTTACTGCATGTAAACAAATTGACAGGGACTTTGCTGCTTTTATTTATTTTAAATACTGTGGAGGTACACAAAGCAAAAAAAGTTTTTTTTCCAGCTACATTTCATTTCAGCTGTATTTATACAGCACCGAATCACAATACGCAATTATCTCAAGGCACTTTACAAAGTAAGGTCAAGACCTTACAATATTATACAGAGAAAAACCCAACCAATCCCTCGAGAGCAAGCACTTTTCATATATCTATCATTATGTTCTCCTTTTGAGTGCTGATGTAAATAGTTGTGGCTTGAAACAGATGACAGGCCTGTGCAGCAGTTCAATGTAGTGTTTAGCGTTGGCCGTCAAGTTGGTCCACTGGGGAGTGATTTCCTGTTTCCTCATGGTTTCCCTTTAGGAGACTAGTAGCAGATTCTGTCCCATTGAACGCAGATTACGACCGATCCTTTCACCCCATAGTCATCCAAGTATACATTAGACCCATTTTTCACAAGCCGAATATCTTCTGAACACCAAAATGGCATTTTCTAGACACAGATAAGGAGAAAACTGACTTTGTTTGAGGCCCGTCTGTCTCAGCAATACAATCTGGCAACGCAAACCTCACCTAAAAGAGCTAAAAACGAGCAGGAAAATAAAGCGAATGATAATCCTAATAAAATAATGTTAGTTACCAGTAAAAAAAAAAAACATAATATCACCGGATTATTATTTTATTTAAACAGTATTAATCTACTTTTATCCATCCATGACGTTCTCAACCCTTCTGACAGCGCCCACTTAGGAGACGGGAAGGGAAGTGTACCATTTCATATCACTGGGGCAGCAAGAATCTCGTATCGTATCACGTATCTCGTATCATATTTCTATGTGATTACGGAGATTAGACCAATGGAGAAAAAAACAAAAAACAAAAATGCCCCAAATGAAATAAAGTCTGGCAGAATTTAGATACAAGCTGAGTTTCGTTTCACATGAGGTCTTGGTGGTGTGAATGCCTGTTTTTACTATCTACAATATGTCACATGAGAATAGAGGGAGGTCATTTGACTGTAGGAGTCCCTCATCACAAGTCCTGAATACTGATACAAAACAAATGAAGCCAATGTTTTGCCGACACTCCACCACATCGCCGCGGCATGTGAAGTATGCGTGACGGTTCATAAGGCCTCTATTGTCTGATTGCAGCTCAAGAGGCAAAAAGACATCAGTGTTACTGTTCGGTATGCGCAATCAACAAGCCACAACTGTAATTTTCCATGCTTTAAACCAGTCACATAAAGGATTATTCAAACAATATAAACTACAAGATAATTTACAAACTGTTCAGATGGAATTACCTATTTTGGACTGATTAAACCCATAAAGTAAAGCTGAGAAAACATCGGAGTAGAAGTTGAAGTAGCCATCCAAAGAAAACTTAGGAAAACACAGGAAATCATTTTAAACACCGGCCCAGTTTTACTGGAAATTATATTGGACGATTCTACCTAAAGATTTATGTTCAACACCAGTGTTTAGTGCCCATCAGGGACGTCGTGTGCCCTTTAGAACAGCAAGCTGTGAATAAAGGGTGTGGATAAGCATTACGCAAAGTTTTATTAATCATAAACACATTCTTACTCACAATCGTTCCCAATCCCTGGACATACCTGCCACTGACGTACTGTATATTGTAGAAAGCAAGGGTCGAAAATACATTTAAGACAAGGATGTTTTATTGACATACCAGAACATGTTAGGAAGGAAATGCATTACTGAAGTCCTGGTTCAGGGACACGCAAAAATAAAAAAACAAGAAGAAAACACACATTTAAAATGAGTAAATGAATATATAAATGTAAGTGCGTAAGTAGGAAGCAGCATTGTTCATTGATGGTCCTCATGAAGGGCAGATTTTGTCTGAAATCGCAGCAGTGCCCCGGTATGAAACGAAATAATAGCAGCGATTGTTAAGTCAGACACAGAATTAAACTTTGTCAAGGTTTCGGATTCATCAGTATTTATCATCAGGGATTTCTGAACTGACTGTTTCCACACAATGAGTCGTCAAAGTCGTGAATTTTGGATGGGATGGCATTGCTTGGTTTGAGGATGCCATTGGTAAAAAGAATGAACCACTAGCATAGTTAAGTTTAATTAAAAACCCCTTTCACAAACTAAGACATAAATTTTCATTTTGCTGTGACATAAAATTCTATTCTAAAAATGGTATTACTGTATGAATAACCATGCACTGATGGCACTTTCGAGGCGTCTACGCAAACATTAAAATTTAAACAAATGCACACGAATGTTTCTGACCCGCGTGTTTTACATCACAGCGGGTGGGCCGGCCTGTTTGCCGTGGGTTGTCATTAATCAGACTGTCCTCCATTATTTGAAAGAGGGAGGTTTGTCTGAGAATGTGAAGCATTTTGGTGGGAGAACAGACTCGATTGGCAGATAATAAATCTTGACAAACGTTATTAGTCAGAGCCCTCTCAAATGTTCATGGTCACGTAAGAAAAACTGGATTTCTTGTATTCAGCTCACCTGCGTGAACACACACAGCTCTCGAGGTCTCTGCTGTCACAACAAACAGAGTGATGTGTACGCCGACCATTTCCCATCAGGCCAAATGAGGGCTAAAGACTGTGTGTGAGACAATGAGAGACGTGTTACCATGAGGTAGTCTTACATTTGGATATCATGGCTTTCTAACTTACAGAATAAACACACAGCAGACTATGCAGGTTACAGGCCTTTAACATGTGAAGGACTTTAAAACCTTCCCAAATCACATGCTACGTTAATAGATGAAACATAAAAGGACACTCGAGTTTCACTGTTCTTATGGTGTTATGTGACAACAAGTGTTTCCTTCCAGCTTTTTTTTTTTTATTATTTTAAATTTGGGCATAAAAAAACCCCAGACACTTTTTCTTTTTTTTTTTTAAATCTTGAAATATCACAAAAAAAAAAGGTTTTACACTTGGTGGAGGTGTAAGATAAAATAAGATATCCTTCATTGTCCCCGCAGGGAAATTTGGTTTGGGATAAAGAGGTTAGCGTGGTAACGTCTGGTTCAAACCTTGGTTTCCAGCCTCATGAAGGTGGTTTACTTCTTGCTGGGGCTAATCTCCATGGTAACTTACCCTTCAAACCTAACCTACTCTGGAGCAGGTTATGTTGAAAATGTACTGAACAGTCAATTCTCCTAGAAGATGCAGTGGACCTCATTGTGTGGATATAAAAAAAAAAAAAAGAAAAAAACAACTTGGTATGCTATGCAGATAACAAGAGGATCTCTGAGCAAGAGTTATACAGATCGTCTCCTTTGGCTCCTTACAGCAACGAGTTATTAAAGCACTAAAGCCTTGGTCTGGTTGACCTTATAAGATTGGACAGTAAGCGTATTTACTGCTTTGAATTCTTTTTTCTTTTTTATATATTTTTTTTCTTTCCTTGCTCCCAGACAGTTGAACAGCACCAGGGTTGAGTTGAAAGAATAAGGCTCAGATTATCTTACATGGCATAATATTACACTTAAGCACCAGTAATTTAACAGAATATACAATTACAATTAGAGCCTGGTCCCTTAACAATGTACTGATGACAACATTAACTTACGCGTGGCACAGTTTGCAGTTTGTTGCAGATGTTTGAAATGGGAAATATGCAGCTCTAGACCTGAATGTTTGTGATTGGTCACCTGGCGGCAAAACCACTTCGCCTTTTTTATGTGAAAGCGCTCGTAACTAGAGTCAGAAACCCTGGGTTGACGGAGTGAGGTGAAATTGTTTCGTGACACAGGCTCCTGGTCACCCTAGTACCTGTGTGTGTGTTAAGACAAACGCCATTAGTTAATTTATTACAGTGAATCCATTTATTCATCATTTAGCGTCACTAAAATGTTGATGTAATGGATACTGGAGGGATTATCTGCTATAGCCACTGGCCACGCCTACGCCATGTTTGTTTTTGTTTGGGCTTTTAAATTTGTTTTATTTTTGCCTTTTACGTTTGAATTTATTCATTTATGTATGGTTTATCGATGTTTCATGTTTTGGGATTGTATGGCTGTGTTTGCTCATCATGTCAAAGCGCTGCTGTTGTATTATGCCGTTATTCTTATCCTCACCATGTTGCCGTTCAGGTTGACCTACCGTGAGCCTGAAACTGACATTCACGGCTTGCGCATTGTCATGTTATTACGTTTTATTTAGTTCATACTGCTGATGAAATGTAGGCTGCTGTTTCTCTGTGTATTTGCTCTCGGTATTTGAACCCGCTTGTGTGTCAATTAATATCCAGTGTATGTATTCATTGCCATCATCGTTTCACGGTCAAACACAAGAACTACATTGCTGTTATTGTAAAAACAAATACATCAAGAATTCATGCAATAGTTAGAACAAAATGTCACACGTGTTTAGTAAAGAGTAGTTTACCGAGCTGCAGAGGAGGTAGAATAAAAGGAGCTGTGTGAGGCTGCTGTTTGAGGATGAGTTGCTATACAGCGACAACGGCGAGCGGTACCAGCCCGCGAAGTCCGAAGTTTCATTTAAAAAAAAAAAGACAAACTAGCCACCAGCTGACATATTATAACTCAGATCCCTTTAGCTACAATCCACTGTCTTTGTGTAAAAACACTCGTCATGTTCATGTCATCTGGTCAATCCCAAACCTCTGGAGAAACACGTGCAAGAAGCTCTGAGTTTCTAACACCTCCCACTGCTGTATAGGGACCAAAAGAGTAAAATCCGGCCAAACTGACTGTGCTACACCAAAGATTTGTGATACGTGGGCAATTTTTTTATTGAATTTTTTGTACGCTAAACAAATGGTCGGCGCTGCCCTGAGCGTGGGGAGGACCTGGCAAAAGACGAATCATCATATAAAACATTTATTTAACTACAACAAGTTCTTGTTTACAGAAAGGTCCTGTCAGAGTAGCTGCAGGGAGACTCAGAGCTCGTACAAAACACAGCAGGTTGAACAGGCCGTCTGCTGCAGGACACTGAGCTGCTCTGCTGGAGCATTTACTGGGTAATGGCTTGCTCAAGGGCAACTGGGCAGAAGACTTTTACTTCCTTGGTATCATTTTTGTAAGGGAGTCATAAATTAATCACTTTACTACTTTAAACCGTGGGTCACAAATGTGGGTCACACGAATATTAAAATATAGGCAATAAAAAATGTTTTAGGGCGAATAACGAAAACAAAAGGAACAGCCTAAAGAAAACGCTTTTATTGCCAGAACCTAAAAGCCTATGCGAGTCGGGATGTGAACTTGTCCTGGATTTTGTATAAATAATATCCACCCCAACCATCTCCTACATATTGAGGAACGGCAAAAAAAAAACTAGCAGATCCATCAGAGGCGCATTACGTTATGATTGCACGTATCCGTGGCTTGCAGAAACATAAAATGACAACACTTCATTGTGGTGACTGGACTGATATTTTAAATACTAAAAACAATATTTAAATGTCAAATACCAAATTTATAAAAAGCATTAAATATCTGTATGAAGGTCTGTATACGTTCATGACAAGTGCCTCCTAATAGCATTCAACTAGATCATTTTTCCTCAGGGAAGCTGTCACTCTTCAGACACACAAAAGGGCTTTAATAAGAGGCAACCTGTCAGATCAGAAACTGATTCTTTTGTTCCTGCTTTAAAAATTGCTGCCATGCACGTACTGAGCTTTGTTTAGTCCTTAAAAAAACATCAGTTTAAAGCAGTTCGCTTTCGTGTAAGTGGTTATAAACTACATTCAAGTATACAGCAAATTAAGTCCTGGTTTTAAAGCAGCAGCAGAAAATGTTGCCAGTATAATATACAAACAACTGAAGACACAAAGCAGCAAAACAAAACAAAAGTAGTATTTATTGAAAAAGTGTAGGCTGAAGATGAAGGTTATTACAGTACCCCGACACTTTACCTAACTTACTGAGTTAATTTATGCAAACTACAGTTCAAACAATAACTTAAAAGTAAAGGTAATGTCCTCTATACGTACACCTGGCATCAGTATGGACACACATTCACAACCACTGTCACACACGTGGATAGTATCGCCATATCATAACTTGCATGAAGTCAAAATAATGTCTTACGTTTATCTACTAGTCTACTTTTACATTTCTGAATATATACTACACCGTTTTTTTTAACTCACCAGACTGTTCCATAATTTCACCCCTTTGTACTGAAATATATTTGTTTACACAGATTCATAGTTGCTCTTCATTTTTTATTTTTTTTTTTTAAGTTCATTAAGTTTGCATTCCAACTCCCGTAGGCGTTTCCGTTAGGGTTAACAAAGATCGTGGTTTGGTTTAAATATTCATTTTTAAGCACATTTTTAAAAGACTTTTTCTGTATTGAACCACACCCTGACATCTTTTCCTAATAAATAAGTGATGCCAGTGCCTAAACCTAAGCACAGAAAGTGTAATATATACATAACTGAAAGTATTTTCTGAAGTTACAAAGCATAAACACTAAAATTCAGAGTAAAACGTCTCATTTTTCAGCTCTGCTCTTGAGTCGTCTCGGCTTCAGTATAGAGTCTACTGTATGAGACAGTAAACAAACTGTCAACCACTCTGAACTTTAGAAATCCACTCTCAGATGATAATATTTTACTGAATATTGCTGCTTATGAGATTTTCTCTTCAATGCAACTCTGTATTGAAACTACTTAAAAATCCCTCCTCCGCCATTACAATAGGTTCAGTTCCCCTCTACTGCGCCTGACACACATTGAATTAAGCTCACAGTTCAATGTATATGAGCCACGTTGCACATCTACAGCACTCCTCTTAACGCTTTAGCTTATCTCTGTTTGACATTATGTTTCCACAAAGACTTGTTTTGCTCAGGTCGTGCTGTCACACAACACCGCAGTGTGTGCAGAGGCTGATGCTGCAGTGAGCAGACAGGAGTCAGTAGCAGATGAAGTTATATCGGACGATGGCTTTGAATGAGTTTCGACGACTTTTCTAACATTTGACACTGGACGAGAGAGCCAGAACAGCTGCTGCACTGCACTCGTTTTTCATCCTAGTTCGTGGTTTGTTCCGTTTCAGCTCATCGCGGCTCATTAGCGGACCCGTCCTTCCTCCCTCTCTGTCTAAAACTCCAGCAGCATCGTTACACAGTGTGGACTTACACTGTACTGTTTGTTGGAGTGAGTACTGGAGAAATGCTTTGCTAGTAACAGATGATCACTCCTGGGTTTCTGTCTGTGATAGAAACGTAACAACGTAATGCAATAACAGCATTAGCTGAAGCTGCGGACTCACCTGCTCTTTTCATCACATCTCATAACTCAGTTTTCTCCTTATCCTGATTATTCCTCCTTATCCTCGTCTGTTCCGATGCCCTTTGATGCAACAGGCTCAGAATAATAACGCTGTGAAAGGTCATAACTGTATATTTCCAACCTCACTGTTGTTAAACTTAGCATTGCTATCCACGTTTCTTATTGTTCGACATAAGTAGCTCGAATGACGCCCTTTTCTTACGTCATGCTATTTTCTGTTTTCAAAGCTAAAACTCAAAACTCTGACAAAAATGCCTCCAGTCATCACTAAAGTGTTTATTAACATACATGAGCGCTTTAAAATACAGTTACTAGGTCATTTTTTCCGCACATTAATGATCTGTGGTTGTTAACCTGGAAGTTGCACTTTAAAATGTTAAGATTAAGTGTAAGTAAAACAGAAGTAAACCACATGACTTTCAGAGGTGAAAATAAGACTTTGGTAATCGAGTCATCTTGTTACTGCAGATGTTACTGCAACTGAAGTGGTCAAGCTGCCTGGCAGAGTTACCTACAGTAGTTAAAAGACTCACACACATAAAAAACTCAGTGTTCAGCCAGCAGTGTAAATTAGGTCGCAGTGACAGCTCTAATGCACCGAACAGGAGCATCATGGCTGGTAAAGAGCTTCCCTCCCGGCCCCGTGCCCTCCTGCAGACGACAAGTCAACTGTGTCATTGGCCTGCTAATGGGAGGGATCACGCATGGCTGTATAACAAGAGCAGGACAAGCTGTCAGTGGTCCTCTGACAGGTGCAGCTTTCCCACAATGCTTTGCAGCCGTGCCGCAGAGCACCGCCGAAGCCCCTAAATCTCCGGCTGCTCACTGCTGACGAGCCAAACGTGTCGATCTCCTACAGACACAAGTAATTAGGTTTTCACCCGGGCCTTACACAGCAAACTGGGAGAGCATTCTGCTGCTCGCTCCCACCGCTCCTTTCTTTCACCTGCAATCAAACTATCTCAGGCTTTCACAATAGAGACAGGTATCCGAGACACAGGGGAGACGAGAAAAAAAAAAAAAAACAAGACAGAGAGCCTGCGAGAATAAATAACGATGATGCATAAAACTCCCACAGCTAATAATGATTCGTTACAATAACTGCCAAAACATCTCATTCAGCAAACGAGTGTGGGAGTAGAGCTCTTGTCATTCAGCCGAGCCCACTGAGCAAACACATCAACAGACCAACAGCTATTTATTTACATAACACAGTTATATAATCATTA
The DNA here is from genome assembly GCA_037367275.1 of Coranthus polyacanthus. Classification (NCBI taxonomy): domain Eukaryota; kingdom Metazoa; phylum Chordata; class Actinopteri; order Kurtiformes; family Apogonidae; genus Coranthus; species Coranthus polyacanthus. The sequence goes on from JAPQRN010000002.1 coordinate 9,602,305, forward strand.
TAAAGCATGCGGCACTACAAGGCCAGTGCTAATCAGACAGCTCAGAGTAAGAGCACTTACGAACAATCAGTCTGCATTTTCTTTGTAACTGAGAGCAGAAGTGACGTACGCATCAGTTAAGTTTCACTCAGAGCTTCGTGTCACCTTTAATGAGCCCCTCGTGATCGCCAATACATTTACTAAATGTTGGCTTTGTTTGATGCTCAGTTTGCAAGCGCAGTGCATAATCACAGGAAGAGTAAATGTATTTAGAACCGCACATACCGCAA
>JAPQRN010000002.1:9664117-9679672 GCA_037367275.1 Coranthus polyacanthus
TATCTATCTATATATATATATATCTATGTTATGTAACTAACTTGGAGCCAGCGTAAAGATTTTAAAGCTGGAGTAATGTGTCTTGGTTAAAACTCCATCTGCAGCGTTCTGAAGGAGCTGAGGCTGTTTAATCTGGAAGTATTAGTCTATTAGCATTAGTCAATCCCACTGGAGACAATTGGTGCCGATGAGCTTCTCTTGGTCTTTTTGAGACACAAAACCCATATTTCTACGCTGATTGAAGGCAGTTCGGTGGTTGCTTTGATATGTCTTGTGAAGGTGAGATCTGATAATATAAATTCATGTTTAAAATAAGCGTGCTACTTTCAGCTTCCTGACTGTCTTCTCTGTTTCTTGTCCTTTTTGAACGCTTTCTCCAGAGAGCTCGGCCACACATCAGCGCCCTTAAAGCTTACCTCAGTGAGTCAGCCGCTCTCTGGCATGAGGTTTGTCTCTCTACCCATCCTGCTCCTCTGAAACGTAGCAGTGTTGGCGGTAGAGTGCCATCTTGGAATAAAACATGAATCTGCTAAAATGTTTGAACACCCACGCAATACCACAGTGCCAGCCAGAATAATAATAATAATTTTTAAAAAAACCCTGATGATTCTGCCATTCTTGTATTTAAAGAGTAAAAATACATTTTTAAAGCTTTGGGTTTTTTTAAAGGAATGGTAATGCGGTCATTAATGTCAGTGTGTCTTATTTTGTGCCTAATGTGCATGGTTTTGCATTCAATTTTTTTCATTTTAAAAATCAGAAGGCTGCATTTCAAATTCACATCATGAGCATGAAATTATCTTTGCTTTTCTGGCTTTCATTTTCTGTGTTTGAGTGACGTATTCTATTGCTCTGTTCACTGAAATAGAACAAACACCGTCCATATCCACGTTAAACTTCTGTTCTTCTTATGGTGCAACATGTTAGTCAAGTATAAATATCACGCTCATTGCGCCGGTAGTACTTTTACTTACTGTACTTAATGTGAGGTACTTGCACTCCACTTGAGTATTTTACTTCAGTAGTTTTAGTTTAGGAGCTTACTTTAGTTACTTCTCAAATAACAATTTTTCGTGTCCTTCTTGTCCTGTGAAAACTATGTTCCTCGGTGAGTGTTGATTTGGCATGATTGCGATAAACTGAAGGATTAAATGTTGCTTAACATAAACACTTTAAAAACCCTCTTGGATTCGCTGGAACGTGCATTGTGACGAAGCTGAGAACAGGCCTGTTTTCTGAGCTCACGATGAGTTCACTTTTTTAGAGACACGTGCTTCTCACAGGACAGAGACGCTACATACATGTCTACAGTGAGACATGTATGTAGCGTCTCTACGATGCATTGCTATAGATTAACCTAACGACATTATATAAAGTGGTTCAAATGAGCTGAACCCTAAACATCTATAGCAGTAAAATGCGATGTACACATTAATGCGGCACTATTATTACATAGGAGTATTTTCACAGTTTAGAACTTTTAGAGCTTTTATTCAAGTAAAGGATCTGAATACTTTCTCTGTGTTCGCCACATGGTGGCGCCAAACAAATGGTTGGGGGAGTCATCTAAAGGATTTGTGTCATGAAAACAAGGTTTGATGGCTGTTTGACGGGTAGTAGTCGTATAATTTTTCCTGCAGATCTAAATGTTGGAAGGGCGCGCTGAGTGGCTTACCAGCTGACTTTACCATCAAGGAACCGGCAGAGCAAAGATCTTACTAATGTAAAATAGCTTGCACAAAATGGCAACAGATGAACGGAGTGACATAAAGTAAAAACTAGAAAGGATATGAATCTACCCCTAAATGAGTTTGACAAATGCAGAAGTTCAGTGTTGACCGCTTGTTGCAAACTCACGCACTTACAGCTTTGTTACAGAATAAGCTACGAGAGATGCCATCTCTGCTTTTGATATTTGCGTGTGCTGTTAAAGTTGGTTGGATTTACGCCTCTTTAAATGTTCAAATTAAAGCTGCGATCAATGGCTGCACCTGAAAACATCTCGTAGCATGAGGGAATTAGCTCAAACATAACAACAACTTGATATTTATATCAAAAGCATCCTGAGAGCTCCTGGCTTAGGCAATGTAATCAGGTTAGCTAAACGTCTCCAGTGGGGAAGTAATCTACTTTGATGCTCAGTCTGCTACCAAAACATCGAATCTGTGTCAGGCGACGCAGACCGAGCAGCTACCAGCATGCCCAGCCCACTTCTTAATTCAATTACATTAGTTGACTCATGTCCTACTTAACGTCCAGGGAGCTAAAGGACTGATTACGGAAGCCACAAATTGTCAAATACCAAACCTGAATAAACATTTATGTCTCTCAAAACCAGGAGGGCTGTAATTATCCTCTGTAATGTTATTTCATGGGACAGATGAAGTGCAGTGCAGGAGTTCAGCAACAGGCTTCACTTCCCAGATCATGCATAGACACTCAAACAGTTCTTCCTGCCGCAATTAGAGTTTTTGATGCACTCATCTGACCTGGACCCAACCTTTTTTCAGAGGATATGTAGACATGTATCGTACGTGAAAAGGATCCGTCCTTTCTGTTCTGTGTCTGTATGTCTTTTTAAAGCCAGTGCATCATTTTCGACGTGCATCAAAGTAGCCTAAATGAAGATAGTTTTATTTATTCTGTGCAGTTAATCTGTTAAACTAAATCTTTTTTTGAAAAAAAACCCCCAAAAAAACAATGGGAAAAACACCGAATTTGAATTTCCACACCAAATTACAGTTGCCAGTAGTTACATTAGTTACCATAACCATTCATTTGTCTTTATATCATTTTTGACCGTCATCATTTTCATATTTTGTTTTGTTGAAACAAAAGAAAATATAATTTATATGTACCATTTTATGCATTTAAAATTTACTGGAAACACCATTTGAGATTTTAGAGCATTTAATCAGTCGTAAAATATTTACCGAGATGTTTGTTTCTCTTGCAAACTGAAGAGGGGGAGGTTTTAACATTTTATTATTTGGGGAGAGTGCCAGCTGTGGTGAGCACGAGTGATGTTAGTGTGATTTGCAGTGGTAGCATCTGTTTCAAAACCTAATATCAGACTGTTGGACATCTGTCTCATCTTTCATCATGAAAAAGTAACTTGCAATAGGAAAATTATCATCTCAAATCAATGCATGATTTCTGTATTTTTCACATTCTCTTACATGTTTCTCCATTCAAAGTTGTAAAACACAACTGTAATACATGATTAACATTAAACTTACAGCATGTAATCGCTGCAGAAAGCACTGCCAATGCCCTTTGAGTGAACTACCACGATTCGGCCACTAGATGGGGCTACTTACCCGTGTTATTGAAGTTGGCTGGTCCTTCAACCTCCCGTTATATTTAAATATCTCTCATTTTTTTCTTGTAGGAATAAATTAGTAGGAGGGAACAAAAAAAGGGGCAGCTTGATCAGACACATAGTTATTTATCACTTAACATAAATTGGAATTTGGTAGAGAAAAAAAGACCTCAATTACATATTTTGGAAAAACTTTGTTATTTAACTGCTTTGGGAAGTAATTGAAAGGTACTGATAAGATTTCATTTCATGTGCATCAATATATGCTCAGAATAATGCGATAAATAGAATACGATATTGAAAATAGTACATATCATTTATATGCTCCTCAATACGTGATTTCTGTATATGTAATATTGGAAATATCCTATGTAATATCCTATCAATATTACAACCCAGTACAATGCATTGTCATTAATCAACACAATACTGTTATTTCTGTTTCAACAGATGTTTTTACAGCAACTTACTGATGATATGTATATGAAGTTTATATAGAATGAACATGTTTTTAGTATTTATTGTACTATCATCATTATAAATCGTCTGGAAAACAGGGCTGATCATATGTGCTTTCATTTCAGTAACCTTTTTTTTTTTTTTTTTTTTTACTGTTTATGTATTTTATCCTCTTCGCCGCTTCCTTTAACGCTTTGATATTTTAAGTAGGCTATATTTATCTCAAGCTCTCTCTCTCTCTTTTTTTTTTTTTTTTCTTAACGTTCCCTTTTCTTTTTTCTTTTTCTATTTCCCGAGGGCATTGTGACACTTTTAACTCCCATTATTCTGTCGTTGAGTTCAATAGCAGCGCTGAGGGAATCGTTACCTGTCTGGTTTGATTGACGTCCCCTTCCACTAGCGGGGACAACGGGCTGCTCTGCACAATGCGAGGGGGAAAGGCGGTGGGAGGGCGGGTTAGGAGCACAGCTATCCAATGGGATCAGTGATGGGAGGGAGTTTGTCGAACTCCAGCTTTGTCCTAACTTACTGGAACTCCTGAGCCACAATATGACTGAAGCGCCTGTACCGTTATTCCACGGGACGGTGCGTTGGGTTCAGCCGCATGCGCGCACTCAACGCTGCAGACCTAACTTTGGATAAACTTTTTTTTTTTTTTTACGCCTCTCCCAGGAGCCGGGAACTTTTCTTTTGTTTTCTCTCTCAAGGGATTGTCAGATTCCGTCCTGAGAATGTTATTTGAGGAGTTGAAATGAAACTTCCCTGAACTGCAGGAACCGTTCTCTCCTTTTTTTTTCCAGTGGATGTCTTTTTTGCTCCGAAACGGCGCCGCGCACGATAAATAACACTTCTGGAGTACTTTGGGACACTGTTGCTGTGTTTCCCAATTGAGTTTTCTCTGCACGTTCGCTGGAATACAATGCTTTAGTGACTCGTCCGACCTCAGTAAAGTTGATGCATCATAGGCATGAACTCTGTCTGAGAAAGGTGGACTGGCTTACTGACCATGGCGCTCACAGGTAGGGGCTTAGGCCGGTTTCATTTGATTTTACTGATGTTATGGACTCTGTCGCAGTACTCAGCATCCAGTCAAGTCCGTCAAGAGTTTCAGGTCCTGGAGGAGCAGCCCATCGGCACCTACGTGGGCACCATAGAGACTAAACCCAGCTTCACGTACCGCTTCAGCGAGAATCATAAACTTTTTGCAATCAACGGCACCACGGGAGTGATTTACACCTCTTCAGTGATTGACAGAGAGGTTTTGCAAAGTGATGTCATCAACGTCGTGGTGCTGTCCAGCCAACCCACCTACCCCACTGAGGTCAGGATAGTAGTTTTGGATATAAATGATAATTCCCCGGTGTTTCCAGACGCGTCAATAGTCGTGTCTTTTAAGGAGGACGCCAGCAGCGGTAGGCAAGTGATTCTGGACACTGCCACTGATTCAGACATAGGAAGTAATGGAGTTGATCACACCACGTACAGAATAGTGAAAGGCAACGAGCAGAGGAAATTCCGCCTGGATATTACAGTCAATCCTAGTGGAGAGGGGGCATTCTTGCACCTTGTTTCAACTGGAGGCTTGGACAGAGAAGTTACTCCCTTCTACCAGCTCCTGATTGAAGTGGAGGACAAAGGAGACCCGAAAAAGTTTGGCTACCTGCAAGTAAACGTCACGATTCAAGATATAAACGACAACCCCCCTGTTTTCGAGCAAGAGCAGTATCAAACCAGCGTGTTTGAGGATGCAGCAGTAGGTTCTAGCATTTTGCAAATTACTGCATCAGATCAGGATGATGGTGTTAACGCCGAAATCAGGTACTATTTAGATGAGGGGACGCCTTTCCAAATTGACCCTAAAGCAGGTACAATTATTATAAAAGAGAGTTTGGATTATGAGAGTAAAAAAGAGTACTCTCTAACAATCCATGCAGTCGATAACGGGGTGCCCTCTCTGTCAGGCAGAACAGAAGCCACGATCAAACTTTTAGATGTAAATGATAATGATCCCGTAGTGAAGTTTCGCTATTTTCCTACTACTTCTAAATTCGCCTCTGTTGATGAAAATGCACAAATTGGCACAGTTGTGGCTTTGCTCACTGTTTCAGATTCAGACTCTCCCACAGCTAATGGCAACATATCTGTTTCAATCTTGGGAGGCAATGAGCAGAGACACTTTGAAGTGCACACGTCTCCTGTGCCCAATTTAAGTCTGATCAAAGTGGCCAGTGTGTTAGACAGAGAGAGGATTTCGTCATACAACCTGACTGTGTCTGTGTCAGACAATGGCAAGCCTATGGCGAGGTCCTCCTTTGCCAGTCTGGTTATTTTTGTGAATGATATCAATGATCACCCACCCATATTCCAGGAAACGCTGTATAGAGTAGATATCAGTGAAGACATACCAAAAGGCAGCTACATTAAAGGGGTTTCTGCAACAGATGGCGACTCTGGGCAGAATGCCAACCTGCGCTACTCCCTGGTGTCTGGAAACGCTTTGGGCTGGTTCTCCATCAGTGAAAACAGTGGTCTGGTTACCAGCGCTGCTATGCTGGATAGGGAAATAGCATCTGAAATTGTGCTCAACATTAGTGCCAAAGACCAGGGGCTGCAGCCCAAGATTTCTTACACTAAACTGATAGTCAACATCACTGATGTGAATGACCAAGTGCCCACATTTACACAGAACACATATCATGTTTCCCTGGTGGAGCACGCTCCTGCCGGCACTGAGCTGGTGGTGCTGTCTGCCTCAGATGACGACCTTGGGGCCAATGGAACTATCCGGTTCACATTTGATGCAGAGACTCCAGCCAGCGTCCAGGAGCTGTTTCGCCTGGATGCCGTGTCAGGGAGATTAAGCACAGCCGCAGAGCTAGACAGGGAGGATCAGGCCTCCTACTTACTCCACATCCAGGCAGCAGACGCAGGCAGCCCCCCTTTGCACTCTGTTGGAAAAGTCAACATCACCCTGAGGGATATCAATGACAATAGGCCAGTTTTCTACCCTGTGCAGTATTTTGCCAATGTAAAAGAGAATGAGCCCTCTGGCTCTTATGTAACCACAGTTTCAGCCACAGACCCTGATTTGGGCCGAAATGGCACAGTCAAATATATCATTACAGCAGGAGACACATCCAAATTCCACATTAATAGCAACACAGGGAAAATTACCACAATTGTGCCCCTGGATAGAGAGGAGAAAACTGCCTACCAGCTGCAGGTGACAGCAACAGATGGCAGCGGCCTGCGCTCACACGCTCAGGCCATTGTGACTATTACCGTCATAGACACACAGGATAATCCACCAATCTTTAGCCAGAAAGCATACAGCTTTGTGATGTTTGAAAATGTGGGCGTTGGGACCGTGATAGGGACGGTATCAGCCACTACTGTAGATCTGAACACAAACATTTCATATCTTATCACTTCTGGGGACCAGAGAGGGCTTTTCACTGTAAATAGCGCAGGTCAGATTATAGCATCAAGTCAAATAGATCGAGAGGAGCAGGATTTTTACCAGCTGAAAGTTGTAGCCAGAGGTGGGGAGATCACAGGAGAGGCCTTTGTTAACATCACTGTGAAAGACTTAAATGATAACGCACCTCATTTTATTCACGCTGTGGAGCATGTGAGCGCAGTTGAAAACTGGAGCACAGGTCATGTCATTTTCCAGGCAAGAGCTTCAGATCCTGATGAAGGCACAAATGGCATGGTGGTCTACAGCCTTAAACAAAATCCCAGAGGCCTGTTTCATATTCATGAGAAGCACGGCCTCATCACGCTGACCGGGCCGCTGGAGGTCACCACGAGTTCTTATGAGGTCGAGGTCATGGCATCAGATATGGGGGTCCCCCAGCACACCTCCAGCCTCATCCTCATTGTCAGCGTTTATGATGTTAATGATAACTCACCAGTGTTTGATCAGCTCTCTTACGAGGTCATCATACTGGAGTCTGAGCCTGTCAACAGCCGCTTTTTCAAAGTGGAGGCCACAGACAAAGACTCTGGGCTTAATGGGGAGATTATGTACGACATTGCTGGTGGCAACACAGGTGATGTGTTTGGCATTTTTCCAGATGGACAGTTGTACATAAAAGCAGAGCTGGACAGAGAGATACAGGACAGATATAATTTAGTGGTTGTGGCCAAAGACAGGGCCGTGGAACCACTAAGTGCCACTGTCAATGTCAGTGTGATTCTGGATGACGTAAATGATAACCGTCCTCTCTTTAACAGCACCAATTATGTGTTTCATTTTGAGGAGGAGCAGACGAGGGGCTCACTTGTTGGGCAGGTTTTTGCCGAGGATAAGGACTTTGGCCCAAACAGTGAGGTCAGATATACATTTGAGACTCCGCAGCCAAACTTTGAGCTGAATGCCATCACAGGGGAGTTGACCAGCACGCTGCAGTTGGACCGCGAGTCACTTATGAGACAAAGAGGCGCCTCTGTGTTCAGTTTTGTGGTTGTCTCGTCAGACCAGGGTCTCCCCAAGCCCCTCAGAGACCAGGCCAAAGTGCAAGTTTACATTCAAGACATCAACGACAACCCGCCTAAATTCACCAAAGACATTTACCAGGCCTCCATCTCTGAGTCGGCCCAAAACATGACACAACTGCTGCGAGTCTCCGCCTCCGATGTGGATGAGAATAAAAATGGACTAGTTCATTACCGCATTTCTGAAGGAAATGAGGAAAGTCAGTTTACTATCGATAGCAGCACTGGACAGGTTACTTTAATTGGAAAGCTGGACTATGAATCTACTTCCTCCTATTCTCTGAAAATCATAGCTGTTGATGCTGGAGCTGTGCCCTTGTCCTCCTCCTGTATGCTTAGTATTAGCATTCTCGATGAAAATGACAACACCCCCTCCTTTCCTAAATCATCACTGTCTGTGGATGTCCTGGAAAACATGAGGATAGGAGAGCTTGTGGCTTCTGTGACTGCCACTGATTCAGATTCTGGTCAAAATGCAGACATAACTTACAGCATCACAGCCACAAACAACCACGGCACTTTCAGTATCAGCCCCAACACTGGCAGCATTTTTTTGGTTAAAAAACTGGACTATGAAACTCAGTCATTTTACAAACTCAACATCACCGCAAAGGACAATGGCAGACCGCCCCGCTCCTCATCCATTCCTGTGGTTATTCATGTCAGGGATTTTAACGACAACCCTCCCATATTTTCACCTGGTGACATTTTCAAATCTATCTCAGAAAATCTTCCCATCTCAGCCTCAGTCATGACTATTACAGCCCATGACACAGATGCAGACATAAACGGGCAACTTGAGTACTCCATTGTTCAGCAGATTCCCAGGGGAAGCCACTTCAGCATTGACCCGAGCACTGGGCTCATATACACCAATAAAGAAATCGACAGGGAGTTCTCTAATCTGTTTGAGCTCACAATCAAAGCCACCGATCAGGCAGTTCCAATTGAATTCCGCCGTTTTGCTCTAAAAAATGTCACAATATGGGTCACAGACCAGAATGATAACATTCCCTTATTCATGTCCCAGAATGCTCTCGTGGCTGAGCCCAACATAGTCATTGGCTCTATCCTAACAACAGTAGTGGCTTTTGACCCTGACGAGGGGGAAAATGGGGAAGTGGAGTATGAGCTTCTTGAAGGGGACTCAGACACTTTCATCATGGACAGATATAGTGGGGATATTCGTCTGGCCTCCCAGCTGGTACCATCGCGGCTCATGTACACCCTTTCGGTGTCAGCTACAGACCACGGCGCCGATCGCAAGACATCCAGAACTGAGCTCACCATCATCCTCCAAGGGGTTGACGGACCTGTTTTCTCACAGCCTAAATATATCACCATCCTCAAAGAGGGTCAGCCGCCAGGCACCAACGTCATCTCCCTGGATGCCTCAAGCCCACGAGGCTCTGCGACCAAAGTGGAGTATTTCATTGTGGCAGTGCGCAGCGGTGGGAAAGCCGTGGGACGCCTTTTCACCATCGGCCGCCACACTGGAGTGATACAGACTGCTGCAGAGCTGGACCGAGAACAAGGCTCCGACCTCTACCTGGTGGATGTGTACGCCATCGAGACAGACGCCAGCCAGCCCAGGACACAGCGTGCTGAGGTTAGTACACTGCTGACTTTTCTATTCTCTACAGGTACTGGAAAGCCACCTTATATTTTTCTCTATTGCTCTATTTGATCTGTTTGGCAGGAAGAGGGCATGAACTCACCCACTGGCATTTGTTAGAGACATTTGGATGGAATAAGTGTAATGAGATCAAGCTTTGAACTGGAAAAAATGGGGGAGTGAGACTGTCCAAGTCACACATAAAACAGAGCCACCTATTGCATTTGTCTGCTCATTAATTAAATTCCTTTTATGCGCATGGTTCTGCATTATATTAAATCATAATTTTCTTGGACATGAGTGAGAAAGCCCTGTTCTTTGGCATGATAACTTTATTGTTCCCCTTTCCAAAAACACACTAGCCATAACAATTCATCTTGTATGTGCCTCCACTAATATTTGAGTTCGGGAAGGGGAAATGAGCATTGCATGTCTCCTGCACAAGCTCTTCTCCTGCTTCCATGAATGTTCTTATCAGCGGATATGAACAAATCAAAATAAGACCATTTATCATCACTGTAGACACACATCATTCAATGCTTCTGTTGCATGTTTAAGGTCCAGGATTGTTTTCTCAATGTCTCGTGTAGAAAAAAGCGTAATTCAGTGCAGACATGCATCATCAGTGCCAATATTACTTTTAGCCTTTGAGCCTGAGGCTATTTTGGCACTGAGGTGGTCCTGAAGTACAGTCATACCACCACGCAGGCAATAAGTGACCATTAAAACTGTGTGACCTCTTAAGACTCTGTGAAAGATGCTGAGGGCAGAGAGGGTGAAACTTAAGCTGTCTATTGAATTTGCATATGACTTTCAGGTTTCCCCCAAATTTCCTGTTAAAAATGAGTTAAATGAGCATAGTGCAACGACCCTCAATCCTGTCTTTTACCTATTTAAATCAAAATAAGTCATAATGTGTTTTGCCACTGACTTAAATTCTCGTATTTTTTACTGAAAAAGTGCTTATATATTTGGACATTTCTGAGCAAAATCACAAAGATATAAGCTCCTCTTTCTCTTAAAAAATGGGTTTTGTGTTATTTCCTTACAAAAATAGCTGATGTGAAGTGATTTAAGAGTTTAACATTAGTGGGATGCCTTTGACAGTTGTTATGGATGTCTTTTCAACCACTGCAAATATTGGAATTGAAATCCAATACAGCAATCAGTTATTTGGAGACAAACTCGCATATTATTGAAATCAAGGATTACTTGGCAAAATCTTGTTAGCTAAGTTAACTTAAAGGTTTGCTTAGGCCAAATGGGAATATCAAATGTTCTCTCACATTGCCTGCAGGGAAGATGGCAATCTGCTTTCCTGCAGACTCTACTGTTGGGCTAATGAGAGAATATAGTGCTTCGGTGCTCCATTCCCAAACCTTAAACTCTAGATTGGTTTCACGCTAAGTTTGAACTTTCTCACCCCACAAAGAGATGACTTTACCATACCACGTCGCTGAATAGTCAGTCTCTCCACTTTGAGAAGCGTGAGATTTAATAACTTTAAGGAATTCAAATGACCTTTCCCGTGTGGAAGTATGGGCAAGTTTTGTGCTGCAGTGAAATGAGCAGTTGTTGTGTACGTGGTTTATTTTTTATAACACAAATTAACAGGACATATGCATACAGTTTGCATGTGCCCTGTCAATGAGACCTCAAAGCACAGTGTTGTACAATAGTGTAAACCTTCAGACTTAGACTAATGTTTTTCCAGTGCAGTGTTTATACACCAGATACCCGGTAGCAACTGGGGGATTATTTCCATCCCTGGGGTTGTGACCCTTTCACATTCTCCATTTCCCATTCTCCCCATTGATTGGATGCATGAGTTAAAGCTGGCATATTTTCCTCTCCTATGCACTATGTGTGATGTTTTGGAAACACTCAAACAAAGAGAATTTGGCTGGACATGCTTTATCGACATTCATAATCTTAAACAACTCAGAGCCCTGCTGGGTCTGCTGCGGAGAGAGTGGAAAGAAGAGATTCTGAGTTTTTTTCCTGACCTCCTTAGCATCCTTGAAAGTTTCATTGTCAAGTATTACTGATTAGATCTGTCATTGTGGAGTTGTATGTGCCCTTTCTCTCACTTCAGGGTCTGAAGCCATAGCCACATGCTAAATACAATTGAATGTTTATTCATTAGTTAAAGCTGCATCGCCAGCTTCAGCAGCTTCTAAATGACAGTTTGGAATGCAGTGGAAATGACTTCATAGACCAGAAACACTTGCATACCTTCCCGTTAGTAGCTGTTTGGAATAAAAATGTTAAAAAGAAATCTCTTGGCAGCGGATTCATCCATTGTTGGTGAATCCAGATTCCGTTGCTGCTGTTTGAGAGGATGTTTTTTATTTCACCTCAATCGAGTTTTGATTCATCGCATCCTGCAATGTCCTTGTTTAACGGTCGAGAAACGCTCCCACCCAGTACTCGTACCCAGTAACTCCACAGTGAATTAACTATGGCAGACTTCGCATTAGCTGAACTTGTGATTATTTGTTCCAATTATGGCTACAGCCTAGTCACTAATGTGATAGCAGGTGTTTTTAAGGTCAGAGAAAGACAAAACACCTGGACATCTGTGACTGTGTCATGTCCAGAAATGCAACATGTTAAGATTTAAACTCTTACAGGCAAGAAAAGGAAAACGTTTCAGGGGAGAGCTATTTTCTTGTCAACACATCTTGCATCTATTGCAGCATTTACTGTTGACACGCTTGTTTCAAATGTTAAATCCCAGCAGCAGACTGATCTTTAACTGCAGATTCAACTAAAAAAAACAACAACAAAAAAACACTACAAATGTTCTGAATGTTACAAATGTTTTTGAATGATAGGATAGTCTTACAGGAATACTCCACCAAAACCTATAATTTAAGTATGAAAGACTCACCACCAGACTTGAAAGATGGCTGTGAAAAGTTTGCGACTTCACAGACGACAGCAGACAGTTTGGATTCGAAACCTTTACAATGGATATTTATGGTGAAGCAGTTTCATACTCAAAAAACCATAACAAGGCATTTATAGACACTTCTGTTTTTGCAACTTTATGCTCAAAAACTTGTATAGTTTTATGAAAAATATGGTAAAATGCTGCATAGTGCTCTTCATTGAAGGCATTCAGAACTTGGTGCATAGTTAGTTACTTTCTCAAGTCATACTAGTACATAGTATAGTATTAGTATGTGTTAGTGGACTGAATAATGCAAGGTATAATTGTCCGCCAGTTTGAAGTTAGATTATTGTATTTCCTGCTTGTTTATTTCATTCAACATTACTTTTAACCTCTTTCTAATCCCATTAAAAACATATAACTCAGCCAAAAGTCATAAGAAAAATAACATATCCTTATTTTACTTTGTTCAAAACTATTGTTAAATGCTGCTTATTAGTTTAATATGACTTTTATTATACCACACCTGTGATTTAAAATAGTAGCACATATTGAAAAGCTTTTTGGTCAAGTATTTATTTTAAGAAAGAAAGATATATATATATCCTGGGAATAATAAGAGATTATATCGAGTAACAAACTTTATATCTTCTCTGCACTTTCCATCTGCTTCCACCTTAAACCCATCAACCCTACGAGCTGCTACAATTGTTTTCTTACCCTCAGTGTGATGAAGTGCTGTTTTTTTGGAGAGGCCCCGAAGTGCCACATCAGTCCTTGCCCCCTCCTCTTAAAGTCATTGTTCCCCTTCGAAAGTAAACACAGTTGAAGTGTTCAACAGGCCTTCCTTTCTTTTGCCTTTGCAGATAAAGTGCTGCGCTGCCCTGGCTATGATTCGGGAGGCTTTTGTTATTTTTTTGTCTGTGCCAGCGTCTTGCCTTGGCAGATTTAGGAGTGTGTATGGATGCCCCTGTCAGCCAGCCTTCCTCCCCTCTCCTCACCAGTGAGGGACATACAGTAGAGCTGTCTGGAGTTGTGAGACTGAAGAAAAGAGTGTTTTTGGGAGGGTTGTGGACATGTCAGAAAGTGTTACTGGGAGTTGTGGGAATGAAGGAAGAGGAGGAGGAGAGGGAAACACTTTAAGGAGGGTTCTGGAAGTACCACACATAAGAATAGTGAAGCGTTGCAAGCTATTATTGTAAGGCAGAGCCCCAGATCATGTACAAAACAGGTGGGAACAAGGGCGTTCAATCTGCCCGCCTTGGGCTTTTGCTCGGGGAATGCAGATGGCTGAGGCAGATACAGTGCAAGGCTCAAATCAGTATTGAGCTCTGTTCCTATGGATCATGTAGCCTATCTTCATCCACCGTATTTGCATCTCTTTTGTATCTGTGTGCCTGTTTTCTGTCACCGGGAAGCTGTCTGTCTCTGTGTTGTGGATCAGTCTGATTCATAAATCTTGCTGGTAGCGAACTTCAAAGTCCAGCTTTTCTTTCGGTCTCTCTTTCATTCCCTCTTTGCTTTCTCCGTGTTTTGCTGATGCTGAACCTCCTCCAACATGAACTCTGCGGGAAATGTGATTAGGGCATCAGAGGTATTGAGGTTGGCTTGTTGAGAAGACAGAGAGCAGAAAAAAAGCCTGTCTGAAATTTAAACCCGTAAAGCCAGTCAGGTCAACGAGGCAGGGAGGAGAAGGTCACGTAGGGCTTGACAATATGATACAGATGCTGGTTTTTGTGTGTATGTGTGCGAACGCTGATACTGTATAAATAAAAACTGAAATGTCGATGGATTTAGCCTAAAGAATGTCACAGATCGGCCTCTAAGTGGAGCATTTAGTCTTCTTTGTGCACTAACTGAATAGAAAAAAACATTTGATTACGTTCAAATCATACACAAGCTCGATATTAAAATTTCATTTCCCTCCAAAGGCACATTTTACAACTCCTGGACAAGGAATGATGCAGAACAAACTGCATCCTAGTGTATTGTAATTCATGGTCTAATTGTGATATTTTGAGTGTGTCTGCGTGCAACCATGCACATTTGTGAGTGCATATGTGCTTAAGAAAGGCGCAGAGTGGTAACGGTCCAGTCATGCCATAACCAAGGTTGTAATTCACGCCGTAATCTGGCTGGACACGGGTTTTGAAATGGTCATCGAGGAGGTGACGCAACGGCTGGGCCTTCCTGGTAGGTGGTCGTTCCGGGCCGAGGGTGAGCCGGTGGTGAGGAGTGCATGTTGTGTCAGAGCGTCTGTCCGTTTTACGAGACAATCGCCATAAAACTTAGATAAACATTCGCTCATGCATACATGCATGCAAGCAAACACTGCCAGAAACACACACGCAGACTGACCACAAGTTCAAACTCACACAAACTCCTTCCCACTGCAGGGAAACTTTAAATGGTAGCCACAGTCGAGATAATTCAGTTTCATTTAGGTTATTATGACTTTGTTATTGTCAAATATGATCATTGGGTTACTTGAAAATGAGCCTTAATGGAGCCAGCGGTTTATGTCTTCTTTTTATGTCTTACTCTTTTGTATCGTAGTGGACTGTTTGTTAGTGTTTGTTTTGTTCCATTAATTTTGTGGAACACTTTGTTTGGAAAAGTGTTAAGCACCTCTCTGCTACTTGTTTGACCAGTTGGTGGTCATTAAAGATACCGTGCCTTTCTTTTCTGTCTCTTTTATAAAGCTCTCATTCACTAGAATAAAAGTTTTAACTGTAGTTGTACAACAAAACTCTCAGATTTCAC